>CM070109.1:11769236-12373819 GCA_036178185.1 Liparis tanakae
TTTTTCATCTTTGATCGCCTTTGCTTTCCTGACATAAACCAGGGATCAGAGAAAGTTGAGTTAGCAGTCAACTTATTTATAGAGCATACACTCAAAGAAATGGCTCATTGGATGAACTCAATTAAAGTGTTGGCAGGTTTTCCATCCAATAATTATATGCAACTCCAACTCAAATTTAGCACATCAGTGCAATACAATGTAATTGAGTTAGTCCAACTATTTTTTTTCAAACACATCTAAAATAAAATAACGATATTCATTAAACTGAATTCATTTGAGTTAGTCCAACTCATTTGTATCAAACACATCTAAAATAAAATAACGATATTCATTCAATCAAATTAATTTGTGTTTGTCCAACTCAAAATATAAATTGGAAATTAAATATTCTATTCAGTACCTACACATTGTTTGATTTCAGTCTGATGTCAAACCATCAATATTCATGAATTGAAACACTTGAATGTACTTTGGTGGACATGTGCTTGTATTTCCTTTAATATTACTAAAGCATTTTAATTATTTTAACTCAATAAACTTATGTAGAAGAAGCCACAAAATAGTTTGTTTGTTTAAAAATATATTTTTTAAATCAGTATATGGGAAAGATTGTCGTCGTATAGCTTAAATGCATCTTTGCAAACTTATGTCTGATGTAGAGTCCTAAAAATGTCTTGATGGATAGATGGATAGATAGATAGATAGATAGATAGATAGATAGATAGATAGATAGATAGATAGATAGATAGATAGATAGATAGATAGATAGATAGATAGATAGATCTTTGCTTGTTTTAGTTGATAATAGTTTGGTTTCGCCGATAGGGAATATAATGATGGAAATATACATCAAACCCAGACATTGCATATAGAGACCAACATTTCAGCATTCACTGAGTCATCTGCTAAACAACAATGTAAACTGAATAGAGAGATGACACGTCTGTGATCCCATTTAACCCCATAGGTATTCAGCGAATGCTTATTTGCGTCCACAATGGAGAATCTAGGCATACTGTACTGTGCCTTGAATACATTTCTACTCAACATGTTATCAAACACTGAGTCAGGTCGATGCAGAGTTAACAATGCATGAAAGCATGATAGATTTCAGACAGTGACAACGGCGCTGTACACGAGTAAGGCCAGGTAACAACACGTGGGACGCTGAGGGGAGAGGTAATCTCTCTGCAGGAACAGTCCACAAGGTGACAATAAGTTGACAGTTGCAGGTGGTGTGTCATGAACTATCCCGAGGCGGCTGGAGACTTGAGGTGAGGTTAAGCCTCGAGACTGAACATGACAGGTGTCTGGTGTTTAACCCTCTAAGAGGTTTACATCCAATCAAGTCAAGACAGAGATTACTACTGTTTGGGTTTGAGAGGTCAACAGCAGTGTGGCATCTATTATAAAATGTTATGTCTTCATATAAAGCCTTTATATGTATATTTTCTCAACATAATCTGTTTACAAAAAACATCCATGGAGATTATTGAATTCAAACTGTTTCGTCAAACTTGTATTTTCAAGGTTAAACATGAACTTAAATCGAGCCCACCTGGACAACACCTCCTCCAAGACCTATGATTAAATGATGCACGACAACTGAGCGAACTCCTCTCCTTGTGAAGTGTGTGTGGTTGAAAGCCCCAGAAAAGCTTTCAAGCTTGCACTTGTTTGTATATAATAATGCCTCTGGCTTCATTCGGCACTGGCACAGAATATAAAAAAACGTCCGTTTAACCCGTCCATATCCCCTGACCATGGATGTAACTTTTATATGTCTAGATCTGTGATCGCTGTCATCTGACTTGACCAAAACGCTCAAACTAATTTGATTGGATGTCTATAAGCCAATAAAGGTGTTCCACATCATCTTAAGTGGACAGCAGTTAGAGCCGCACCCTGTGTGGTGAAATCCGGTGCAATCAATCATAATGTTAAGGTACATCAATTGATTTTAACTGTATTTACTTTATATTATGTATGCATGATAAAATTTCTTTTTTTTCAACATTAATCCATTGGCATTATTGTGGATCTGAATGTCACCAGAAGCAAAGTGCGGCTATAATTAAGGATTTATTATGTCTCAAAGCTCTATTTCCCTTTATATGTGGACAGTGAAACCCTTAAAATATAACTCTGTACATGCCTCCTTGAAATGTATGAAGCGACTCCCCCTCCATGACATGTTTGAGCTTCACTGAGCAGCAAAATAATGTACTTGACAAAATGCATTCACAGTGAATGTATTTTTGAAAGAGGTGGGATTTCTTGTGTCCAGTACTTCAACTTTTAAAATATTTTTTTTTTTCAAAGAATCATTTTTTTTCTTAAAGTCATCAAGATATAATTAACCTATTCACATTCATTAATGATGTTATTTTAGAAAAAAAACAATGGAGTTGAGAATGTGTGTATCCTGATGCTATGGCATGGTGATACTGGCGCGACCCCCACGGAGAAGGTATCACATTCCTTGCTCAAGGACACTTCAGCGTGAGTCCCAGTTGTGTCTTAAACTGGACAAATAAAACTAGGGGACTTTCTTGAGCTGCCTTTATTTGCCATCAATAGTTAATTAAAGCATTCAGGGAGGCTGTGTAGTGAGAGGATGATACTGTCTGTCAGCCAACATGCAGGAACCTTATCGGCATGTCCCAGGCAGTACAGGCTCCTCACAACTTTGATGTACGATGCAATTACTAAACTAATAAAAGCTTCAAGTGGAAACACGGTTCCTGTGGTGGTGGTGATGGTGGTGGTGGTGGTGGAGGTGGTGGAGGTGGTGGTGCATCAACCCGCCTGCTGCATTGACATCATTATCGCTTCCTAATCAGCGTTTAGAAGAGACGATGGGAACACCGTCCAGTCTTATTTCATAAGAGAAGCTCTGCTGACACCGACTGGAACTTCGAAGCCCACTTCATAAACTGTGTGAGTTGTTTCTTCAGTCTCGCAACAGAAGCGCTAACCCCCCCCCCCCCCCCTTTTCTTTTTTTTGTTAGTCTGCACCTGAATAATCTGCGGTCCACCGTGACGTCATCGATGAATAGACTTCAGTTATGCACAAACAAATAAACAATGTTAACAGGAGATTTGCTCAAAGATATATGTGTGTATGTCTCTCTCAAGTGGTGCATTTACTCAAATGAGGTAAATTACATATTTTGATTATTTTCATGTTTAGGCTATATTCATACCTCATACTTCTACTTCACCCCACTTTAGTCAATAGTTTACTTTTTACTTCACTCAATTTATGTAAGACCTTTTTTTAGATTAATAGTTTATACTTAAGATTATAAAATATCCCTATTCAGGATTAAACGGCACTTTGACCAATGGCTAAATGAAAGTTGGCTGCATTATTAACAAATCCTGTTCGAATTTGTTTTTACAAACGCGTTTATAGTTTTGGGTGCAGGACTTTTACATGAAATGGAGTATCTTATACTGCACTTTGACTAAAGTAAATAATGTGAGTACTTCCACCTCTCTCTCCTGTTGGTGGTATTGTATTGTTTTCCTTTCATGCTGCTGGCAGTGCGGAAGCCTCCATCAAACATCTGCAGTCTCATTATCGCCCACAGAGCCATTTTGTGTTCGGAATCGCCCTTTATAGTGTGTTCTGCTTTATTTTAACATCCATACTCTATATACGAATCTACTATATCATGCATAATAATACCATTGCAGGTATAATACAATCACACGCTTTCGAGGGTTTTGGTGTGTGCAGCGTGGAGATGGAAGACAATACAGTATAGTGGCATCAAGCGTGTACAGTATACTGCAGCGTCAGCGTTAAATGAAGCAACTTCTGAGCAGTCGAATGAGAGAAGTGTGTCGCAGAGAAAAAACTAAGATCACAGCGGCCATCAACGTGTCGGGATGCAATTAGGAGCATGTCGGTAGAACACCTGCCCATGCGGATCGCCTCAGTTGGAGGCTGAGGAAGCCCCCGAGCCCGACTCCAGGAATCAGGGTCGATGCTGTCTCCAGTCTTTGTGTCAAACATGCAGACGGTGCGTTTTCAGGAAGAAACGCTCCGAGATTCCTGCAGCACAGTTCCGACTGAGGGGGTTTCCCTTCAGAGCAAGGCATAGAGAGTACTGAGGCTGGAAGGTGACTCTCTCTCTCTCTCTCTCTCTCTCTCTCTCTCTCTCTCTCTCTCTCTCTCTCTCTCTCTCTCTCTCTCTCTCTCCCATCAGATACAGTAGTGTACGTGTGCTGGCAGAACCGCGGCTGCATGGAGACTGTGCGCCAGAGTCCAGTCAGGTGTTGGGACGGGATTTTTTTGTACTGGACAGATATTGTATGAGCGGAGCTGAATATGTTTGGGAACTGGAGAATTGTGTTGTCGCGCACGTGCAGCACCAGCAGATTCCTTTTGATTTGGATCCTCGTCGGCTTGAGAGCGGTGGAGGTGGCGGGGTCCCAGCAAGGGATCCCTCTGTCAGTGTGAGTGAGAAGCAGCTGGGCAACTTTGTTTCACGTGGAATGAACTCAAGTTGATATTGGGCACGCACGACATGATGTTAGAAGTTCAGCATTTTTGAACAACCTTTTAATTTGCATAAGGAGTTTGTTTAACTGTTATGAGGGATTCTTTTCTCTGAGTGCATCTGATTCATTTACCTTGTGCAGTTTGTTTCTCGCTCCTCTACCAGCAGTTTAGGTGCATCTTAACACTGGAGAGCAGGGATACTGTTGGAAGGAGAGAACAAGCAGTTACAGATGGAGTAACAAACAAATCACAGATATAGACATACAAAATAGTGCATGTTGATGAAACTTCTAGCAAAGAGGTTATGACTATATAACTCTCCTCATTGTTTTATTTTATATAATAGCATTGTATACGATTAATAATTTGCCATACACATGATATGTGTAAATACTGTGTTTGGTCAAAAAGTACACTTTTATATCTCATGGTCATAAGGAATAAAAACAAAATGTATATTCATTTAAATTGATAAAGAGCAAGCAATTGATGTATAACTCTCTCAAACTTGTCCCATAACTTTAAATGGGTTAAATCACAATTGTTCAGGCCTTTACGAGTGTCATCTAAACATGCTCAATTTGTTTACATATCACAACAATAATAGTGATACACATTCTTCTTCAGCAGTCAGATGTATTAGGCAGATTGTGAGTCTTGTTAATTTGCAATATATTTTACTCTGGTAACTTGTTTGCATGCTTTTGTTTTCTATGCCACCTAAAACAATGGAAATCTCAAATAAAACTCTAAAATGTGAATGCATATTCAAAAAGTGAATCTTACCCTGGATAACGCTCATGCCAGAGTTCATATTTCTAAACTCTGAGCACAAACCCCAAAAGGCTAGATTGCACATCTCTTAAAATACCCCGCAGGACCTTTTATGGCGATAACTGCACTGATCAGGAGTAGCACTGTTTGATTCTATTTTCCTTGCAAGGTCTTTGAAGGCATTGTTTAGATTACAATTTCACAATTGTAAAAGATTAAACAAACCAGTAGAAAACAGAACCAACTGAAATAATATTATTTTTGAAGAAACAGTTTAGGAAAAGGTTATATTTCCGAATCTGCTTGTGAATAATGGCCTCTGCAGATATTGGACACTTTACACTGCACATGCGGGCTAACTACAAATCATTAATCTTTTTGAAGCATACATTCATAAATGTAGTTTTCCTCAAGAAACATTTTCAGTTTAATAGAAGCGCTAATAACTACTGTATAGAGCATTAAAGAAAACACTCATCTGTCAGAAGAGTGAAGGTCAGGGACATGGCAATAATCTTCTGACTGGTCAGAAAAAAGATCAAAGGAAATATCAGCAAGACAAGACATTTAAAAGCAATTATTATTTTCATTTATTTAATTCAATCCCTTACTTTTCTATGCATTTCATTTCACAATTGTTTGCTTATGTGTCTGTAATATGTGAGACTTTTGGCTAAACTGTGATTTATCTGCACTTTGTTCTAGCGTAAAGCTTTGGGCTTCAGCATTTGGTGGAGAAATTAAATCCATCTCTGCAAAATATTCTGGATCCCAACTACTGCAAAAGGTATTCATCTTATTTCCCAGTCTTGTGGACACAGATGCACTTTTCCTTTTGTTTGACGGTCGTTACACACATTGTACGATATAATCTAATGGCTGCAGAGACATTTTGGTGTCTCAGCTGAATGCTGATGCTTTGTTTTAAAAAAGGAGACTCAGGTGTGTTTGGCAGGGACAGAAGTGTGTGTGCGTGCGTGCGTGTGTGTGTGTGTGTGTGTGTGTGTGTGTGTGTGTGTGTTTGTACTCGACACGGCCCATTAACCACAGCTCTGATTCCCCTCCCATCTCTCCAGTTAACTCTCTGGAGTCAAGAGTTTCAACCTTTGCATGTGAATGCGACAAGGAGACAAATTCAATTAAATAAGTGTGCGGTGGAGTTTGATAGTGGAGAAGGTGATGTTGATATGATGAGTGAAATCAGCAGAGAATGAGCGATGACCCAGTGCAGCACATTTCACTTTCTGACCACTGGATGGCAAAGGTGGGCTCTGTGTTTCCAGGCTTCTGGTCAGAACTGAGTTATGTGCATTGAATGTTCACCAGCATGCGTACAATGTGTTTTAATTCTCCTTTTCCTATGTTAGATTTATATATAGATGTGTGAAAGCTTACTATAGATGTGCAACATTTACATCTCTGTCTTAGGATATTTTTTAAATAAAATCCTAATTAACCCTGGTTTTAGCCTCAAATCTAAAGAAGAATGAAATACGGAGAGGACTGGAGGCTAACATGAACACAGACTGCGCAAGTCACACAAATATAACGTTATTTTTAGATTGAAGAAGCCCTGTATGCTTTTAGAAAAGGTACATCTTCTCTGTGACAGATGTCACTTGTTTCAACAGACTATATAATACTCTGACCATGTGAAATATTCAAAACTAACACGTTGTGGATGGCTGCATCATCAGCTTGCGCCTTATTTCAAACATGCTTGCCCCCCCAAAAAGTATATTTTGAAAAGGGATCTGCACTAGAATGTTAAATATATGTATGTGGGTTTAACAAAAGCTTGGCCACATAACAGGTATGTGTGACACTGTGCGCACAAGGAGAACTATGGCTTGAAGAGGTTAAACCACAGTGAAATGGTATGTACTCACGCGTCATACGTCCATCTTAAACAGTATCTGCACTTTAGCTGATAGCTAAACTAAATATCAGCTTTATAGACTCAAATGACGCAGGTCTCTTTTCTGTCTCATCAGCAGATTTGTTTGTACTAATCAGGCTGAACATAATGCACGCTGGGTTAATCTAGTTTCTTTGTAGAACACACTGCAATACATTCACCCTGCCATTAGTACATTTTACTTAACTCTATTTCAGCTGTTTTGTGTTGACTAGTAGGTTGTGAGGCTGTAGTTTGTGGTATAGTGTTGCATTGAATTTCATATATATTTAAAGACATTTTCAATTCTGTGTTAATTACTTTTTTCATATAAGAACATTGTTTCATGCAAATCTTGAAAATGCCAACAGAACTGAATTAACAGCTCACTGATATCTGAGTTTAATTATCAGAGTTGTATATGGATGCCATGTGTACTGGTCATTAATAACATCATTTTAACTCATTTTCATAATACATCCTGGACATCATTTTTTGGACACTGTGATCCTTGTGTCAATAGCAACTCTTTACTTTCTTTCTGTAAGTTCAGTTACTATAAGAGTCCTCATCATTCTTGTTAATCCTCTACCTCTGTCTCATCCTCACTATTTTAGGAGCTGTGGACCATCACAGCACCGCGTCCAGGGACCAACTCCAGTTCTGAGCCCAGTGGCTCGTCCAAGGGCAGCAGGATGAATCCTAAAAACGCTGCATGTCCTGGAGGGTGGGAGGAAGGCGGAGGAAGCAGAGGAAGTCCACGCAAATATGGGGAGAGCTTTCAAACTGCATATAGAAAGCGGCTGCTGAGTTCAACTCCTTGCTCTGAGGTGACAGTTCCTTCATGTAAAATAGGATTTTAAGTTCACACGTGTGGTGGAAGCTAAATCACTGTCCTTCTATTTTTTCCCAAACATTGGATTTTTGTACAAAAGCATTTTGCAACATGCCCTGCAGATGGTTCCCCTTTTGTGTGTGTGTGTGTGTGTGTGTGTGTGTGTGTGTGTGTGTGTGTGTGTATGTAAGCGCTTTGCTTGTGTTATTGTTTGTGGAGGCATGTATGGAGAAAGCTGTGCCGAGAAAGTCAGCACAAAGCAGTGAGCTGTGAGGGAACTGACGGGTCGTTAGGAGTTGGTCATTAAGGATGATCATTAGATGCTTTTATGGAGAATTACCCCATTTCACTAAGATTTCTGCAAAGGGGGAAACACTATCTCTTCAGGCTCCCGGCCTCACTCCAGCATTGGTCATTACTCTAATCAATAATCATGATCAGTGCTTTTGATGGATGGGGCTTAGCCTCCTCTTGATGACTGGAGGAGTGTGAGGGATGAGGGGGGCTGGGGGGCTTGGGGATTCTGGGTGCTGAGGCGAGGAGGACAGGCGTGAAATGAACTGTTCTGCTCCACTGCGAGCCCACACTCTTCCTTTCAGTAGGTAATTTGTCGCCTCATGTACTGGTGTGTGTGTGTGTGTGTGTGTGTGTGTGTGTATACATGTGCTATTTCTGTGTGTGTTTTATCCTCATGGTGTGTAATGTGTTTGAATGTGTGCTATGAGACTAACGCAGCCTGTATTTATTTTTAGATCTTGGAAGCGTGTGATAGCTGATGGGACAGCGTGAGAGGTTCAGGTGTTTGTTTTTATTTGACATGTGTGTGAGTGTGCGCCAGGTGTGAGATTATGTAATGGTATATTCCTCCGAGCTGCGGCGGGCTTTGTTCTGTATCACTGGAGGTCCTGCGCATCCTGCAGAATCAGCATTATGTGAGGTGTAGTTCATTACCCAGAATCGGCCGAGCTTGACACGTTATTATCTTTCTCTTGTGCTTTGACTCCATTTCAATTACCCTCTTACCATGCATAGCCTTCAGATCCAGCCCCCCAACCCCTCCACGGCCACCCAACATGGCCATCTCCAGCCAATCAGAGAGAAAGAAGCAGCATGTGCAGCCAATGACTGAGACGGGATAAAGACTATCAATCATCCTGTGTTGCAGGGAGGGTTTTATCAGCCGTTCATCTGAGACTGGCTGCATGCAGCTTGTCAGCTAACATGTGAAAGCTTATAAGCCTTGTTTAACAATTCCCCACTTCTCAGGAGGGGGATGCAGGGAAACAATCATGCAGGAAACAATCATGCATGCTCTAAAATGTTGCAGAAAACACACAAAGAAAAGATTATTATCTTAATGTTTTTTTTCTTCTTTTTCTTATTAAGTGACATTCAAGGCCCTCCTAATGAGTTAATCACCCATGTTAATACGTTCGCAGTATGTATTCTAGCAGCAAATGTTAAAAGATGTACAGTCGTCCCCTTTGCCAATGACACACTTTTGTTCCCCACTTTTTTTCAGAAATATAAAGAACTTGAAAAGTCAGTCAGAGTGGAAGAAATTGATGGTGTGAAACTGGTCAAAAACCTGGCAGTGAAGATGGAGGAAGTGTTCCGGAAAAAAGCAGATGCCACCAGGGTAGGTTCGATATTAAATATGGTGGTGGGGGGAGGGGGGAGGGAAAGAAATGCTGCGGCATCTGCAGCATTTTTTTCAGTTTATTGAAGCATGTGTTTTGCAATCATTGACTGTATACTTCTAAAGTGCCATTTGTATGAGCGTGTCTCAAGTTAGTAAAATGTAAATAGGAGAACCGTTTTCTAATGTTTGAGATTATTCGGGGAGAATACAATGTTTCTTAATGGGTCAAAAGAAAATATATAATGTGGGGATTTTCTTTCTTTTTTTAAAGGCAAACATAGACCCCTGCCGACCACAATAGGCCACAATGTTGTATCATCCATACATTGAGCAGATTAGTGCCTTAGAAACACAGCTGTTCAAATACCAAACATGTACTTATAGTCGTGTAAAAGATCTGTCTGAAATATGATCTTGCATGTTATTTATTAGCGTCCAGGCCTGAGCAGTCGTCAGCCTCACAGCAGCAGCCTCTATGCGACCCCAGCGCAGAGGAGCTTGTCGCCATTGTAATGCGGCACCTTCAGGGACTGCTGGGAAATGATAACGTTTATCTCCCCCCGCCTAATTCCACTTGCGCACAAATTCATGACGTTCAGTCTATAAATTACTCTTGTAGGAAAGCGTTTAATTTAATAAACATGATGTAATTCCCTAGATGCATCAACGTATGTGTTTTAAATTATTATGAGAAAACAAGATGCACACACGTGTTTTTTGTAAGAATAGAAAAATAAACAAAACTACAACAGAGTGCTAAATCACAACGATGGCATTACTTTACTCCAAATTGGGAAGCATGTTTTAAAATGACGCAGTAACCTCAATAAAGTAGAGGTCGTGTGGCTGCAGGTATATTTCATCAGAAGGAAAGTTATGCACTAAAAACCCTATATCCTCTATTCTAAATCAGATATGTTTACGTCATTATATGTTTTTATATTGCGAACTGCTGACGACACGACATCACCACGGGGTCAATTGAATGTGGTCACTGCAGCCTCGGTTGTGTTTATAAAGCAGTTATTTTGTCACATATGTGACGGACGTTAATTACCTGTTTGGCTCCGATGGCGAGAGTGACTGAAACGTTTAGGTGGCATTTCCCGGAAATACAGAGCCAAGCACATTTTCCAGAATCGAGTTATTACAAACGCTATATGGTGCGTTGGTACACGACATGAAATCCTGCTCCAACCTTCCTCCATCAATCATTTCACAGCGGCCCTCCTCAGTAGAGCCCTACATTGTATGCACATGTTTTGCCCTTAAATACTAGAAGGATTTCCAAGGACGGAGAACCCGCTGTGGCAACACATATGCTATTAAATCAACAACTGGACTCGGATTCCATCTAATCCAAAAAATAATCTAAAACCAGGCAATGGTCCTCGATCATGTTCCTCCTCAATGGGACGACATTTGTTGAGATTTGAATCTAATGGAGTGACAGAGCAATGTGCAACCAGCAAGCTGGAGAAAGAGAACGGGCGATAAGATGAACTGATGGATATATTTTGAGAAGTTTTCTAACGTTTTAAAGAATATTAAAAAAATGTGTTGTATTAAAATATCCACGTTTTATATAGGAATTTGGTCGTTTGCATTAGTGTATTTACTCTAACGGGGTTTCCTCCTCGCAGCGGCTGGTGGAGGCAGCGGAAGAAGCGCACCATCAGCACGAGGATAATCCGGAGCTGCAGGTGAAGTTTCTCTCGGCCAAAAAGAAAGAAAAAAGGGAACATGATAATAAAAAATGTGGCCTGTCGTTGTTTAAGACAGACTGAATAATTTTAGCTGTGCTGGAGAGGAACGTCTGCAAGGTGAGAGAGAAGGGTAATAGGCCCTAAAAGTCTTTAATTGCGTTGGCATCGTCCTTCACGCTCATGTCCTGTCAGTTTGATACATTATGCTTCTCTGATAAGCAATGACGCACATATTGAAGCCGAGCTGTCGTATAACTCACGCTGACTGTTTATAAGTGTATAGTCTAATCGTAAAGCTCCAAACAGGTGTGTGTGTGTGGGGGGGGGGGGGGGGGGGGCTGCAGCACCTTTACGCGCAGTGCAGTAGCCGTGTGACTGTAGCGTCAGTATTGGAGTTATTTCTGGAGTCGCACGCAGCATTAAAGGCTGCGCAACTTGTAATGCCAGGACAAATATTTCGATTGAACTATTGTAACATTACTCGGGAGATGGTTTTGGACTCAGTCTAGGTAGAGGTACAATGATAGAAGTCGTCATGCGTTGCTTGTAATTTAAATCATATTTCACAGGATATGCTCATATATGCTCATGCTCCGGTCAGGACATTATTTAGCGGCTCTCATTGCGGATTTCAGGAGCTCTCTGTGTCTGCAGAGGGAATGCAGTATTTCTGTCGTTTGCTCTCCCTCCCTCTCGCCCCCCTCTCCCTCCCTCCATCCAGTAGACAAAGATAGATGAAACTTTACGCGGTGCATTGTTTCACTTTCATGGCTCTAGATTGGAAATCCACTCGAGCAACAAAACACTGAAATAACGGCAGCACTTTACAGTTAATAGTAGCATTCACATCATAGGAATACGTTTCACTCGCATTGCTCCATGCGAGTCTCTGATGTTCACAGGCAAAACAACACGGGGATTGTACCTTTAAAGGTGAATGCTATTTTTAACTATAATAATAAAACAAAACAAAATGATTTGTTTTCACCACTATCCTTGAAATATTTCACTGAGACTTTAACGCATTTGCATCTGCAGTATTGCTTTGCTTTTTTAAAGCAGATTGCTTAGAAAAACACACTATACTGAATAAGGTGTGCATGCATATGTTTACGTTACATATTTTATCGAATTATGTTTGGGCTATTATTTCTGTAAAAAAAAACATGCACGGTTTCCATTTACTCTATTCTTTATTGAGAGTGTGTTATCTTTTATTCTTAAACCAATAATCCTCAAATCAAACATTGTTAACTCCCCAAATGTATAAAAACACATATATTAATTAAATAATTCATATTTGTTTTATCTTATTTCAACTTTATTTTGATTAATGTAACATCCCTATATGATTGTTGGATTTTCTTTCTTTTTATATTTTGCCTTATATGTAAAATATATGTAAAATGTGTATATACTATACGTTTTACTTTATCCTTTTATTACGTTCTAGTTATGTGGATATTCATATTCAAACAATTGACATATACATTTCATCTTAGAGGCCATACAAAATAATAAGAAAATTCAATATCCACCAGCGATAATGATGTGATGTCATGATATTACTCCTTGTGGCATCATTTAACCAGCTTCGCCTCCCCTGACACTGCACATTTTTCACGCACCATTTCACTGACCACAATGAGATAAGCTAGCTGCTCTTATCTCAGATGCTCGGTGTCAGGACAGTCGGGTGTTTTGCATTGACCCGACTTAGTCTGTGCTGCAGTGTGCAGATCAGGTCTGATAGAGACTGTTGTGTGTTTTTGGCTTAGTTTATTTTAAATAAAATGTATATGGGCCTTGTGAAAGCCTCCAATAGATAAAAAAAAATTGAAATCTGAAATAAAAAATTCTAAAGTAGCCCTATAAATAAACAAGTTGATTTAAATGCTGTTTGTATTAAAAATATTCAGTCAAAACCTATTCAAGCTTCAAGTTAAAGGCCATTTCTGCTTTTGTGATGGACCTTTAACGATTTAAAGCATACAGTAAAAAAATACAAACATGCTCTATATTATATACATTTTAAAATACTATGCACATGATCTCATTAGTTAATTGTTTGATTGGCATGGTATTCATTCCAACTCCATTTTAGTTTTTAAGAATCATTACAAAAAGGTCTTCCAAAATCTTGCTATAGAATAATAATCTATATGATTGATATAGTAAAGTGCACAGTATTTATGTTTTTATTGATCACATATAACTATAACTTTACATCTAGAACACCACTACCTCTTGAACAAAGACATCCATAACAGGAAAGTGTGCAGCATCTTAACAAATGAAATAAATCGATGAAGCTGTTGCTTATAACAACTGCATTAAGAGTGAGAGTCGGTTATATAGTTTATTGAGAAGCCCCTTCCCCAGATGTTGGAGTGTGGGTATACGCAGTAAGGCCCAGCAGACCGTACTGGAGGGCAGCTCTCTGCAGTGAGGCCTACAGCTGACTGCAGAGCCAGTGGGGCATCTCGGAGAGCCGCAGTGTTCGGCCTGCTCTACAGTAATAACCCTGGTGGTTAACGTGCCTCTCTACAGCACTATCAGTTCTGCTGAGGGTGCACATTTCTCTCCCCTGCTGCTCCCCCTCTGCAGCACCACCCCTCCGCCCTGCCGCAGCTCGTCAGAGAGCTGCTCAGGCGTGGTATGAGCTGTCAGTGGCTGCTTGATGGTGATGCCAGCGCGGCCTCCCCGAGTGGGATGCTGTAGAGTCCATCACCCATCTCTCCCTGCCTCCCTCCTTCCATCTCTTGCTCTCTCTCTCTCTCTTTCTCTTTCTCGCTCTCTTTCTCTCTGTCTCAGTGCGGATAATAAGGACCACAGGCCACAGCGAGGCCAGATGAGGTAGTCTTTCTTCTGCAGCAGCAGGCAGTGAAGGACAGACAAACTGTTGGGTTTCACTTCAGCGAGGCCAGACTTTTCACTGGCCTTCGTGACGTCCTGTTTGCATGTCCAGTTAGTTTTTAGACTTCAGTGACAATTGCAACTGATGTAGTTAATGCACCTTTAGACACACTGGGAGCATTTAAAAATGACAAATCCCCCCCCAAAAGAAAATCTACAAATACATAAATGTTATGTTTAATTAAAAGACTGTTAGTCTATTAATTATGACTAGCTGTAGCTTAAGTGGTAAAGCAGATGTATAGTCCTGTCCGGTTCCAAGCGTCCTTGAGCAAGAAACTGAAAGTAGTGAGTGTGTATTTTGTCCAAAAGCCTCTTCCAAATACATGCAATGGAAAAGGTGTAAAAAGAATTTATGCAAAATTCTGAAACGCTATTTATATGTTATTGTCAAATGTTTGTGTTTTATTGCAACACTTTATTTGAGTTTACTTTTTTGAGGACAGATGTTAACACAAGCATATGTTACTGTGCATAATTAATAAATAATAATCTGCAGGGGAAAGACCTCCTGTATGAAGGGACTTTAACCCCTTAAAGAATAGGTTCAGTCTTCCTTACTTAAAACAATATTTCTGATCCACTATATGCATGTTACTTGTTTGTGTTGCAGTCATTATTCTTCCTGTCCATAATACTCGTAACAAGATGGGGGATCAAATCCCTGAAACAATCTTTGTGTTATTATTGCTCAGCCACAGCAACAATCTTATACTGAAAGGACTGTAACTGTGGACTAACTTTGAGTGGTCAGGGTTTAGCTTTGACTACATTTCAGAGAGCACTTTCTGCCTGGGGTCTCTTCCCCATCACTTTCATTGACATCCTCTTACTAAAGGGGATGAAGTGAAATGATTACAGCAATATTGTTTTTCCAATAACCATATTTGTGTATTGGTATAAGATATTTTTGTAAATATGCGAACGCAACCTTTAGTATTATTATCAACACTGTTATCACAGTTATCACATTTAACATTTCCTGTGTTCACTCTTTTCCTCAGTATGAATACTTTAACGCTGTACTGATCAACGAAGTGGACGAGGAGGGCAATAACGTGGAGCTCGGAGGAGAGTTCCTTCTGGAGCCCAACAACCATTTCAATAACCTGTCAGTCAACCTGAGCCTCAGTGTGGTGCAGGTGCCCACCAACATGTACAACAAAGGTGAGAGCTCGGCCCACGGCCTGCACACCGTCTCCTGATGTGAGGTTACCCACAGGGAGCTGCTGATGAGTGGGGAGGAGGAGAGGGCCGAGGAAAGTAAGTGTAGGAAGACAGAAATGGTACCTGAAGCTGCACCAGTGTCACAAGCTGGGAGACGTGGAATGGGGCGATCAATGACAGTCTAGACGTAATACAGAAAGGGACTGCAGACGCCTCAAAGAGCCTGAAAAGAGTGAAGAGAGGGAGGGGGGGGGGGAAGATGTTTGTCTTATGCTCGCTGTTCAGTTGTTTCTTGTTTTTTAACGTGTGTGTCACCTCTTTCTGAGTATCGGCAGGGCTGCTTTTGTCTGGCTATAATGGACTCCCCATAACTCTGTTTGCAGCACAAAGGGAGGCTCCTCCAGCAGGAGGAGGGGAGGGGATGATTCAGTCACAGGCATTGTAGCTCCCTCAGGGGGGTCAATAAGGGACAAAGGTCAACTGTGCACCCGGTAATGGTGACCAGGATGATTACTATTATCACCATTTAATGTACTTGTTTCTCTCCCACCTCTGTGTTTCTGCTCCTCAGATCCTGACATAGTGAACGGAGTTTACTGGTCCGAAGCTTTGAATAAAGTATTTGTAGATAATTTTGAGAGAGACCCAACACTGATCTGGCAGTACTTTGGGAGCGCTAAAGGTTTCTTCAGGCAGTACCCTGGTGAGTGCTGACACTCGGTCAGTCGTCCTATTCCACTGCCTGTTCCTCTGTGTGTGTGTGTTTGTGTGTATGTGTGTGTGTGTGTGTGTGTGTGTGTGCGTGCGTGTGTGTGTGTGTGTGTGTGTGTGTGTGGGCATGCAAACAGAAAGGCTTGTCTCAAGGGAGTCATAAGCCGTCAGTGAGAGAGTAAAAAAAAGATCAGAACAAATTATTTAGAATAACTAAAAGGGTAATTTGGCTAATGTTGTAATTTTACACACCATCAGAGAGGATGCACATACAGACCGTAATTAATCAGAATGTGGGTCTACAGTCGTACTGAGAAACAGTGTGGGGCTGCTGGATCCAACCCAACCTATCAGACCGTGACAATGATAAGAAACAGGCGGTGTTGGAGTTAAATTACAGAGATACAGCTGATGGTATACATTATGTTTAATGTATAAGGAGCCATTCGTAAAAGAATCTTTATTTCGCCAGTGTTTTACAACAACCTTTTACGAGTGTATTCATCATTTAAATGTTGCGTGAAATCACACTTTTTGTACTCTTCTTTGGTTTGGTCATGAAACAAAGAGTGAACACGTTAATAAAGATCAATAGAGCCCTCAAACTAAAGATCCTGTCTTTCTTTGGTTGTGTTCATCCAGCTTGTTCTTTTCTGCTTTGTTATTTAACCGTGATTGACTTCCTGATCTGTCACAGGAGTAAAGTGGCATCCGGATGAACATGGCGTCATTGGCTTTGACTGTAGAAACAGGAAGTGGTACGGCTTTACATACCTTACAGATGTGCTGCTCTTGGTTCTGCATCTCAGGTATCAAAATATATCATTCGAAATATTACAGGTACATCCAGGCAGCGACGTCTCCGAAGGACGTCGTTATCTTAGTCGATGTTAGTGGAAGCATGAAAGGACTGAGGCTGACCATCGCCAGGCAGACTGTCTCCTCCATATTAGACACACTTGGAGAAGATGACTTCTTCAACATCATTGCGGTACGTGTTTGACCCTTCTCAGTTTTCGTCTGTACATATTTGTATCTTTGTTCGTTAATATGTTTGTGCATCTCTATATCCTATTTCTCTATAATCTCAGTTGCATGCTGTCGTGTAATAGTATTTACCAATGACATATCTGTTAAAATTTCAGATGAAAAAACAGTAAATAAATACTAATCCATCTGGATGTTATTTTCATTTCCACAGTACAATCAGGAGGTTCACTACGTGGAGCCTTGTTTGAATGGCACACTGGTCCGAGCCGACAGAACCAACAAAGACGTGAGTCGGGATCAAACTGAAATGTAAAGAGGATATGTGGATCGCATCAGGTTGTATTAGTGTGGTTTAATGTTTAAAACTTTGTTCTGTTGTGTTTTTTCCACTTCACTCCTTATCTGTTAGCATTTCCGGGAACATCTGGACCGGCTGTTTGCCAAAGGGATCGGGCTGCTGGGCGACGCTCTGGCCGAAGCCTTCACCATCCTGAGTGATGTGAGTGAACCGCTCTGCAGCCGCGACTGAAATCTTCCCAGTACTTGGCCAATGAAATCTTTTATCCCGAAGCAGATTAACACTTTTTTAAAAGTAGTTTGTGATAATACTGTTCATTATTCATACTTTCTCACAAAACTATATATTAATGCATTGATTAATTAGACAACCCTATCCCTGCTCAGCCATCACAAAGGCACTTTGTTTTAATTAACAGAAGGACTCCGCACATTACCAGAACATTTGGAAAACTTTCGTCTTGCAAGCCACATTTGTTTTCAATGACAGGAAGTGTTGGAGCACAACCCTCTGCGTTATCTCTGCTAATCATAAAAAAGTAGCACACTCCAGTCAAATATATTTGAGTGTTTGGGAGGTGTGTCGCCTGTCCAAACGCTCCAGCGCTATCCCTGTTCCGCCCTCCAAACACAGACACATCCATTCTGAATCGTGATTAATGGCTCTAATTAATGTCGATGATTAATAACGGTGCTGATTGGAACACAAAGCAGATAAGGCCAGGTGCCGCACTCCTTTTATCTCCCTGTTTTCAGGCGGCTGCGCTGCTGAGGCTGAGGGACTGCAGCTTTTACCTCTGCATTTGTCAGATTAATTAAAGCCCTGCAATGAATATGGTAATCAGGTAGCCACTCGCCTACGACTGAAACTCATTGTTAAACCACTTCCCGGTGAATTAAGTCAGAACACAGCCTATCGTAGACCAAATCAAAAAGAAACTCGCTTCACTTCAAGAGCACTGCACCATTTTCATAGGAGCAGTGTTGAGATTAAAAGAAGCTCAGAGTACCCTTCTCACGGGGAGGGGGATAGGAAACAATCACAAAACAGCGAGCATATAATTAACTATTTAAGCATATTCAAATTCATCTCCTTGTTGGATGACTTTACAACAAGATCATTAATTTACTGCTCAAACAACTGGGTGTGGGATGGATTCGATTTCATTAGCATCAATTACTTAATGATCCCAGTTATTGATTATGTCTTTTATCATTAACATTTAGATTTACTATTCCTTATTTACTTACAGCACTGAAACAAAAGGCACAATTTAAAACAAAGGCTTAAGGACAGCTGCTCTGCTGCAGAGTCTCCAATAACGACTTTTAACACTTTTGCTGAAAATGCTCCTCTGGCTCAGTGAATGTAAGAGATACATAAGAGATGTAATTTATTAAACTAACAAAAGCAGCAATGGAAGAATGCATTTCTGTGTAGGACATGTGTTATGCAGGTGTGCATAAGGAAAGTAACCAGATGCAGCTGAGGGAAAAGGGGAAAGGAAGCGCTTAAGTCCATAAAAGTCCAGATGATCCAGATGAGCAGCCGGCCCTCCGATGTCGGCCAGTTTCCTCCTGAGCTCGACCAGGAGAGCCCACAGAGGGCGTAACACACTGGGCACGCTGAAGACGTGGATGTAAATAACATAATTAGGATTTAGGGTTCTTGTATTCTGCATTCAACTCACTGTCACTGACACTGAGTGGAACAAACCATTATTCATGTTTTTGATTTCACATGTGCTCTTCCTATTGTGACACGTCAAAATAGTTCCTGTGAAAAAAAGGCTATTATGAGCAAACAAATTTATATTTCATGACTTAAAAATCTTGCTTTTGAGCTGATTTTCTACTATTAAACATGAAAACTACAGGTAACTTTCAGAAATGTTCTAATATTCCCAAACTTTTTAATTTGTTGTCACTCACACACAAGTTACGAATCAAAACGAAAGTTTTAGGCACAACACATTATAAATACTGCTGCAGTGATGGAAAAGTCAGAGATTCCCATAACCTTTTATTCTACACGTCTTCACACTTTCTAACTCCAACAGATGTTCTGAAGGCCTCCTGTGAGAGTAGCGGTGCTCAGCAGCTTTCATCCTATGATCGCGTCACTACATCCTCCTCATTCTCTCCACATTCATTCTGTTACAGGTCAATAATCCACTTAATTACTGCGATGCATCTTCGAGCATCAGAATAAAGTGTGCCGCACTCCTCAGGTTTATTTACCAGGACATTAATTGTGTTGTATTGACTGATGGCTGCACAGCTGCCATATCGGAGATCATTATCAGAATAAACAGACAGCTCTGTTTATTTAATGTTTAAATAATTCTTATATTATTTGGGTTTTTTAATAAATATCTTCATGTGATTTCTCTCATTTTGCAGTTTAATCAAACTGGACATGGCAGTTTGTGCAGCCAGGCCATCATGCTTGTGACTGACGGGGCAACTGCAATGTATGACGATGTTTTTGAGAAGTACAACTGGCCAGAAAGAAAGGTGAATACTTTATTTATTGTTCTCTTTCTTCTGTTCCTCACAGCGCCTATTGTTCAATGTTGTGTCTCTCATTTTTCAGAATAATCTGCTAATAATCTTGAAGTTCTGATAAATGTACAATGTAATACTTAATGCCAGCCGGAGCTCCTGTCTTGATGTTCTGAGGAATTGTTTTTGTAACCTCGTCATTACCATCCATAACTCTAATGTACAGTCCACATCAATATGGGGTTTTCTCAACGCGTTGACGCATTACAGCTCAATATTTCCCCCCACGAGAAATATAAGATGAGGAATGAACTACTTTCAAAGCAATGCAAGGAGCTCAGTCACAAAGTCTCTGGTCTGCGTCCCCCCACTACTGTTCTCTCCCCACCTTTCTTCCTGGAATCAAAGATGGGTTTAAAATCTTTTGTTAGCCTCCCTTTGTAAGACCTAAATGCAGTTGAAATGAAATGGACTGCTGTGCCACTCACAAAGCAATAAAAACAACAGCTCCAGGGCTTTTGTTCATTCCTATCAAGCATATGTGTGTTGGCAGTGTTTGGCAGGGTGCAGGGCAGTATTTGGCAGGGTACCCCCATCCCCCCATCATATACCCTCAGGCTCGCTATATGGCAGCCATTCAGTGTTTTCTATATGCTTCATGCTTAGCAAAGCATCTGGAGCCAATGAGCCGTGCAGGTTTGGCAAAATGTCACACAGCGTTCTTTAAAAGGACAGTGGATTATGCCCTCGTGCCAAACCCCCAACAAAAGAAAATAAACTGAATTTAACAGCACTGACAGTGGGGAAACTGAAAGAGAATCCCCAAATTACTGTTCAAAAACAGAGTTAAAGGAATAAAAGAAAGAGCCGGAGTAGTAGTTTAATGCACAGTGTTTCATCATGCGGACAGAATCAGGGCAGGAAGATAAAGTTTGAAGGACACGCAGAACTTTGCATGTTCTTTTTCTTTAATCCTCCTACATTTATGTGTCCTCTGCACAGGTGCGAATATTCCCTTACCTGATTGGACGCGAGTCTGCATTTGCTGAAAACCTCAAGTGGATGGCCTGTGCCAACAAAGGTTTGGGACTTTATGATAAACGCTTGTGGAAACAGCCGTCCGATGGGCTGCTCCTGAGGAGGATGTGGGGGTGTACTTGTGGTTTGGCGTAAATGTTATGTGTGTTTTTCGTGTGTGCATGTGTGTGTATGTGCTGGCTCAGACTCCTTCTGCCAAGAGGCAATGAAGTGGCACTCGGGGAGGGTCGGAGGTCAATCTGCTCTAATCCCTCTTCCTGTCAGATTGTCTCCCTCTTGGCTGCTTGCCGCTGATGGCTCCCGCGTGTGAGCGCTCTGGATGAGTGCCCTCTGGAAAGGAGAGTAACAGTCGGGAAAACAGAGCACAGAGAGATTGTGGGGAGACGAGCCCCAAACTGCTCCCCACTGAGGAATGACCTTACATGTCCAATATGAAGCATTGACAGCAACAGCTGTAGCCGACACGAGTCAGGATGCTTCTGTGTCACTGTAAAGTGAACCACTTGATACCTGTTTCCAGAGCGGTTCAGCACAGAGCAGTAACGACAGGGACATCAGCAGCAAATGTCCCCATTTTATAAAGTGGTCAGGCGTGCTTTGGGGAAACGTGGACACAAGACTTCAGTATTTAGAAAATGAGTTCTACGGTGCTGCTTTCTGATGATAGTACTTTAATTTAAGTTCTGGATCCAGGACCAAACATTGCTGATTCAATACTTCTTTCACCACAGATACCTTTCAAACACAATACGTCCAGTCCTAAATACTCCAAATACATGTAGGATTATACATTGTGGAAGATGTAAGTGCTGTCCCTCATTTCAGGCTAATATATGTGTTTAATTGCAGGTTACTTCAGTCAGATCTCCACCTTAGCAGATGTTCAGGAGAACGTGATGAGGTACCTTCACGTCATGAGCCGCCCAAAGGTTATCGACCACGAGCACGACACCGTCTGGACTGAAGCTTACGTGGACACCGCTGTGAGTGTGTTACAGCGCTTTACTTCTCAGGTCGAAGCAGGATCACCACTCCTTCGGTTGTCCAAATTATGATTCCCAATTCATATCTGTACATAAGTGAGATGCATATGTACCTGTAAAGTGATTTCATTACACATGGGTGTGGCGTTTGTTTGTGTTATTTGCAGGATTCAAGTGATTCTCTTCATCCCTGTACTGTACATTACTGTAAACATGCATGTGTTAGTCAGCAGTCTCATCGTGACTCTCTATGCCGCTGGAATGATTCCTTATTCTGAGCTTCATTAATCTATTAATCTGTATGGATTCCCCCCCCCTCTCCCACAAAGTCAATGCACAGTGTAAAGGCTTCAATCTTCTGGATGATTCAATCTTGATGCCTCTTTTCTTTCATTTCAGCTTTCCCAGGCTCATAAGGTAAATATCCAGATGAGATGTTATCTTTACGTGCTCATATCATATTTGTAAGAAACATTATGTATCTGTTGTCTTTGATCAGATGCTGTAGGAAGTAGCTCTGAACAAGTACAACAAAGGAGATCACATGCAGGTTATACAATATTTTACTTGAGAAGAACTTGAGAGGTCAAATGGCTGCGTATAGACCCTGGGGCACCCCAGAGAACTACACGCAGGGTCTATACTCATCGTATAGTTCTCTGGGGGGCAGCACCAGGAGCATTTATTGTGCCTCTATCCATTATGGAGGTTATGAGCATGCACACACCAAACACACACTAAACGTACACACACACACACAGAGAAGGGTTAGGAGATTGTCCTCTAGAGTGTGTGCTCTTGTATCTCAGCATGAGACACACCATTCATCATTCTGTGGATCATTGCATTTTATCTCCTAAAGCCCATAATAAAACTGACATTGGAGGGGAGACCAAGAAAGAGAGAGAAAAGGGAAAAGGAGTGAGAAGGGGGGGGGTGGCTTTACCTGTGTGTGTGTGTGTGTGTGTGTGTGTGTGTGTGTGTGTGTGTGTATGTGTGTGTGTGTGTGTGCGTGCATGTGTGTGTTTGTGTGTGCGTGTGCGCGTGTGTGTGTCTGTGTGTGTGTGCACACATATGTGCATGTGCGTGCGTGTGTCCAGTTTCCGCTTCCATTGTGTGTTTTGATGAAATTAAGGACCCACCATTCTTCATTTTGTCAAGCGCTAGATAGCACACACTTCAATTCACCGCTCGTTTGCTTTATATGTATGCGCATATGCAAATGACAATCCAACCACACAAACAGGGACATGGACACGCTATATCGACACACAATGTGTGAGGAAAAAGCAGACCTACTTCAACGGTGCTCATGTGCTTAGTTATGTCAGCCTTCATCCTGCTGAATTGACCTCCTCTGAGAATCACATGGTTCAGGTCTGACAACAGAAAGGCCGCGACCGGGATCCTGTAGTTCTGCAGGAATTAATTTGGATGCAGCTTTTAATTCATTCTGAGCCAAATCTAATGAGACCGTTGTGCCCAGAGTACTTACGATTGTCACCACTGTGCCTTCATTATTGTCCTAAAGCTGTTATTCCCCTACTCACTTTTCCATCTAAATTTTAATTGAATTTCATGTCAATTAGGCTGCCTATTTTCTGGTAATTAGCTACTGTACGGTGTGAAAAAAAAAAAAAAATTGTTTCTTCAACAGTTAACATTGTATTACATTTCCAAGGCAGCTTGTACATTTGCATTATCTTATGATTTTGGTTGAAATAGAGTTTTATATGTATAACATTTTAACAGTCATTAATAGCATGTTCTATAGTAGCTGCAGCAGAAATTCAATGGCAAACTCCATCTTTGGAATCTCATTTTGTCGGCTCAATTTAAATACATATGCAATGCGATGAAGTTGTGTAACTGTGTTGCTCAAAATGCATGAGATGTAGAGATGTTCTGATAAAAAAAATGCTGAGTACATGTTTTAGAGTCGGGGAATAATAATGCAGTTTAAATGTGCGTCTTTCTCTGTGCAGCATATGTTTTGACTGCAGACCTGATCAGAGAACATGCTGACAGCCCTCAGTGGGATTAAGCAGATTAAATAACAGCACTAACAGTTATGAATATCTTCTTGTCTTTGTTCAGTTGAAGGACAAAGCCGGCCCCAGTCTGATGACGACGGTTGCCATGCCTGTCTTCAGCACAAAGAATGAAACGGTGAGTGAGGGAGTCAATAAATGTCTCGCAACATCTTTGGCTTGTAACCCCTGATAAATAAATCTTACCGTTGGCTTCTCGTCACTCTCAGTGTATCAGTTGTTAGTAGTTCCACCAAAGAGACATGTATCCTCTTAACTTCTCACATGGTGACATGACATAGTGATTGGAGAAAAGTACAGAATATATTATTATTGTGTGCATTTTGTTTTTGCCTTATATTTATCTTTAACATTAACCATGTCACTAAGACTTCAGATTTATCTTGTGATCCTTTGTAAGGCCCGACCCCGAGTAAACTACCTGACTGTATATAACTTGGTTAAACTAGCTACCCCTTGATCAGCTGTGACAGTAAAATGCTACTTACTGTACACATTGATGAATCACTATTATATAATGTTATGTATCGATCGCCGAAGTGCAAAACTTCCCATCTGAAAATGACACTTTTTCGAGAATACAAAAAGAAAATAGTTGTTTTCTTGCAGATAGTTATTAGTTAAGGACACCCAATATACAGAATACAAATACAAAAAGAAAAATACACAATGTGCAAATAAGAGGTTCTAGAATATGAGTACTTCTTTCACAACCGTGAATATTCATACAGATTTATTCTAAAACATGTCTGTTTTGAATCTCTTTGTGCAGAAGAACCAGGGTATTCTGTTGGGGGTCGTGGGAACAGACATCCCTCTGCAGGAGCTGATGAAGCTCATCCCTAAACATATGGTACAATCAGCTGTTCTTGTACTTTTGCACTCTGAATTCTGAACTAATATGCATTTGTCTTGTTTTTAAATTTCTTCCGTGTGTCTCTGACTTTGTGTCTCTAGTTAGGGATCCATGGGTACGCGTTTGCGATCACAAACAACGGCTACATTCTGACTCATCCGGACCTCAGACCTTTGGTAACTCAGTTTCTTAACATTACGTTTTCACCAGGAAAGTCGCACAGCATTCCCTGACTTTTCCCTGTTTTCCTTATTTTGTTCATGCAATTCTTTAAATATCAGAAATGGTGAACTGAAAGCGTCCGTTAACGAGGGCACACGGAGAGAAATGTGTTGTCGGAGGCTAAATGGGCTCGTATAGTCTGTAATCCCAACCTTTTCCTTTGATGTATGCATGCAGGGATAAAGGCCACACATAGGGCTGGCTGGCCTGAGATTTCCCAGAGGTAACTTAACACTCGCTGGCAGAGACCACAGCCGCTCGCCCTGGGTTCGCTGGTTCCTCAGGAGCTATGGCTGTGCTAGTGGATCTGTGTGTGCCAGTGTTAGTGCTATTCCTCTCTGTGCAACTGTGTGTGTTGGTCTGTGTTGTATTCTTGTGAGTGTGTTCTTGTGGCTAAAACCGTGCTGTGGTCGTGGTCATTGACTTGTTGTTTCTTGTGGACCAGACGACGTACAGAAGCAGAATTTGACATGTTAATGACAGTTCAATGCATTGATATAGACTTCCTATCAATCATGTTCATCATTTTTAATTTTCCTGACAGTGTTAACTTCACAGACGATTTGTTGAATAATTACACAGCAAGACCTGCATAACAAGACTTTGACATTGAAACACAGAAGACAGATTACAGTGAAGCTTCTCTAAATGGATGTGTTTCTTTAATATGAAGCTTGTAAATTAGAAAAGGATGTGTCACATGAGTTCACCGTTGGTCAGTCGAGAGCAGCAGACATGTTTGAGCAGCGGCGAGTCCAAATAGAACGTCACTACACAAAGTTGATCATTTGTGTGTATTTTGTGCTCCTGTGTGCAGTATCAGGATGGTCAGAAGAGGAGAAAGCCCAACTACAGCAGCGTGGATCTCTCTGAGGTGGAATGGGAAGACAAGGATGATATTGTAAGTGTCCAACTCCTAAAGATTTTATAGAAGTCATTATTCAGTGTACAACATGAAACTCCGGATATACTTTGTTCTACATTCGACACATTGCCTTGGTTTAATGGTTTCACAATCATTGGACTGCATGTTCACTAGTGTTTCCCCCTGAATGATTTATTATTTCAAATGAACTTCAAGAATCATCAAAGTATGACTGTTTTCTGGATAGTGAAATGTCAGTCGCACAGGCGGCTGGATCAATGACCCGGACTGGACTCCTCTGCTCCATGTGCCTCTTTGTGTCGTTTATCTTTCAGCTACGCAACGCCATGGTGAACAGGAGAACAGGGACGTTCTCCATGGAGGTGAAGAGGACGGTGGATAAAGGGGTGAGGCTGCAGATAAAGATGTTCAGTGTCTCTTTATCAGATCTTCTCTCTGTTGTCTCTAGAACTCAAAGAGTAAAATCGCACCTGCTCTATTTTTTCTGCTCTTTTTAGAGGCGTGTGCTGAAGATGCACAATGACTATTACTACACGGATATCAAAGGAACCCCTTTCAGGTGGAGGAAACAGTGTCATTACATCCCTAAAGCAACCGTCTGTCAGTTTATTGAGTTGAATTGAATTGAACTGTCTCGGTTACAGTTAAACGTTGATTCCCTCCTCTGTTTGTGTCCCCAGTGTCGGAGTGGCTCTTTCCAGAGGTCATGGAAAGTACTTCTTCAGAGGAAATGTATCCGTTGAAGCCGGTATGTCACTCTGTCATAAATGTAATTTACTCTGTTATTAAATAAAGCCTGAATACAGTGAGGCGCATGTCCCTGTGACAGGGCTTATTGTATCAGTCTACTCAGGCTGGCATTGCTGAAGCGTTACTGACTTGAGTTTTTCAGGGCTCCGTGATCTGGAACAGCCAGATGTCGCCCTGGCAGACGAATGGTGAGGCTGGGGTTGTGGGAGTAGTCGTTCATGCGTTATGTAGGTTATTCCTCTGTGTTCATCGGGGATGTTGAGGGCTGTGATGTAACAGCGGGGCTCTGTTTGGAACACAGGACTTACTGCAACACAGAGGAGCAGCATGAGCACCGGCATCTGACCCAGATTCAAGCCATCAAGCTCTTCATGACGGGCCGCAGGACCCACCTCAAATGTAAGAGACATCTGAGTCCCACTGTAATAAACTATAATACACAGAGACGGTTCTAATCCACAATGACTTTCTAATTATCATGTGAAGAGTGGATATAATAGATAATGGTTACAGAAGAGATGTATGGGTCTTTTGACAACCCTCTGCAGGTGACAGAGAGCTCATCCAGGAGGTGTTATTTGATGCTGTGGTCACCGCTCCGCTGGAGGCCTACTGGACCGGACTGGCCCTCAACAAGTCAGAGTAAGAACATGTTGGTCCTGTTTATGTTCTCTCTTCAAGTCTACTTACAAGTGTTAGTAAGTCATCAATGAAGGAGTCTGTAGCGTTTTCTAAGAAGCCAACATTGAATGTTTGTGAGTCATCTGTAATCATAAATGTTTGCAAATCATTTATGATATGTTCTTATAATAGTCAATCAAGTCTGCATTAGTTAATGGTAATACGGTGCCATGATTAAGAAGAGGAAATACCAGCCTAAGGGATTATCTACAACCTGGCAACTCAAACATTATTCTTTAATGTTTCTTTAATTTAATGGCTTATTACTGATGTTCAAATCATCATTAACCACTAACAAGACCATCCTTTAATAAGCATTGCTTTTTACTAAGTGGCACCCACATTCTCGTGTAGCAGTGAGGATAACACGAAGGGAATGTACAGGAATGTAACATTAGGAGGTACACTTTATTTATTTAAATAAAACTTGTGAAATCAAACCCTCAAATGAGAGAAAGCTTCCTCAAATCACCTTTCAGAGTAAATAAACAGCAAATCTGAATCAGTGCATGAATACATCGATAAAGTAAATATATAAAAAATGTAAAGATGGCACGAGTCATTGTTAAATTGTGTTCAGACATCAGTCAGGAACATTAAGGAAATCGTTAAAAATGTGTTTTACTGCTCTGCATTATACCAACAGGAACTCAGACAAGGGCGTGGAGATCGCCTTCCTGGGCACACGCACCGGCCTGTCGAGGACCAACCTGTTTGTTCCCGCCGATCAGCTCTCCAATCAGTGAGTCCTGCTGCTCAACATCTCTCCAGCCGTTACTTACAGCCCAGGGCCTGATGAATCTAATCCTTTGCTCCTCTCTACACTTTCATCCTGCGTGCTTCTTCAGAGATTTCCTGACAGCTGAGGACAAGGAGGGTGTGTTTAATGCTGATCACTTTCCTCTGTGGTACAAGCGAGCTGCAGAGCAGGTCCCCGGCACGTTTCTCTACTCGGTCCCCTTCGGCACAGGTAACCACAGATTTAAGATACTGGCTCGAGGGTGCAGTACAAAATAAAAGATCCTTGAGTCCAAACAAAACCGCACTGTCCATCTTAATATATATATAATATATAATATATTCAACTATCGAGCAACATTATATGAATTACTTTTTGGAAACGCATTTGGTGTCTTTTAAGTTATTCAGATTTTTAGCATCTGAATCAGTCTTTTTGCGTGCCCCTCTTTCTGTTATGGGCTGTGGTTTTTACTGGTTTCCACTGATAGGATGTGCAGCGCAGCACACCTCCCTCACAGCTGTATGCCGTTAACGTTCAGTCTGCAGAGGATGGAGAACTCAGCTTCATTCTTCAGGACATTCACCATATTTCCTCTGTTAATGATGACTGAAGCCACTCATAACCTGTAATACTCATATCAAAGCACCAATTACACAATTATTGAAGTCATCTGGTTGTCGAAAGAGCTCTGACCAGACTTTGCTGTAATGTAATGGACTAGTACTGCGGATTCTTTTCAGCCTGCCAACGGCTGAGTAAAGGGCACCATCTAGTGAGCAGAGCGTGTAATCTGAATGTTATCTGCTCTTTCTTCTTTAGCTTTAGATAATAAGAGTGTGGTTTTGGCCAGCACAGCAATTCAACTCCTCGACGACAGAAAGTCTCCAATCGTTGCAGGTAAACCCCTCTAAACCATCTTCATCACTATCTTCATCTTGAGACTTATTGTTGTATATTGTGCAGTCTTGTATGTGCTTGGTTTTGTGCTCAGCTGTAGGGATCCAGATGAAGCTTGAGTTCTTTCAGAGGAAGTTCTGGACGGCCTGCAGACAGGTAACTACACAACAACTACTGCAGTGTTTACAACAGCATGAGCCCCCTGGTCAGCTGTGGAGCTGATCTACTTATTCTACTTGTTCGCAGTGCACAGCTCTGGATGGAAAATGTAGCATTAGCTGCGATAACGCGGTAAGAGAAGTCACATGACTCGTACTTCTCATTTATTTTCAGGTTATTTTGTGAACATAATCTTTTTATTCGCCCCTCTGACAGGACATTAACTGTTATCTTATTGACAACAATGCCTTCATTCTTGTCACAGAGGAGCAATCTCAGGTACTGTGTGCATGTTTGTGAGTGCATGTTTACATCTGAATAAAAGTTAAAATAATGTAAACACCGAAACACATGATGCCCTTTACCTCAACTGCTCCAGTTGCCCCACAAGTCTTGAAAATATATGTAGAGCAACATGGGCTTCTTCCAAATAAGATAGCTCAAATATCTGGAGGGAAGAAGGATGAAATATAGAGGAATATAATAAATGTCTACTTTTTATTTTGCACTTTAAAACATCAGAAACTCACTAATGTTTAGATTGGATAGTAAAAAACATGCACTAACAAGATGGCTTTCTATCCTGAAATAAATACAAGTGTCTCTGCTGCTGCAATTTGTCTGTGAAGGTTTTTAACACATCTGTAATTACAACTTAGACAGTTACTTACTAAGAAAGTCTTTTCTCCAGAGGATGTTGTCCTTATGTTGTGTTAAGCTGTGTGTCTGTGTGCCGTGACATAACTTCTCTCTCAGACCGGGCTCTTCTTTGGAGAGGTGGAGGCTGCTGTAATGAACAAACTTCTCCAAATGGGGTCCTTCAAAAGGTGTGAGACTTGGCTTAGCATTTCTCTGAGTCCTGAACTTAGACCGTATACCTGATTTGAAATGCATGTTTGTGTAAGCATCATATTTGATGGTTGTTACAACCTCTGCTCTGTTTTTGCAGGATCCCGCTGTATGATTACCAGGCCTTCTGCAGAGACTACGCTCGGAGCAGCGACAGTGCACGCACTCTATCAGATGTAAGAAACAAGCAATATTAACATCTACATTTGTACAATCCGAGTGGTCAAAATGAACTCCGACATTTAAACAACCTAAAAAATAATGTAATTTAATTTCATCTTGTTTCTCTCCTTCAGCCTTTTACTGTTGTTAAGTGGCTCCTGGCTGAACTTGTCATGTAAGTATAACACAACATTTAAACAAGGTGAACATTACATTATTCCATACATTACATCATATGAAGTTGATAATGGGTCTTATTAAAAGGAGTATATTGTTAAATAAAAACAAAAAGTTGATAACTAATGCATCTACATATTACATATTACGTCCTAACAGTACCTCATTACTCAGCATGTCAACCAGTAACAAGATACATATTTCATAGTTGCTTGCTACTCCTTATTGTGCTTAAATAGCTAAACATATTTTTTTTTTATTCTAATTTGCTATATATTGCTTTTGGAATGAGGTAGTTTACAATTAATCAATACTCATATTAACTGATATTAATAGTACTTTCTTGTAACAGTTTTCTGCTAGAATTTAACCTGTACAGCTGGTGGAACGTGGATCTTTCAGTTAAAGGTAACTGGAGTTGATGATCATTACGGGCATGTATGGGGGTGAGAAAGAGAGGGGAATGTGTCAGAGAGTATGAGAGAGGGAACAGTGGAGGGCTTCGCTTTTTTTCTGTGGCTTTGTCAACTTACTGCAGATCAATTTCTCTCACAATCAGCTCAGCGATTTCGGCGTAAAAACGCGATGGTGCCGTGTGACACAGAGTACCCTGCCTTTGTCTCTGAACGCACCATCAAGGAAACGACCGGCAACATTGACTGTGAGGGCTGTATCAGGTACTGCGTCAGGACAACAGTTGACACAGTGAATCACTAAATAATCACTTCCCTTTGAAACTGGAGATGTTCAATCTGCTTCTAATCACATAACTTAATTCCAGTGTCTGTCTCTGTTTGGGCCGCAGGTCTTTTGTCATACAGCAGATTCCCAGCAGCAATCTCTTCATGGTTGTTGTGGACAATAAGTGCGACTGCAGCAGTTCTCCTCCAGTAACCATGGATCCCATCGAGATCATGTATATCCTTTGTTGGGGAAACGCAGATGTTTGATATGTAGAAGCAGATGCAGATAGTAGATCATACAAATACTTGAATTACTGACTGAGAATTATTTCGGTTTAATGTTTGACTACTAAAGTTAAGTGAGGGATACACATGTCCAGTTGATGTATTTACACCCTTGACTCCTTTGAACACAACGAGTCACTAAAATGTGACAGACTGAAGTTTCAGAAGGACAGAAAGAAGCCTGAATCGTGTCATCCTTTCCACCCTGAGGTATGAGGATGTATGTGTGTCTGAATACAAGCAAGTGAGCAATGAGGTTGATACAGGCGCACAGAGGTAGTCGCTGCTTCCTTCCGGCCAAGACATAGAGACGGTTCTTGTCATTTGTTACTCGGAACAGAGCCAGGCTAGCCGTTTGCTCTTGCTCCCAGTCTAGTCTGTATTCTCATCCTGTTCAACTGCAATGAAACAATAAGTAATGTGTCAGGATTATATAAAGGTAACAGTTGACTCCATAAATATTGTCAATCCATCACACATCAACCATGAAGCAAGTTGAGCACTTCAGTGAGTTCTCACACTGAGGAAGTAATAAGCTCCATGAAATTGGAAGACAGACACGTTATGCATGATTGGATTATAACATCACAACACAACACACCATGACATTTCCGCCTCTCACAACATGAGTCTCACATATCTACTTTTGGCCATCGTTCACATTGGTAATCATATTATTGTAACACCATACTAAACGTTGGTATTTGGAAACGCTGTGAAATTGTTTAAAAAGAAGTCCAAAGTGGCAAGTCATACAGGTTGTCAATGCATAATAATACATATATAATAATAAATAAACCTTGAGGTTATTTGGATGTAAAAAATAAGGTGTATTGACAAAATCACCAAAAGAAGAACTCACTGCCCCAACTCTCACATACCAAACTTACACACACTCTGCAACAAGTTATTATTAAAATTATGTCAGGAGGGTTTCATTTAGATTTTATGTTGAAATAAAGTGGTAAACTGGCTAAACTGTTGGCTTGTTTAACAACAACAACAGTTCACATAGTAGCCACTACTGTCTTTCTCAGACAAAACAAAGGTACCACCCTGTTAATATTCAATAATTGACCTTGAACAGATCCATATGTATCACAAACGACTGTCTCCTGCAGGAAAATGCCATGGAGTGTGGTTCAGCAACACGCCTCTCCAGTCCTCTCGCAGCAGCTCTGCTCCCGCTGATAGCAGCGACCGTCAGCAGGTGACCGTTAGCAGCAGAACTGGACATCAGTGAGGACTCAATCAACAAGAAGATGCTTTAAACACATAGAGAACATGGCCTATCAGAAATGAATTTGCTCATACCTCTGCAACAGGCAGCGCTCTACTAAGAAAATATAATGTATATGTAGAACTGAGACTCACATCCATTATTGCAGAAAACATTAGTGATGTGGTGCAGCAATAGTAAATGAGATTAATGGGAGTGCTTGGTGACTTTGCTCTGAGCATTGAACATAATGCCACTGACAGTTTGCCATATTGTATTGAATGTGTGCTGAAATTAAATAAGAGAAATAAATACATCTGGCAACAGTAAAAACAAGGCATTTCTTGTCAAAGTATAAAACAAATCCTTTGTGCAAAGGATGATAGTAAGATATCTAATATGTTTGTTTCATTGTTATAAGGAATATATTGAAGGAATGTAAAATGCACTTTTGTTGTGTGAAAAGAATGCAGAGCCGTCTTAATTGTTGGCAGTAAATTGCTAAAAAAGAGCTGACAGTCATAGTTATCTTTCTTCAAGTAATTTATTTTGTGTCTCAATTATTTTTGGTGTCTGTAATACATGGGTCACGTAAAATAGCTGAGAGACAACGGGAAATTAGAACTTGCTTTTATTTATCTTCCAGTTTCTTTTTTCAGACGCGCTAAAGATGCATGAAGAAGATCACATAATGTCACATCGATATAAACAGACATCGTTTGTTAAGGTGACAATAACCTCATGTTTGAGAAAGCTGATCAATAAAAACAAAGACATATTTTCCTTCCTTTATTCCTGTGTGTTATTTTCTAAAGTGTGTGTGTGTGTGTGTGTGTGTGTGTGTGTGTGTGTGTGTGTGTGTGAGCATGTGTGTGTGTGTGTGTGTGTGTGTGTGTGTGTGTGTGTGTGTTTTACAACGTGGTGATGATGCTGGTATGTGTGATACATTAAAAATCAGTTTGGACCCCACGCTGTGCTGAAAATGACATTACACTAGGTTTACTTTGAAGGCAGTCTGCTTTCTCTGTGCAGTATTAAACAGTGTGTGTGTGTGTGTGTGTGTGTGTGTGTGTGTGTGTGTGTGTGTGTGTGTGTGTGTGTGTGTGTGTGTGTGTGTGTGTGTGTGTGTGTGTGTGTGTGTGTTTCAGTGTGGCTGCACGATGCTGTACGCCAACCCCTTCAGGGCTGATGCAGCTGGCTCCTCATAGATGGTGCAGTAGAGATAGTTTGTGTCAAACTAGCATCCATCAACTGTAGCATCCATTAATGTGTATGGTAAATTAAAACTGTCCTTCATGTCAGACTAATATTCTCATTTTGTGACTCCCGCCACCTTTTCACTTCCTCCAAACCTTTCTCCTGTGAAAAACACACTAAGTCTGTAGCCTATATCAAATAATACATTTCTCAGAATGAAAATAAGTCTTCGGTCAAGCTGATTGAATTCAACATTGGACATTACCTATTATCCCAAAATAAATCGGTGTCATCTCTTCTGGTGCAGTATTTTGTATTTTTTTGTCTCCCACACAACACAGTTCAGTTGAGTTTATTTTGTATAGCTTACTATCACAAATTATAGATTGTACACATCCCAGGACATCACATCGGATAAGGAAACACTCATCAGCAGGGCCATGGCAGGAGGCTGGAGGCATCTCGAAAGAGGCCAGAACAATGAGGTCGGCCTCAGCCCAGCATTTAGAGAGCGCAGCTCTCTAGTGGAGCAATGTGCTACTACAGGCACCTTAAGATATGACGGAGCATCACCAATCAAAGCTTCTTTGGTAAGGAGAAGAATTGTAAATGTGATTCTTAATTTTACGGGGAGCCAGTCTAGAGCAGCTAATGCAGGAGTAATGTGATATATTTTCTGAGTTTTAATGACCACACAAGCTGCAGCATTCGAGATCAAGTAGAGAGACTCAAGAGACTTGTTTGAGCAACCCTATAATATAGAATCACAGTAATCTAGTCTTGAAGTAACAAATGTGTGAACATGTTTTTCTGCATCGCTTTGAGACTATATGTGACCGATTTTATAAATGTTACGAAGATGAAAAAACGCAGTCCTTGAGATTTGCTTAACGTGGGAGTTGAAGTGCTGATCAAAGATAACAACGAGACTCTTTACAGTGGTGTTGGATGCCAGGGCAATGCCATCTACAGAAACCACATCACCGGATAATGGATCTCTGAGGTGTTCTGGGCCGAGTGAAGAGATCTATTTTTAGGGCCAGGAGAACTAACACTCAAACCTTGTGCACAGCCATAAACATTAACACCACACAGCAACTTGTCTTAGCATTTACATGCAATAATAAAAATCTTTAGTCTGCCTGCTACTTCATCTGGATTCAAAGGAGACGTAGTTTCTGCTCAAGGTACCAAAACATATTAACGTTAAAACCATATATTGTTTTCCTTTGTACTGGGAATACAAATATGAATCCGTAAAGTAGGAAGCATGATTGGATTATGAGCCAATGGGCCCCTAGCGGGTTGTTTTTGTCATTTTACATCTCTTTGTAGTTGCTTTGTGTCTCTTTTTCATCATGTTGTGTCTCTCTGTGGTTGGTTTGCCCCTTTTCATAGTGAGTACGTTTTGAAGTTGTGTTGGTCTTTTTGTATATCTTTGTATTTGTATCTTCCTGGTTAGTGTGTGTTACTTTGAGTGACGTCATGTAAGTGAAGGCCAGGGGGGCCCTGACACTGCGTCACGCATGTCCACAAGTTACCTGCTGTACATGAAGACTTTTGTTAGTTGTGCTTAAGCACCCTGTTCTAATTAACCTGCATGTATTTACAAATAAATATTCAAAACTGTGATGTGTAAATATATACTATATATTCAGGTAGAGGAAATACAATTGTTACATATTTGCCAAATGAATAGCAGCACTAAAATAGATTTCACATATATGTGATGATAAGATATCAGTGACTGACCTTTTGCTCTCATGAAAACCCAATAATTTGTTTTTTACACTTCAACGTACACAGAATGATGAATTGGACGCTTGCAAGGAAAAATGTACCCAGACGAGTGCACAATAATCTTTATGATTATATATTAGTTTGTCCACCTCTTCCTGATCATGTTTGTATATGTTGACTATAATTTATTTAAAGGAAAAGGTATTGACATAGATTTGCAAAACTGGGATTTGACTCTGGCACGTTCAAAGAATTAGAAACTGCCTCAACAAGGGGGACGAACCCAGAGTCTGGAGGGCTTTCATTAAGCCTAATGAGTAGCACCTGGTACTGATTTGATTCACCTGGTCTCGTTTTACCGGCAGCAGCTGCATAAAGACAGAGCCTAGCGGAGCTTGTTCTCAGACATCTTGTTTTCTGCTTCTCTTGAATTCTCAGCCATGCCTCCTAAAAAGACCACAGCAGACTCCTCTGAGCCGCCCATGCTGTCCTCCGCCGACTCCCCGGTGGAAGTGAACAAATCAGGTCTGCTTGTTTTTCATGTAACCAGAGAATGAGACATGTCAGCCCCTCATGTTTGACACTGTCGGTTTGCTCTCTAGGTGCTGCGTCACTGCGAAAACTTGCAACTCATCCCACCACAGCAATAATGGTGAAAGAAGCACTGCAAGAGTTGGACTCGCGCAAAGGGCTATCCTCCCAAGCCATTCAGAGTTATATCAAACAAAAATACCCCTCTGTGGATTTGGTGCGGTTGAAGCATTTGGTCCGTACGGCCCTGAAGAAAGGACTTGAGACCGGCACACTGGTGCGGCCTGCCAACTCCAAAGTCACCACGGGGGCGACTGGAAAATTTAGGGTAAGATGTCTAAATACAGGTCAAATTGTGTCATAACTTTAATTGCTCCCCTTTCTTTCCTAACTAGCTTGCACCAAAAGTGAAGGAGGTAAAGACCAAAACTGAGAATGTGGATCCCAATGTGGAAAAAGTACCCAAAGCAACAAAGGATGGAGCCAAGAAGCCCACGAAAGCGGGTATGAATACAACTGTCTACAACCGCTATTATTATTATTATAAGCAATGTTAAGAGGTATAGTTTTTAATAGCCTGTAATTTCTTCAAGGTGTCGCCAAAAAGAAGGACTCTGCCACTGAAGACGACGAGTCAAAGGAGGTGAGACAATGTTTGTCTGCTCTGTGTTGCAGTTACTAGCTTGTCATTGTATGGCGGTCTGTCTTACTTGCACATATTGTTGACAGTCATCAGCTTTGAGGCAAACTACAGAAACTGAGGCATTAAAGTGTATACATGGAATATGTTTGTCTTTGACACTTTCTTACAGTGGCTGAGCATATGCTCTACTGCAATATCCTGCCAACAATTTGGTACTATTAAATGACTAGGAATGTTTTTTTTTTTTACTTTTGTTCTGGGGACTGCTTGGACTTATGACTGAACTATAGACATGATTGCTTTTATTTTTTTTAAACCCATTTAGGACCCCAACCCTCCCAAAAGGTCTAAGAAAGTAAAGGAAGCTGCAACCACAGAGCCAGCTACCTCAAAGGTTGCTCCAGCAAAGAAGCCAAAGGCAAGAAAAACTGCAGAGAAGGAGTATGATGATGATGATGAGGAGGAGGATGCCAAAACAACAGTAGCAAAGGTTACCAAGAAGGCAGCAAAGGTTACCAAGAAGGCTACCAAGGAGGCAGTAAAGGTTACCAAGGAGGTTACCAAGGAGTCGAAGGCAGGAAAGGTGTCTAAGAGCAAGGCTGCTAAAGCGAGCGTTGACGCCCCTGCTGCTAAAGCAGCTGGGAAACGAGGGAGGAAGGCTGCTGAATAAATGTACAATTGACTGTTTTTATGTTTTGCAATAAAAAAATATTTTTAGAACTCTAGTGTTCTTTCTACTCTGTGCATTTTGAGGAAGATGCAATGTCCTGTTTTGCTCGTGACTGCCGATATACAGTGTAGGATGCTAGATTGTCTTTTGCATGAGATTGCTGAAGCGATACTGGTGGTATTGACTGTCCCTTCATGTGGAGACCTCATTGGGCTACTCTGACATCACTGCATCCATCGAGGGAACGGCAGCATTGACCGTGTAGCTGCATGTTTATCAGGGGGGTTCCGCAATGGACACACACCGGCACGACCAGCAGCAGATTGCTTCGAGTCCATTCTGTCGCGTTTCCAGACCTTCAAGATGCACCACCTGCTGTTCCTGCTCTTGAGCGGACATGTTTGCCTTCAGCACCTCCTACCGGATGGAGGCAGAACTGTCAGTGAAGGTGCTCTCACGACCAATCTGCTCAAAGTCATGTGCTATGAGCCCTGGCGCTTGGGTTGCACCCCTCTGTGCAATGTCAAACATTGCACTGAATTTTGGAATACTACCTGGCCCCAGATATTCATCTCGGTATAAACGGCATTCAATGTTGGAAATAAAAGTAGACTATCACAAAAGGAACTTTAGGGTGGACTACTTTACTTTGAGGTATGAATCTGAGCATGGCACGTTCGCTCCGCTCGGCAACAGCCAACCGACTTGTGAGTTGTGACTCCGTCACCTCGAGCTAATCGCTCTACAACCAGACTGTTTGCTGTCCTGGCTCCTCAGTGGTGGAACGAGCTCCCCACTGACATCAGGACAGCAGAAAGTCTCTACAGCTTCTGCCGGAAACTAAAAACCCATCTTTTCCGACTATCTGGATTAAAACACAGATTAGCCCTTCAGTGGCACTTAAATAGCTCTTATGGTACTTTTGTAGTTTGACTATGTTGAGGAAATGTTACTATCTGTATTCTTAGCGTTCTTAGTTTGTACTATAGGTTGAATGCACTTATTGTAAATCGCTTTGGATAAAAGTGTCTGCTAAATTACATGTAATGTAAAAAAGAAAGCATGAGTCCACCTGGTATGTGGTTAATTGTCTTTACCCTTAAGCCATTGATTCCATCATAATTAATTGAAAGATATGAACAGGTTTGTTGCCCCTGAACTGGCATGTCTGACCAAATTAAGGTACGAGGACAGCGTTTGTGCATCAAATTCCATCGAATCGTCTCAACTGAATTGCGGTGGAGGGAGATATTTACGGGACAACTAAGACCTGCATTTGCACCAACATCTCTCATTTAGCATTAAGTGGCATTGAGACCATGCCGTTTGTAATGTGAATAAACTTAGGGCTGCTAGGGTTTTTCACTATTGTGCCTGATCAGACCTTTTTTCAGGACCGACTCCCTCGCTGTTGGCTTTGTTGGAAATGTATTCCTTGTTGGCAGCACACATCTTGAACATGCCAGGGAGGGAACATCAGAAGGTGAAGAACACATGGGTAGCTTAATTGCTATTAAAAAAAAGGAACATAGCAATCTTGATGGCCTCACTTGTTGACCTTGCACATAACAATGTTGACAGTACTAGGAAGAATGAGTGTTATAATAAATGTTAGTGTTAACATCACTTTTGAGTCCTGAGTTATTTACATTTGCAACAAGACAGCAACAAATAGCATATCTGGAGGATAATGTATTAACTGCTAGAGTCTAAACCGTCAACACTTTGTGCCAGTGTAACGCACATGGCCCTAAATCCAATTAATGGTAACATTTCCAAGGTTTTGGCGTAATAACTAGTCACCTACGAATTAAAGCTGGTCACAGGCAACTGTGTTCGTAACACCTGTAAGAACACACCCACTCTCTGAAATACAGTGTATTACACACTTATGAACCAGTGATCCAACAAGAGGCTTTTTGTCGTGTGATATACAATTTAGCAAGTTCATGACATTGGAAACAAATACAAGTTACTTTCAATTTCACATTTTAAAACAGCAAATTTATTTGTCTTTAAAAAATAAAAAATAAAATAAAAAGTATTACTATTTCATTGTCACTAAGAGAAACAGTACGGAAGCACTGAGTCTTTGAGCACTTTAATCGCTCTTCAAGTAGGTTAATTCAGTTCATTGATTATTCTTCTGCAGTTGAAAAGCCACCAGGACAGCAGGAGCCGGTCGCAACTCCAAAGATTTAAGTTCTCGAGAGCAATATCCTGCTTGTGGCAGAACCAGTGTTAGTGACTTCACACATCCGTAAGAAACGAGTCAGGAACCCACTATTATTTGATCCAGTGACAAGTCTGGTTCCAGAGCAATGTAGCTGATGTGCAAGCACCCAATTCTTCAGAGTGTAGGGAAAAGAAGAGGAGGTCACAGAGGCTGAAATGTAAAAGACGGAGTAAAGGGGAACACAAGAGCAGACTGAAAAACCAGAGTGGCTAGAAGAGAGAGAACGTACAAAAAGAGAATATGGGCGACTAAATCATCAGAACACTGTCAGCTCATTACAGTTCAAAGTAAATACAAAGCAATACGTTAGCTGTATTAAAAATAGCAGTGACTTAAAAACAATACCACTTGAATTAGCTCATAAGTAATAAAACTCTGAATTACAATTTCTTCTGTGGGAAAACAATGCAACGTTTTCCACATGTAAACAAATTCACTCAGAAGGGAGAAATCAAGTGTGCAGCTCTCTCAGCCCCTCCTTCCCCTAACAGTATGTGCTTGTGCCAATTGCACCAAAGACAGCGAGTTGATACCAAACACCCAACCTTTTCTCTCCTTATTCTCCGGAGGATTCTTTTCCACACCTTTCAGTAAAGAGATAGTGACAAACCGATGATGTAACCCTACTGAGTGTTTCGAGAAGCTGCTGAAGAAGCAGAAAAGGATGGAGTATCGAGTTTCAACTCCATGTGTGGGTCCGTGTCCTCCCTTCACACATCAGCCCCAAATCCTCCGTCCCGTCATTATTTGAATAAGCCTCTCCGAGCTGGTCATCTGGGGTGCAGAAGAAAGTGATGCAGATACTCTGAAATGGCATCCCAGTGCCTCCAGAGGAAGGCGAGGAGGATTACAAGGAGCAGCGTGGAGAACGTGCGGCTGCGTGTTTTCATTAAGGGGACAACACAGTTAGCCACTGTGGACACAAACACCAAAAGGACGGCCATGACCGCCAGCAGCACATTGATTAGTTTTCCGAGTAGAGTCCGTGCTGTGGCGTTCTCCAGACCCTCCAGCTGCACCACCTGCTGCTGCTGCTGCTGCAGCTCCATCTTGGAGATGCGCGTCTGACATGCCTCCAGCGCCTCCTACAGGTCGGGGACAGGTCAGTGAAATGGTCCGACAACAAATGCAGAAGCGTCATGTTTTTTCAGTGAAGCTCACCTGAATGTCCCTCGCTCTTTCGTAAGACTGGTAAGCAATCTTCTCCTCCATGCTGGCAAGTTCCTGTTTCAAGTTCAGGATTTCGTTTTGGTGCAGCTCGGTCAAGTCATTGAGTTGTTCCTCCAAACGCTCACACCTGCAAAACAGTGACAGCAGTGCATCACAAACAGGACCATTTCCTCCCGCCCACACAGACCTATGAGTGTCTAGGATATGATGTGACACCTGTATCGTTCCTCTTGCAAGGCCTCGATGATCATGGTGTAGTCCCGCTGGTAGTGGGACTTCAAGCTTTCAAAGGACTCCTCCAGTCGACCTTGGTTTTCCCGGAGCTCCTGGATCTCATGGAGTACAGCATCAAAGCCTGAGGCCTGGCCATGGTCCAGGGTGTTGCCCTTGGAGCTGGGCGGGCCTCCGGGAGCTCCGGTCGTGCTGTTGACACCTGCAGAGCCGGAAGTAGCGCTCGAACAGTCGTCTTCACTGCCATACTTTGGGCTGGACTGCAACTGTCCGGTCCCTCCAGGGCCAACACCCTCATCGCCCTGGGTTTCATCCAAGGAATCTTTCAAAGATGAAATGTTATCAGCACTGCCAAACTTGTTGCGGATGAGGGAGGCGATTTCTCTGGGCTTGGACACCACGGCTCCAGCGGCAGAATGAGTGGCTTGAGAGAAACTGGAGAGGCCCCCCGTCACCTGGAACGAGTGAGTTCAGGTGAGTGCTCAGGTGGCGTTGAGTTAGCAGTATGAAAACTAGTTGAGCTGCGGTCAAACGGATCACTAAAGTATTGATCACACAGCCTGACAGCTTTAGCAGTTGTCATTAAATAGTCGTAAACACTCAGGAACAGCAGAAGCTGTCTTACCTCCGAACAACACATAATCCTGCAGTGCAAACCATCCGCAGCCTTTATTAAACCCAGAGCTCTCACCAGAACACTGGAGCTACAGGCTCAATTCTGCACTTTGGGCCAAACAGGAGGTTAACTTCTCCGATGATGGACATTTCCGAGCCATTACTTTAGTGTGCGTGTGTAGTTTAAGGCCCAACAATAACTCCTTATAAGCTCTGAGGCGTTCACATTCGTTCTTCGCATGGACAAAACTCTCCGCAAGACTAGAAGCCATTATCCGCAAGTCAAAACCTTTTGGTTTTATGCGATGAGCCATACTGGCACACTTAAAAAGGAAAAGCACGCACCTTGGCTCCAACATCTTTCAGCCCCTGGTGCATGTCTCGGAAAACATCTTTGGGCTGGCGAGGAATGCCGTTGTGTTCCACCTCCCGAAGTTTCCGGTGGTAGTGCTCGAGTTTCCTCTGCAGCTGCTGGATGGTCTGAGCCGACTTTTGGTTCTTCTTCTCAAACACCTGTTTGATGCGAGCACTCTGCTGCTTGTCTGCATTATTGGCAAGTTTCAGGTATTCAGCCACGTTGTCATCGCGCGCAGTTTGTTCGATTTTGATTTGTTCTGTGAGTTTGAGGATCTTCTGTTGCAGTTGAGCAATGGCCTGCTTTGTTCGCTGGGGGTCGGGGGTACTGTCAACCACATCGTACCCATCTGCACCGAAGGAGAGCGCGTTGGGTGACACAGCGGGGCCCGATCCGTCATAACGATCCAGCTGTTCAAAACAATGTGAACAGAAGAGAAGGGGAGATTATGAAGACATTCAGAACTTAAAGTTTATCCAGACGAAATATTCAAATCAGTTTGTCAAGATATAACATTATCATGCATCATTGTGCGAGCACTGGGTGATGTACTGCTGTCAACACTGCACCAGCAATGCATACAAACAACAACACCTACAGACACGTATCACTACGCATTTCACAACAGCATATGGCACCCGGAGAACAAAAGACGCCTTGTGGCTGTCACTTCACTTCACAACTTCAAGGAGGCACAGGTGGGGATGCAGAGACTATTGTGGGGAACAAAAGCTCCAAAACAGGCCACGTTAACAAAGAGTCGATGAGGAGCTATGACTTTGATTTAAAAGTGCATATTATGTGACGCCATCAACAGTCATCAGAGCCTTCAGGCTCAAACTGAAAGAGGAAAAGTAAATATAAATCTTGGTAATTAACACAAACTGAATTGGTCCCATCATAAGAGGCGCTACTGGAAACATACCAGCTGTTGAGCCCTTTGTCCTCTGAAGAACGTCTGTCAAGTCTGTCTCAACCAGTTTAAGTGTAAACCATAAAGAAGGAATAAAGCATCGCGTTGTCTGACTCTGTACAGCGCAGGAAGATGTAGTTAGAATTCACATAGACGGAGGCGATTAGATGGAGCTGCGAATCAATAACATAACAGAGAGGTTTGTTTAGATGCCAGCATTTACCAAAAAATACCCATTTGATTCCATGCATTTACTGCAAAATGGTTCTTGGATAATTAATTGTGCATCTGCCTTATGAAAGATCTGCCAAGCATGAAGGCACGGCAGACCCGTTACCACGGAGGATAAATCCCAGGAGATGATCATCGATAACAAACAACAGATTTAAGAAGAATGATATCACAGAGGGCTGAAATGATTCCATCTTGCACATGACATCTGTTGATTAACTTATTTCCAGCCTCCAGTGAGTTACTGGAGCATCGACACAGTGTGGCATTACCGCTCGGTTTATGATGCCGACTTTCTCCCAATTTCTAATTCGAGAGATTCACCCCATTGCTGATCTAGCGCCCGAGTTCAACGGACTATAATGTGTAAAGATGTAATCGTCTGAGTCAGGTCTGATACGCGGATGCTCTTCTTGACGACCTTTTACAGTGAGACCAGTCATAACACTGAAAGTGTTTCTAGATTTCTACCAACGGTCAATGTAAGAAGAAAACATTCCACAAGTTTGAGTTTGTTTAGCCCTGCAAGCCTTCTCTGACCTTAAGTACACTCAGCAACAGCAAGAGTCTAAATTTAGAAAGGCTTAAAGCACATAGTCGCAACCACTCAAAGGCAATCGCTGACCTCCCACGGCTGACAGCTCATCTCCCGTTCCCCGGATCATCCAGGCACATCCAAACCACCAACAGCCTTTAGACACAATTCACTTGCTTTGGAAATTATTCCAGATATTAGCGAAAAAAACACGGTTTTATCTTCTATTTTTTACAGCTTGGTTGCAAACAAATACCATGCACCGTGTCTCTTTGGGTTATGATTTGCATTTGAATGTTTTGTCCTGAAGCTATTTTTTCTATGAATACAACCGTTTCAAGATTGACTTCAGTATAAATTAGGCCATGTTTTGTTAAGCGAGTTGTACTGTGATGTACTACAACAAATATTTAGATAAAATTATGAATTAAGAAGGAAAATCAAATTACACCAGAAATATTTTTATATAAAATTATGAATTAAGAAAAATAAAATTACACTAGAAATATCTATATATGAATAGAAGGAGATCGGGTGATCAGAGGAAGAGGTTCCAGCAACACAACAATGTTGGTGGGGCAGTCCAGATAATGCATACAAATGGACTTAGTACATAAAGAAAAAGCACATTTTCATGAATTTTGTTAGTGCTATTATTTTTCAATTGCATTTATTTGACTCGGGACAAACAAGTTCTTGAATTTTAGAACTACAGTTCCCATCATTCTTTAGGGATGCAAGCAGGAAACGTGTAACGGTTGTAAAGCATTTGTGAAAGTGATACGGCATTAGCTATTTGCAGTTCCCGATTCCTCAGTGCACAGACAACAATTACCGGATTACTTTATATACTCAAGAAATCCGCTAACTGATGAACACAAGACAAGTTGTTCAGTTATAAGAAGCTACTCTTTTACTATGATTTCTAAGCACATTTATGATGAACATTAGACATGAACTGTAAGTCATGTTGATTCCAGGAGTGTGTTTCATGTCTGTGTTCACATTTGACTAAATTATGAAATAGATTGTTTTCTCCTACCTCATGTGCACCCACATACTGGCACTCTCGGCAATTGCCTACGTAACCTACATCACAAACCTCCCAGTTATTTATTATCTCTGCACTCTTTCTTATGTATACGTTTATTTTTGATATCCTGTTAAAATCTGTACTTAATACTGTTAATACTGTAAATGCCTACACTTTACCACACTGTTTTTTGTTCAGTGCTTTTTAAAATATATTCTTCACATTTCTATTACTTTTACTATTATTATTATTATTATTATAGTGTGTTTCCTTTGTATCTCTGCTGACACGTTGCCCTGCAAAAACAATTCCGATGTGTCTGGACTGCTGGTCTAGGCACAGACGGCAAATAAAAAACCTTGAACCTTGAACCTTGAAGTGCGTCACATTGGAGTTTCTTCCTACTCTGTTAGGAACGTACCATTCCATGCCCATGGTTTATTTCTCCCCTGGACCACCTGCAGGACTGAGACACTCACCTTGTCCGGCTCCTCCGTCGAGTGGTAGCCAGAGGTCAGCAGAACGTCAGCGAGCGCCGGGCTGCTGGGCGTGTCCGTGGTCGAGGAGGAGCGTGGCCGTCCCGCCTGCAGCAGGGCTTCATGGGTGCTGCGCCGGTGGATCTGGGGGCTACCTTTCTGGGGAGGCTCCCCCCCACTACCCCCCACCTTGCTGCGGCGGCTCTGCAGGCTGGTGCCTCGCTTCATTGGTGGAGCGCCTCGGATCTGCTGCAGAACACGACTCAGAGCTGCGGGGGGGGCGGAAGTGGCAGGGCTGTCAGAATCCAAAGGGAGGGCCGAGGAGGCCGGAGCGTCCCCTACTTCGGACCCTACATCGGTGGGCTCGGAGGGAGGGGCGCCTGTGCAGCCCGAGACAGAGTCGTGTGGGGAAACGGAGGAGCGTCGGCGCTGTGGCTGGAAGAACTGCTTCAGGCCATGGCCCAACGCTCCCATGTTCTCCAGGGCATTGTGGGTGATTTTGGACAAGCCATGCTCTGACTCCGACGCCCTCCTGCCGCCCTCCAGTTCGGCTCGGCCTCCCGTGTCCGGCTCCTCTGGACTCTGCTCATTACTACCCTGCTCCATCAGAGACCTCCAGTTTCACAGTGAAGTTCTACTTGGGGGTGCAGGGGACCAGCTATGTCCCGTCGACACCCCCCCACCTCCTGAGCGACTTGTTGACAGCCGGGAAGCAGAGGGGACGGCGCTCAGTTGGGCCTTTTGAGTGGACATGCATCTGTGGCTTGGCTGAATGTCATGCTTGTCTACCACAAAAGGAAAATAAAATGGATTATGACATGCAGCAGTGAATGATGAACAGAATAAGAAGCAGAATATAAAACATCAAGCAACATAAACCGAGTTGACACCGACATGACCACTTGTTCGTTTGGTAAAAAAGCGTTATATTTTCTCTCTGCTGAATGAAGACAGAAGGTACCATGTTTAGCTTAACAGCATGTGGCATGTCTGGCAGCGCCAACCCGGGAATACAACCACAGAAAGTTTACAAAATAAACAATTTTTAAGAACAGTTTCTGAAATGTCTACGTTTGGTGTATTGCACGTGTGTTGAGGTCAAAGCCTTAGACGGTTTCTGAATCCACTTCCTAATGTTTGTTTGTGGGAAATCAAACCTGACGGTTCAAAAGCCGTCTCTACAGTTGTACAATCACATTTCAGAAAGTATTCACAACGAAAATTAATAATCAACATAATAGAGTGATTTGATGATGCCAACAAAGAGATTACAATGTGAAAAATGTAAATGAAATTCTAAAACAGACTAGGATTATTAACCAATCCTCAACTAATAAGGCGCTCAACGACCCCCGGTGGTCTCCTCCTGCATCGTATTGTACAGAAAGGCCACATCCCGTCATGTAAAGGACCGTTACCACGTTGGCCCTCAGATGACAGATTAGATCAAAGCGTTTGGGTTTACCAACATGTGATGAGACAGTGAGGAAGAAAGCAAGTGAGGAGGTGATAGAGTGACAGAAAGCTTACCATCAGCCCAGCTTCACCTCTACTGACTCACAACTCGGGATTGGCTAAATAGACAGAAATAGAAAACAAAAATAAATAAATAATATGTTCCATCGAACAGAAAAGAATAAGGTTAAAAAAGAGGCATAGTGTAGCACCACAGAGATGTTAACAGAGCTAAACACAAAGATTCAACTCAGGAGTAACTGGTAATAATGGATATAAAGGGATCCTACAGCAGGTGAGACTTAAAAGCTTCCAACATGCTGATCATAGTAAATAATTAACAACCTTATGAACCCGTTTCAAATCTTAAGAGTCAGCAGTATGTTGATGCATGACGATGAGCCTTGTAACGTCATGATGGAAACTATTGTACATTGCAGCATGTCTGAGAAGAAGTTAACATGACAGCAGCTCCAGACACTGTTGAAGAAATGATATTATCTGTACATCGAAAACAAACATCAGAACATTGCATGAACACAACAGTGCTCATAAGGAGCCCCCACTGCATAACTCATCCGTCATCTGACGACAAATAACAATGCAGGACTCTTGAGGGACTGTAATGGGAATGAGTCAATTAATATCCTTAAATACAAATATATATTATTACATATGTTATCATATATGTCTCTCATGGTCAAATGGAGATGGCTTTTTTCACAATACCTGTATTGATCTGACTCCACCAAGGCCAAAACGACTAGCTTATAATGATGACGATGATCTTAGAAGCTAATCATTATATTTTTGTACTTCATTACTTATTTCTAAAGCCGATATGCTTAAAACACATATTGTTCAATAAAACCTGAAAAGCACCCATGACTGTGTGATGACACCTGGGTTAAAAGAATATAATTCATTTCTAAAAATTGTAGCTGTGCCCTCCTTTAGTCTCCAAGCACCTGGACAGTCTGCTCTACAAGACATGATTGAATAAGCATGTTTCCATAAAGCAGATATGCAAAGCCTAAAGAGATGGGTCAGACATGGATTATTTTGCAGACAAATGGAAAAACGATTCCACGAGTCAGCACTAAGTATCACTTAACAAGCCAGCAGCACAATCTAGCACCAAAACCCCGATGAAAGGCTCCATTAGTGAAACACGGTGACTCATTACTGCTGGTCCTGCTGTTCGCTCTGCAGCGTTGGATAAGAAAGCACTTTGTTAAAGGGTAGGTGGTAGTGTACAGTACACCAAGAACACGAGTAACCACGTCTTGCTGATCAACATGCTGGAACAATGGTTTCATTTGGAAAATGCAATTACCTTTCCATTACTGCCGTCCCTCATCTCACTCATTACTCGTAAAATAAATGAATACATCAACAGAAATATGTCAACCCCCCCCCCTCTCTATAAGGACAATACCCTGAGTATAAACACACAACTGGTATAGACTACATTCCTTCAAACATAAGTGAACCATAATGAAGTTCTGCTGTCTTCACTCAGGTATGTTTCTGCTGGCTTTCATGGCTGCTGCTGTAAAGCTGCCAGGTGGAAGTGCACATTTTACCGGCTCTTGGAAGTACGTGTCGTAATTTTGGGCTAACAATGTCATGTATAGACGATGCACCTATATAGACAACTGATTTAACACAGCCTCACATCAGCAAGACAGTTACTCATTCCAGTAACTCAGTGTTAGATATTGCAGTAAAACCTGAGGACAAGACCAGGAACAAACTCATCAACAATAACAATATGATGACGTCCGACTTCTCTACGCTAAGGGGAAAGTTTTCTTTTCAAAGTGGGTCAAACACCATTCGCCTATCACTCTATGTACATGCAGTACTCCAAGGTCACACCATCTACAGAGTGCTGTGCATGACTAGCTGCCTTTAAGCTTGTACTTGTGTTAAATAAACATGTCTACAAAATGACAGAAGGTCAAATATGTGTATCTGGAAGCAGGGTCTCCTCTTGGGTCATTGCTACATTGGCATAGGCTTACATGCATTATTCCTATACATTTGCACATATCACTGAAGATTAGCACTCATTAGTTTCAGATTGTGTTCACAAATTACAACAATGTAATTATGTTCATATTGAATAATGAAAACACAAAACTCAGCAAGAGTCCAAGTACAGATAAACATACCGTCAGATGTGGTCATCAGCAGATTACTTGTGGGTCTATTAACACGGGGAATGGCTTAATCCAAACTAATTTCCAGCACTGCTTCCTCAGAGTAATTCTTACAAATGGAAAAGTGGTGGGATAGCTGTCAAACTTTAGTCAGCTGTTTCCATGGACATTTAGAAAAATCACATGCTGCAAAGACAAACCAAAAACAGAGGTGAGACAGGGTAAGAAACTGTTTGCTATGAAGGGAATTTGTGACATTATGAAACCGACAACTTCAGACACACGAGCGGCGTCCCGATTTATTAAAATAGTATTGGACCAATCTATTCATCTTGTACAGAAGTCCCCAATAACTGCTGTATTAATGTTTAACCTCAGGATTAATCAACTATTTACATTTGCTTATCTCCTCAAACTAAATAAATGTAAAAACATGAAAATCGGCAAAATGCACCGGGAGCAGCACAAATAAAGTCAGATGTTGTTTTAAGAATCCTCACATCCCACCTGTTACCAATGATTTTATAAAGCGTCATAAGAATGGAATTCGATATATATCGTAGAATATATCGATCATATTGTATGCAGTCAGAGAACAATCGTAATATTAGCTGAATGCATTCTGTCTCCCTGACTGATAACCGTCACCACACAACAAGTATTATGTTAACATAATAAACCTTCTTAGTGCTTAAATCGGACAAATAAAACAAGTTTATATAAGATATGCAACATCTAAACCAACCAGCTCCTAGATCAGAGGAGATGTTTGGTAGTTGGTGGAAAGCAACTGGCTCAAAAATTACCAGCTACCTTTTTGTTATTGTGAGGCTATTATTGCTTCCACTTGCATGGATCACAGCAAGTTGATATAAAGTTGGATAAAAATATAACCAGCATGCATTGTCAGACGATTTCAGCAGAACAGGGCAGCAACCAATAGCTGGTGAAGATCCATTAAGAAATCCCAGATATTGTCCTATAAGTATCATTGTCATCATTATTATTGTAATTATATATTATTATGAAACCGAAATTGCTTGTAATGCAGCCTATTACCAGACCTGATATAATAGGGTAATGTCATTTGAATAGTAGTGATTACTTAAGCCAAAGGAACTAGTTCATACATTTTTACAAAAAGCTTAAACTAGTTGGTGGCTTAAATGGCAAAAGTAAAAAGTGTAAAGCACAGGCCTCCAGGGCGTGTTAGCTTAATTAAGTGTGTAATGTTAATTAATAGTGCCGAATATCCGCAAGGGATTATCTGCCGGAAAGAACCACACAAGTGAGAGAAAGTAATTTAACGATGATTTAACGTTCACAAAAAGGTGACGTCACACATCATGCTCTCTGAATAGACGCGGATACAGTCATACGTGCATTCCGATGAGATCATCACCACACACCCAGTCAATAGTAACAATAAGTTTGCTTTTCTTTAGACTATTGCCTAAATCCCGAACGTTCATTAAACCCGAAGACGTTAGTGTATTATCACGGCGCAGTTTAGGTTATTAGTTAATTAAATTACTCCACAGGTTACAGGTGCATTCGGTGTCATTACAAGGAGGGTAACAGTGGTAACGTGCCCCGCGTATGCTTAACGTTTCAAAAGCAGATAGTGTGAGGAAATACATGTCGTAAACAAGTACCTGGCATTGTTGTTTTTGTCACGGTAATAAGTTACTGAAATTAGTCCGAGCCCAACGGTTTAACATTAGCTAAAGATAAGAAGAGGATGAAATTAGCAGCTCGCTAGCCAACGTCCGTAGGCCTGGCCTCAGAAACCCTCAAACGCATCATATAATAGCTGTAAACGTCAATGTAGTTAATCGTTTTATTGACGGGTGGTGCTAACCGTGGTGGTAGAGAGCGTCCTGGAGAATCGTTGACCCCGGTTCGATGGCTTGTCTGCCCCTCTGGTAGCTAGCAGTACCAGCTAACGTGGTGCACCGGGAAGTGTTCGTTTTACTCTACGACGCACACCGGCACTGTGCGGGGCGGGGTCACGGCGTTATGTTACGTTGTAGTTATAGGTTTACTGAACATTTAGCATTACACCTATCAGAGGTTACCATGTCGAACGAATTTTATTATTTATGCAGTTTGAGTATATATGTTGTTCCTCAAATAGACGGATAAATAGATGAATAAGGTAAATGCCGGACCATTTTTTAGAAATGATGCATGTTCCTGTCTACGGAACAGAGCTTGAGCCACAGTTTGTGATTACAGCAGCCTGTCCCTCTGCTCATGTCCTTCACCGGGCAACCCCAACATAACCGGTTTGAATATCAGATAGTGATACACACACGTCCCAGAACAACCCCATAGATAACGGGTTTACCTGTTCAAATAACTTTTTAATGTAAACAGTCCTGCATGCAGAAGGTTGGTTATAATCATCACATAACCACAGATGGCATTACTGGCTAGACAATCCCCTTGTTGGGCCATCACACTCTTGTATCTAAAATGCAATATTGCAAAAAATTACCACTTTCCACATTATTGATAAAGAGGTTGAATCGTCATTTATGAGTCGTCCCTTCATGGCATTATAAGCTCTTCTCCAAACGTTGAATTATGTAACTTGCTTCTATATATATATATATATATATATATATATATATATATATATATATATATATATATATATATATATATATATATATATATATAAATGTATAGAATAATCCTGTCCAGCTGACAACACCACCATGAAACCACCCTCACAGGTGTGAACAGCTCAAAACACACCGGGTTCATTTAGATTGGAGGTATCGGGTGGCCATCTGTCACGTCCTCCCACCAGCGTGTCTTAATCACACCGCGCAGTCTTGTATTTCACGGTGGAGTATTTAAGTCCGAGCTACATCTATCGCAGTGCTCCCCTCTTTGTATTGGTAATATAAGCCGGAGTTTAACTGAGGACGAAGTATAAATTGTTCTGCTAAAAGTAGTTCAATTCAATCGGACATATTGTGGTCTGACCGTTGTGTTGTACCCGGCCTGGGTGTTGTCTCCGAAGTTAAACCTCGACAAAGCGCACGCATCCATTTACTTTTCCTAATCACTCACATGTAACTACATTAAACATCGCCCATCCGGCGCCCATCCGGACTACCCCGGATGGCGAAACAGGCGCGCACTCGCCGCCTGGCCACTCAGCCTGTCAGTTAGCAGGCTGGCTCGACTCTCGAGCTAAAAGACGTCGCCTCGGCCACGGCTAGCCGCAGGCAGCCAGGACACCTCGCCGGGCGGGCGGCGACGATTGGATAAACAAGGTCAATCCAGCGGAGCCCTGGGGCGGATCGGATCACAGCATAAGGAAACACATTTCATTCATAGAACGGTTCGCAAAATGTGTGTTTTGCCGGCTTCAACTTACATGGGCGCTGAGAGGATTGTGTTGATGACCGTTCATTTCTCCCGATGGTGGAACACTCCCACGGTGACGTCAGATAGCGTGCTCGACGTCAGAACAGCTGAGCGCCAGACAGACAGCCATCCCACAGGATACATGCAGGTGATCCAGTTAAATTACAATATTATACAATAATATTATTGTTATATATGTGTACACTGAAAGGGTCCCAGTAGTCGAGCTACTTTTCAGGAGACTCATATTATGTCCATTATCTAGTATATATTGTTTATGCCAAGACACATATTGTCAGTAAGCTTTTGGTCCAGCACTATGTTATTCCAGGCAATGTTGATAAAGCTTTGAAGTATAACAAGTTGAAATGACGACTATTTGTCGATAAATCAAATAGTCAGCAACTAGTTCGACAGTATGTGTTCACTGTTTTTAGCCTTGCATATTACCGATATCAAATTTTTGATTGAGATTTCCTAACATTTTGTGTAGCCCAAACAATAAATCAAGAAAATAATAGCTATCAATAATGAAAACAAGTGTTAGTTGTTGCCCTAGAAGCATTCCTTGTGCATATAAATGCAATGTATCAAATGTATAATAAATGACACTTACCATAATAAATAATATATTAATAATCACATGACGAAGAAGACAAATAAACTATAGTATAGGGTGGACATCGAATCAAAGTTTCTAGATACCAGCTACAGCTCTGGATGTCTTTACAGTAAACAAATTAAAAAAACATTAACCAAAGAACATCAGTAACTGTGAAGCGTACTTTGCACGTTATTCTTCTTCCAATATATTTTATTTAGAGCCCCTCTTGCTAAATGCAAAGCAAGAAACTTTGACAAAAGAGTCTGTTACTTATTTGCTGGCCAAATCTGAGGTTAACCAAAATGCACAAAGGAGAGTCTGTGAAGTTTCTTGGAGCCAAGTTTGGCCTTTGATGAGAAGGGAAAGGATCACATGAAGGCATGGCACATTTCAGAGGCTGACGTTGATGCTGTTCAGATGGAGCCGGGTGTGCAAGAGGATCAGGAAATACAGGAATGGGAGTATGCGAATGAACATAATATGCGATCAAGGGTGTGTGTAATAAAATGGCTTTTGAGTTGTAGGGTGGTAGCTGCACTGGTTATTGTGGTGGTAACTGAAGGACTGGTTTGAGGGTTTTTTCTATGAGAGAGACACTTAGGAGGTTATAACACAGGGATGTGGTAGATGTGGTAGATGGTAGATGATATGTGGCTGCTGGATTACCGGTTTGGGGCTCTGAAGAGCTTGAGGTTGACCTGGAGGCTGCAGGTGTTTTGAGAATGGCAAGAAATGATATGGAGGGGCCTCGGAAACTGACTGCTGGTGAACACGAGGCTTCCCATTATGTTGAGTGGTGGAGGCCGGCGGGGTTAACTAAGCCTTTGTCCTGGTGGCAGGAGAAGGAGGGGTTGTTGGATGGAAAATTCCAGGTACCATGGGGAATTGTGGGAAAAAAGAAAATGGATACTGTGGAGACTGTAGCATCTGAGGTATAGTTGGCCGGGGGAGCTGCAGTGTTCTTATTAGCATTAGATAGCGGGCCAGGAAACAGAGGGTAATGAGAGAACTTTGGACACAGTGGCAGAAATGAGGATGCAGGGTACTGAGCTGCAGGTGCCTCTTGGTTCTCAGTGCGAGAGCCTGTAGTATCACTTGAGGGAAGCTGTGGATGTTGTGGCAACTTTGCCTCTCTGTAGTGTGGTCAGGATTGTGTGGCGACGGAGTGGGCCTGCAACATGGGTATTGGGAACTGGGGGTACCGGCTCATCAATAAAGTCCAGAACCCCCACAGACTATGGCACTAATAATATGCACTTTTTATAAACAATGTCTTATACTATTTCACTGTATTTATTGTCATGTACCAATCAACAAGCCACATTCCTTGAATATGTATCATACCGGTACTTGTCAATAAACCATTTCTAATTTTGATTCTGAAGAAACTGCTCATAATACTGCTGGACCGCCTGGAGGCTGTGGTCCACTCAATATCCATTAATGAAAGTCATGTGACTTAGAGCTCAACATCCGCCAACAGAAGAGAGAGTAAATACTTCTCATTCTGCAATGAAACAAAGTGAGTGAATCAAAAGCATGCATACATATCAGCTTCCGTTTTTAACCACAAGAGAGCCCATCATATCTTGGTCTTTATGCACAAGCTGTTGTGGGTGCAATAAGGGTCAGTCCTCCAGAGAGCACTTTACAGCAATCCACATCTACAGACCAATGAAAGAGACGTCCACGTACCAGACACTAACAGTCTTAATAACGGATAAGAACATCATTCTGAAGTAGTTTTTTTAAACTAATCAAATGCCAATATGTTAAGTCACTAACCCTTAACATTGAGATAGTTTGTTGTTAAACCACTGATCTTCACAAGCATCCCAGAGAGGAAGCAGGTAACAGGGAGGTGGCAAGAAATTGTCAATGATGCCCCCCTTGAATGCAGCGGTTATACATAATCTTCACCCTGCACTGTAAAAGAATGGGGAAGTCCGATCATTAAAAAAGTTGATCAAACATTTAATTTATGTCATGGGAATAGCAAAAGAAAAAGATAGAAAAAGTCTTTATGAATAGGACCTTTTAGGGAAATATAAACATGTCAATGCAGTTTGACTCCAGACATGTTTAATTTTCACTGATTCAGAAATCCATGAGCTATTGTGTATATTGGCATGGGAAATTAACCTTACCTGCTGGGGGACATGGCAGCCCTGGAAAAGTGCAGCAAAGCCTAAATATCTGCAATACCTCTCCACTGAAAAGCCACATTTAGAGGGCATTAGAGACAAAGGAGTAAGAGTTCCTTCATCTGTTTGACATGAGAATAAAATAAGTTAACAGTGTATTGTGTATTGGAAAAAATACCAAACTCCTTTATATATATTTGTATTTGTGTATATATACAACCCACCACTGAAAAGTTAAGGGCTCTGACCCATTTCCCCTTTAGAGTCTTCAAGTTGTCACATGTTTATGATTCAGTTTTGCAATCATCCAATCGCGCAACACTGGAAGAAAACAAGCACACATTACATTTGGTGATTGAGAAATCCAAACACACCAGGCAGTCATAATAAACTGTGACATTGCTCATTCAGAACTGATTCATGTCTCATGACTCATGTTTAATGATGGATCTGGAGGCGGTTTTGAACAATTGTCTCAATATGTTGACGAGCATGTCCCAATACGAAGACCTATGCAGGCTACGAGTGCATTAGTGACATGATACTCATTTCCATCTGCTTTAGAGGGGCTCAGTGGGACTGACTGTGTGACAGCGTCCCCATACTTTAATCATTACACATTCCTCTACAGCTACACAAGTCATCAAGAACGGCACATTGTCCTTAAAGACAAGGTCACTAACCATTTTTTTTAGCTTTTTAAATGTGAAATCAGATAACCTAAGTGCACATACGTTTGCTTGTTGCTGGTCATGAAGCATTGTCATTTTGTTCTATTGTGTTCCTAAAAGAATTCTATAACACTTACTAAATATAAAATATTCAATGTTTAAAAATGTAGATATTTCCAACAACCAGACATACAGCCAATATAAAATAAATTGGAATACTGTTTGCTAAAACATACTGTTAAATATTAATTAGATAAATATGAATATAAATTAATTAAACCCTCTTGAGCTTGAAAGAAAGGGATATCATTTATATTTAGTTGGAAAGGAGACAACTATCATTTATGTACATTTGAATCACTTATATAACAAATATTGAATCAAAGCTTAATTATTGATCATATTTTGATTAATGTTTGGTTTCACTCCATATGTTATGTAATTTAATACGCAATCATATGGCACTAAACTCTGTAGCACAAAACAATCAGCTCCATTGTCGTAGATTGGAATACTTATATGTTATATGTGTTATATTGATGAGAAATGCGAGAGGATCTGAAACAAAGCAGGGAGCGATGTGTAGTCCCTGCTGTGAACCATGTTGTGTTGAGCAGCAGATGAGTGTTTACTTCAGGCATCACACTTCTGGGCTGAAGACGGAGGCCGTTTCCCAATAACCAACTCTTTATCAACAGCTTGTCTGTTATTAAGTTGTAGGGAAGTTGGAGTCCCCGTGACTACAAAATACAACATAGGATTCATCCACGGCATGTTGCTTATCACGAAGACTGTGTCGGTTCAATGGGTCTAAATCGACAGATCACATGAGTTTGGTGCGAGCAACCAGAACTTCAAACTAGTTATTTGATCAAGGCACGCACAAAGTGTTGTCTTTAGATTAAAAGGAAGAAGAAAAAACTGTTTTTCTTAATGAAATTGGGTGAATTCCATTTTTAAAAGTGCATTGACGAATAATTCAGCTAAAAAAGCAGTTGACTACTTAAAATTATATATTTTTTTATTATAATTGAGTTATAATAGGGCTACTTTTGGTAAAGAGGACAAATCAAACATTTTAAAACTATAAATACAGTTCTCAATATTTCAATACAGCCTTTCTACACATGTCAGCACTTTTAAAGTCACACAATGAAACAATCATAGTCATATTTTGCAGAGGAAATAATGCAACGTTTACATATTATCAAAAGTGACCCAAACAAATGTTCAACACAAGATTTTAATCTGTGAAGTTACGATGCTAATCGGATACAAGCAGGTGTTGATTATAGTAAGCAGATTACACATATAGAACAAGTATTATAAATATCTTGTGAAACACTCATTATATGCATCGGTAATCATTTCAACACACTTGCAGATTGAGTTGTGCTGGAACACATGAACACTACAAATGTTCACAGGACCCAACGAAAGTAAAACGGCAATGAATTTGAATCAAGAATTTTGTAAATTTGAAACCAACAACAGTAAAGTAGTTTTTGCTTAAAGGCCATGACTTGCATGAAATTATGTGGTTGTGTCAGAGACTGGATGTTAGAGAGTGGGTAGTAGAAGTGGTGCTCCTGCCATCAGACACAGCTCACAGGTCTGAGAGATCCTCTTCAGACCAGTCATGCTGATGCATCGCTGCTGAGAGCACTGAGTGACACTTTTCCTTCTGATGGGCAGCAGCTGGAGACCCAACTCTACCATTATAATCACTCTCAATACTGGGTGGCTGACCTGTAATCAGTTCTTTAGATGCACAAATAGACTCTACATCCAACTTCCACCGACAGCCAACCTCCGTTGGAGGTAAAGTTATTGTACCGTCATTTCCGTCAGCGGTGTCTGCTCACATAGCTTGTTTCCAAGAGGGAGGTGGAGGTGTGAATAGACTTTCTGCGACCAGCTGTCCATCGTGAAGGGCGTCGTCAATGATATGCCTGAGGTTAATAGGATATGGAGGCCGCATGTCCAATTCTCAAAGAAAAAGAATATATTCGCATTCATAAATAAAAATTTTTAGAGCTCCTATTGCTAACAGGGTCAGGCTTGTATGCTGGAGTAATGGTAGACGGTTGGTCATCATATGGGCACATCAAGTTGTTGCTGAAACCAGTTTGAGACAGGTTATAGTTTGTCCAGTAACTTGGTATCATGTCTTCTTAGGTTTTCTCTGATTTTCTTAGTGGCCCTTTCTGTATGCTGGCCAAGACTGTACCCCATAAGCTGGTCTCCTTCACCGGTTTAGACACTTCACCTCTTCCCTGATTGCCCCTTGATAGTGTCCAGAACATCCAGGATCCCAGGATAAACAATAAAAATCCCCAAGCTAACTCAAGAATTCTGGCCCAAAACTGATTGAGCCACCAGCCTCAGCCAAAGTGCCTCGAGTTCCCCAGAAGCCCATAAAGCCAGAGGAGACTATACATCTGCAGGCTGAAGCACATAAACCCAAAGAAGGCGCATACTGCTGTTACTCGCTTTGCACGCTTCTCAATCTAATGTGAAGGAACCCATTGATGAGGTCAAAGGATCTGAGAAGTGGATGTAGATGAGAGAAAGACTTGCCAAAGACTTCACATGCAGAATGGGAGAACCCAGCAAGCATATCGTGAGAGTCTGTAGCAACAGCTGGGGTTAAAGTTGTAGAGAAAAGGTCTGCCTAAAGTAATGGAATACAATGTGATATCGCCAAACCTCCAACCCACCATGGGTGCTGCAGCTTTAGCGGGAAAAGTAATAATTTCATCAGATCAGAGCGAAGACAACCTGCGCCCACAGAAAGAGCTGCAGAGGAGCGTTATGGAGTTCTGGCAGAGCAGCACGAGAGAGGATCTGACGGGTGCCATAAGGATCAAGCAGAAGGAGGACACCACGCAGACTACCACTCAGGATCAGGAGAGTGTTTGCCAAAATCAGGGCGTCACAGTGGGGATGAGGAAGAATGCATGCACCTGCCAGTCCCAGAACTGCCAGAACTGCCATCAAAAAAATCTGAAAAAGCTGACTGATCCAAAGACATGTTCTTCACAGGCAAATGCCAGGGTGCACCTCATGTCACCCCGGAGCAGATTGGTGCCATTGGAGTTTGTGAGAACAACGCCAGGACTGAGACCAAGCACACGGGGGTCTCGGGGTCCTGCATTGTTTTGGACAGCGAGTACACGGAGAGCGAGAGAGTGAGCAGGAGAAAGAGGAAAAGTCTATTTTTTATGCTGGAGAAATCAATGTAATAACACATATTTTGAATGAATTCTGTAATTTACTATGTAGTTAATGGACCTGCGGCCTAATGGAGAATGTTTTTAGAACTTTTGATGACTGAAGAAATACAATGTGACAATGTTTGTAAGGCCTTTTCATATCCACTTCAGGAACATTGAGGAGGAATTGTATCATCTTAGTTCACAAATTTAATCTTATTATATGTAAACAATTATATTGACTTACTATCCAGAAAATCAACATTTACTATGGATGTATGACTCTTCTTTAATTGTTCCTCAGTTGTTATTCGGCTGCCTTCTTCCTCTAAAATCATACATACGATGGACAGATTGTGTCTTGTTCTTGAAGTATTCGCTTTGTCAGCTCCTTGGTCTTGAGGCCCTGAGTGGTGCACAGCGCGTACTGGTGTTAATGTGACTCCAGACCAAGAATGCTCTTCATTGCTGGCCCGCTCAGACTCCTCTGGGATGATGAGTGTCTGTGATGCTGTACTGTCAACACTAGGCCGCTGCCCTTCACAGAGTAACAGTTGCTGTCTGAATGGAAGATCAATTAATTGGCTAAGATGTCAGGGGCGTTCTTGTTCCTGCCTGTGCTTCGAGTTAATCCGACTGAATCAGAGTTGTCCAGCGATTGTAAAGTTTGAATAAGGCTCCCAAGTGAGGAGAGGGACACGGTTAGCGTAACGAAGAGCAAAGATGAATGCCCCAAGACACAGATGGACACACAGGCACATGAGACAAACATTATATAGATTATATAATGTAAATATTCCACTTAAAAAGTAGACCCGTATCCTATATTAGGATGCAGTAGTTTTACAGTACACTATTTTATATAATTGCAAATGAGTTGATAGTCGAAAGACTTTAAAGGTTAAGTAGAGGTGAAGAATCACACACAATTCCAGATAATTAATCTGGTGTGTCAATCCTGTAAAGGAAAAGGATGCTACTGTGTAATCCAATGGGTTTGCACACTCCACAACATCTATGAATGGCTTCTTTCAGCAAAAATACAAGCCAGCTTGGCAAAAACATGGAAGTTCACAGCATGAACCAGTTTGATCGCTCTGTGAGCTTTTGGTCACAAATGTCAAGTTGCCACTTCAATGCACATCACACACGGCAGGAAAGAAAAATCATACGAGATTGAAATGATTTTGCATCATAACATTATATAGAGCATGTCAAATTTTGAGTACAATCTAAGATAACATCAGATGAATGTTATTTATATTTAATGACATGTTTAAGAAATGCCTTGTGTCCTGATTTACGGTTTAGAAAATGTAGTTGTTGATACAAAAGTGCACAGATAAAAAGCATTTAAAAAAGGTTAACCGCCAAGGGGGCCTCTAAAAGCAGCGGGCAATTTTCCAACTCCTCTATTCGTTTTACAACATCACCTAAACACAATAGCCCATTGCTGAAATAATCTGTCCTTTAAAATAAAATAAATATTGTTTAAATGCTCAATAAATCCAAATAAGTCAGTTGTACCTAGGATTCCCAAACAGAAACATTTTCTGTATTTAATTAATTATTAATACAAGCCCACAAGCCTCACCTGTCGTTTCACAGCTGTGTTACGAGGAATCCCCTTTCTAAAGAATAACATTCAGTAGCACAAAACCACATGAAGTGATTATGTGATGCTAACTAGACACGCACACCCTCGTATTGTTTCACGCCAACTCATTGGCTTAATAGCTTTATGAGGGCCAAACATGACATATGGAGAGTTGTCCAGATGTTATGCATCCTATGTTAAAATAAATGCAAAAAATGTCCCAGTCGCCACTTAGGTGAAAGTGGCAATGTTTTCACTATTATTATCGGCAATTTTATTTTCGAAAAACATGAGGGATATACGTGTATTACTCCCTCCACTGTTACCATCAGAGAGCCCCTGCAGTCTGCAGTGAGTGTGGGAATTAACTATTTCTTATCCAGAGTGCAGAGGACGTCGCCTATGCACACAGCGCATCTATGTCGGTCCACCTTAAGAAGGGCAAGAGGCAGTTTGTTGTGGAGAGAACTGGGGGAGGCCCTCAGCAGCACATGCCTGGCTCTTTAAGGCAGACTGGGGAAGTTAGATTGTGTTAAAGGTACATGCATTCTAATGTTTACCATCACCAAAACATCCCTGGAAACCAGTTTAACACTGCTGCAAGATGTATACTTCTTTTGTCAATTTTAAATGACTCAACTTGGTTTCCAGAGTCCTGTTGTTTGGAGGTATTCTGACTAAATAAGATCCAAGTACTCGCATATTGTTTAGCTTTCAACGTGATTTCACAGTTATTGTGGCAGAATTCGTCAGGAAAACAATATATATTGAAGTGAAATCAATTTGGTTTCCGTTTTAAAGAAAAACACTCATTCATGCAGATGTAACATCCAACTATGTCTGTCTGTCTTATCTGACCATCCATATTTCCCCCACTCTACTTTTCAGTGACAGATAATAAAATAAATATGAAGTAACGTGTAATAATGGTGTATGGTCAGGTAATATAGTGCTATAATAATCGCGTATGGCTCTAAACCACCCACTCATTGTGTTTTTTTAAAATTTGTATTTAACAAACCAATTTTGAAATATGATGAAGCATCATTATCCGAGCCTACAATTTGTGAAAAGCTGTAAATGCCTGTAAACCTGTGCCAGCATGGCTGGTGTAAATGCCATGATGCGCCTCTCGGATCGGGAGCACCGCGGCGGGCCGTCACTGGCTGAGCAGTCTGGAGACGAGTCGCGTTGTTTTTGGGGCCTAACTTCCGTCATTTTATATCTCACGGGATAAACACGGAGGAGGTTTTCGCATGTGTCGCTGTGAAGTGTAGGTTGCTGTAATACAACTCGGTGTTTATGTGGATACCTAAATGTGTGCTTTGCTAGAGCTGTGGAACTTGTTTTACACCGTCGCGTGCGCGGGTCTGTAATAAGCAGACGTCAGACCTCGCCCGCTCGCTGCTGCTGTTACATTTTTTTTATCGCAATCTAATCACCGCATTGTTTTCGGGATTATATCGCCGCTTTGCACACCGTGTGGTTACGTGAACGGTGTGGTGACAGTAGCTGTTAGACGTTTATCGGCTTTTTAGTTTTAAACACCGTGCCTTGGCGGAAAGGAGAGGATTTGGTTTTATTTAAGGTAGCATGACAGGATCCAGAGCCGTCGAGCTAGCTGGCTAATGTTAGCACGATGTTAGCTAGCTTAATGTTAGGGATGCAATGAATGGACTGCTGCTTTAATATATGTTCGACTGTGCTATGGGGAAATGTTGATTTGCACAATTGTTTTAATAAATTAGATATCACTGCGGCTTTCGGCGGTGTTAAATACAGTTAGCAGTTGCTAGAAAGAGGTCTGTCCATATGGGCTGCGACCAAACAGTGCCTCGCTAACGTCGGGAAGCTAACTGGCTAACTAGCTGTAACGTTGACACCATTATCATACAGTCGGAAAACAAAGTCGGGCTACTAAAGTGTTCGTGCCATGTAAACATGTAACCAGAATCATCGTTGGTTTTATAACAATGTACCGTTCTCTAAATCTGTGTCTGATGGCTAAGTAGACAAAGTTGAAGCGAAGCTCAGTTATTGTGTTAGAAGCCAAAATGCACTTTGTCCCGTGTACTATATGACACCAACGTCCACCTATTGAACCAGCAGATATTGAAATGACATTAGTCAGCTACTTAAGTATTGCCTATATAAGTGGACACCCCCTCTGCATGCGAATAGTCTTCATTTTATGATTGTTTATTCAATGCATTGTGAATGGGAGCAGTTTGGGACTTGGCGTTAATTAGATTATCACATGTTTCAAAATGCATTTCTCCAGGTCAATTGAGGATGAATGATCAGGACAGTGGGGTGGTCTCCTTCGACGAGTATGTACGGCAGAAAGCCCGCACTGTTCCTCAGCACAGGATGAAGGAGTTCCTGGAGTCTCTCGCCAAGGGCCCAGAGGTGCTGCAGGAGTTCAGCCAGCAGGGAGGGGCAGCCACCACCACGGCCATGGTGTACCAGCAGCAGGGTACCAACTGTGTGTACACAGACAGCACCGAAGTGGCCGGCTCTCTATTGGAGCTGGCGGGTCCGGTAAGTGCTGGTCCTTTCTTTTAAATGAAAGATATACACTTCTGTTATTGATATTCAACACTGTGGTGCAATCTGCTGAACTTCATATATGTACATGCTTTTTTGACCGGTACAGGTGACCTCAGCAGAGATGTCCCCTCATCTGTCTGTGCATCAGGAGTCTGAACAGCAGCTTCAAGTGCAGGTTGGTTTATATGCCAAGGCCACTTCTTATATTATGGCATACCTTTTTTTCATTGCACAAGTCAAATTGGGTTGTTACTTATAATTCTTTGACAATATAGTTTCCATTCTACTGTTGATACCTTTTTTAAATGTTAAAATTAATTTATTCTATTGTTGGTGCTATTTCATAACTCCAAATCTACAATTGCACTAATAAATCTATATTACTATTACTATTCACATTTTTTTTAATTTACGCTATTCGTTAGTCCATTCAGTAAAACATTTACTTATTTTTTAAATAATTTTCTATTGTTTATTAGCCAATAGAAAAGTTACAACTGTAGGTTTGTTGTTATATTGCAATTCCACAATATAGTAATTGTCTATTATGGAATGTTCCATGATTGGCTTAAGTCATATTAAAAATTGTAAGGACAGAGTGACAGTCACAAGTGCAGTAGTAGAGAGAAGGTGAATCATTTCTTTGGTTAAAGTAAATAAAACTGCCGTCTAGACTCTTAAACCTGCTCATTATTGATACCTTGATTGGTAGCTTTTATAGTAGAGCAACTTCACAATTTACTATCAAGTGTCATTACTTTGAAGATAAACTTGCCTTACCCTCAACATTTTTCCCAGAAAAGAGTAGTTCACAGTGTAATAGTGAAAAGAAAGTAAAGCCATGTATTGATTTGGGTGCTGAATGGTCTTTTTTATTTGTCCTCCTCTCCCTCTGTTCCAGGTCCAGATTCAGGAACAACAAGGCCAAACAGTTGGCCAGGTGCTTCAGGTGGCCTCCCCCTCTCAGCAGGACCTGCAGGGAATCTCAACAGCCCACTTTGTCCAACAGGGAGAGCTCACAGAGGAGCAGCAGCAGCAGGTACGGGATTGATCCAAACAGTCACCCATATGAGGTGTATTCATGTGATGCTGGATTGTGACCCTCAACTGTGTTCCACAGATTCAGGCGCAGCTGGTTGCAGCTGTAGCTGGAGGACATCAAATCCAGTTGTCAAGTGGACAACAAATCCAGTTACAAGGAACGCAGCATATCCAGCTGCCAGGCGGCCAGCAAATTCAACTTGAGGCCGGCCAACATATTCAACTACAGGGAGGCCAACAGATTCAACTTCATGATGGCCAGCAAATTCAGCTACAGGGTGGCCAGCAACTTCAGCTACCGGGAGGCCAACACATTCAGCTACAGGGTGGTCAACAGATCCAGCTACAGGGTGGTCAACAGATCCAGCTACAGGGTGGCCAACAGATCCAGCTACCAGGTGGCCAACAGATCCAGCTACAGAGTGGACAGCAGATTCAGCTACCGGGTGGCCAACAGATTCAACTACAGAGTGGACAGCAGATTCAGCTACAGGGCCAGCAGATTCAACTTCCAGGTGGCCAACAAATTCAGCTACAGGGTGGCCAGCAAATTCAACTACAGGGTGGCCAGCAAATTCAGCTTCCAGGTGGCCAGCAAATTCAGCTACAGGGTGGCCAGCAAATTCAGCTTCCAGGTGGCCAGCATATTCAACTTCCAGGAGGCCAACATATTCAACTACAAGACGGTCAGCAGATCCAGATTCAGACCATAGAGGCCATGTCTCATTCGCAGCAACAGGACTCTCCCAGGGAGGCGGAGAGGAGATCTGGCTCTACTGTTCTCCAACCTGCTAAGAAGCGTAAGGTGGATGTCCCTCTTTCTGTGTCGTACGCTGTTCCACAGGGCCAACAAGTGGCCACAGTTCTAGCCATCCCTCAAGGGCAGCAGCAGAGTTATGTGTCCCTACGACCAGATTTGCTCACTGTCGACAGCGCACAACTGTACAGCACAACAGGAACCATCACAGGTCCTACAGGGGAGACGTGGACCATCCCTGTGTACTCCACTCCTCAGCAGCAGGGGGTAACTCACATTGCCATACCACAGGACACGTACAACACAATGCAAGTGACCACCACCAACGGCAAGGACAAAATGTCCCCCAATTCCTCATCACGGTCCACAGATGGGCAGTCGGCCTCCAGTGGGGCACAGGAAGAAATCGTACAGACCCTGTTCCCAGCTCAGTTCATGAACGGGAACATTCACATCCCCGTGGCAGTGCAGACCGTAGGAGGAACTTACAACGCGACACAGTCGGTACACATATGGGACCCAAACCAGCAGCACAGCCAAGTGGAAGAGGGACAAGAGCAGCAGCTCCATCTGCAGGTCTGAATTGATATTTTCATGAACTGATGTGTCCTATGCTGTGCATCTGGTTTTTCCATAGCTTAATGCATAAAATAGATATGCAATTACAAAATATTTACTCTGCTGTGATGAGGATGAAAAACATGGTAGAATTGTATCATCAGGAAATGGTTCAATACTTTAAATCTACTAATTCAAAACCACTGATATGGTTTGAAATCACGCTGATCTGTTAACTTGCATGCGATTGTTACACTGTTATTACAAAGATGCATTGAATCCTTGCTGCCCTTGTTTCCCCACACAGCATTAACTGATGCGTATATGTTGTTCTCCTGCAGGGCCACATGGAGGCCGAGGGTCAGGCTGAACCGCCTACAGAGATTATGGTTCCCATCTGCCTAAAGCCAGAGGAAGGCCTGGAGGTGTGGCGCCTTTGGGTCAAGCGGAAAAACACAGAGCTAAACAAGCAGGAAAAGAATAAGCTTGCACCCATCGGACGTAAGTCAACAAAAAAAAAAATTGCCACACATCCGTATTTGACAAAGACTGATATTTGTTATTACAGATAGATGAGCTTTCAGTTTGGTTTTGATTCCCAATATGTTCGCCGTTCATATTGTTCTTAATAACTTTTATTCTGCTTAAAACTTAGAACCCTGCATGTTTCCTTAATAACACGAGCTAACTCTTTGCCTCTGCTCGTCTCTCTGTGGTAGGTCGTCAGCCGCTGCGTTTTCAAGAAGACTTGGTGTCCAGCGCCGTAGCGGAGCTAAACTTGGGCCTCTCCCTGATGACGCAGGAGGCGCGAGGATCAGACGAAGAGGAGTTCACATCCGATGTTCTATACTATGTTTTTTTGTGTATACAAAAGGTTAGTTTCCCAATGCTCAGTGACGTATGATGCCAAAAGGCTGCCTCCTTAGAGATGTTCACCAGCTTTTCTTCTTCTTCTCAGTATCTCTTTGAAAATGGCCGTGTGGATGATATCTTCTCCGATCTGTATTACACACGTTTTTGTGGGTGTTTACACAAAATCCTGGATGGTTGGAAACCCAGTGTCCATCCGTTAGGTAAGATAATCAACAAATATATCTGATTACATTTTTTGTGTGGAAACAATTGCTCATGGTTTGTTTTCATCTTAGGTTATGTCATCCCAAGTCACGTGACAGAGGAGATGCTGTGGGAGTGCAAACAGCTTGGTGCACATTCACCAGCCACATTGCTCACAACTCTAATGTATTTCAACACTAAGTGAGTAACCCAGGGTTCGTACGGTCATGGAAAACCTGGAAAAGTCATGGAATTTTCAAATGGTCATTTCCAGGCCTGGAAAAGTCATGAACAAAACTTAAATCATAAAAGTTTTGGAAAAGTCATGGATATGTTGTTAAATTCACATGTTCATTTACGCCGCGTTTGAAGTAATTCATGTTTTTTTAAAGAAAGACGCTCAAAAACGCACAATATTTTTTAAATCGTTATTGTTCATACCGAGATTTCATTTTGGTCGTGGGGATTTGGTTTAAAGTCATGGAAAAGTCAAGGAAAAGTCATGGAAATCCATTGGTCAAAATGACCCTGTTGACTTTGTCTCAGCACTGAAGGACCCAAATCTGTTCTCTTTAATTACAGACATATATTTTGAGATGTAATTACTGTGTGTGATTTGTCACAGGCATTTCCACCTGACCACACCTGAACAGCACATGAAGGTAGCTTTCTCAAAGGTCCTACGGCACACGAAGAAGAACCCCACTAACGCCAAGGACAAAGCAACCAGCATCCGCCTCCTCAAAGGACAAGGACTGAACAGCACAGGACAGAAAGGTGCTCAAAACAGTAAGCCGCTGGTGTGAATCTGGCTACGAGTCACAACCTTTGAAACAGAAGTTCCTGTTGCTGACCTAATATTGTGTTTCAGGGACGGATGACATGTATGAGGAGCAGGCCGAGGATCCTGAGAATCCCCTTCGCTGCCCCATTAAACTTTATGACTTCTATCTCTTCAAATGGTGAGTCAACCACATACAATCTGTGATCATTCTTCGATATAAATATATTGGGGGGGGAATAACTGAACTCCCTTTTCTTTGTTGCACGGTCCTGTTCCAGTCCTCAAAGCGTTAAGGGGCGTAATGACGCGTACTACATGACTCCGGAGCCGGTCGTTGCACCGAACAGCCCCATGTGGTACTCGTCTCAGCCCCTCACGAGTCAGCAAGTGGAGCACGTCCTGGCACGCATCATTGTGGTCCGAGAGATCCAGGAGATCATCAGCGTCGGTCAGGATGTCATGAGCTAAATTGAGAGGACCGACTGGACTCGTGGGAACCTGGTCTCTTGTCACTGATTGTTGACTATGCAGTATCCACCCTGACTGTAAACCCCAATGACCATCATCTCAAATCAAAGGGATCAATCATTATTTCTTTCTGAGGAGTGCATCACAACTGCAAAGATTTTCTTTTTCTATTTTCAGCTCATTAGTTGGACTGTTCTTTCTCTTGACTACCTTTTTTGTAAGCCATTGCCTCTGTAACCTTTAAAGTGGCAAGTAAGGGAGACTTTAGTCTCACCCCTGCTGGACTAGGACTGACCGTTGAGCTGGGTGGACGTGGTGCATTGTCCTGTAAAAGTATCAAAACAATATGAGGATATTTAACCCTTCACTACTTAACCTCACAGACCATTTACCAAATAGTCTCTCCAAAGTCCAACTACATGACATCTCACTGGACCATTACAGGGACCTCTTCTCACAACCTTTTCTCTTTTGTATACTGACTGCATTTTGGACCGTGTATTGATGCGTTAAAAGCTGAAGAACTTGTGCCTGTTTTAAAAAATGACATCATAATTTATGCTTGTGGATCATTGAGTGAGTTGTTCCTCAGATATTCCCACGGTCAAAGTGCTATATTATAGTCATTCAGGAGAGTGGAAACCTTTCCTCTCAGGTCAAAGCTCGTGATTTGAACACCGTAAAGGATTTTTGCCAACTTATTCCTGTATGTATGTGTAGTAGGTTATCAAACAGAACATACAGATGGAAATGCCTTTGTTTAGCTAACGCAGTGTAGATCCTTGTATCAGAAGTCATGGAAATTGAAGAATGAGGAGGACTTGGGGCTGAGCTGTCTGGAAATGGAATTGAACATTGAAATCGGGATGAGTTGGGCCTTTTTTAAGAATGACTTGTCGCACCAACCGTATCTAAACCCCATTGGTGCCTCCTCCAGATGACATGTATATTTTAATTTGGATTACTACATTGACAAATAGTTGTGATACAGTCCTGCTTCATTTGTTTATTACTAAAAATGAATTGTATAGCATTGTTCGGTCATTTTCCGTCTGATAATTTTGTGACTTCATAAGCGAGTGGTGTAGGAAAGATGTGTGGGGGGGGGGTCAAACCAGATGTTAGCATCACACACAAAAAACACACAAAATAAGCTCTTTGGCAAATAAATATTAATGATAAATGTTAAAATCCTAAATGAATATTTCCATCTCCTGCATATTGGTGACAGGGCTGTCGACTCAAACACATCGACGGTATGGAAATCGCAAAACGTAAAAACCTCAGAAATACAATCGCAAACTCAACGTTTCATAACATCCAAACATTATCTTCTGGGGAGAATGACGAGGCGTTTTTATACCTGGTATCTATAAATCGATTGATATTCAAGTGCAATTTGTTTAAAAATAAACCACTGACATCTGAAACTTGTGGAAATGGCAGAAAGGTAAACAATTTGGTTGATATGATGGAGTGTGTGGCCGCCCTTTACTTTCCAACAACCTCCAGAGTCTCGTTTAGCCCATTGTTATCGACAATCTTTTAAAAGACATACAAAGGCCCAAAAAACATTTCAATCTTTGTCACATACTTTATTTAAGGCATCTAAACAAAAAATATTCTGGAAAGGCAATATTGCTCACATTTCTGGGTGTTGGGACTGGAGCACTCAAACAGCTTGGTGTGGTTTCATTTCTTATTTGACTTAATGGCACACACGTTCCCCCCGCTGCAGTCTGACATCGTTCACAGCTGATGTTGAATCCATTCGGACATCGATTGGCTGCTGAAGTGGTTATTTAGAGTCCTTCTCATCAGGAAAAGTTAAATGCAGTCGATTCAATGTTTGAATGAAGTACTTTGGGAGGGGACAGATCACATTTATGTCGGCTCGATTGGTTCCTAACAGCGTCATCTGTCGAGCAAGCACGTGAAGAGGAAGGTACCGGATCTTGCGCTGTTCCAGTCCGAGCTTATCCAGCACACGTTCTGGTAATTTCTGTGCACCAAAATGAACATGTTAGTGATTTATTATGAAGACACTGATACTAGCACTTAATGGTGAATTTAAAAAGGCAATGTTTCGGATGCCAACCGGGTTGGTTTTTGAATCAGTAAGACTGTGACAGTTACACGTTTTCAACAGGCCTCCACCTGTGTGGTGTCAAAGTGAGAAGCCTAATCAAAATGTTGATAGGGGAGGAATAGGAAAATACAAGATCCAGGTTGGCTCATCCCCAGCCCAGCGTGAGACATTAAACAAATACGCCTCAGTTGGTTCTCCTTTCATCAGCGCTGAGGTCACAGTACTGATTGTTAGCGGTGTGCCGCCAACCTTCTACTGGCAATCGTTACTTGTAAACCTCTGTGTGGTACATTGTAAACACATTTTACCTGGGGTGCCAGTTTGTTCCAGTCTGAATATTTGTGGTCACCAAGAACGGGGCACGTCAGAGCAAGTGCCATGTGAACTCTCATTTGGTGCTTCACTCCTGTGGACATAACAAAGCAGATATGTAGAGCTTTCTTTCCTTCATTTTTGTTTACCAACATGAATTGGTACTTAAATCCTGTGACAACAAAACTCCACCAGTGTTACCAGTAAAGGGCTGGAGCTCCACGAGGCTGCAACCACTGCTGCTGTCCAACACTCTGTACTTGGTCATTGCAGGTTGTGCTTGCCGATGGGCACGGACTTTAGTCATACCGTCGCCAGCATCATTCATTCTGAAAACAGGACTGAGAGCCATCTAGAAAAAAATTAAGAGTTCCATAATAACTTAAAAAACTATAATTATTCAAATGTAAATAAATTATTTTGTAGAAACCACTGCAAATATCCAATATACACTGTTCAATTTACTGTGTAGCATGAAACAGAAAAGACAGCTCTTTGCATTTGTAAAGTCTAAAACTGGTACAACGATTAATTATATTTGGAATACTTTTTCCTTTCAGTTGAATACTTGACAAACAACTTATTTTTACAACATTAAAACCACAGAACAGAAGAAGCACCTTGTAGTGGGGACGAGAGCCTGTGACCTCTCTCTCTATGATGGGAATGTCAATCACGCCTTCTGATGGAACAGGTACACCGACTGTGATGACCCTGAGCAGGAACAGTACAGACATGAAAGATTAAATTTTTTTCTTTTTTTTAATGTAACCTCTTTTCGTCCATCCCCAGATTACCACTGCATCTTACCAGTACTTTCTTTCAACTTGGTTATTTCTGTTAAGGTCGAGGATGTGCTCCACTATTTTTTCACTCCTGGCCAGCATGAACGCTCCAGTTGTTTCCTTCTCCAGCTTAAGACAAGGGAACAGCTGACCTTCAGACTTGACCTTCACCCCATCCATCATTTTGGAGAGAACAGGCAGCACAGAGGCAATGGATGTGGCCCCACTGTCGTCTGAGAACAACACCCACAAATGGGTGATCCAGTTTCTCCAACTTCAGCATTATTTGACATTTCTACCAATAGTGTGCACATAAAAAACTATTCCAATATAGATGTTGTAATACTAGAACTAGACTGTATGCTCCCTTCATTTGTATAAAACCATGTCAATATATCAGCAGACCAATATTCTTAGCTGTATGGGCACTACAGTATTGCATGTTGGCAGATATGCAAAGTAATTTAGGTGAGCAATTTAAGATTTGAATCTATTCAAATCCATTAATTTACAGAATATTATATTGGTATATATCAGAAAACAATCAAGCAATTCCTATCAGATTACCCAGATCCAAAGATGAATACTTCAAAACAGACACTTTGCTCTAATAATGACATCAACCAATGTGTATGGTACATTAAAACATGTACCATAAACTCTCGTTACATGCCAAGTGTTCGTCCGTGGACATCAACGCTGCTCACCTCTGACAGGAACCCCATACGGTTTGTTGATCACAACGACATCTTTGTCCTGGTACAGCACGCCTCTGTGCAGGTGTTTGGCCAGGACGTTCGGGTGGACATGTTGTAGCTGCAGACTGAACCTCTTCAGCTCCATCACCCTCTTCTGCTGGCCCGACAGCGGAGGCTCCTCCGCCTGTGGCTTAGACTTCTCCTGCTGGACCTTCCGCGCCAGGTCGATCGCCTTGAGCCGGGGCTTCTCTCCCGTGTCGGAGCCGGTAGCCGGCTTAGCGGCGGCAACGGCATGGCTTCGGCTGCGGGAGTGTGTCGGCGGCTTGACCCGAGAGAAGGCGACGAGGCCGGATGTAAAGTCACGACAAGCTATTCTTCTGCAGCAGTTCATTGTGGAGGAGAGACGGTTCACATGAACTTAGGGATGCAAACAAACTCCAGAGGGCACATGCTCTTCGTTTCCTGCTTCCGACTTCCAGGCTACACCTTTCAAAATAAAGGCCAGAAAGGCGCACACACATAAAAATACAAAAAAATACAAAAGGCAAATATTGTAATAGTTGTAAAGTGAGTTTGGTCAAAACTACACTCAAATAAGTGCACTTTTAGGATATATATTTATATATATATATATATATATATATATATATATATATATATATTATAAACCTAAACAAAGATCACAAAAACGAATTTTATAAACGAAATGCAGTAAATATACACTAAATAAAACCCCAGTGATGGTAGGAACAAATTATGAATGACCTTAAAAAAAGGGGCGTGCGGTCAGGGGAGGCAGAGCCTCACCTGTCATCATGAAAAAAAGTAAAAAATAAAATAATAACATCAAATTAATATTAATATTTGTCCACCGATCTCTATGTATGACTTATTTTGAACATTTTATAGTCAAAATCGCCAAGGACTCTTAACAGAAAGCACACACAGAAAAACACATGAATCAAATTACTCCAAAAAAAGACTATAATGCTTGTGAGTCAAGTTTATTCACACACATACACGCTACTTTGCATTAATAATAATATATATATATATATATATATATATATATATATATATATATATATATATATATATATATATATATATATATATATATATTAAGTGACACTAAAGGAGTCAGTGCCTCACCAACCATGAACCCCACCGCACGTCACTGCTTCAAAATCAGTTGTAAACACGGGGTTGTAAAGTGTAACGTAAAGCCTAGTTTAAGCCTAGTTTATGCTTCTCCGCGCGTCGCGCCGCGTCGACACTGAACTTTGCATGTAGCACACATTTCCGGTCATAGTGTGTCGTATTTCCTGTTTCTTACAATGCGTACGCTTGTTTCCTCCCCCACCACTCGCCGGTTCTTTGAAGCTCCTAAGCGTAATGGTGAATCTGAGTCCCGACCCATTGGCAGACAATGGCACTCAAATCGAGCGCCGAGTTGCTCCCCGGGTGCACGTTGTAACCTGGTTATAACATTTGGTAGTAAAATGTAAGATTGTGTTTTGCGCCAAGGATCTTAAATGATATCGCTCGTGGACTGCTCGCGAGAAACGACTCGTGGGCTCCATTAAATGAGAGGGAGCTGATGGAGAGATCCCGTTGCAGGCTTCACGCGGGATAAGCTACTTTGTAGCCAAAGCTGCAGACATGAAGATCACAGACAGCGTGGTTAGAAGTTTCAGGGTTGCCCGAACATATCGAGTCAATTCACAGAAAGTCAACTGTGTGGACTTCAGCCCAAATGGGGAAAATGCAATAGCGAGTAGCGACGACGACTGCATTGTGTTATATGACATCCGAGAAGGAAAGTAAGTGGCCAATATTGTCATTACATTTTTTTTAAAGCAACTATCTCATGCATTTACGCCCCACATACATGAAAAGAAAGATCAATTCCCATATATACATTTCTTAAATGTCCAAAAATGAATAGGTCCACATAAATGTGTCTGCCATGGCATCACGTTCGCTGCTGTGCATCAAATAATGTACAGGCTTACATGTTCGGCCCTTCTTTCCCAGACCTGAAAGGAACCTGTTCAGCAAGAAGTATGGAGTCGACCTCATCCGCTACACACATGGAGATGCACAGACAGTCGTCTACAGCTCCAACAAACTTGATGGTAATAACCGAACAAACATTATAAACTACAATATGATACAAATTAATGTGCTCTAAAATGTTTTGGAAAATAAAATGTTGTTTTTGTGGCTTGTAGATACCATCCGATATTTGTCACTCACTGACAACAAGTACATCAGGTATTTCCCAGGTCACACGGCAAGGTGAGTAAAAAAGGAATGAAAGAAATGTTGCATAGTGTGAATGAATGTGAACAAAGTGGACTATTTCCACTCAGAAGCAATTGTAAATACAAAGTTAGCACGTGGAAAAGTACCATCAAAGTATATGACATTAAGGATGCAACCACAACTATTTCCATAATCAAAGATTCTGCAGATGATTGTGTTGATTAATCAAAAAAATATTTGGTTCACAGAACATCAGAAAACAGCAAAAGATACTCATAACAATTCAACAAATGCCTTGTTTTGTTCATGCATCAGTCCAAAACACAATATATTTGGTTCACTTTAATGTTAAGATAAAGAAAAAAAGAAACTCATCATATTTAAGAAGCTTTTATCAAAAATATTGTCGATTACTTTTCTGTCCATCGATGATGTATCTCATCGTTGCAGCTCTAACGCACATCCTGTATTTTTAAGTTCTAACACTTGTTTACTGGATGTCATCTGAAACCTTTAAGAAGTTATAATGTGTATTTACATATGATTCATTATTTACATTTTATACTCCCTACATCTGCCAAGTTGTTATTTTAATAGGCTCATAACAAATCTGGAAAATGCATTCAATCAATTGTGTACAGATACACAAAGAAAGATGCATTCTTAAAATATACACAGCATGTTTATCTATTTATTTTCCCCACAACATGTTCCTCCGTGGCCTACAGTCATTATTGTAATTCACTCGTCTTATCTGTTCTTTTTTAACTTCTATAGAAGGATGGTTTATTGTTTAATGGTTAACGTTTGTTTCTTTTGTGATTTTAGAGTTATTGCTCTCTCCATGTCACCAGTTGATGACACGTTTATCTCGGGCTCGTTGGACGAAACAATCCGGATCTGGGATCTGCGCGCTCCAAACTGTCAAGTGAGCAGTCGGACTGGCACTTCTGCTCTCTGTGGACAGTTACTCAAGTGTCTAATTACCGCTACGGCTACGGCTGTTATTGGAAGACTTCCCATATAAAGTTATTACACATCATTAGGTTTTGAAACACCCTTTTTAATTTGTTGTACTTTGACCACTGGGTGTCCCCAGACCTGCTTCAGGAACCATTGCTACACATGGACCTGCCCTCTCAACACAATGACAATGCTTTAAGACATTAAACCACAGACAAAGACTAGTGTGAACAATGTATGACAGATATTGCAGTCATTAGTTGGGTAGTATGAAATATAGTGTTAATGTTTTTGCAATATCTTTATCAAAATCCAGACTTCTTTTTTGCTACTTCTTACTCTTTTCTTTGTATTTCTTTGTGTGTGTGTTTCAGGGTTTGACTAATCCACTGGGCAAACCTGTATGTTCCTTTGACCCCGATGGTCTGATATTTGCTGCAGGGGTCGAATCACAGGCCATTAAACTGTACGACCTGCGTGCTTTTGATAAGGTAATATGCAGATTACTATGTGTACTGTGCTTTATGTTTTTATTTCTGTTTTACTGTATTATTCATACATATGCTCTCTCTTTAAAAAGGGTCCCTTCGCCTCCTTTGATATGAGGTTTAATCGTGTCTGCGACTGGACTGGACTCAAATTCAGTAATGACGGGAAACAGATTCTCATCTCCACCAATGGAGGGATGATCTGTGTCCTGAATGCTTTCAATGGATCTGTGCTGCACACTTTTTCTGTAAGAGACGTAGAGTTATGTAATCACATTGCCACAAACCTGTTGAATAGCACCTGTCTGTATGTTAGCCTGCTACAACTACTCAGAGGTGTTGTCTTTCTCTGCTTATGTTAAGGGCTACAACAACAGTAAAGGGATATCCCTGGAGGCCTGCTTCACTCCAGACTCTCAGTTTGTCATGATTGGTAAACCTAAATAATTCCTATTATTATGTTGGTCTCTCCCTGTAAGATCTCTGTTGTTAAAATGTGTCTTGCTGTGCAGGTTCAGAGGACGGGAGAGTCCATGTTTGGAGCACTGAGAGTGGGATGAAGGTTGCTGTGCTGGATGGGAAGCATCCCGGACCCATCAACACTCTGCAGTTCAACCCCAGATACATGACGTTCGCCAGCGCTTGCACTAACATGGTGAGATCAAACGCATCGCGCCCGTCTGTCCAGCAGCTGCCGTTGGACGAACTGCGATGAACAGATTGCTCATTCTCATTTTCTTCTTTGTTTCTCTCATCAGACATTTTGGCTCCCGTGTATTGACGAGACATAGAGGGACGTTTCCAAAAAGTGTCTTTGTTGTAACGCGACATCGCAGCTGTGCAGCGATGTCGCGTTGTGTGATGGACGGCCTTCCACGAGAAACATTTTTACTTTAATAATTTTTACATGCAACATTTTTTTACTTTGAAAAGGGTTTTAATGCCACCGGCACAAGACAATCCCACAAACCTCAGTTATTTTTAATGTCATTCAGTACATTCTTTTAACATTTTACCTGTTGATATTTATTTTAACTTGGTCTCTTAATATTTCATGGGGAATTTAAAGGGGACATATTATGCCCATTTCCCCACAAGTTGATCTGGTTCTTTGGTGCCTTCATGTAATGTTTGTAACATATTTTGGTCAAAATACCACAAGAATCATTTCGAACAGCACCGTTTTTACCCTGTCTAAAACACCTCCCCACAGATTGACCTGTTTTGAGTGCCTGTTCCTCATAGTCAGGATTTTATTGTTTAAATATGTGTAATAAAGTGTTTCAGATTAAATACGAGCTACATTTTTTTCCCTCTTTTGACATCCTTAGTTTGATCATAGTTCAGATAAATCTTAGATGTACAATTACTAGGGCTCAAACTAAATATTATTTTCATTATCTATCAGTCTAACAGGTTAGGATATTTGTTTTTTCGACAAAAGTATAACATTTCAGAGAATGGGGGAAATTATGAATCAACTTCCTAAAGCTCAAAGTCACTTCTCCCCATCACTTGTTTGGTCATTTGTTAGTTTACTGTCACATAAGAGAAGCTGCAAATCCTAAAATTCAAGAAACGAACAAAAGTCAGGTCAAACTTTAAATTTGTTGTCAAAATATTTGTTGATAAATGTTCCCTAGGATTTCTTCTGAGTTCTCCAATAAAAAAGACTAATAATAATATTATTATTATTCAAGCTTTTAAAATGATAAATAATACAATCTACATATGTCACCTTTTTTATCTATTTAAAATATTAATATATATATATATATATATATATATATATATATATATATATATATATATATATATATATATATGTTCAATTCAGTTTTTTTTGTAAAGCCCAAAATCACAAATTACAAATTTGCCTCAGAGGGCTTTACAATCTGTACACAATAACAATTATATATATTCCGAAATATATATTTTTATATATATATATATATATATATACATATATTTAAGATAAATATATATTTATATATACAATTGATATTGTAACAATGACCCACCCAGACATGAGTTCACTTCACAGATGCAAACAATAGTTCCTCAGCCAGGAAACCAATCTGTGGACACGTGCAAGCGTGAGAGAAACGCTGGCAGTTTTAATCAGTTTAATGAATGAGTTTTTTTCTTTTTGTGCACATAACGTGTGTCTTCCTGAAGTAGAGGAGAGGGCTGGGGGTTCTGTTGAATAATGTATAGATGCTTGGGTTGTGCACTCACCGCTGAGTGAATAATGGATGATACCATCACAGGTAACCTCACAGGTACACACTTATCTTTCTCTCACCTCCTTCCGTTAGCTGCTTGTGCACAAAAGATGTGTGAAGGGAGAGAAACAAGTTGTGGTGGTTTGAGTATTTGGCATTTATATTCTTACCATCACTTTTTCACCCTCTTTCCCGTCTCCCTATCAAACATCCTGTACTAATCTGGAAGTGTGTGTTTAGTGTGACCTTGATGAGCTTGTCTCTGTTTTTGTCAGTTGCTAGTAATGGATCCACTTACTGACTGATCAGGAGACAACTCGTATTGTTCTCATAAGTCATCTACAGCTTTTTACTTCACCCTTTGGGAGAAGAAAAAGCTCACAGTCGTATTTTTATTTACGTGCTTGTGTTGCTTCAGGTATCTACCCTATTCTCACCTTTTATGAATTATTAAATGCAACTTTGCCGATCAAAATGTACTAATACACTAATACTAATACAAATACACGAAAGCGCCCCATTCCCGCTCCATTGATCAGTGTTGAAATGTATTGGCCAGATTGTTGCACGGTGTCACATTTCTGTGACTGTAATTTGAGATCATGGCGTCTGCTGAACTGGTCAGCCGCTATGTGAATGAGTATTAAAATGTGGATCCATGCACTACACTGTGCTGCCCACTGATGCTGTGAGTCGTGGATCCCTAAATGGCCGCACACACAGGACAGGACAGCTTGTGACTTGGGAGACGCTCCCCCACTGGGACTTTTTCAAGTTGTGGTCATCGATACGCAAAGAGTTTTAGATCAGTGGTCAGGGTGACATATCCACTGACAGGCACGTTATATTACTCATCAGCCACAGTTCCGCAGATTGTGTTTCACGTGTTAGGAATCTCCCCAGTCACCCTCGAGGCGTTTATGTCACTGGTGCGCATGGGTCCATCTGTCTGCCGTCAGTGGAGAGGCAGCCTACCTGTTCAGCCCGAAGAGCGAGGACACAGAGACCTGGACCCGGTCCTTGCTGCATGAGAGGAGTGGGAAGCTGACGGGCAAAAGATGTCACACCAAACTGGAATTAACGGTATGTTGTTTTTTTAAACTGGATAACTGGACGTTTTCATAGACCGACATTTTTGCTTCTGTAATAGTTTAGTTCAAATCTAGTTTCGGTGCTTTTTAAATTATCTTTTTAGTTACGCATAGCATGTAACACATCCTCCCAATCTCACTGATGATATTCTTTGAAATTCTCTTTTAAGATCATCTTTAAGTGGTGTTTTAATGTTATAAACTGTGGATCCTAATCAATGGTGGACCGAAAAGGCTTCACATTATCCTATACAGTGTACAACTGATTCACAGTTAAAATGTGTGTCTTCTATGTTGTGACGCCAGTAATCATACGTAGGACCGACAGCCTTGTTCTGGAGAGTTTTAAGAGCTACGTATATGTGTGTGTTACGGCATTTGGTAATTGGAGCGTTGGGGGGCCGGGTTGGCAGAAGCGTACCTCTCTCACCTTTCTCACCTGATCTTACATCATTTATGAGACTGCTGTGTTTGGTAACCATGGTGAGAGAGAAACAGGGAGTGCAATAAATAGCTAACTCTGGTTTTCAGTACCAGACTTACATTCATGGGTTTCAAAATGTGGGGCTAATTTAGCTGTTTTAACACTGACTGAGATTTCTCAGTGTTTTTTTGGTGCAACGGTCTCCTGTCTGAGACACTGTAGTGTATGGCGTGACTCGCTGGCAGTGGATCAAATGTTCTCCCTGAAGTGGAGTCTCATGTTCTTACTTACCCAACTGTCTCACCTGCCTTCAACCCCCCATCCTCAGTTTTGACTTGTCCGCGTTATATTACTTTAGCAACATCGGAGCTGAAAGAGTTTCTGGCCCGAGCGAGGGGGGGTGCCATCAGAATAATGAAGATTGTCATCAGAAATGGTAAACATGAGTAATCAGAGAGATTTGACACACGTAAGCTTTCAGGTGAGTTATCTAAATCCTGAGACGCTGATACGTGTTTTTTCTGCAGAGGAGTTGGTGTTAGATTCATACAGGGAGCCAACACACAGCTGGGACCGGGATTACGATCAGTTCCTGCTTCCTCTGCTCACGCCTCAGGAGCCTTGCTACATCCTCTACCGCCTGGACTCCCAGAATGCACAGGGATACCAGTGGATCTTCATTGCCTGGTCACCTGATCAATCACCTGTATGTCTGGAGTGTCTGATTGACATGTTACTAAAACGTTGATCAAATTTAGTCATTTGAAGTCTCTTGCCAAACTTTGTGTGATAGTAAATTACCTTCACCCTCATATTTTTCTGAAAAACTGCTATACAACTTAAACTTGAATGACATTTAGAAGTTATTTTTAAATGGAGGCAAAAGAAGATTTTGTCTTTGTCTTGTAAAAATTGAAACATATTAAAAAATTTATAAAGCCCAATACAAATGGTATTACAAAATACCGGCCTTAAACACATTCAACATATGAGTTTTAAAGTTACATCATTCCTATTTTAAATTACAATTCCTTCCAAAGCAAGTGACTAAAACAGATCAGAAACTAACTCAATAATTGAGAAGAATAAATAAAGAGAAACTCCATTGTGTCTAAGTCACACAGTAATGTTTTAAGAGATAAAAAACATAATCCTAATCTCCGGTGTGTCTGGCGGCGTTTAGGTGAGGCAGAAGATGGTGTACGCAGCGACCCGAGCCACACTGAAGAAAGAGTTTGGAGGAGGCCACATTAAAGATGAAATGTTTGGCACGGTGGAGGTGCGTGAAACCCCTCCAGCATGACGACTGGTCCTTGCATCTTCAACTGCTGGTGATCCGGTACCTTCCTGTCTGTGTGGCTGTTTGCAGGACGACCTTTGCTTCCAGGGATACTTGCGACACATGTCCTCTTGCTGCTCGCCGGGTCCGCTCACAGCAGCCGAGCAGGAATTACAACGAATCAGAGTCACAGAGGTAACATTTAAACAGCACCGTTTAAAACAAGCACATTCTGACTGTCTCGTCTCAGACTAAGACAAGCTTTTATTTGAAGACCACAATGGCAGGAATATCACGGATCTGCCTGCACATCGTCTGAAACGTTGTTATCATTACCGTGAATGTTCAAAGAAAACACAGGAGAATTTTATGTGTGGGAATTCTCCTGTTTTCTTTGAACAATCACGATAACGATAACAATGTTATGGACAAACATGTTTTAAATTCTTTTATCAAAACCTCAAAATGTGTTTTGAATGATCAAGACATTTCTTTCATACGGTATATATGGCAATAAAAGAGGTGAATGAAGAGGAATCTTCATTAGTTTTCATAGGTGTTTTTATGGGAATGTAGTTATGTTAGTTTAATTTAAAGCGTGCCAATGGTTTCCATTTTCCATATTTTATCAGACTGTTCTGGTCTTGGCTTTGAATCTGGTCTCTCAACCCCTCGAAGTCTTGGTCTTGTCCTGGTCTCGGTCTCGGTGGTCGTTACACAATATAAAAGAAAATTATTCTTATGCCAATAACAAATGGCCAGAGAAAATAAATAGATTTTTAGCCTGGATTAGAAACATTGGATGTTGGGGGCTGATCCGCAACTTGAGCCCGGCCAAAAGAAAGCACCGCCACCTTCACGCCTTGAATGACCAACGAAACAATACAGACGGTCTGGATATGAAATGAAGCTGATGCATGCATTATGTGTAGTGTACTCATTCTGTATACTTCTACTTTCTTCCTGCAGGATAAAGTTATGTGGGTATGTACAAGTCATTTATAATACAAATTCCACTATGTGTTCATGAAGAAGAGATTTTCAATCTTTCCCATCCACAGGATGAACGTAGACGAATTGGGACTCCGACAGCTCGGGCGAGGGTGTGTTACAATCTGTTTGACTCGCTGGCATTTCATTTTCTGTCATGTGTTGGGACAAATCAACACATTATTTTTTCTTTTCATACCACAGGTTACAATGGAGTTTGGCTTAGACAAAAGGGCACAGACTCTTCAAGGTCTTGCATTCCCGTTGCAAGAAGAGGCCAAACGGGCTCTGCAGCAGCTCAAGCAGAGACGCATCAACTACATACAGCTGGTGAGCCCGGACATAAAACCTATTGATTAATCACACGGCGTGCAACATGAAAACATATTGCCCTACAACAGAAAACATCATTAGGATGTGTTTTAAACAAACTGTGTGTCTGCGTGTGTCGGTACAATGAGGTGAAGTTGGTTGTGCGGGGCTTGACCCCTGAACAAAGTCTGCTTGTGTATGTTGTGTTGCAGAGCTTGGATGTAGAGAAAGAGACAATTGAACTGGTTCACACCAAACCTACAGAGACCCATGAGCTTCCCTACAGAATTCCTGGAGATACACCCAGATACCACTTCTTCGTCTTCAAACATTCCCACCAGGGCCAGCGGCAGGAGGCACTGGGTCAGTACTGTCTCACTCTGCAGCTGTGAGCAAAGTGGTGGGCTAATGCAGAGAGGCAATATCATGTCCTCTGCTTATCAAGAATCAGGGGCGTGCGGTCAGGGGAGGCCTCACCTGTCATTATGAGTAAAAAAAGTAAAAAATAAAATAATGATAACATCAAACTTATATTAATATTTGTCCACCGATCTTTATGTATGACTAATTTAGAAAATCGCTGAATTTGCCTATTTCCTGTTCAAATACAGGATGCAACGAGAGTTGAGACAGCGACAGTCGAGCCTCACCTCTGATTGCGCAATCCATCACAAACTGGGTTGATGCATGCAATTGGCCCTTGCGGGTTGCCGTATCTCTGCATGTCGCCAATATAATGTTTGCAGATATGTTTATTTGGCCTGATTTCCCACAGTCTGGCTAAGGTCTTTAACCATTACAGTTTAATGTTTGTAACTGACATATTTAGTTTTGCTGATGGGAGATAAAACCGCAGTGAAAAGGCGCAGGATGAGGTAGATAGTACTCTGTGCTGTGACGTCGCTAGTGACATCACGGAGCGCCAAAACAGAGTTTATATTTATAATTTTAGATTTTTAAGTGATTTCCAACAGGAAAGGTGACCGAGTTGGTTCTGAAATTCAATCGCCAAGGACTCTAACAGCAAGCACACAGACAGAAAAACACATGAATCAAATTACTCCAAAACAAGACAATAATGCTTGTGAGTCCAATTATTCACACATATATTCACGCTACTTTGCATTAATATACATATATATATATATATATATATATATATATATATATATATATATATTGCCGCGAAGTATGTAAGTAAGTTTTACGTATCTGTAATATGTAGGCTACCGTGTGCGTGTGTGCGCGTGCGTGTGGAGAATGCTGATGAGACATGAAATAACCAGTAGCCAATTGAATAAGCCCCTTTTGGGTTTATATATTTGTAAATCTGACTAAAGGAGTCAGTGCCTCACCAACCATGAACCTCACCGCACGTTACTGTCAATAATCATATACAGATATCAAGTTCCATCATTTAACTTTCTTTTTTTTAATAGAAGGAAGGGAGCCTCATGTCATAACACAGAAATACCCAGAGTTATTAGGAAGTTTCTTCCGTGTGCTCATAACAGAACACATGCATTATGAATAAAAGACAGATGATTCATAACCCCTTCCCCATAGAAAATATATATACATGAGTGGAAGCAAGAAATGATTTCAAGAATAAAATCAATTGCAAAAAAGGAAGAAAGTGCTTTAGTATAAAGTTCTAGTGCTTTGCTCTTGTAACGGGCTGGTGCAGAATTGAGGAGCAATTTACTAATGTGCTGATTCTGCAGTAAGTTTTGTTGGGAAAATGTTTCCTGAGAAGCGAGTTATTATGAGAAGATGTTCTAGTACTCTGTGCACCCCTGGAGAAGTGTGTGTAGTTTAGAGGTCTGAGTGAGTATGAGTGTTTGATCCATAGCCTAAAGAGCTTCAACAGCAGAATTGAAAAGTAAATCTGATCCAGTGAAGTTGTAAATATTGGCTGCTCAGGTGACGACTGTACGTCTCTTTCAGTGTTCATATATTCAATGCCTGGGTACACCTGTAGTATCAAGGAACGGATGTTATACTCCAGCTGTAAGAACAGGCTACTGGAGGAGGTGGAGAAGGACTACCAGCTGGAGGTCACCAAGAAGGTATACAGGTCACCACAATCCCCCACAAACAAGACAATATCAAATAATATATCTCTTAAAATCAAGTTAACAAGATCACCCCAATCTATCTATAAACTGGTCATCTTATTGAAAAGAGTAGCCATTAATATGTGTCTCTCTCTCTCTCTCTCTCTCTCTGTGTGTTTGTGTGTGCATGTGTGTGTGTGTGTGTGCGTGTGTACGTGTGTGCGTGTGTGTAGATGGAGATAGACAATGGCGACGGCCTGACAGAAGACTTCCTGTACGAGGAGGTGCACCCGATAGAGCACACCTTAAAGCAAGCCTTTGCCAAACCCCGGGGACCAGGAGGAAAGAGGGGCAACAAACGCATCATCAAGGGTGGAGGGGAGAATGGGGAGGACAGTTAGACAGTACACACACACAATACTAACACTACACACACACACACACACACACACACACACTATATCTATGAATTGACTTGTTATTTGACCGTTTAGCTTTTAGCCATTTCTTCTTTTTACTGCAGTCACATATTTCATACTTAAAACAAGAGGAAAAATAATAAAGATCCACCATTAAGCAAACTCTGAATAAATATTCCGGTTGTGAAATAAAAACATTGGAATTGGAAAAGGTGTAAGCTAAGAATTATCTTGGAAATACCCTCAAGGAACTGCTTCTTCAATGAATAAGTCTGATTCAGAACACGGTTTAAGTCTAACAGGGGGGATGGCTGATATGCAGACACATCTTTTGGTTTATTAATTAAGATTAAACAAAGATGAATTGTTTGTGAAAACATGTTGAAGTCTTCCACAGTGTTGCTTATCTTCTTAACCTTTGCTTAAAACATTTTCTGTAATACAAGACAGTACATGGTTGGAAAATGAAAACATACTGGCTTACCATATACTTCCAAATGAGATGCCCATCATATTCCTGAAGTGGGACGCCAAGAGAATGGCAGCGTCTTTATGGTTGAGATCTTGTCGCCTGTGTAAAAATATAACCGTTGTTGAGATATCCCTCAACACATTGTCACCCCCCCCCCCCCTGCTAAAAATGGTGACTCAAAAACAGATAGTCAGGCTCTGTGCTTAAATTATTCATTTTTGTTTAACCCAATTGTTTAATAAAAAAGAGAATTCTGGGTTTATACATTTAAAGTCTCGATTCCTGTATTCTTTGCCTTCATTGTTACTGCCGATGCTTATTACTCTTCACCGTGCGTTGCGTAAACATTCCTTACAGACATAGTGGATGTGTTCCTTTTCAGTTCATCGACAAAATAAATATGTTGACATGATCGGGCTGAAGAAATGGTTTGTTCACAACCTGGTGGATCATCTGATTCCTGCAGCATTTATCTTTGTTGTAGAGATGTGAGTGTGTTCGCAATTTGGTGCGTACAATGTTATAATAAGCACTGGCTAAACCTAAAAAAGGAAGAAAGGAAATGGCCTAAAAATACAACGTTGTGACCGTTGGGCTTCAGTGTTGGACGCCAACATGAACTAACACATGTTTATGTTTACTGCTGCTGGTCCTTCTAGAGAAAGGCTGGAGTCTGTAGAACAGATCTTCTGACGTTCAGCTGGAGCGACTGATGGTGCCGGGTCCGACCCGGGTAGAGGACCACTACTGGAGGCGTTGTGTTTATTGATACACATAAGACATGAGAACAAACTGATTTTGAATGCAACACTGTATTTATTGCCCCCCCCACATCAATTAAACAAATGAACATCAATATATCAACAAACATTTAAAACAAAGAACACAAAACATCTTTCTAGAGAACAAAGGGCAGACTGCCTTTGTCTCTTCAGCCCTTAGAGGATTATTCTGCCTCTTTTGTAGTCAGAACTAGTTTACCCCGGTAATGATCTTATCTCAAGGAGAGTTAATAAGTGAGTTAAAGTTAGTTAGATAAATAGTAAGTGACCCAAATGAAGACAGCTTTAGCCACCTGCCGTTCCTCCTCTTTAGGCTGTACTCCCAGACCAACCCCCCAACTTCAAAATGGTGTCCTCTGGTGTGCACGTCGTAGTTCCTCTGTTGCCTTGCCCCCGCACTGGTTCCTAGTTCGTGGGCCGACTCCCAGCGGTCATCCCAGTCATGTCGGAACCCGGATTGTCAAACACGACAGAGACATGCGTCTCAAAGTTCCTGCCCTGATCTGTGTGGATGACTTCAGGGGCCCCACATCTGCTGAACATCCCTCCCACCACAATCGTGTTAATTTTAAACCATTTTGCCTGTTTTTACTCCTCCCTTGCACTGCCCCACCTTAGACGCCACTAGCGACAGCCCGTGATGTGACAAAATATATATAACATTTATATATATACATCATATCTATTCTTTGCATAAATAGATATTATTATGATACTTTCTCCATTGAATGATGTATTTGATACTGAGCTAGTTCATTTTTATCTCAGTGATCGTGTCGGAATGAGTATAAAATATCACTCTGACCCTGAAATTCTGTCTCTAACAATAAATATCCGAGGCCTCTAAAACATAGCCGTGCTGCTTATTATTATTAGGGCCCGAACACTGACAGTCGGAGCGGAGGTCCTATTCTTCTATAAATGTTTGTTACTACTGTACGTGTTTCGGCTTATTATATGTTCTTAATCAGCTCAGTTTAGAATATTGGTCAAAACAATCAAAAGACGGTCGTTAGGAAAGCTTCAGGTTTCATCAAATAATGTGGTGTGGCGACTCATTATTAAGAGGTGATCTGTGCATGTTTAAATATTTTTTGATCATTTACTAACACTTTATAAATTATCTAAATCATAAGTACTTAGTAATTGGTTTGTAATGTCTATTATTCTTAATTAAAAAATAGAGAATCCATCATTTATGAATTAACCCAATAATGGAACGCATAATTGTCAAGCGTATTGATCAACAACAAAACATGTACGACTGTGTTTATGAACTCCACACTAATTAGAGTTAATGTTGGAACAATGCTTTATAAATGATGAATTAAGTGTTTTACTCAGATTTAACTAATGCGAAATAACGTGCAAATATTATAAAGTAATAACAGGAGGGAAGAGGATGCCGACTGTGCATCTGTCCTTTCAGCCTTCATTTAAATCCACATGTGTTCATGCAGCAGCGTGTATTAATGTTCAATATTCTGCAGAACCATGACATGGTGCTCACCTTTCAGGGTTTATGAGTCTTTGCTTCAATTCTTCTGTCGTGGCATTAAGTCTCATTTGTAGAACACGAGGCTCATGTGAGCACATCTAACTAAGATCGTATTTGTCTCTATGCTGATAATGTTTTATTTTTGCCTCCTTTGTATCTACAGTTGTTATCCTCAACTAATTTGGGCACTAAACCACTATACCACATCAGCTGTTCTTGCTCATGAGTTTACTCCAATTATTCACTGTAAAGTATTTATAACAGTCAAACGAAATATGACAACCCGACTTCTTTCATTATCCTTTACATTGCATACATACACACATATATATATATATATATATATATATATATATATATATATATATATATATATATAATTTGGGCACTAAATGAAGTTACCACATCAGCTGTTCTTGCTCTATATATATATATATATATATATATATATATATATATATATATATATATATATATATATATATATATAGTTCAACGTTAAAGTTGAATTTTAACTCTCAGTCAAACTGATTTAACATTATCTGTGAATAAATAATAAACTCTTTGTCTTCATTAGATTAGTGTCTCTGAGCTCTTTTTTTCATTATCCTGGTCTCCGATTGTCTTCTGCTCAAGAGCTTCTGCTTCATAACGTTCCTGCCAGGCCTGCTGCTCTGCCTGAGCAGCTGGATTTGGGACTTGAGTTTCTCAGCGAGATCTAGCTTCTCTTCCATGAAATCAAGGATGCTGTCGGCCCTCTGCTGGAGCTTCTTAGTCAGTTTATCGATCTCATTTGGGGTACATACTTGACTGTACTGAGGTTGGTCCTGACGCCAACCATAAAAAACATCCTGGGGTTGGCCCTGAAAACAGTCCTGAAGACAGCCCTGACTTTGGGCCCTGAGGTCGGTCCCGAAAACAACCTGGAGGTCAGTCCTGAAAACGACCTTGAGGTGGGCTATCAGCCACCTCTGTATCCATCCCAGGAATACGAGTTGGCTGTCTAATCGGTGCAGATGGACCTCCACTGCTGCCGGAAGGTCTGGAGAGACACCCACGCCACCCTACTCCACTTAGCCGTCAGCAACCGGCGCATTGCGTGGCAGAAGGTAGCAGTATCTGGTGGACTTAGAGGGATACGGCCCAGAGGAGTACTCTTGGCTGCCTCGGTCCTTCATCCTGGATCCCAAATTCGTCAGGGAGTTCTGACGGACACATCCGGGGAAACCAGGCCGGTCACCCGCAGGTTCCAGTTGAGGGGTGCGTGTGAATTTGTGTGTCTGCCCGGGCGTGGCCTTCCATTCCCCCTCCTGCTGCCAATCAACCCACACACATGAAACCCATTCCCTCGTCAAACCATGCAGCATATGTCCCTCAGTTCTCCACTCCTCGCCAGATCGGCAGTTTACATTCCCAGAACGATTACGACGGCCTCTTGGATTTTCAGTATATTCTTGTCTGTAAACGTGTGCTTTCCCAGCCACAGCCTCTTTGCACCCCCTGAAGAACTACCTATAGCTACCCCAACCGGCCACCAGCCCGCAGAGGACGCCATCACGGATCCCTCACCTCTTCCATCTCTGGCCTTGTAATAAATATATTCTTGCTTTTTTTTCATGACATTACCGTGGATCAACATACAAAATCTTCCCCATCACATTCACTCTTGCTGTTGCCTTCCTCAGACACCTGAGCGAAGTTTGACTGCACTCAACTGAAGGCTGTTTTACATGGTCCTACAATAAAATATATATTTATTTTATTTTATTTTATAGCAAATATTACCTCATTTCTGTCTAACTGTTTAAGTTCATGTGATATCATAAAGTCATGCAGGCCAGCAGCAGCAGGGGTTAGGGCTCATTAGACTCGTCAGTCGGTTGTGTGTGTTTTCCAGGAAGTCCGTGTACACAGAAGCCTTCAGCTGTTCAGTTCGGCTGCTTTCATACCGCTGTGGAAAGACAGTTGATGTGAACAAGCTTTCCTGGAAACACAATTCAGAGCTGACTGGCAGCTTTCAAGTAGTTGTTATCTTTGTATATCATCTGTGGGGTGAGGATGAAAGTTGACTTTGTGAAGACATACTGACTTCTGTCATGACACTGTTCAGTTAATTTCCGGGAAAAGAAATCAGCCATTTGCCAGCAAATATCTGCATGACCAGAAACAACCATAAATAAACACTGGCTGAAAGAATGAATTGTTCAGTATGATGGAAGGCATTTTTTATGATTTGTATCCGTCAAATATTAATCGAAGTTGGGTTAATAGCTACGTTTAATATACAATATAATATAATATATATACACCTAATATGTATTAATAATAATAATAATAATTATATGTATTTATTCACATTGATACATATATAATAGTATTTCACAGCGGTTCAGAGTAGTGTTTTGCGTGTGTATAGATAGGCTGGCAGCTGCATCAAAACAGACATAGGTACCTCAAACAGGACCGGAAGTAAGTCTAATTACCTTCAATATGAAACATTGAATAATGTCAGTGTAGAAAGAATACCAGGTGATGGAGTAAACACAGACTCTACAATCAGATACCATTAATGAGACAACTAGAATATGAATAAAAACAGCATCATACGCTACTCCTGTTTTGTAAGGCACACGGTTCGAGATTTTTTCTTCACGAAGTTTCCACTTTGGAGCAGCATAATTGCATCTTATTGTGAAAGCCGTACCGGAAGTGATGTGTGTGTTTAGCCAGTGCGCAGCAGCTCGTCGGTGCGGGCGTTGAAACACAAAACCTTTCGTGGAAACTGATTCCTGGAACCTCCGCCAGTCCAAACTGAACTGAGCTGTTTTTTGTCCTGCAGTTCACGGAACACAGAGACACTCAGTGCCCCAGCTGCACGTACAGCAGGCCGCCGGTCTCACACAGACATGTTCTCGTGTTTATGAATACAACAGATCGCAATAAGGAATATGTTCTCTTTTTCGCCTCCATTCGAGACAATTCGGCCATGATGATGAACTATTTACTGTGAGAATCTGTTGGATTATTGGACTGTTTTGGACTGTTTACTGGTCGCGCTCCATGATTCTCTTTAATTCAGGTAAAATAATGACATTTCAATGTCGGTTTTATTCTAGATGATATAAGCAATTAGCAATTAGTTATTTTTAATTATGTGATGTGTGTGTATTTTCGGGTTGTTTTTTTTGTAACAGATTAAATTAACTCAGGTACTGCAGTACATGTGCTTACATCCACTTTTGAGGTAGGCCGTCATGAATTTTAATTAAGGATTAAAAGTGTCTGCTACTTCATCTACTCTATACATTTAGAGAGAAACATTGTACGTGTTACCGCACTACATTTATTTAAATGCTTTAGTTAATGGTTATTTTTCAGATTCAGATTAATAATACAAAATATAATCAAAAGATAATATATTCTTATGGATAAAGTAAACACTTTAATTGATCCCTTGGTGAAATTGACAAGCGACCCAGCATTTAATTAATCAAAGTTAGACCTACCTTTACAGGTGCGACATCAAAGTGACATTCATATTAATGGTTAGTAATTACAATTTAACAATAGAAAAATGTTCTGAGATAGGGCATTCGGCATTTGTTATTTTACATTGTGTATCTTAAATACTATACTATACTTTCAAGCTAATACTTTGACATTTTAATGCAGAACCTGGAATTGATTATCTCCACACCGAGTTGTTGCTACATTTAATTACGTTTTTTAAAAACTGAATCCATCTTCAACCACTGGTCAGTGCTTGGTTTTGTGCTTTTGAGCTCATATCAATGAAAAATGTGTATTACTTTTCTGGAGTTACAGAATCCAATATAAGCTTGCACAAAAGTTGTTGTTCAATTGCCAACGTGCCATGTTCCATATCAACAGGGCTCCTGCTAGTCAGAAATGGTTGCTCGAGCATTGAGCATTTTCCATCATGAGGAACGAGGAGCTTCATGTCATCCACGCCCCTTTCCTCCACCCAGTGACCCAGGAGAGGACCTTCGCTGCATCACCACCACTTTCCAGTATCTACAGACTTCAGGTACATTTTCAAATGCAAAATGTGACTGTTTTGAGTATTATTTATTTTAAATGGTAAATATTTACAGAGGGGTGATATTGCAGCACATGCTTTGTATTGTGGCAATAATTGAGGAGTCAAACCTAACTCCACCCCTAGTAACACCATTCATGTGGCTATAATCACCAAAGCTACATTTATGGAAAAATACTTAATAAAGACTGATATCCAACCCGTCTGTCTGTGGCTAGGCTGGTACTGGCGTTCCATCTCAGCGAGTGAGGCCCGGGAAGCTCTCCTTCAGCAGCCTGAAGGCATGTTTCTGGTACGGGACAGTAGTCATCCTCAGTACATGCTGGCCCTGTCAGTGAAGACCCGCTGTGGACCCACCAGCATACGCATAAACTACAACAGGGGCTCCTTCTGGTTGGACTCCATTTCCCCCAGCCTGCCTCACCTGCAGTCCTTCCCAGATGTTATTAGCCTTATACAGCACTACAAGGCCTCATGCCACGCGCCGCAGGGCCAGGCGTCTGATGACATTCATCCCCAGACTACGGCTGACCCTGCCAAGCACGAGGCCAACGACAGCGTAGTGCCTCTAAAGTTGGCTCACCCCCTGCACAAACCAGAGGCCTTCCCTTCTTTGCAGCACCTAACGCGCCTCACCATCAACAGATACGCAAACCGCCCCGACCAGCTGCCACTCCCAAGGCCTCTGCTGCGCTACCTGCAAGACTACCCTTTCCACATATGAGGGTCTCTGTCCCTTGGTGCTGGACACAGAGACAGGATCGTGGGTCAGTGTCACACTCGATGACCACACACTGTGAATCTGGGACAGTTTGACACCCCAGGCAACAGCTAATGTCCCACAGGGATCATATATGAATGTTGGTGGTGGTCGGAGGGGCCGTAGGCGCAGATTGGCTGCCTCGCTTCCGTCAGTCTGCCCCAGGGCAGCTGTGGCTACTGATGTAGCTCACCAGCACCGGGATGACTGTGTGTGTGTATGACTGTACTCTGGACTCTGTAAGCGACTTTGGGTAATAATGTCTTATTACACTGATACTGCTGAATAATATTTGTATTATTATTTTCCTATGTCAATCTGTATATTTAATTTATTTCTACCATGTATCAATATGCAAGTTATTTCTCTTTATTTGTGCCAGTTCCTATAAATTAGAAGATAGTTATATAGGTTTCACATTGTGTGGGACCTGAGGTTTGCCAAGATTGCCAAACAAAGCAATATTTTTCCACTCTTCATGAAATCAATTAAACTGATTAGCCATAAGCCAACAGTGGTACACAGGGCACAATGAAAGTCTGCACACTGCTGGCCTCAAAATAAAGTGTATTTCTCATTTTAAGACAACGTATCGTTCTGTAAGATCTTCCTCGGGCAATATTCTTATGTAACACTTTTGGGCATGATTACAATTATCAAAACATTTCATAAACATGTTTTTTTTTACCCTTTATGTGTTGATACTGTCCTGATACAGCATGTGTTTTTATCATTATTTAGTTTGAAGGTAAATTAAATGTTTGTGTCACTGTTATGATTCCTTCTGCATGTGTGTATTGTATTGGGCAATATAAAAAATATAAATAATATATTTGAAATATATATATATATATATTGAAATATAATATAATTAAGATTCAGACTGTAAAGAAAACATTGATAAGATACGTTGTTACAAATTGTATGAGGTCATGCTGACTCGACTTGACATGCAGATTGAAAGGCCAGAGCTGAGCAAGACATCAAACACAGGCAAGAAAATGTCTTACAAAATCATTATCAGCATAAACATCAAAGGCTGTGAGGAAAAACTGTTGTTGGCTATTTAAGGAAATCTGTTTATAAACTGGTTTTATTCTCAGAAGATGATTATACGCCTGTAGATTTAAAAATAAACGTCAGAAATGTTTCTCTTTTTTCAAAGTTTGTCCTTTTTCACGGTTGAAAGACTGACAGCTTGAACATCCAGATGAATGTAAAGAATTAGTACCGTTTTCACAGAAACACATGAGTTGATGTCCACGAGGTTGAACTGAGCAGTACTGAAAAGCCTCTTATTAGGATTAGAGAAAGAGCTGCATTTATTAGTACACTTCTCCACCAACTGAGAACAGACTATCTCTGTCTTAACCTATCAGTGTGGAACATGTAAACCTTTTCAGAAACATCAAAACACTTCTCATTTCAATGTCTATCCAATGCATGAAAGCATATCAACATTCCTGACCTACAGTCAATATCAATCTTGGTATAACAACTGACGGATAAGAAAACTGTATAAGTAGCATTTATGTAAAAGTAGCAATATCACAATTTAAAGTCTTATTTGAGTAGCAATAGCCTCTTTTCGGGTGTTATTTTTTATACACAATTTGATCATAATTATAGATGTGTCAATGTGTGAACTGAATTTGAATGTACCTGAGGTGGAGCTAATTGTATCTCTTAACATCATGCTGGGTAATATAAGTTTAGTACATTGCATTTCTAACTCTGCTTCCTCCCCGGAGTCTTTGTGACTTCATGTGTCATACGGTCCATTGGACCTGGCTGTGTCTGATGCCTCCTGCCTGGTGGGCCCCGCCCTCCTCTCTACCTCCTTCTGTTTCATGGACTGTGGAGGTCTGGATCGTGGTCCAACTTTTTATACATTACATTACATTACATGTCATGTCATTTAGCAGACGCTTTTATCCAAAGCGACTTACAATAAGTGCATTTCAACCTAGAGTACAAACTAAGAACAACAAGAATACAGAAAGTAACATTTCCTCAACATAGTCAAACTACAAAAGTACCATAATAAGAGCTATTCAAGTGCTACTAAAGTGCAAATCTGTGTTTTAATCCGGATGTAGTCGGAAAAGGTGCGTTTTCAGTTTCCGGCGGAAGCTGTAGAGACTTTCTTCTGTCCTGATGTCAGTGGGGAGCTCGTTCCACCACTGAGGAGCCAGGACAGCAAACAGTCTGGATGTAGAGTGATTAGCTCGAGGTGACGGAGTCACAAGTCGGTTGGCTGTTGCCGAGCGGAGCGAATATGGCGGGGTCTACGGTGTGACCATATCCCGGATGTAAACGGGGCCCGATCCGTTCAGAGCACGGTACGCCAGAACCAATGTTTAGAAGCGGATGCGGGCCGCCACCGGTAGCCAGTGAAGAGAGCGGAGGAGTGGAGTGGTGTGGGGGAATTTCGGGAGGATGAAGACCAGTCGAGCAGCTGCATTCTGGATGAGCTTCAGAGGCCGGATGGCCTTAGCAGGTAGACCAGCCAGGAGGGAGTTGCAGTAGTCGAAGCGCAAAATGACCAGAGCCTGGACCAGAACCTGCACCGCCTTCTGGGTAAGAAGAGGCCGTATTCTCCTGATGTTGAGCAGCATGTACCTACAGGAACGCGCTGTCGCAGCGATGTTGGCCGTCAGGAAGAGTTGACTGTCTAGCGTCACCCCGAGGCTCCTGGCAATCGGGGTAGGGGCCAACACAGAGCTGTTGAAGGTGGTAGTCAGGTCGTGGGTGGGGGAGCCTTTCCCTGGAAGGAATAGGAGCTCGGTCTTGTCAGGGTTGATCTTCAGGTGGTGTGCAGACATCCACTGAGAGATGTCGGTCAGACGGACAGAGATTTGCGCCGCCACCTGTGTTTCGGACGGTGGGAACGAAAAGATCAGTTGGGTGTCATCAGCATAGCTATGGTAGGAGAAGCCATGCGAACGAATGACAGAGCCGAGAGAATTGGTATATAGAGAGAAGAGGAGGGGACCCAGGACGGAGCCTTGAGGAACCCCAGTAGTGAGAGGACAAGGATCAGACACAGATTCTCTCCAAGTTACTCGGTAAGTGCGGTCGGTGAGGTAGGAAGAGAAAAGAGCGAGTGCTGTGCCTGAGATCCCCAGGTCCTGAAGAGAAGAGAGAAGGATCTGGTGGTTCACGGTGTCAAATGCGGTAGAAAGGTCTAGAAGGATAAGGACAGAGGAGAGAGAGGCTGCTCTAGCAGAGTGAAGCTGCTCAGAGACAGCAAGGAGGGCCGTCTCTGTTGAGTGGCCGGCCTTGAATCCAGACTGGTGGGGGTCAAGAAGGTTGTTGCTGTGGAGGTAGGAGGACACTTGGTTAAAGATAGCTCGCTCCAGAGTTTTGGAAAGAAAGGGAAGAAGAGAGACCGGTCTGTAGTTGTTGACTTCAGACGGGTCGAGCGTGGGTTTCTTCAGGAGAGGGTTGACTCTTGCCTCCTTCAGAGAGTTGGGGAAACAGCCAGTTGAGAGGGAGCTGATAATAAGAAGATGGGTGAGAAAGGTCAGAAGGTCAGGAGCAACAGCCTGAAGGATGTGAGACGGGACGGGGTCAAGGGCGCAGGTGGTCGGTCGAGCAGAGGTCACCAAGCTAAGAACTTGACTGGGAGACAGGGGGGTAAACGAGGAAAGAGAGGGGGATGAAGGAGTTGGTGTAGGTGAAGTGATAGAGGATGGATTAGTAAAGGAGGAGCGTATGTCGTCTATCTTGTTTGTAAAGTAGTCAACAAAGTGGCTCGGCAAAAGGGAGGAAGGAGGAGGGGGACAGGGGGGATCAAGGAGGTTGGAAAAGATAGAGAGGAGTTTTTTGGGGTTAGTGAAGGAAGACTGAATTTTGGTCAGGTAGAAAGAGCTTTCGGCTGCAGAGATAGAGGCAGAGAAGGAGGAGAGAAGAGATTGATAGCAGAGCAGGTCTTCCGCTTGATTCGATTTGCGCCATTTCCTTTCCGTCGCTCGCAAGTTGGCTCTCTCGGTACGCACCGAGTCAGACAACCAGGGAGCCGGAGAGGATTTGCGAACCAGTCGTATCTTAAAAGGACAAAGCGAATCAAGAGATGAAGACAGGGAAGAGAGGAGAGTGTCTGCGGCAGAGTTAGGCTGCATGAGTGAGAAGGAGTCAGTTGAGGGGAGAGCGGATAGGACAGAGGAGGCCAGAGAGGAGGGACAGAGGGTGCGAATGTTGCGGCGTACAGGTACAGAGTCTGTAGATACGGGTGGGTTATCAGTACCAGAGAGTGAGAGAGAGTAAGAGATGAAGTAGTGGTCAGAGACATGCAGAGGAGTTACAGTGAGATTAGAGGTAGAGCAGTTTCAAGTAAAAATGTAGTCAAGGTGGTTGCTGGCTTTGTGAGTAGGAGGGGAGGGACTGAGTGAGAGGTTAAAGGGAGACAGTAAGAGTACGAGATCACATGACTTCTCATTCAGGATGTTCAAGTCACCCAGAAGGATGAGCGGGGGGGGGGCGTCTTCCGGGAAGTTGGACATTCTAGCATATTCATTGAATGTGTTTATGTCATTCTGTAACGCTTCATTCTGGTCACATGACATCTATTGCTTCTGTCCATTCGGGGAGAGGGATCTTCCTCTGTTGCTATCCTAAAGGTGTCTTCCCTTTTTCCCCATGAAAGTTTGTTTTCTATTTCTTGGGAGTTCTAAGCATATGGAAATGCTCAAGTTAAGTACAATTATTTCACAAAGATGGATTAACAAGTGGGAACTGCCCGAGGGATGAAGCCCATTATCACCGCCACTGCAAGCTCCAGGTTCACTGCATTTGTGATCATTTTATTAGCTAAGAATTAGCTGGTAATTTGCACCACAATATCAACTAAGATGGGTCCTATTGGTCCTGCCTTGTAAACATGAGATTTAAATTATAACAGCCTTACATTGTGATCTCTTTTATATATTGATCTTAAAAGTGTATTCAAATATTATTATTTTTAAATGCTTCATTATTTTAGCTAATTATGGCCTTAATGACGAGTATGACATGTATGAGAGGCCCATGCTGTAAATAATCAAATGAATGGTGGCTGCTTCAGTTTCAGGGTCCTTATATTAGGCTTGCTGTTTGCTGTTTTGAGATCAAAAGTTGTATTCGAGGGCATATCAATGCTGCCAATAACTACTCTAATGCATATTAGATGGGTATTGTTTCAGTTGATTCCAACTATCTGTATTCATTTGCATAATGTGAAGAAGCATATGCACCATAGAAATAGTCAATGAAACAGGATGGTCAGATTGGCGGACAAGTTTATGTTTACTAAACTGCTGTAGCACACCAACTTCTGCATAAACTAAATCAACGTACAGCCAGTCGTGTACTCACTGAGGTGAGATTTTGCAGTTATGACTAAAATGTCAAATTTTGCAACTTAATGTTACATTCACACATTATTTTCACAACGTAGGAATTAAAGCACATTGCTATTGCAAGATGAGTGGCAACATAGTTTGTCTCTTTTACTGCACCCAGCTGGCTACAGTCTGTACTCAATGAGGTTCACATGCTGTGATATGGTTTGCTAGAGGTTTTGGGTGCAACTGCATCATCCTAAAAGGACCTTCCCTCTAAAAGTGTACAATTGTGTTGGATCAAAAATAAAATCTTTGCATTATGCAGGGTTCCATCTTCATTTACAAATACCCAGTAAAATATACTGTATACTGATGCTCACAAGTATTGCCTTTATTATAATACAAGGATTATTTAAATATACCTTCTAGACTAGAGATATGTTCTATTTATCTTGATCATGTGATTTCCAAGCAGGGGCCTGAGTCAGAGGCCTGTGGTGAACATAAATGTTATCTGGACATTGCAAAAGTCATAATGCCAGGCAATGATGTTGATGTTCTGTAACATTGTTTTTGACAAAAAAAGATCTAGCAAAGTGTCCACAACAATATACTTATAACTGAATTGAATAATAAACATAAACACAATAATCAGAATAAGACAAGAAAAAACTGTAAACAAAAGTGATGTGTGAGATGTATACGGTACATGTTGTATGTGTGTACAATAGAGTATTGTTATCCTGTCCCCACCCCCTCACTTCCCTCCTGTTAATCCTCCAGCAGCAGTCAGGACGGCGACGGAGGCCAACAAAGCACTACTTTAACACCAATTGGATAGATTTTAAAACCAATCACTAGGTAAGCCAGTTACATTCACTAGTAACGTTGAGTTACAATACCGTGACCAGGTATTGATTCAATGGCAATAATCTCGTTAGCCGATATTCCGCTAACGGACCGATAAAGTCGCTCTGACTTCCGTTATGCTAAGCTAAGCTAGCCGTACCGGGTTATGACTTACGGGAAAATACGAGGTTTGACTGTGAAGGAACTACGGAAACACCAACACGGTGGTGGTATTCGGTGTATAATATCATAGATAGCGCCCGTGTAACCCGTTGCACCTTTGAATAATAGCATTAAGATATATTATCTGGCTAACGTTAGCCGGTGAGCTCCACAGCTAGCGTCGAGTCTATTGTAAACAGAACCGCCTCGCTAACTCAAATGTGGGTCAGCTTACACGCCTGTGAGTCACACTGGTCGGTACCAGCTAACAACACGTAAAGCTACACGTGTACGTTAGTTTAACCAATGCCCTAATGAGGATGTGGGAGAAATGTCTCCATCTTGATCCTGGGGTGGGTCAGAAACACTGGAGCGGAAATGTGTGATCGTGAAAGATAGTTTCGAGTCTGACTTCAATGCGAAGCCTCAATCAACACAAGGGACGCGGTCTCTCGACTTTACATGCGGCCCACGTGTCACACCGAGTGTATAACTAATGTATAGCGGACTCGCTGTAAACAGCCGCGGTGTCGAGACTAAACAAGCTAAATAGTTCGCCTCGGGTGTTGGTTTCCGACGGGTTTGGCGTTATGTCAACACAGCTGAAGTTAGTGGCTGCTCGTCGGTTCTCAGACGTAGAGGTACAAGCTGCCTCGTCCCTGAATGCAATCACACGTTTTTCGCTCGTAGATGTCGCTTTCATCTCATAACCTATGTTTTCTGCAGCTATGGCAGCAATCAGGAAAAAGCTGGTCATAGTGGGAGACGGAGCCTGCGGGAAGACCTGTCTGCTCATCGTGTTCAGTAAGGACCAGTTCCCAGAGGTCTACGTGCCCACGGTGTTTGAGAACTATGTTGCTGACATTGAAGTGGACAGCAAACAGGTACCAGTGATGTTGCTCTTCTCGCATTTCCGACCAAAATTGCATGATGTAACTTATAACAGCCACGCTTTTAATTATCTTTCTACTTCCTCTCACCGCCGATCGTACTAAATAACGTTCACATCACACAGTCAGACTGATGGCACAACAAAACTACTGAAAATGCACACTCCTTGAAAGTGTGAAAAAATTAGCAATACCACACACAACCTCCCCCAACACCTGAACATGTGCAATACCCCATACAACTGTCCCCTTCCCCCTGTTTCCTTCTTTTACAAGCTAGGCACAGCACTAGCCTTCTTAGCTATTTATTATCTCTGCACTCTCCTTTCTTATGTTTATTTTTGATAACCTGTTAAAATCTGTAGTTAATACTGTTAATACTGTTAATACTGCATACACTTTACCACACTGTTTTTCACTATTTCACTGGTCTAAATTGTTATGGTGAAATGTATGACTGTCATTGTCCATATGGACACTTATTCAGTTGTGTACATGTTTAAAGGCACCACGTAGTGCATAAGTTACGCAGTCTTAATAACGGCATCTGATTACAATAACTCAGTCATGAACTGTTTTGAACTCTTATGACAGTCTGTTACATTTGGAGTAATGAAGGATAAAACCCACGAGTGGTTAAGCTACCATTAACACTCACCGTCAATTCATAACTTGAATTTGCCTAGATTTGAGCCAAATCAAATCAATTTCAGCCATGATTCTGTTCAAAACTATAACAAACAGTGACTGATAAATCGAGAGAGCGGTATCTTGGTTAAAGGAACTATGTTACGGTGTTTCAAGGAAAGTTGTTCATCAGAGTAGCATTGAAATACATGAGTATTTTTAAATATAGGATATTGGTTTGTATGCACTGGTTATTTCTATATAACATCAATATCAATATGGTTCTGCTTCATGTGGTTGATCCCTTTCTAATTCTTATTGCAGGTTGAGTTAGCACTCTGGGATACAGCAGGCCAAGAAGACTATGACAGACTGCGCCCTCTCTCCTATCCAGACACTGATGTCATCCTGATGTGCTTCTCCATCGACAGCCCTGACAGTCTTGGTGAGTTGAATCAGAAGCGCTGACGCTGTTGTTAATGTTTGTGGTACAATCTATCCAGTGTACATCTACATTTCTTTTAAATGGCAGCAAAAGGATTATTTAGAGCGTAAACACAGTTCAGTTCCATTAAAATATTTAGCAGGGAAGGAGACGGACCGGTTTATAATAAAAAAAGAAAATACTTCCAATAATGTGTTAAGAACCCGCCACAAACAAATTGGTTGGCTGATTTGTTAAACATGGGGAAGCATCGAGTACGCTCCTCTGGTGACTGTACATGTGAGTTTTGGCAAACTTTTGTAAACAACAATGGCAAATACACTCAAGACATGTATTGCCTTATGAAATCTATGTGCAACACGATTCAGCCTCATCTCACCTACACGCAGCATGTAGCCGTGTACATGTTCTGACTGATGTCGTCTTTTGTCCTCTCATTTAGAGAATATCCCTGAGAAGTGGACTCCTGAGGTGAAACACTTCTGCCCTAATGTTCCCATTATACTAGTGGGAAATAAAAAAGACCTGCGTAATGATGAGCACACCCGGAGGGAACTTGCCAAAATGAAGCAGGTAAAACGGTTTAAAACAAACAGACAGTCCTCTATGGGCGAATCCCTGCCTCCCTAAACCTATCCTGACTCTTTTTCCAAAGGAACCCGTGAAACCAGAGGATGGGCGGGACATGGCCAACAGGATCAGTGCCTTCGGATACATGGAGTGCTCTGCAAAAACAAAGGATGGTGTGAGGGAAGTGTTCGAGATGGCGACCAGGGCTGCACTACAGGCCAGGCGGGGAAAGAAGAGCAATAAATGTGTCCTACTGTAAACGGGGCACAAGGACTGCTTCCGACAGGGGGAAAGAAGAAGGAGCATTAGGTCAAACCTACCCCCAAACACACCCACACAAAAGACTGTTCTCCCCAGTTTTTACTAAAGGTGTAATGCTTTTACCTTTTTTTGTCTTAAGCAAAAGTAGTCAGGTTCTGTCAGTATTCAATTTCGAGGTTATGGAAAATACTTTTTTTGTACTTTAACATGAGTAAATTTGCCATATTGAAACCTCCTTTATCAACATGTACTATGTAATCAAAGAGGTCAGCGAGGGGACCGGCTGTGTCATACCTGCCAACTACAGTTAAGTGCTAACGCCCTGCCGGCTGATCTGAGGAATGTTTCCACAGCCAACTAGGGTGAAGCACCTGTACACTGTGACCCGTAGTCCTTTAATTATTTCAGACAGACAGACGCACACATGAAGTCAAAATTGTTTGTGTGCTTCCTTTATGAATCCTATGTGCATTATGATCACTTGCACAATATGAGACTGGAAACTCATTTTGTTAAAACGCAAATGGAAACTTAGTGTTTTTGTGTAATAAATTACTTTGTAAGAATCTTGATAATTTGCATCACTTATTTTTGCTAAACACAGAATGAAACTTGACTCGCAAGTTTTCTTCAAGAGTTTGGACCGTGCACCTTTCAGAGATGTGTTCAGGGCCCCGGATCCGCCTACAGTTGTAATATTGATTGATACAAGACAATAGTTGGGTCTCATTATTACAGCCAGACCAATTCAGTATGATTAGTACTTTTTAAAAGCAAAACCAATATTTGTAATTACCAATTCATAAAAGAAGTAGGACGTATTTACTGAGCTAGACATGTCTCGTCTATCTGTAATAAGATAATATCGGGGAGGCTCTACTCTTCGACAATGATTTATTTAACATGCATGCCTAGATAAACAATACACAATTGCAGATTCTGTTAGGTATTTTAACAGACATCCATTTTCCAACACCACCTCAAGTCATTTGGTGTTATAATTAATTAACAAATACCTGATATGAAAAATAATATATTTAGAAAATGCAACACTATTTCCTCAAGTGTTGCAGATAAGGAGAATATATGATAGATCACTTGTTTTGGCACAAACAAACATGAAGTTTATAATCAGGTTTTGTTGAAGTAAATATGCTGTAAACCCGGCTTACATCGATGAATGTAACCACATTCAGTAGAATACAGTTCAACAGTCCCTCAAACTGCAGCCCTAAAAAATGACCATGAAGTTGAATCAACACCTACAATAATTGCAACAAATGCTGATGATTATAACCTTCATGATAACAGAGTTTACTGCAGGGCTGTTGTATTGGACTGCTTGCTTTAGCTAGGCGGACCTAATAAACCAGCAACTCAGTATGATTTGTGGACAGAAAGTATTTGACAGTCAAATGAGACAACAGTAATCTTGTGTTGTTCATTGTGAGCAACAAAATATAAAGATGAGGACGTTAGGCAGTGAGGATTTTAATGTGCGGATTCACTTTTGAACGGCCACATCTGAACATGTGTGGTCTGAAGGCAACAACAACAACAGCTTACTGTCGGTCCGACGGGCAACATCAGCACTGGTTGATGTGTGATTTATTTTCATCCAAAAATAAATAACTCTATGCCCACTTTAACTTTATAAACACATTCATCACTATATAATGTGTGTTCTACCCAAGAACCTTGTGGTTTATAAAGCTGCTGTGGCAAGGACGCTGCTCGTTACTGTCCTTTCTCAGATGAATAGCTGCACGAGGCATCAGAAGTGGTTTTGATACTCATTTAAAAAGTCATTCATTCTTTTTGGCTGGAAGACGTGAGCGGGCGAGAAACACCGGTAGCAGAGCGAGAGCTCCCAGAGCCACAGCCACTAATGGTCGGTAAAAAAGCCAACCCGCTCCGATGGTGAGGAGGGAGAGAGAGCAGGAGACACACAGGGCGAAGATCTTCAGCCCCACAGACACGAGCTCTCTGAGAACAGGAACCCAATCCACTGGAGGCACACAACAGTATTACGGATGAGAGATGTATCCATGACATCCTTGTATGATGTAGATGCACAGCAGCAGTGAATGTTTGTTTACCCAGTGTGTAGATGATGCGCATGGTCAGCTGAATACTGAGGAACATGAGGGCCCAGCCGGCAGCCCGGAGGCCCCATGTCTTCAGGCTGTTGGACTGGAGTTCTTTTGCAAAAACCTCCTGCAGAAAACAACACAACTGCATCAACTACCAGAACCAAAGGCCAGGAGGAAGAAAAAACCTACGTTGAAAAAAGTCCTCACACACACACACACACACACACACACACACACACACACACACACACACACACACACACACACACACACACACACACACACACACACACACACACACACACACACACACACACACACACACACACACACACACACACACACACACACACACACACACACACACACACACACACACACACACACACACACACACACACACACACACACACACACACATAAAATATCTAATCAAATCAATTAAAAAAACAGCACAATGTCCAACAAACAAAATAAAACCCACACTGACCTCTGCAGAGAGCTCCTCTAGGTAGATGATCTCCAGTGTGTCTCCTGACTTAGTTTTAAAAGGCGTCAGCTGCTCCCCTCTCTGCATGGCCACAATGCTGACCTGGAAAACAGTCGTCCTCCATCACACAATAGATGGTGCACAATAGAAACTCATGGTTTCAATTACCGCTGAAATGATTAGTCGAATATTTGAATGTCAGAAAATGTATACGCAAATATCTAATCATGAATCCATTATCCAAATGAATCTTTCTTAATTTTCTGTTGATCAACTGGTCCATCTCATTCATCGATTCAGCACTAGTGAATCAGTTAAGGTCATTTTTGATGCATACGATAAACACCAACAAGTTGCCATTGCATGGTCAGGAGTGGACGCAATGAAAATGCATGCAGTAAATACTTCAAGTCAATGATCCACTGATAAGTCACCAGGAGGGAAATTAATATGGTAACTGGTCATTTGCAGCACTCACAGTTTGAGCCGGGCCGAGGGGAGAAGTCTCCCCGCTTAGTCCAGCAAAGGAGAATCTCACACGCACATCCCCAACCTTATGAAAAAAACAAATACTGAATAATATACAATAAATGCTACACTAATTAAGTATACATAACTAGAACCCAAAACATAATGTACACGGGAAAGGTTCACATCATAATGCTCACCTCCGGCCTCCGTGGGTTTTGAGTGTGATAGAAATAGTCGTCATCAACGCTGAGAAAAGGGTCCAAATCAAAGGTAGAGAAATCCCGTAGACTCAGCGTCTGGAAGTTATTTATCTGCTCCACAAGGCCTGAGAAGGAACAGTTGACTTAACTACACCTAACAAACAGTGTGACACGTTATCTAGTATCTGTCTAATTTCTGCATGTAATGTGTAAAGGTCAGTAAAGAAACCTTTAGAGAGGGTGAAAGGTCCAACTCCGACATCAGGGGCCACAACTGTGACACTCTCAACTGCCATGGCACTAAGATTCAAAGATTAAATTAAAGATAAACATGACATAAACAAACACACTACATTGATATTTATAATGCCACAGAATATAATATAATAATACATTTAAAAAGTATTACCTTGGGTTCTGGTGGCCAATTTCTTTATCAAAATGACGACTGTTGACCAACTCAGATTTCCACTCTGTGTCTAAAGAAAATGAATTACATAGCTTCACTTCACACATCTAAACAACTTCAACCGGAGTCAAGATCACCATGTTGTTACCAAACACCAAGAAAAAGAAAAAACTCACTGTAGTTGTACGTCGTCTCTGTTTTGGTCTCACCGTCCTCTTGGTAGTCCCTGAAATTAGTCCACAATAACAAAATGTCCCTGGGGTGCATCATGCTCTGTATAACAGGCAACCTGCCGTAGACATGACCCCACCCTACATGTTGGCATATGCTCACAACAGACTTACTTGCTCTCCTGGTACTCCACCCACTGATACATCTCGACCTGCCTCTTCAGCTTCACTGCCTGCACTGCAACTCTGTAATTGGGGTCATGGAGGGGCTACACAGACATGGATGATTCATCAAAATACAATGATGCCGTGTGGCTGGAGAAACAAGTGTGACAACCCAGAGAACAGCCTACCTGTGCAGTGCGCAGCTGTGAAGACAGATGAACTAAGCGGTTGTTGTTCTGCAGGTCGAGGCTAGAGAAAGGCCCCAACAACACAACCTGAGCAAGACCCTCATTCAGGGAATATGCCGTTTGCAGAGCTCGACCCTAAGATCAGAAACAGTTGCAGAGAGTTTGTCTACTGTTACATCCTCATGCAGCAGAACACAGTAATGTTCATTTGAAGTGTGCATTGTGGTGTTGATGTAATAAACATAAATGCAGCTGTGTGCATATTTCTTACCTCATTGGTAAAAAGAACATAGAATGAAAGGAAAAACAATCCGACACCAACAACTGTTCCTCCTGCAGTGTCACTCAATCGCTCCAGGAATCCAGGGTTGGACTTAGCAGATACACGCTTGTGTTGATTTGGGTCTGAAAACTGAGATAATAATGCAGGAACAACAAAGGTTAAGAGACAATAATAAACACAGCTAAACATACACTCAATGAGCATGGTGAGGCCATACCGGCTGCATCAAGTTAAACCGTTAACAACATTATTTTTCATTGTGTTTGGAGATCATCTTCTTTTACCATTATGCAATTCTTCAAATATGTGTACTTTAACATACATGTCATCCGTACATTACTCCCATGCAGATGTGCAAATCTTGCGTAAACAATGAATGAGGCCACGTTCTTTGCACATTTGTGACTTTATTTATCACTACCAGGCTGATGCAAGTACCATAACACTCCCACGTTAAGGTCACTACCAGCCTGATGTCAGTACTGTAACACTCCCACGTTAAGGGCTGATGTCAGTACTGTAACACTCCCACGTTAAGGGCTGATGTCAGTACTGTAACACTCCCACGTTAAGAGCTGATGTCAGTACTGTAACACTCCCACGTTAAGGGCTGATGTCAGTACTGTAACACTCCCACGTTAAGGGCTGATGTCAGTATTGTAACACTCCCACGTTAGGGGCTGATGTCAGTACTGTAACACTCCCACGTTAAGGGCTGATGTCAGTACTGTAACACTCCCACGTTAAGGGCTGATGTCAGTACTGTAACACTCCCACGTTAAGGGCTGATGTCAGTACTGTAACATTCCCAAGTTAAGGTCACTACCAGGCTGATGTCAGTACTGTAACACTCCCACGTTAAGGTCACTACCAGGCTTGTGAAAGTACTCAGACGTGACCAGACTAAAGTTAGTCTGCTGAGTGTCCCAGCTCCCAGGTCAACAGACACACCTCTTTGGTTCAGTGCCCATGTTGAATGACGTAATCGAGTTCAGTCCCAATGCTTAAGCAAGACATTCAACTATCTGGGGGGACTAAAATAATCCTTAAATAATCGACTTAAGCTAACGCTGCCTGGCGTTGCTGGTTAACTCTAGATTAACTAGTTAGCTATCTAGCTAATACTTTGCCAATACGGTTAACTGACACCACAACGAACGCGGTGGTTCAGGTAGTTCAGGAACAATTCACGTTATTGTTTATCACTTACTGTCTGTGCCGAAGACATGTCTCCAACTTGTGTCAGACAGTAACGTCGGCTAAAGCTGTTGCAGCTTACTAAAATGCCCAGCGGCCGCTAGAAACATCCACGGAGCAGGAACTCTTTCATTTACAGCCAGGCGATGAAAGAAATGTGCACGGTGGGCGGAATCGGTGTTAAATATGAAAAGTAGTTCCCCCTATGCCGTGGCGTACTTAGCGAGCACAACCCCTAATATCTGTTCCGACGCAGACGTTTCCGTCGCAAGGAATTATGGGTAACTGAGTCTTTTGTACCTTTTTAGTGCTGCAATTTCTTTAGAAATTTCTTTAGAAATTGCAGCACTTGCTATTTGAAATAGCACTTGCTATTTTGATGTTATTTAATTTATCAATGAGACACAGGGAACATTGTACTGCAGAACGACTACATTTACTGTGATATTTAAAGGACAGTTAGCTGATAATAGTTGTGTACTTTTGCTTAAGTATATTTTTGAAGGATAAATCAGAACTTTGTCCACCACTGACGACACCATCTTCATGTAATACCTCAATCTGCAATGATCAGGAAACCCCACCTCTTACAGCTAATCACACACACACACACACACACACACACACACACACACACACACACACACACACACACACACACACACACACACACACACACACGCATTGCACAGACGTGGCAGTCTTAAGAGGATTGTTGCAAAGGGGAACACAAAGACATTAGTGTCACTTATCATCACCATATCTCTATACAGAAATGCACACACACTCACATCCTGCAACACGCTACACTCAGGAAAACACTGGGACTCAGTGAGGCACAGTGAACAGGTGGAGAGACGGTTAGGATGGAGGAATATGATATTATTGTGCTTGGAACTGGACTTAAGGTAAGACAACTTATATTAATTGTAAAATATATACTATATGAGTAAAATTACAATTGCCATTACTTACATTACTCTCAACATTTTGTAGTGAGAATCTAAAGCTATACTGAATGACCTTCTCGTTCATGTGTTCCCTGAACTACTTTTACTCTTGTATGCTTCATGTGATAAGGTGGTTACGTTTGTTAAGTAATGGTCACACATGTACTTGCACTGGCAGACCTTCTGACCTTCTCCTGTTGGCTGTTAAATGGATTTACAACAATTACATGATGACCTTATGTGATGCACAGTGTGTCACTAACTGCTTCACTGTCTCTCTCAGGAATGTATCCTGTCTGGTTTGATGTCTCAAGGTGGGAAAAAGGTTCTTCACATTGACAAAAATCCTTACTATGGAGGACAGAGTGCATCGATTTCTCCCCTTGAGGAGGTTTGTCCACACACACATCAGCCAACATCCTCCCTTTGACAACGCTGCTGCTGCTGCATTTGTCGTATCTAATATTCTTCTAAATTTGCAGCTGTTCAAGAAGTTTAAGGTTCCAGGACCTGCCGAGTCTATGGGCCTCGGAAAAGAGTGGAACATCGACCTGATCCCCAAATTCTTTCTTGCCAATGGTAAGAGAAAAGTGCATGTGAATGTGTGCAATAGTGTAGTATAAACGAGTGAACTCTCACGTTCTGTACCCTGTGCTGTGTCTTTGCATTAGGGGAGCTGGTGAAAGTCTTGGTGCACACTGAGGTTACTCGATATCTGGACTTCAAAGTGGTTGAAGGCAGCTACGTATACAAAGCAGGAAAAGTGCACAAAGTCCCCGGCACAGAGGAAGATGTCATGCATTCTTCAGGTGATGAACCTGAAAAATAATTAATGCACAATAATGAATCATAACTCCCTTTAATGGCATTCCATAAAACATTCCTGTTTCAGATTTGATGGGCATGTTTGACAAGAGGAGGTTCAGGAAGCTGCTTCTCTTTGCCCTGAACTTTGACGCGAGGAACCCTCGGACCTGCCAGGACGTGGACCCTGACAAGATGACCACACGGGACCTTTTCATCCGCTTTGACCTGGGGCCAGATGTCATGGAGTTCACAGGTCATGCCATAGCCTTACACTGTAGTGAGAGGTCAGTCACAAGGGTGATTTGCATAAACCAGAACATATTTTTTTTAAACAATGACAGGTGATCCTTTAAGTTAAAAACGTTCCTGATCTGGTTTACTGTCTACTGGTGATCCTGCAGTTACCTGGACCAGCCGTGTGGGGAAACCATCAGACGGATCCAGCTGTACTCTGAGTCTCTGTCCCGCCACAACCCCAGTCCATACCTCTACCCTGTGTACGGGCTGGGAGAACTACCACAGGGATATGCCAGGTTACAAACTAATGAATCAGATGTTTCCCTCCATACTTTCAGCCAAAGTAGTAAACATGGTGTGAGATGCTGCCAATGTGAAACAGATACCAATGTGAATCAGAAATCAATGTCAAAAGATGGCTTTCTAGATGTTTGCAATATTTGTTTTGATCACAATCCGGTATCATATGAGCCAACCTGGATGTGTGTGTTTCAGACTGAGTGCAGAGTACGGAGGAACTTTCCTCTTGAACAGAACCGTGGATGAGCTTGTGATGGACGGTGGCAAAGTGAAAGCTGTGAAGTCGGAGGGGAAGGTAAGTGTGTGTTCCTGTGGAGGATAGGTCCTGTAGCGCAACTGTGCTCCAAGTGATCCTGATCCTTTGGTCTTTTTAACAGCTGTTCCACTGTAAACAGCTCATCTGTGACCCCAGCTACGTTCCTAATCGAGTGAGGAAAGTGGGGCGCGTGATTAGAGTCATCTGTTTATTGAATCATCCAGTTAAAAACACCCACGAGGCACACTCCTGTCAAATCATCATCCCTCAATCTCAACTCAACAGGAAATCTGGTATTTTGTCTACTTTATTTTGTTTCTGCTAAAGTATGAAAGATAAATCCTGTATTACCGTACATGTGTTTTGCAGTACAAAAATGTGTAAATACATTATTTTGGTTAGAACTTTGTCTATGTAAGCCCTTTCTGTTTGCCCCATGCAGACATTTACATATCGGTCGTGTCGCACGTCCACAACGTGGCCTCAGACGGGATGTACATCGCCACGGTGAGCACGACTGCAGAAACCAGCGACCCGGAGAAAGAAGTCCAGCCGGGCCTGGAGCTTCTCGAGCCCATCATGCAAAAGTTAGCGACACATTTCAATCTTTAAAGTCACAGTTTATTTTTTCATTGACATTTAAATGATGTTGTTTCCTGTCATCCCCCTGAATCTAGATTTGTTTCGATCAGCCACATGCTGGTTCCCAATGAAGATGGAAAAAAGAGTCAGGTAATAAGAGCATTACTGAGCAACAAATAAATACTTTAAATCGGGTGAAGTGTGTTTGGTCCAGTTCTGGTTCAGTGATGTTTCCTCACTCCTCTGTCTTCATTAGATATTTGTGTCCCGCTCATATGATGCAATAAACCACTTTGAGGCTGAATATGAGGACATCAAAGACATGTACCAGCGGATAACAGGAGCAGCGCTCCGCGTCGGAGGATCGCAGAGGCACCAGTCTTACAACTCTGATGAAGACTGAGAGACGTTCAACATCAGGACCAATCACAGCGTGCATGATTATCCCAGCTGTAATGCAGAGAGGGTGTGTTATGTAGAACGTAGAGTAAATTGTGAGTATACTGTCTAAAAGTTTGGCGTCTACATTTTTGTTGCAATTTTTCTTTTTTATGAGATTCTGTAAACCACTGACAATGTTGTCTTTTTAAATAACAACTAATAAAACTTTGTTTTGCTACCAAGTAGAATCCTGAGGAAGCTAGATTTTGGTTTGATTAACATTCTTCTTCTATTTATCTCAAAAATACAATCTATTTGTAATAGAGATACCAGCGAAGTCTGACTGAAATAACAATGATTACTTTATTAACCTGTCGATATGTTTAAATATTTAGAAACAGCACATATGTAACTGGAGTAAGTTTCATTGAAATTATTATATTCCTTTCAAATATTTATTTATTTATGGTTAAATATTTCTGACTGACGCTGCGCATGTGGCACAGAGACAGATGATTAAGAGATGAATCCCTGTGAAGTGTAGCAGATTTGTGGATTCTCTTATCTACGAGAGCTTATGTGTGAGGAGGACAAAGCCCCTGAAAGTTGTCAGGCAGCCTGTAAGTGGCAGCGAAGCTGAAGGCCGAGGGGGAACAAACGCAGTAAAGAGGCTTATCCAAATGGACGACTGACACCGCCTCGGATAGAGGCCTGGAACATATTCACATAAAGAATTTTTTTGAACATATAAATCCCTTTTATCTACTGCAATAACAATAGCAACTCTTTATTGCGTCTTTTAAAATAATAAATATTCCGTATTCATGAAAAAAACATTGAATTCATGACACTTGAGCCATTTGTTGCATGTAAAGTTTTTAAATATATATGACATACACATAACACCGTATTTCTACACAAGAACACTGTTTCCAGTGTCTCTGAGCCTCAGATCACTGGGTGACGACAGATTCTTTCAACAGCTTTGTCTCCCAAAAAATGTATGTTGACCAATTATAGTGATTATTCAGAGTTGTATCTCACAGAGTTTGTTCCTTTGGAAGCTTTGTGAAGAACAACAACCACAGGCCTGGGATTATTCAGAAACCTTTAACCTCCATCTGGAGGAATCAGTCCTAGTTCCTGTGGACATGGCACCACTTATTCCCGTCTCATCTCCAGCGCCGTGCTGACGGCCGGAGGAATTAGACCAGCAGCCGCAATCCTTCCCTCACTGCACAGGATGTTGAATGTTGCACATGCATTTGGCTGCAGAACAGCACAGATGAAAAGGGAAGACAGAGCGGTAGATTAGGACATTAGTTGTAAACTGTTGTTGGAAGTCTTTCATGTCTTTCATGCTGTCAGGAAGAATACAAGCACTTTATTGAGACACTGAGCAAACGTTACCGTGTCTTGCACCTCCACAGCGATGCCTTTACGTTTGAGCAGAGCCAGGACTGAGGGGTCAATTCTTTCAATACGTGCACCAGTGCCCAGCACAATAATCTCTGTAGAATAGAAAAAAAAAAAAGTCAAATGACATCAGGACTTTATTTTGATCAATTCCACCATATAGAAACCAAAGTGACTGACAAAACCCAGGCAGAATATAAATGCCCGTGGGGAAAGATATAATATATTGAGATGCTTCCATACAGGATACAAATCATTGAGTGATTTCATAAGCATGAACATGATGTGGATCGTGTGTTACAGTTGCCAAACACAATGTAACATGAATGGGGGCATTGACGCAATGCGTTAAACAGCATTCTTCACAACAATCATCATCATCTTTTGGAAGTATCCATTACCTATTCTTGGTTCAATCATGTGGAAAAGAGAGACACTTTCTTCTGTGATGTCTTTATAACTGCCAACCTGCAGAGAGAGAGAGAGAGAGAGAGATTTAAAACAAAAAATATAGATAGTCGTCTAAATATAAAACAAAGCCGTAAACAACACACCAAACTATTGAATGTGAAGCTACTTTGATAGTGCTCTCACTTTCCACTGGAGGATAGCAGGAGGCAGCACAACACAGGGCCCGTACACCTTGCTGTCATTGATGTCGAATCCCGAGGGACTGTAGCTGTTGATAAATGGCCAGTTGCCCTTCTTCATTATGGACACCGAGGTACGCTGGTACATTTCATCATCGCTGGGACCCAACCTATGTGCACGACACAGAAATGGGCTGCAAAGAAAGACAGGTAAACTAATTAGAATCAATGCCATGTCAAGTACAAAAACAGGTAATTTCTACTATTTATTGTGAGTATTAATAGTGCAAAGAATGCTTGAGGCATGAACCAGTTTCTGTAATTATGTATTTATTGCACCGGTCTTATCTCTGTACATTCTCCATTACTTAATATTTCACAAAACAAGAGGCTTCACTGCAGAACTTTTGCCATGTGGCCCAATTTCCAAGCCAAAAGAATCCAATGCCAACCTGCTGACAGAGATGACAGCCAAAAGCTTTAGGCCTGTCCCTGCAAGCAGAGGCAGCCAAGAAAGAAACATGTATGCTCAAATAAAGAGCTGCAGCTAACTTGAGCCTTTTCTTACACTTGTGCTTGCTGACTGTTGGAGAGATCGGAGTTCAGCGACCTATTGTTTTTGAGATGTGATGCACTACAGTTTCTCAAGAGGGGACCCGGACTGAATGTGACTAATTAGATACCGTCTGCGGCGCAAATGAGCTTGATGCTTGTTCCTGATGGGAATCTTGGAGTTGTAATATAGAGGGGGAAAGCAGAAATGTAACAACAGTTCCGCATAGAAAGATGTCAGAATCAGCACACTACAACCACAACATTTCTTATCTCAAACCGATATGTATGTGATCTGCAACAGATGACCAACCTGAAAAGCCATTGACTCTATCCCAAGGCAACCACATATTCATCTTCCCAAAACAATGCCGTGATCAATAACAGATAGGAACAACTGGAATGCAAACAATATGATAACTAAAATATAGTAATTTCTAAGTTTTTGTTAACCTCTCACTTCCTCTGAGGCAGTTTATCATCACTGTTTTGCAATGTAAATGTTGGCATCTATGATCAATGATTACTTATTTTATTAAGACACATATACTGTATGCTTATTTACAGTTGTGAAAACGTTTTAGTCGAATATAATAATAAAAAAACTTTACTTAGATAGATGGACGGAATACATTTATCTCACCTTTGGGGGTAATTCTCCTGTCACAGAAGGAACCACACTGAGGCAACATGGATGCATCTAAGGCTCTAAGTGTATTGGTGAACACACCGGATGTCAAGAGAAAAAAGTGTTCTCCCGTGACATAATATGATCTACATGTAAAATTACATGTTTTTGATTAGGGGAATAATGATACACAAGAGATGTCTCTTGCGCAGCGGGTTTTATATTAATTATCTGATTTATTTGACAATAATATTTAACCTATAGCTTTTCAGTCTTTCTGTTTTGTATATTATCTAGAATAATATTGTATTGTATTGCAATAAATGACTGAATAAAAATACACAACAACAAAGGTGAGCTGGTCCGTCTTTCACCCAGAGGATCGGCGGTTCGGTCCCCCTGGTCCAAGTGTCCTTGAGCAAGACACTTAACCCCGAATTGCTCCCCGTCGCTGTGTCTGCTTGTAAGTCAGCTAAATGAAATGTTATGTAAAAGCAGTATTGCCTTTATGCATGTCCAACTCCAGCAACATAGTGCAGGTATTTCATGACAACAACAAAATCACTTTTTAATGTCCTCGTCTTCACACAGGTGAGGAAAGGCACAGTTTCTTAAGCGGGTTTAAATAACCTCTCGAGGGTTTGCCTCTTTAGTTTAATGTTTCACAAGACTTGAATTGATAAACGACCATACCTTGAGAAAGCAGGTCCTGCTCTGGACGACAAGATGACCCCCTGTGAAGATCTCTGCAGCAGGAATCTTGTACACATCGCAACGGCCATGTTGACAGAGTTCAACAATCGGCGACACAGGCGGGGGACACAGTTCTGTGTAACACCAGCCGCTTGCTTCCGGTGTCGTGTTATCGCTAAATCGAACATTGTTTATGTCAGGTTCAACATACTTTATAAACTGGTTATTTAATATTGAATGTGTATTCACCATGGATATGTGCAATTTTCCGTATTAAAGAAAAATAATCACTCACAATTGACATCCAGTCTTTGTTTAAAGCCAAGACAACTCTATTGAATAAAACAACTAGCAATGTTAGCAAATATAAATCATGTTCATTCTTCTTACAGATAAATGTAATGGGAACTGAATGAGCTTGCATTTACTCAATTAAATGCATTATATAATTCATAATAGTAATCATAGTGAGCTGTGTACAGTTGATCAGTTCAGTACTGAGTACTTTTAAATGAGTAGAGTTGGTACTGTAATAAATGTCTGAAGTATAAATACAACTGATAAAAAAAAAGATTTAAATCCTAATAACTCTAAAGTCATAGCACCTTGTATCGCTAAATATCTGGGAGCAATAAACCTGTTGAATATACGAATCAAATGTGCCTTTACAATCATGGTTTTCAGAATTGAATGATTACGTTTTTGATGCAATCTTGTGGCGCTTCACGGGGATCTGCGTTTGATTAAAATGTCTGGGGGCGTGTCCACGGGGAAACAGCGCCGCCTGCGGTGTTCACTGGCAACAGTCACAGGTCAGATGATCCGAAGAGCTACATTGTAAATAGACAGCGACGATCCACCGGGGACATGCCTTCTTAGACCCTTTAAATCCCCTCCGACGGAACAGGTATTCACCCCTCCGAGGCGGCGTGTCTCCAGAACCGGATCTCCAGTTGTTTCGGGTCATTCCGGCGCGTGGAAGTCTTACTAAAGTATGTACCGGTCTCTATACGCCTTCCGATCCGCGGAGCCCAACTCGCTGCACTTCGCGGCCGGAGAAAGCTTCCTAATCCTGGAGAGGAGTAACAAACACTGGTGGCTGGGGTCCCGCTGCAGCTCCGGGGAAACCGGCTACATCCCATCATCATACATCGAAAAAATACAGGTAAACACCAATCCCTGACCCGGGTGTTGTTCTCTTTTTCCTGAATGAATAACAAGCGGTGACCATGTCGCATCCCGGGTGAAGTGAAAGCTGGTGAGTGCGTAGTGACGTTAAGGGTTGCATTGATGGGATCCAGAGACGCAGCCCGTGTAGTAACTGTTCTATATGTGCTGCAGTGCGGGCCACGTTGAAGCTCACTGCTGATGATTGTCAGAAACCATAAATTATTGCAAAGGTTGCATTGAGTGGGGACATTGCCTTCTGCACTGCAGCTGCTCACTGCGACAGAGAGGAGATGTAGGGAAGGACGTGAGACAGGACAGGATAGGAAGCGGACAGACCCCAGGACCAACATTAACTTAGCCAGCAAGACAGAGATACATTGTTTCTGCTCAAATGAAACTAATCTGCTCCTGTGACTTTATCTCTGTTTTATTATTATTATTTATTTGTATTATTATTATTATTATTATTATTATTATTATTATTATTATTATTATTATTATTATCATGATAATAATTCGCAACTATCCTTGTTATCGTTGAGAAAGTAGCTCCCACATAGCTTTTCTCTCAGACACACCCACATGTGCTCTGGGAGACTCTTATTCCAGGGGCCGTACAGTGAACTAGTCAGAGCATGCATGTCGTGAGACCACACGCTGGCGGGTAGGAATGCTCCCTCCGGTTGTTAATGACACTGTCTGTGAGGTTTATGAGCCTGAATGTGAGGCCTCGCTATGTAAAAGGCATTTTTTTGTTAGATAAGCGCCCTAGTTTGTTTCTGCCTAGAGTCGCACATGTCCCCGAGCCACAAGCCTGTTCCATTCGGTTAACAAATAATTTGTTAATATTTAATTTCCCCCCTATTTTCTGTTTCTTCCTCTTCTAGGCTCCAGAGCAGGACGAAGTGTTGCAGTCTATTGACCGAGCAATTGAAGGAGTCCACAACGTAGCCTTAAAAAATGGGGGCAAATACAACCTGGAACAGAGAGATGTTCTCCAGTGAGTCGCAAAGCACATAACAAGATATCATATATTGATTTTAGGCATATTGTAGAAATTATTATTGATATTCTCTTCTGTTACAGAAAATTGATCCATCACAGAAAGGAGACCCTCGAACGACGAAGTTCCTCGTCCGCCGGTCTTAAACAAGGTCTCCCATCCTCCAGCAGCGAAATATCTCTCAGTCAAACTCCTCCTCCACCCAACGGCCTTCACCGAGAACACGGGCGACAGGGCAGCGTGCCGCTGTCGGGAAGCGTGGACAACATACAGGCCGAACCGGGCCTCTACCAGGTACACGCTCACACACTGCGCCTTTGAATACGGTATTTGAAGCCACCAATTAGGTTAGCTTTTTCAGGCTTCAAGTATTTAGAGAGCTTATATACATTTGTCATGCTTATGAGCAGACAAGTTGTCAGCCTACATATTGTCATCGGTCTTGTATATCTCCGTTTTGCTGTCTTCCTGTAAAGCACGTCAAACCAGACTGAGTGAGTGAACATGCTTTGAGGCTGCCTATTCCTTAAACACTACTACTCTACATTAATATCCTCACACATCTTTGCAGCCAGGGACTAGTACTTCATCAGTTCATCGGAAAAGGTTTCATCCTTGTACAGGTTAAACATCAGAACCCGGTACAATTTAAAATATCTCTTCAGCCTTGAATGAAACAACAATAAAACCAGGAGGTTTGAAGATGTCACAGAATAGATCACGAGAGAGATTAAACCACGCTGAGATCATGGGAATGTTTAACAAAAAAAAATTAAACAAGCTCAAGTTGTGCATAATGCATAATAGAACAATGCCCCCACCCCCCCACCACACACACACACACACACACACACAATATGCCCTCAAATCAGCCTTTATACAATTAATCTCATATCCTGTAGGTGCCTCCTCAACCTCGGCGTGCGGCTCCCATCACCCCTCCTCCCCCTGAGAAACAACGTAACGGCCGGCGTCCAGGTGAGAACTCAGAGCGCTGCGCTGCGGACACATTATTCACAACATCCGTCATAGATCACTGCTCTGTGTTTTTGCTGCTCTGTGTTTTTGCTGATCTGTGCTTCACAAACACACTCTATTCTTAGTCGGGTCATTCCGGTTACCTCTCCTCTCTGTAACTGGAGCTCTCTCTCTCTCTCTCTCTCCCACAGCAGAGCCAGGGGTCCCCTCCAGACTGTCCTCTCTGCCTCCGTCCCCTGCTCCGTCCCTCACGATCAGCACCACCTCTTTAGAGTCTGGCTCCTCCCACTCACTGGTCTCCTCTGAAGTCAGCTTGCCAAGTGTTTCCAGCACCCCCCCTCCTCCCGTGCCGTCCCGTGTGAAGTCCACTGCGCCTCCTCCAGACGTGCTTGCCTCCGACTCCCCTTCTCAGCCAGCTCCAGCGAAGAAGAGCCCCGCTCCACAGCCTCCCCATGGCACCCCTCCTCCCTCACAGCCCGCTGTGGAGGAGCAGCCGGAGAGTGATTGGCCTGTTGCCCCCCCCTCCATCGCTGAAAGCCCGGCCTGCAGCCCCACGACTTCTGAGCCAGTTCCCATGACCATCGGGGCCGAGCTGATCGAGCTGGTGCGCAAGAACACGGGCTTGAGTTACGAGCTGTCGCGGGTCGCCGTGGGCGTGGTGGTCGGACACCTGCAGACGGCCTTACCTCAAGCCTCATCCGACTTGGAGCAAGTTCTCCTCTCCCTGGTGAAGAGCAAGGTCAGATTTGTTTTCATTGCATCATGTGGATTCAGAAACGTGCATCCCCGCCGGCCCGAAAGAGAACACCGGTGTCGTTTAGAGTTACGGCTACTTCTCCTTTTAGCTGACGTTTCTCTGAGTCGCTTAGAGACTCAGCAGGACAGTGATCACCGTATCACTCTCTCATTTCATCGAAAGGGTCTGCTGATTCTTTCCTGGAAGACGTTTCTCTGGCTTACTGTGGGTGTAAGGAGGTCAATCGTGGGTAGTGTGACACATAACCTCAAACAGCAAATGCTGAACGCTGTTGGCTGCATCCTGTGTTTACATGGTGACACGCGCTCCTCCGGTGAGGAAGCCTGGATACTCTGCGCTGTACTAGAGGTCTCCTCACTGTGCTTTTTGAAGACGTTTTGGAAACAACTTAATTGAAGGTTGTAGCTCTGGTAACTTTCCAGCCCGTACATGTTGTCTTTTCATAGGGAGTTGAATGACAGAGATTAGCCTCTTCTGAAAGGCTGATGCCTCAGACTATGCTGCTGCTGCTGGAGCTGCTGACGCAGATGCAGATCAGAGAAGCATCCAATGATTGAGACACCCTTTAAAAAACACTGTTTTTTCCCCATCCAAGTATAGTTTTAAATATAAATATGAAAGGGGCCATTCAAAGTGACAAACCCACAGGAGATTACAGCAGACTTAAGTTAAGCAGCTGCTCTTTGTGCCGGAGTAGCGCACGCTCCTCTGTACTGGTTTTTCAAGTTGTAGCAGAGTAAGGTGTGCTGATAGTTGTTCTGTCGCTTTAGGTGCATTCGAGTGCTCCACTGCCGCAGGGTCAGGTGTGTCACGATGAACAGAGGCTGGAGGTGATCTTCAGCGACCTCGCCCGCCACCGGGATGACTCTCAGCAGCGCAGCTGGGCGCTTCATGAAGACCACGCGCTCATCGCCTGCTATCTCGAGGAGCTGCTGAAGATACTGGTATGATGCAAGGGCCGCGCTCCTGCTTATTCTTAGAGATTGTTTGATCAAATGAGGATCCATCCACTGTTATGAAACACCCTAACACACGTTTGCAACTATTGGTGCTCTCCAGAGTTGAATCACAAACTTTAAACATTTGCAGGCAAAACAAACGAACGAGCACATCGACTTTAACAACTGAACAAACATGTCAACCAACTGAGTATCAAATGAACGTCACAACCAAACTGAGAGTGGTCTATTCAAAACACTGTTGAACGTTAATATGATCTAAGGATCAGTCCTTTTAGATGACAATATAGTTAATTCTCAGCTAATGGAAAATAGGAGAATGTTTTAATATTTTCCACGACTAAATAATTTTTTTCTGACATTTCCCTTTCTTTCATTTAATGACTGGAATATTGATCATCTCTTTTCTTAGGAACCCTGGAATAAACTCTTGAAACAATTCAAGTCGGTTTTCTAAAGTTTAAGAAGATGTAACTGAAGTCCTGACTGTGTCAGACATGAACAGATATGTATGTCGGTCAGTCATAAGTAAGTCAGGATTTATTGATAAACTACCTTTCAAATCAATTGATACACAGTCTCAAACATAGTCTACACATATTCATTTACTACAACACATATTACTGGACATCAGATTTCGAGTGGCGCATCGCTGGTTTATCCTCATAATGATATAAAAAGGTTTCTCTGGTGATGAATCTCTGATGTGAGCTCAGGACCCGTCCAGCTCTAAATACCAGACTTGTTTGATGGGATCAGACCGGCTCAGACGACTTTACAAATCCAAAGTGTGTGAGAGACTGAATCTGTCGCCGCTCCAGGCTGCCAAATATTCTTTGTTGGCAGTTTGTCCCGAACCTCAGGGCCGAGACGCCCAGATGCGTTGTGAAAGGGCTTCGTCATCTTCCTCGGGTGTGTCCAGGGACCACGACTGTCGCATAGATCACAAAGTTAAATAGTTATGATGTTGTTATGTCATCACTTTTACAACTAATACCGGTTTTGTTTTGTAGACTGATGCAGATCCTCAGGTGTGTAAGAAGATGTGTAAGGCCAACCACTTCGAGAATGTTTTGTCTCTGGTTTCATATTATCAGATGGTAAGACATTACAACACATAATAATAATAATAATAATAATAATAATAATAATAATAATAATAATACTAATGATAATAATAAAGGCTTTCATATTGAACACCATGAACTTAAAACTAATAATCTGTTTTCAAGAAAAACATGACGTTATGAGGCTGTTAAGATAATGTTCTCTAGTTTCCTCATATGGTGAAAAAATGCTTTGGTATTGTCAGCATCTTTTATATGGTCAGTTTATTCAAGACTATATATATAAGTGTGATACTTCTCACTAAGAATTGGCAAACTATCTTTTTTCTTTGGTCCTTGTAGCCTAGCAACTGTAGATGTGTTGATTGCATAATGTACCAAGAGGGAACTAGATGTGAGCCTCGGTTGATCTGAAGCATGTTGGTGATGTTATGTATATTAGTTAATGTCGGCTTCATATCGTTGTTATTACCTTGTGACCGTGTAGGAGCTTCGCGTGTCTTTGCGGCTGCTGCTGCTTAAAGTGTTCGGGGCGATGTGCAGCCTGGATGCTTCTCTCATCTCCACCCTACTCAACTCCATCATCCCGATGGAGCTGGCCAGGGACTTGCAGACTGACACACAGGGTGAAAACATTGACTTGTTCATCTGCACTTGTTCATCTGCACTTCTCACAAAGCTAAATATTAATCTTTTTTGGTCTTTAATTTCTTTACTTAGAGCACCAGAAGATGTGCTACACAGCTTTGGTGCTCACTATGATCTTCTCAATGAGCGAACAGGTGCCATATCATCACTACGGTATGATATATATTTATTATGGTGTAAATATCGGTATAGGAAGAGCTGCTGTGATCACTGATGTTGGCTCTTCCAAAACAGTTTTGACCTTTTTGGATAGGTTATAAACGATGTTCCTGATCTGAAAGTGTGACAATCAAAGCGTCTTTGAAAAAGAAAAGCGCGATATAAGTTTGAACTATTATTATTTATCATGCATTAAAAGGTGTATAAAGGGACACAGTGTTCTTTATCCAGGACATGACCCTGGCCCTCCCTGCTTTCAGAACACTTGAATGCTGACTTTGTTGAGTTTCTGCTGGGTGTGGTGGAGGACGGGCTTCCCTCTGACCCCACAGAGCAGCTGCCGGACATCTTCCTGAACCTCCTGCTGGCCTTCAACCTGCATCACACAGGTGAGAACAGCCGCTGTGGACCCTTTTCACAGCAGATGTTTGACTCGTCTAAGCAGAAAACACACATGTAATGAAATGCAGGATGGTTAAACGAGGGTCACTTACAACATTTCCATGAATTGTTCAAATCTTGCAAGATGTAGTTTTTGGCGAGACACTTGAAAACATCCAGTGGTTTGAAGGATATGTTTTCATAGCAATATAAAAAAGATATATGAGAAGGAATTATGACATGTTTAACTTCCTTTCACTTGCTTAAAGCAACTTATAAATACTAATTAAAAAAGTTAATTTCAAGATGTTTTTATTTATACAATTTTACAATGCAATAATTTAATGTCCTTATTATTACATTGTGATCGTTTAGACTGACTTCAGAGCGGTTGAAGTGATTTTTAGGATGGGGGTGAAAAGTAATAGTCTGGAGCCTTGAAGACCAAAACAATAATAAAAAAATCTGTATTGGCCGATTTGGATCATCGCTCAGCAAAAGAACGTTAGTTAGGGCATCTGCAAAACTCATATTTGCTCCCTTTTTTCTGGTGTTGGACCCCAACTCAAACTACAGGAGCGCCATCATTAATTGTGACTCGTATCACCTGTGCTTTTGTTGCTGTTATGTCGAAATACCGAGAAGAACTCCTGCCCAACACTGTTTTTCACTGACTTACTATAGACTTACGGTATGCCTCTTGTCTGTCCCGCAGCCCCTGACAGCAATGTGATCATGCAGGAGCTGAAGAAGAAAAATGTCAAGATCCTGTCTGAGAAAGTCATGCTGCTTCTTAACAGAGGCGGTAAAATACCACCGCTTTTCATATTGTTCATTTAGCATCCGTGCCTTGTGTCTCCTGATGTCATCGCTCACTACTACCCTCTGCTCTCCAGACGACCCTGTGTGTATGTTCAAACACACGCCGCCTGCACCGCACTCAGTGCTCAAGTTTCTGCAGGATGTTTTCGCCAGCCAAGAGACGGCTGACATCTTCTACCGCACTGACATGATGGTGATGATTGACATTGCTGTTCGGCAGATATCTGACCTTTCACCTGGAGACAAGGTGAGACCTGGACACATCGCACAGCTACTGATTGTTCTCAAGCTTTAAAGGAACAGTTTCACATCCTGGGAAACACTCTATTTTTCTTTTCTTGTATTATTATTAATGCATGTAATGGACAGATATGAGATAGGAACAGATGTAGTCATCCAACCCTCGGCAAGAAAGCATTGTTCCTAAAATGTGAAACTATTTTTGTATCCATACCGGTTTAACCAAAAGCTTGTTACTAAGTCTGATTATATTCTCCTCTCTTTCACTCCCTGTGTAGCTAAGGATGGAGTATCTCTCCCTCATGCACTCCATAATACGCTCGACAGACTACCTCGAGCACCAGCACCGCCTGTCTGACCTGCAGGGGGCGCTGCAGAGGATTCTCAGGGAGGAGGAGGATGCAGGAGAGGATGAAGGAAGCGCTACAGCGAAACAAATGGATAAGCTAATTGTACAGCAGATCTACAAGGAGTTCCCACGGATCAGTGAGAACCAGCACTAACCATACCAGTACCACACTAACACGCCGTAGTCTGCTCCTTTCTGCTGAAGGGAGGTACATTAACTGTTGAGGGACAAAGAGCTGACCATGATGGGACGCTCTGTATTCTGTGCCAGCCAGTGCTGAGAGCACCAATCAGTTTTGCCAATGTTTGCATGGTCTTGAAGTCCAGGGCTGCAGCATGCGTGTGATGTTGACATCAGAAAGATACTCATGCTGTTCACAGTTTCTCATGTTGTTCACAGCTTTTTCTCTGACGTTCTTCAAGATGGAAAAATGTGGCAAATGCACAAAAACTTGTCTTGGACAACTTGGAGATTAAAAAAAGCCAAAATACAGGCCAAACACGGAAGCTGTTCACAGTGAATTCCTCGCAATAATTACTTTAAAGTCATACAATAACTGTATGTACTTATAGTATTTAAAACCCCAACTAAACATTTTTAGAACCCAAATTTATTTAACCAAATTGATCTTAAAATACAATCAAAGATTTTGAATAAAAAATGATAAAAGTGCCATTATTTGAACTGTTGTGAGAATATGTTATGTGCTTCCCTTGTAGTGGGACCAAACTACTGTGTGTTACTACTAGCATTATTTTCTTAATAGGGTATAATACTCTTAAAGCTGACTTCCTCTTTCATTCAACATTCATTCATTAGAATGTAGGTCAAGTAGAACTAGTTGAACAAGTGTATTATTCTCATGAGACGAAAGCACACTGACTCATGCGTTATCAATACGAAGCTCTGAGCTGAGTAACTTGCTGCTACATATTGAGTCTCTCCTGTGGCTCCGTCTGCAGCTTTCTCAGTCTAGTTTGTCTCTTTACTGCTTATCAAACACTTTGATGGTCACTGTGTATTTACGTATGCAAAACTCCTCTAACATATGAAGTTATTGACCGTTTACAGATTAAAGTGTGTATGTCGCATTCACATTCAAACTAATTGTGCTGCAATAAGGCTTTACATAGCAACTTGCAATATAGCTGAAATATACCAATAGTCTTGGCTGATGTGAGCTGTAGCTTTCTGGAGATAATAATAATGGCACTTATTATAACCCAAGATGATACATTAGTTAGTGTTGTTGATTTCCAGTTATTATCTGATGCACCAACTGAAATTCAAGTCAGTGGAGTTGATATACAGGGCATTTGTTATCTCCTCGTGGTTTTAATACTCTAAGCAACATGTACCTTTCCTCGTCGTCGTCGTCCCCCCCATGATGTAGTGATTGATGTTCTTCCATCTTACACTTAAACGTATCTTTTTTGGTCCCTGGCATGGCTATCCCGTCTGTAGATGGTTATTGCAATCAGGAAGTGATATCAGTTTTTAGTTAATGTCCAGGTGTTCGTTCATTAATTATTTGTGTGTCTGTTTACAGTGTGTGTGAGAGAGGTGAGGGTCCCTTCTTTCCATGATTAACATTGTCTGCAAAAGTTCTACGACAGTGTTATAATAAAACTAATAAAGCTATATTTTAACAGTGGGAGTGGTTGGATTGTTTGTTGGTGATTTTTTTTGCGTACTTTTTGTAAGTTTTCTCCATAAACATAAATTCAGAGTTTTGTAGACATGTGGTTGGTCACACTGTAACAATCATGAAACAACAAAACAACCAGGAGTGAGATATAACCAGCTTGTGTTTTATGTGAAGCTATTGGCAGCAGACAGATGCAGAAATTAAGTCCAGCACATCACATCTGCACATTTTTTTATTGTTATCATATAAGCAGATACACTGCTGATGAACCTGGATTTGACTTATGCAGTTGCCCTTCAACAACCTTTCTTATCACATGTTTGTGTTTGTTTTCTTGTAAGCCCACACACTTAAAAAAATTGTAAATAATATTGTAATATTGAAAATTGTATATCACAAATAATATATTAAACAAAGAACTGACTACAGCTCAAATTATTTAATTAATGTATTGTTTCTTTTAGTATATTGTGTTATTTACTTAAAACAATAAATTACACTTAAACTGGGTTACACTTTTAATTTTACATAATCTAATAATATAACATCATCCGTTTTCTCTTCTGTTCTCCATTTAAATATACACCAATAGATGCTTAATAATACAGGAATAATACAAATATATAGTAATACTTTAGATATGGAACATTATTTGATATACAAACAGAGAATTTTAATGAACTTGAATAACATTTATTTAAAATGTTTTATTAGCACACGCTTGGATGGATCCAATAATACCGCACATTCGTTGACAGTTTCCACTCGGAAGTTAAATATCAACGTACCAGAGTGCAGCGGTGTCGCAGTCGGACCGGTCCGGGGGAATAAGTGGGTGAAAGGTCCTACAGTGAGGAGTGACAGCACAGACCGGCACACCTCACAGAGACACCGCCGACCAGGTAACACGGCGCTGCTCTCTTCTTCTTCGTCTTCTTCTTTCATGTCTCCCAACGTTTGAGTTCATTTCCGGTGTCGCGTTGGTTCATTCAGTCTGTTGTGTTCCAGCCAACATGTCCAAGCAGCAGCCGATCAGTCCGATGAAGAACTTCTTCGCAGGAGGCTTCGGAGGCGTCTGCCTCGTCTTTGCTGGACATCCACTGGACACCATCAAGGTGAGTGTTGCCCCGCGTGTCTCCGTGTGCACCGAGCTGCGGACATGAGAGCCGCAGACTGACCGCATATGTCAGTCTGCGGTGAGGATGTCAAACACTCATGTAAATATTAATGCTGCCGCAACAAGCTCAGATGACCTTTGACCCACACACACACACACTCACCTGACCGTTACATGACTGCTGGCGGCGTGGCGGCCTGCGCAGACTGGCGGCTGACCTGCGTGCACCAACTCTGTCTCCAGTGTCATGTATCAGATCCTCAGTGATTAGCTTTATACTATTTTATATAGCTACACTGATCCATCGGACAATTGGAACATTTTAATGAGCTTAAGCCAACTGTCTCCGTGTTTTTGTTGGAAGTAACCGCAGTTGAGAAATGCCTAAAAAATGTTTCAGTTCATTTCTTATAAGTTGTGTTAGTTGCAGTCTTGTGCCCTGTTCACACCATTGTCACTATTGCTTTAAACTTCATTTGTTTTGACCACTAAAGAGTTGTAAACACAGCACAACATATTATCACTTTGAACTGTCGTTATTTAAAAAAAGAAAGAAAGGCCAACAGCTATTTACACAACCAGCAGACACATGGTAACATTAGCATCCATTTATAGTTGTGTGTTCTAGCCACCAGACACATTAAGTAAATTGTCTCTCTAAATATTGGACTTATTCCCACTCCGGCTTGTAGTTGGTGTTCAAAGTCATCCCAACGGTGTTGGGTGGGGTTCAGGTCGGGCTCTTTTTTTATGGACCTGGCTTTCAGGGCTCACAGATGGAGGTCCGAGCTGCTGCCGCTGTGATGTTTGATTCTCTGCACGTGAAGTCCATACAAAGTGCGTTCTCTTTCCTCTCTCAGGTGCGGTTACAGACTCAGCCCAGACCGAAACCCGGAGAAAGCCTCATGTATGCTGGAACCATTGATTGTATGAAGAAGACCTTAGCCAAAGAGGTGAGGGTCCCGCTGCCTTGAATCTGCTGCATTATAGATCAAATACGGTCTAAAATGCCTTCCCTCCCACATGCTGATGTTTCCTTGTCATCTTCTTACTTCACAGGGGATGAAAGGGCTCTATAAAGGCATGGCAGCCCCACTCATCGGAGTTACCCCCATGTTTGCTGTTTGTTTCTTTGGATTTGGAATTGGCAAGAAAATGCAACAGAAAACCCCCGACGAGATCCTGACGTGAGTGATGTCCCCTCCGTGGTTGGTCCTACTGTCATTTAGCTCTAACGCTCTCGGGGAGATATTATGTAAGTATGTTGTGCCCGCAGATATCCGCAGCTGTTTGCTGCAGGGATGTTGTCTGGTGTGTTCACCACGGGCATCATGGCTCCTGGAGAGCGCATCAAATGCCTCCTACAGGTCAGAGGTCATGTGTTTGTACAGAAATGAGGCTGTAACCACTGTGTTCTCAGCACTGAATTAAAGTAGATTCCCCAAGACAAAAGGAAATGACCGTGAGTGTTTCTGTGTTTCTGTGTTTCTGTGTGTGCAGATCCAGGCGTCGACAGGGGAGGTGAAGTATTCCGGCCCCATGGACTGCGTCAAACAGCTGTACAGAGAGTTTGGGATTAGAGGAATCTACAAAGGCACCGCGCTGACTCTCATGAGAGGTGCTGTTTCATCCTAAACCTGAGACCAAGATCACTTAAAAGCATCCTGTGTTAAGTTTTCCTGTAAACAAACAACGTTACTGTTTAATACTTTGAATCCTACATTGTTCTTTTCCCACTGCTGGTGCATTTTCGCATTTCTTGGCACATTTCCACCACCTGCAGATTAGAAGAAAATCTGCACAAATGTGACCGCGTGTGCATGAAAACAGGGAATCCTTCTTAGAAATATTTGTCAGTAGTGCCCGAGAGGTCAAATACTCCACACGGTGCCTTTTTGAAGAGAACTTTGCTGATTTTTTTAGACTTCAAAGCCTGTTAACGGGTGTTGAATAGTACTAATGCATATGTCATGAATAACAAAGTAGAATAAAGCCTTCTTGGGCTACGGAGGGAGTGTTGTGACGTCTGATGAGACTCTAGTCAGCGTCTGTTGGTTCTGAAGACTTCACATTTGAAAATGAAATAAATCTCGGGGTTCGGAGTTAGAAGGAAGACCACACGAGACCTCTGTGTCCCCTCCTCATCTCTGCATGAGGCTGGAGGATCGAGGCTACATTAGCCGTGACCTGCATTACACGCTTCCACATTCTCCGACAAAATGTTGGCATTGCATTGTGGGCAATGTAGGAGGCGGGTTTTTACCAAGAAGAAGAATGTATGCAATCAAAAAGGAAGATATGTTTGTATTTAACTGTCTATCATGTGTATGGCATTGCTATAGAAGTGCAATGCTAACTTAGTGGACTCTACAATTTAATTGATATGCCCACATGCCATCATCATCATCATTATCACCATCATCATCACCCAGCACTAACTGGTTACACCTAACCTTGAAGTATTTAATAATGTTCTGACAAGCTGCTGCAGTTGATTTAGTCGTTTTAGAGGTCAGCATCGTTGCTCGGCGATGTAACTGCTGACCGACCGGCAACTGCTGGACTCTCAGAACCAGCTGAACGACAACGTGATGGTCATACTAGTCTTTTTATAACTGTCTGTAACCTTGAGTACGTTTCTTCACAGTTGAAGTGTTATCATTTCTCTACATTCCTGTAATGTTTGTTGTGTCAGGTGACTGGTCTTCTTGTTGTTGTATTAACAACAACACATTATTTAAATGTCGATAGATAAACCCTTTAGATTGATGTCAAACCACTCCGATCCAACCTATTATGTCAGAATATGTGAAGTTTGTTTGCATAGAGATATTCACCTGTATCCATTCAGTCCCTGGTCAGTTACATGTAGCTTTATTTCATATGTTCTGGAGGTTGTGGAGTAGCTGAAGTCCCTTTGTTGTTGTTTTGTAACTCAGATGTTCCAGCCAGTGGGATGTACTTCACGTCCTATGAGTGGTTGAAGAACGTCCTCACACCAGCAGGAAAAAGGCAAATCTCTTTTCTTTCCCGACCGTTACTCCAGCCAAGTATTCCTCCTGCGTAGTTGACCATGTTGTCTTCTCCCTGCAGCCACAATGAGCTCAGCATTCCCAGTGTGCTGTTTGCTGGAGGGATGGCTGGGATCTTTAACTGGGCCGTCGCTATTCCAGCCGATGTCCTCAAGTCTCGTTTCCAAACTGGTTCGTTTTTTCGATTCTCTAAATTTATTTTAGGCTGAAAAAAATGCAGAGTACAAGTATCGGTAACACTTTATAATGACTGCACGCTATGACGCATTAGTTGCGTATGAGTAAACCCTTAATTCATCATTTATACAGCATTGTTCCACACTTCATACATGATGGATTTACCAGTTTGTAAATGAAGTATTATATAATGCTTCATAGCGTGCCGTTATTATACAGTGTTACTGTTTAATTTAGTTTGTGTCTTTAATATTTATGTCAGAGGCAGCAGACGCCTAGAGAAGTCTCTCCTTTGGCTCAGTAACACTTTATAATAACTACACGCTATGAAGCATTATATAATACTTCATAGCGTGCAGTTATTATAAAGTCTTACCCAAGTATCCTACAAAGTCTGAAAAATATATATGTGTATCTAGAATGTAATAATTTCTCTTCATTGCTTTTACGAGCCTGTTTTGTGTTGAGTGTGTGTGTGTGACGGAGGTTTCTGACGCGTCTCCCTCAGCTCCTGAAGGAAAGTATCCTAATGGGTTTCGTGACGTTCTGCGGGAGCTGGTCCGAGAGGAGGGCATCGGCTCGCTGTATAAAGGCTTCAACGCCGTCATGCTTCGAGCTTTCCCTGCCAACGCAGTGAGTGACCTTTTTATAGACGCTGCGCTCCAAATCACAGACCGTGTCTTTTTACTTTTAGTACTTACTCCAGCTGCGCCTCCAAAGTCAAGACTGCGGCACGCAGCATGCGCTCCAGCGGGACATTGTGCTCCTGGCTTACCACCTTGCACTTTGACCCTCTGGCTCATATATCTGCTGTGCAAAGGACTCTGGGGCTAAAGAAGGAGCGGTCTTACATAAGTCTTGCAATACAAATACATAATGTGTATGATTAGCAGCCACAGGATATGATAAATGCTGTAAAACGACATACATACGATCACTAAGATATAGATCGGATTGAGGCATTTTAAGATTAAACAAAAAACAATATTCAATAACTTGATTCACCAACATACTTTACTATATTATAGTTAGTATCTTTTACCACCTCAAATGACCAAAAGCCATTTGTCCTTTTTCAAGGTTTAAATGTGCAACTTGTCTCTCTCGTGTGACGGTAAATTGAATATCTTTTGCTTTTGGACTTTTGTTTCGGACAAACAAGTAATTATAAGAGAGCCAACGCATTACGGCCAGTTTGACTCTTATCTGACATTTTACTGACTAAAGGAAATATCTGCAAGGTAATCAATAATGAAAATGTGTTGGCTAGTGCAGCTCTAGTGGACAGTAGAGAAGTGACCGCACTATAATGCAGCAAAGATCCCTGACCTCACAGTGGGGTCCAGTTACATCGCAAGATATCTCGTCAAAAAATATTTCACATTTTTATTTCATGATTTAGCTTAGTTGTGGATGAAATAATAATAACATTGTTGTACGTTTTGTAAAATATGTTAAAATCCATAATTCTTTTCAGCACTTTTATACACAAACTGACAAGTTTTGTCTTTGTTTTCTTTCTTTTTTCAGGCTTGTTTCTTAGGATTTGAATTTGCAATGAAGTTCCTGAACTGGATGGCACCGGACCTGTGAGGACGTTTCAGCACCACCTCGAATGTGAACCCCAGGAACAGAACTGTTTAATACAATGCAATTATTAGCCACACACACACACACACACACACACACACTGTAAATCACAAAGAGATTTTAACAGTTTTCCAAGAATGTGCTTGATTACCTTGGACGCTCGTAGTGCTGTAGAGTGTGGATCATTCAGACCTGCGGAGGAAGCAGAGCAGCGATGTTGTGACGACTTGCTACACAAACAAACACACAGTCGAATGTTCTCTCTTCTTTTTGTTTTACTTGTTTTCTTTATATTGTGTTTGTATATAAGAAAAGAAGGGAAGTAAACATGCCGTGCCTTACCTTTTGTTATCTGCGAGCAGGTATACATATCAGGGAAAAGGTTATTTAAGTTTTACTGCATTTGGTTATTCTCTCGGCAATACACATCTTTCCACCTGTCTGCTTCCTGTGAGGCCGCCTCCCTCCATCAGTGGCCACCAACACCCACACTGTCTGTTTGTGTTCATGGTAAATTATGAGAGTTATAATAACAAGTTTTATTGAACTTGATATAAATGTAAAGAAATAAAAAAAACAGAATCAATATTTAGAAATGCTATTGTTGTGCACTTTTCTTTCCGAATTGCATATTTTTGGGGATTTGAAAAAACAAAGAAGCCTGGACCATCCGTACAGCTGTAATAAAGAATGATAACAGGCTGAGAGACAATACTCATATACATACCTGCAAACGTGGGGGGGAGACATTGGACGGCCGGCGTTTATGAGATTGGAGTGAGACATGGAGAACATGCGATGTGGTGATCTTCGCAATAAAACATCTTTGATGGGACACGTCGAAGGAACAGGTTCATGGAACAGAATTATGGAACAGAATCATGGAACAAAATTATGGAACAGACTCAAAGCTTAGCAGAGCACACGAGTAAAAAAAAGAAAAGAAGGAAGTTTGTTCATGAATGACTAACCATATTATATATAATGACAATGTAAAGTTGTTATTATTATTATTAGGGCCCGATCACTGAATTATTCAGAGGACCTTTTTTCTTAAAATGTTTATTTAAATTTGCGGTCAGAACAATCAAAAGACTGTAGTTATAAAAGCTTTGAGGTGTCATCAAACAACGTGGATGTGGTGTGGAGACAGGCAGGCAGGCAAACTAGCACACATGACACACAATAACTTCTTCACTCAAGGAATTTGAGATGCATATGAAAAACACAAAAGAAAGAGATTTGAGCAAATGAGAATAACGGAAAAAAATAAAGTATGATGAGAATTGTTAATTGTTATGCTTTACAGTTTTTCTCAATTGATTACACACAAAAACTGGAACTTCTAACACAATGACCACAACCTGTAACTCGTGTGCCAACTCCCTAAACCAATTCTGCTAAACTACAAGCACAATTATATAGCTTTAGACACAGATTTCAATTGTTAGCCACACTTTCTTCAAAACACAACACACAAGTGTACTGCTTTAGACACAAATTTCAATTGTTAACCACACTTTCTTCAAAACACTAAACACCATCCTCTCTACTCTGCACACGTCACCAATGCCAACACCTCCTTGTGTTCAGTCAGAACACACTGCTACTCAATTGGGAAAACTTCTATTTCTACGGCTGTTGTGCAATTTGGAATCAAGGCTTTAGATATATAAGGGCCACAGGTGACCTCCTGATTTACATTACATTACATGATTTGACTTGATTTGACTTGATTTGAAGAAGAATGGATGAAAATATGGAAGGTAGAGGAGACCAGAGAGGCAGAAGAGTGAGGGTAAGAGGACGAGTAGGAGGACAAGGAGGAGGACGAGGACGAGGAAGAGGAGGAGGAAGAGGAGGACGAGTGAGAAGGAGGGGTGTGATCTCAGATGAGATTGGGGCCACACTAATTGACCATGTGGTCAGCCATGGTTTACCCATGCAAGAGGCTGGCCAGAGGGTCAACCTCATATACTGTAAGCTGCTTTTCAGTAGCATCCATCATCCGGACGTTCAGAAGAGAGAATAGGTAAGAAACAGAACTCTGACAGGAAAACACTAGTTTGAATCCTTATCAGGAGCATAGTGTTCTTGTATTTACTGTATAACTATTTTACATTGTACTGTATTTGTAGAGTTTGCAGAACTGAAAGACGGCGATAGTAAACATTGTTCTGGCAAATAAAGCATTACAGTAACCATAAAACAAATAAGAACTGCCAGTATTGATGACCAGGCCATGTTCCACACATTTTTGTTGGTCCTTTTTTATTTACACTTTTCTTTCTTTTTTGTTGACTGTAGTGGTCTATTTTCTATTACAGTTTTTGCCGATTGCTTACACACGTTTTGCTAAATTTGGCTCATTGTGTCAAAACTCTACACACAAGCAAATAAGACACAACACTAGGAAATAAACCATTGGCATCCATGTCAAATTGAAACTCTGCTATCAAAATCTAACAATCCTCTGTCAAAATGTCACTCTGATGACAAAATGATGCCCACTTGCATCATATGAACACACTTTCAGATCAGCAGCAACACACTAGTCTACTTTATATAAAAAACTGCAATCTTTTCTTTTCAATGTTTTTATTCATTTCCATAAAGGGCATGTTTTTACAACAACCAAAAAAATTAAATACTGAATTCAAAATCATTACATTAGTATATTTTACAGTACAGTAAATTCAGTTAAATACAAAATAAAAACAAACAATACACTACTGTAAACACAGAAAAAACACAATTGTGCTCAAGTGGCCTTATGGATCCTGTCGTCTTTGGGGGTCCGGCCACAGGATCTTATCAATATCACAACAATGTCTTCTCTCGCTAAGCATCGGGGGAAATATCCCCTTGTGTGGCTAATCCATCCCTGGATTGACCTCACGACGATGTCTCCACAGGCCTGTTCCACTGCCTGCAGAAGAGGCGGTCATATACGCGCCATCTCCAAGCGGAAAATAATTCCTCTATAGGATTTATAAATGGCGAGTAGGGGGGCAAGTACAGAACTTCAAATTGATCATTGTTGGTGAACCAGTTCTGGACCAGAGCAGCCCGATGGAAACTAACATCATCCCAGACAACAACCGACCTAGGCTGCTCTGGTCCGTCCTGTACAACTGCATCATGAAGTGCATCTAGAAATATGATTATGTGTTGCGTATTATAGGGACCCAGTTTGGAATGATGGTGCAGTAGCCCTCAAAGACTTATGGCAGCACACAATGTGATGTTTCCCCGCGTTGCCCCGGGACGTGCAAAATTGCCCTTTGGCCAATTATATTCATGTGGCTGGGCAGCTCCATCCATGTCCAGGATTCTCTGTAACATTTTTTTTTGTAGTTGGCTGATTGGTGTTCAGTTTTGTAAGTCAGTGTTTTCAGGTGTATGTCTATGTCTTTTCAATCAACCAATGTGTGTTGTATTTTTAATCGATGTGTTTTCCCAATGGTACCCTGAGATTTCATTTTTGAACTAAGTGTCTTATGTATGAAATAGTGTGTAATGTCTAGGAGCAAGTGTGTTGCAGAAAGGAGCAAGTGTGTTACAGAATTGCAACTAAAGTGCAAAGCAGCACTTTTGTTTAAGGTATGGTTACACTTTGTTTAAGGTATAGTAACAACAACTTCAAGTTATGTTACTTTGGTTTAAGCATGTGGCTATAGTGTTCAAGCAACGGACAAAAACTGTATTTGTTCTGTGAAAAAATTAGAAAAAAAAGAAACATTTTTGTTGTATATTTGTGTGTTGTTTTATATTTTGAGTTAAAATATTATACATTTACAATATTTTACAACAGGAGAAAGCGTATAGTAACACTCGACATGAAAAGAAACAATGCAAGGCCTTCATACTGGTGTTTTCCCATTTCATCGTTGTGTTTTCCATTGAGCACATCAGTGTTCTATCGATGCTTAGAATGCCTACGTATATGATGGCTGTTTGTCATTGGAATACAAAATACCCTTTTGAGGTGACATAACACTGTTTTGAAAGCAAAGTTGCATTTTGCAGGAGATAAAAAGGGTTTTGCATTTTGTGTGAGTGGTTTTGGGATTTGTGTTTAGAGTTTTGAGAAAACGAGGCATGGTTTAAAAAAATGTGTTTAAGCAACCGAGAAAAACTTTAATAGACTTGTAAAGTCCAGTGAAAAAGATCTCTCTCTCTCTCTCTCTCTCTCTCTCTCTCTCTCTCTCTCTCTCTCTCTCTCTCTCTCTCTCCCCCCCCCCCCCTCCTCTTGCCAAATCATCAGGTTCTCACTTGTAATCCATCGGACAGCCTTTAATTACATCTGATGTGAAAAGACCAGGTCAATACTTTCCGACCGTCGGCGCTAAATAAAGAAATCAATAAGCTGCTGAAATGTGTGTGTGTGTGTGTGGGGGGGGGGGGGGGGTGATGAGGAGAGGAGGGGGAGTCTGTTTGCTTCACCCTCACCCAGAAGTATGTTTGTCAAATCTGTGGGACAAGCGGATGCTCCGATATTTTTTAATATTTGATGTTTAGAGTTGAGGTTATCGGTGACCTCTGAACCTGCACGATGAGTAACGTGGAGATACCGGCCGGGCTGAGGGAGCTGCTGCAGGGATACGCGGTCGAGGTTCTGCGCTGCGCGCCGCCGGACTTGGTTGAATTTGCCGTGGAGCATTTCACACGACTTCTGGAGGGCCAAAGGAACCCCGGAGCCGAGCAGCACAGCGGCAGACCTGCACGGAAAGAAGTGACCTTTGACACCGAGTCAGACGATCGCAAGCAGGTTGATGAAGAGGAGGGGGAAGACGCTGTTAGTGAGTAGTATTACATCATTTTGCATGTTTGTCTACTCTGTGTTTTCCAAATTGAAAATGTAACTTTTAAGAAATGCAATTTTGTGGATGTTTCAAACCCTAAAAGCTTCTCATTGTGTCAAAAACACACAAAGGACACAGAGAAAATATTAATGCAAAGTATTGACCTACAAGGTCACAGGCAGGCAAACTAGCACATATGACACAAAATAACACTCGTTCACTCAAGGAATTTGCGATGCATATCAAAAACACAAAAGAAAGGGATTTGCGCAAATAAGAAGAACTGAAACAATAAAATATGATGAGCCTTGTTATGCTTCAATAGACTTGTGAAGTCCAGTGAAGAAGATCTATCTCTCTCTCTTTCTCTCTCTCTCTCTCTATCTCTGCAGAGTCCACCACCAGTAAATACAAATACAATCGCAGAGTTTCAGGTCAGTAACTGGAACGATGTGTGTGATGAATATTGACCACTGTACAGCGTTTTAATTGGTTTGTCCCGCTGCAGTTTGTGCAGAGGCGTACAACCCCGATGACGAAGAGGACGACGATGCAGAGCCTCGGGTTGTGCATCCAAAAACAGATGAGCAGCGCCTCAGACTTCAGGATGCTTGTCGAGACATTTTACTCTTTAAAACACTGGAGCAGGTACAACACACGCTGACCTTCTGATGATGACCGATCAGACATTTACTGTTTCGACCAATGTAATATTTAGGTTTTCATACACATCCCTGTACTTCTATCTTTGTGAGGACTCTCATTGACATAATTAATTCTCTAGTGCCTTACCTTATCTTTAACCATCACTAAACCCCTGAACATTAAAAACCTTGGGAAGGCCTTTGACAATTTCCTCAATTTCCTAAAATGCAACTGTCACATAAACATGGAGAAGCAGCTTTGAGTTCTTCTGCTCTCCACATCTGGAACAAACTCTGCTCCAACTCTCACTTCTTCTAGAGACTGAAAACTGTTCAGTTTGCAGCTGCTTTTTAGTCAATAATAGTTTGGTAACACCCACTAGCAGCTCTCCAACCTTTCCTCTCCCGTTTGTTCTTGTTTACTCCTCTTTATCTCATGTTGATCTTCTATATCAGTGGTTCTCACATGGGGGCATGTGAAGGCCTCCACGTACCCCCAAGGGTAGCTGAGATTAAAAAATATCTACATATATAAAATGAGTAGCCATTAAGTTATTTAATAGATATATAAGTGTAAGTTCATAAACGGAATTATATATATTCTATATTAAATCACTGAAAAGAGATTGAGAACCACCACTGTTCTACATTACTGCACTATTCTTAAAACATAACTTGTGTATTTATGTTTCTCCTCCCTTCCAGGAGCAGTTCTCTGAGGTTCTGGACGGCATGTTCGAGGTGCTGGTCAAAGCTCAGGAGCACATCATCGACCAGGGGGACGACGGAGACAACTTCTATGTCATCGAGAAGTGACTGATTTATAATTGTTTGTATAATGTTATAACTAGATGGCATTCTGTCCTTCTAATGACTTTTTCTGTTTTTCCAGCGGTGTGTATGATATTTTCGTGCAGAAGGACAAAGTGAGTGTGTGCGTTGGAAAGTATGACAACAAGGGCAGCTTTGGTGAGCTGGCTCTCATGTACAACACGCCGCGAGCGGCTACAATCATGGCAACGCAGGACGGCGCCCTGTGGGGCCTGGTGAGTCCCACAGTGCTTCATTAACTCGAGTTCAAGTTCAAATGAAACACTAACTGGTATTCTTGTCTGGTGCCCAGGATCGAGCCACATTTCACAGACTGATTGTTAGAAATAATGCGAAGAAGAGGAGGACGTATGAGGCCTTCATAGAGTGTGTTCCTCTTTTGAAGTCTCTTGAGGTTTGTATCTATACAAGATTATATATATATATATATATATATATATATATATATATATATATATTATATTATACATACACACACTTATACTTGTATTTGTAGTGTCATCATGCTTCATTTTCTCTTCACAAGCTCTCTGAGAGGATGAAGATTGTCGATGTTGTGGGAGCCCGAGTGTTCAAAGATGGAGAGTGCTTAATAACACAGGTATTGTCGGGGCATTCGCTGCGGTCTCTTTTATTATTCAATAACCAGTTAGACTTCATGAATGTTTCTGCTGCCGTCTGCGGCTGCAGGGGGACGAGGCCGACTGTTTCTACATTGTGGAGTCAGGAGAGGCGAAGATAATGATAAAAAGCAAAGTGAGTATATCCAATATCATAACTTTTATTTTATTTCAGTTGCCTCTTGGATCATTTACACTCTTACTTGTCAATTTGGTTGTAAGTTTGTACCATTAAGTAAAAAGCATGTGTGTATGTCTGGTTGTGCGTGATCTTAATCTACTAAATGACTCCTTTGGGTCGAAGGCCGCCGAGCAGCACAGCGTGGAGGTGGAGGTGGCTTGCTGCTCTAGAGGGCAATATTTTGGGGAGCTGGCACTGGTCACCAACAAACCTCGGGCAGCATCGGTTTACGCTGTGGGAGAAACCAAATGTTTAGGTAAGACGCCGGTGTTCGTCGCTCTTTGTGTCTCATTTTCAGTGAGAGACTGGAGACTGGACTGCAGATGAGGAGATGGTGCAGCAGGCCTCAAGTCGGATGCAGCAGAAACGAGAGCCGACACAGTAACTCAGAATCTCAACAGCAAGTCAAGGTTTTCTCCGGATCTCCGACACGCTCACAACACAAAGGAGCAGCACCTCACTAAATATAACATGAGCAACGCGTTGTGGACAAAGTGGTAGACGAAGACTAAAGCTGTACAGTGAATTACATAAAATACATCTCGAAAGAAGCAGATTGGACAAATCTATTCCATTATTGTAGTTTCCTGTTTTACTGTAATTAAAGACGTCCATCGAGCCTCATGATTTAACCCTCCTGTTACCTTTGGGGTCAATTTGACCCCATTCGATGTTTAAAGTCTCAAAATATATGATTGACATGTTTTTTGCTTCATATTTCACAACTTTTCCTTATTTAAAGAGGAAAACGGGGTAAATATACAATTAACATGAATACATGTTTTTAATGTCCTGAACACACTAGTGCACATCGGTGTTCTTTGGGGTCGATTTGACCCCAGGCGGAAATAAACATTTTACCGACCTATTTTATAGGTTTTGGTTGTTTTAGATGATATTATACTATAACATGCAATTTTTTTTATCTTCAAAGAGGTTTTAGGCCCCCACATAACCAGCAAACCACAGATAGTTCACACATCAGCCTTCTAAACCCTATTGTATGTAAGGGCTATTGAGGTATCAACAAACACACATTAAGTACCTGACACTTAAACATGGGAACTAATTGGAATACGAATGATTTTCTGGAGGTTTAAAAAGCTGGAGTCCAATTGACCTCGAAGGTGAAAGATGAACATTTGAAGGTAACAGGAGGGTTAAATATATTTTAAATATACTTTTTATTATACCGTTTTCCTTTGAACCTTCAAATTGAAATCAAAAGGTTCATCATTAATTATATTTAATAAAACACACTCCGCTCCGTCTCCTGAGTTTGTGGTAGACCCCAAACATGACGGAACATTTTAAAACTACACGACTCCAACCGGTAGGCAGGACGACTTCTAACTTACTTTTTCTTTCAGTGGTCGACGTCCAGGCTTTTGAGCGTTTGCTGGGACCCTGTATGGACATCATGAAGAGGAACATTTCCCAGTATGAAGAACAGCGGGTGGCAATATTCGGCTCCAGTGTCGATTGAAACAATGAACACATACTTTTAAAATAAAGCAGTATTTAAGTACAGTGAACTCCCCTTAAGGTAAAGGTAATTTAGCGCCTTCCCTTTTAAAATCAGCAACATGTGTTGAACTCCAAGAACACGGTGAGAATCACAGTTGTCCGTTTTGAATGGTAAACATTAATGCAGAACCAGAGAAGTCTAATTGTTTTGTTGATGTGATGTCATGCCATGTCCAGACGCCTTTCAGCTGACGAGCTGCCTCAAGTGACATCGCTTGAGGCAGCTCGTCAGCATTCATGCAGCGCCCTCTAGACACACGTGTCCTCGTATGTCGGATTATTTCCCAGACGTCGAGTTTCCAGCCCAGTTACTGAACAATCCAATTAAAGTATTAGAATCAAACATAAATGAATCCATCAGTGTCTGGAGGTGCAGTCCCATTGGCATTGTGTAACCGTTTCCCTGGACAGAATGCATGTTCATGTGTCGTCGTCCCCGCTTCAGTATTTGATTTGGCTTTTGAAGTTGGCAAGCTGCCAACAACCCCTTCTTCTGATGTATGCTATGAACTGTAACCTTGTTTTTAATAACTGGCATGTCTTGAGCATTACAGTTAGTTGACTCACTCAAGGTTTAGCTCAAAAGACATGCTTAGCAAATTAAAACAATCTTAAATATTCAAGTTTTCTTGAGTTTGTTTTATTTGAGTTACAAAATATGAAGTGCAATCAGCAGACTCCACACGAGAGTTTGCCAACCTTCTTGTGTTACAAGTATTTACACCCAAAAATCAAGGATATCCATCTAAATTTCACATACTTTGCATTCTGGTTTGTCCCAGAGTTCAAGTCTCTGTTAAGTTGTCCAAGTTCCATTGACAAAGTTTAAATATTTAAAATATTTACAAGTCCTGTATTCAAAAACTCCCAAATCATAATGTGGCTTGTTCAATGCAAAGGCAGGTGCCAACAATGTAATTCAGTATTGTGAGGAAAAGAGCAGAGCTGGTGGAATTAAAAGGAGCTGTTAAACGAACGCGGTCCTCTACAGAGTCTCCATAGTTTTACAGTTAATTCTTCCTCCTCTAAAAGAAAGCCTGGACAAGATAGTCTGTACATCATTATTTAAAATTACACATTGAAATGTCTTTTTAGCCATTGCAACGCAAAAGCTTCTATGATCCACTCGTGAAGAAATGAATATGACAATCAATAAAAGACAGATGAAAGAAAAAAAGGCCACCAAGATAGTCACTCGTTCATCAAACATCCTGATATTTTTCTTCAGAGCATCTTCGAACATTAAAATAAAACTCCAATAAATAGAAATACAGCAGAGAAATGGTCAAATAAGACTGATTCTGGTTTGTTCCATCTCTGAGTTCTTTTGAGAAGAAAAATAAGAAAAATACCAGACGGGAGTGACGGGAGTGACGAAAGAAAAAATAAACTGAAAACAAAAAGCGTTGATTGATAGGGTATCATCCTACACATTCCCATTGTGTCAAGGAAAAAAACAAGTTTTCTTATTCCTCTGGTCTCATCCGCAAGAATATCCATTGATATTACGGTCCCCAGCACTGAAGGTTACACAGAGGTGATGACAATCATAAGGTGTGGCGAGATGCTGGAGATCCTGTTGAGAAGGTCGGGGGCGAGCTGAGATAAGTGGCTCTCTGAAAATTCGCATGGTGGGAAAATCTGGAGCACATAGGCAGGCTGGAAAACCAAAGAAAAAATGTGTTACACAATAAGTCACGTGCAATGACACGGCAACTAAATGAAAACACAGGACATTTCTTTAAAAGACAATTGTGGAGGTCACGCATTATTTTAAGATATTCTTTTTACTAATCATTCATGATCCTGATCCGATGTGAGTTACAGAATGTAAAGCTCTTTGAGGCACATGTGTAATTTGTGATATTGGGCTATACAAAATAAACAGAAAATTCTTAGATATATTTAAAACGTAAGAAAACTAAATATTGGGGGGAAACTTCATATATCTCACCTGATTAGAACCTGGGTTTGGGATATTAATGATACCAGCAGCCAACTTTGCCTGCAAGTAGTTGATGAACGCAGCCTTGAGAGCCTGAGTTTGGTTGAGGACGTCGTCTTGATCTCGTCCACATGGCAACGCAAGGAGAAGACAGAAGTCACTGTCCCCCTGCAGGCAGACACATGGAATTGTTGTTAGACTCCATTTAATAAAACAGAAAAGAGACTCAATGGCGACAGAAAAAGAGCACGCACCGTCATTCTTCGAGCTACGCTCTCTAGTTGTGAAGCCTCCAGCCTCATTCGCTGGACAATCCGAAGCAATGCGCCTCCTTCTTGAAGCGGCAGGGACCGATGAGCCAGAGCTTTGTTGCCGCATACAAAATGCAACTGGACTGCAGCCGTGTCATTCTTCAGGGCCAACAGGCCTTGCCACACAATTGGGTATTTCTGTTTAAATGAGAGAAAAAAGAAAATAAACGACCAAGTCAGACAGAACCCTGAACACAATGTATACCGTTTATACCGAGTTTTGTCTTACCGTCAGTAACTGCACCATATTAACGGGCTTGCCATCTGGTTTGGTCTGGGGGTCTGCACCCTAAGGATTCAAGACAATAGTGTCATGCATCATTAACAGTTTCTCTAATATTAAGACATAAACCCATATTTACACGAATACTCAGTTGGTCAGTTTGTTATTGGCAGCTTTGCTGATCACCACAGCTTTCAAGCTGCCCATGAAGTTCAATCTACAGCTCTTTAAAACCATTTAAACAAACATGTAACATCACTGATACAGCATTCATACTGGTAGAGTTGTATCACTGCATTTGAGGTGGGTGTACCGACTGAACTAGAGAGTTAAGTGCAGTGAACTCACCATGCTGGGTGTGACGTTCGGTGGTGGCTGGTTGGGCCCAACAGGAGACGACTCTGGTATTTGAGAATGGATGCCTCTCGGGTTGGAGTACATCCCTGTGTACTCTGGGAATGAGCCACTAGGTCCTGGTGGCATGAGTTGAACTCTCTGGGGAGATGCCATTGCTTGCCCACTTTGTCTGATGCCCATCATTCCATCTTTAGGAAGAGGAGAGTGTGGCCTCTTGGCCTCCAATGGCTTCGTTATATCCTTCTCAGACACACCTTTAGGCAGAACATGTGCTCTTGGAGACAACGATAAGGGCAGACTGGAAGGTGCAGAAGAGGAGGGAAGGGTCTCTTGAATGATTCCAGAATGAGTGTCAGTGGCCAAGCGCTCTCCTTGTTGGTGCAGGAGGACGCGCATATCTCTTTGTGTCATGTAAGTTTCTAACTGCACATTACTTCGCAAAGACCCGCGAGGATCTGACTGCATAGTCTCGGGTTTTAACTGTGGAGCAGATTGTCTTCCTGATGCCTGGTGGAAGCGTCTGGCTTCATCCTGTTCCCCGTCATGACCCCTCAAAGAACCAGGGTTCACCTTGAGAACTTTATCTCTGCCAACAGCCTGGGGTGAGGTAGGCCGGGACTGGATGGGACCAGACCACTGAGAGGCCAGAGGCTCACTATGCATCCCATAGCTCATCACAGAGAGAGGTGGAGTATTGACCCGTCCATCTGCTTGGACAAGATGCCCCACTGGAATTGACTGGTTGACGCGGTGAGGAGACATCCGTCCCAAGCCTCCAGGCCCACTGTGAGGTGGCATGATAACCGACTGCTCTGCATGATGCACACCAGTAATGAACTGCTGCATGGCAGGAAGGCCCGTTGATAACATCCCTGGTATGCCCTTTGGAGACGAGGAGCCTACGGGGGAGGACACTTTAGTAAATTGAGTGTGTGGATGGCCTGACTTGCGAGGGGATCGTGGCTCCTGTTTGGCCCCACTGATGTGAGAGGTTGCTCTGTCACCGGGTGCTGTAGCAAAACCTACATGGTTGCCAGGTGGAGAGGGCAAATGGGGGCTGATTGCGGGACTTATGGCAGAGGTCCAAGTCGGTTTAGCTCCATCTGTACTGTGAGGATCAACACTGTCCATTTTCTTCTGATGTTTTATTGGCATGTACTCTTGATGGTAACTCATTGCTTGCTGGTTTCCCTGTGAGAGACGCTTCACTACTCCTTGAGGTGCAGATTGGTAATTAGATTCCATCTTTTCCAAACCAGTGCTTTCCTGCTTAATGGAAGACAAAGTGGACTGCGTCTTACCAGGATGCCCATGATCTGCCTGCAATGAAGGCCCCTTCTGAAGTCCTAAATGAGAATGACCATACATTTCCTGTTTTATCTGGGGCATGGACACCAGCTGCTGAGATTCCATGTCACCTGCTGTTGCTTGTGGGATCTGACTTATTTTTGCACTAATCCTCTGTGGTCCCTCGGTTTTCTGGCCCGAGTGGCTCAATACTACCACTCCTTCAGACGTATTTACTCTTAGCCCTGGGCAAGACCCTGGACCAAGTGTCGGGCTTTCGACAATAAAGTGTGCAGCACCTCCATCGCCAACAGGGCCGTGGTATGATCCAGTATCATCTTTGTTCGGCCTATAAGCTGGTTTGGGTAGAGGGATGTCCACACAGGGATTTCCAATGTTTAGGTTTACTTTGTCCTCAGGCTCAGGAGGGTTACAGACACGACTGATAACAGAGGTTGCAATAACAGAGATCACAGACTTTGTCTCAGAAGATGGTAGTGAGGCTGGAGCTCGAACAGTGGGTGGAGCTGGATGAGCTGCCATTCCACTACCAGATAGTGGCGACTTATTTGCCACACCAGCTGATGGAGTATTACTTTCAGAGGGGTTCTGATCTCGCAGGGTGGGTAGATTACTTGGAATAGAACTACTGCCTGGACATGAAATATTTTTATGTTTCATAAGAATCTGCCTCAAGTCACTTGTACCATGATCAATATCCATGTTTTCAGAGTCTAATGGGATAGGCTGGTTTTCCTTGGATGCCAACGGCATGAGAAGTGAAGAGGAGAGTCCCGTATCTTTAGATTGGTGGCGCCAATCTGGTGGAGAAACAGGAATTCTACTTGTTTGAATGGGTCTGATATTTGGCCTGTTGGCTAGGGGTGACAGTGATGGGGAGATGCAGTCAGGCGGCATCTGTTGAGGCTTGGGACCAATTTGACTCCTCGACAGATCCTTAACAGATTTAAGATGTGGAATCTGATCTTCAGAAGATAACTCTGAGTTCACATCTGAAACCTTGACCGCTAAAGGCTCAGGTTCTGGCTTCCATGTAGTAGCAGTAATAACTGCAGCAGTTGTTGCTGATGGAGTCGTCATTGTGGTTGATGGAGTCGTGGTTGTTGCTGATGGAGGAGTGGTTGTTGCCGATGGAGGCGTGGTTGTTGCCGATGGAGTCGTTGCCGATGGAGTCGTTGTTGTTGCAGATGGAGTCGTTGTTGTTGCAGATGGAGTCGTTGTTGTTGCAGATGGAGTCGTTGTAGGAATCGTCTTTACACCGGAAGGTTGGCTATCCGATAAAGGAGTGGTCAATTCTTCACTTGTTGAAGGTCCCTCCTTTGAATCTTTTCTTCCTTGCTTTGGGCCTTTAAAACGTTTGGGTCTTCCCTTGGAGCCCTTTTTCAATGTGGCAGGGAAGACAGCCTCCTCCGGTATAGCAGGTACATTTGTTTCAGATTCATTTTCTTTGGTAGGCAAAATCAAGTCTGGTATCTCAGGTTCTGAACCTACATCGGCACTTGGTGGAGCTGCAGGAGGTAATGACGCAGTTCCATGTTCAGCAGTTATGGAGTCAATAGCAGCCATGAGTTCTGTCTCGCTAGCAGGATTGGAAGGTTTTTCTTCGTCTGGGTCACTTTTCACTTCTGTAAGCGGGACGGGCAAAGCCAACGGTTCTGTTGGAAAAGCTGGATCTGTAAGTTTAGCAATGTTCCTCAGAGCCTGCTCCAATTCCAGCTGTGAAATTAAACTTTTTGGTGATTCAAGAACCTCTTTTTTTTCCAAAGTGGCATTTTCAAGTTCGTCATTGTTGGAACCTTCTTTGTTGACATTTGTACACTTTGAACCATTATCAATCTGGTCACCGGGTCTTAATTTCTTTGACGAATCTTCTTGTTCATCATCCCCTAGTTGAAGAAGATCTTTCACCTCTGTCACATTTAGTCTGATTTTGAGATTCTTAAGAACAGGAGACTTGGGAGTCCTGGTCAACTTGGTTTTTCCTCGAACAATCTTGTCTTTTTCCAACGTGGGTTTCCCTTCCAAGACTTGTGCATCCGTCTCTTTTCCATTTGATTTACCCTCACAAGCCTTTTCATGAAAAACCTCTTTATTTCTGCCGAATTCTCTTAGTTGTTTGTCTTTCTCCTCTTTCTTTTGGTCAACTTTTATAGTTGGCTCTTCTTTACATGAACTTGATAAATCTTGCATAGGCAAGGAATCTTCATCTGTGAAATCCATTTCCTGATAATCAGCCACCTCTGGTTTTTCCCCCTTCCTTGTTGATCCAAATCCTAGGACTGTCGACATTGGAGTCAATGAACTCTTTGTGCTATGAGGGGATGTCTTTCCTTTTGACACTCTAGGAAATCGTTCCCCACCTTCTGATTCGTTAGAATCTGTGTCTTTGTCTATTTTAAATTTTTCTACTTTTACTATTGAATTCTCGTCACCTAGTCTGCGATTCTTGGGTGGACGACCCCTTTTATTTGTAGGAATTGGAGCAGGTAGATCGTGTTCGATATTGTGTTGTTGTGTGGCATCTTTGTCTGCACCTCGCTTTCGCGCAGAGCGCGGGGACTCAGTTTCCTTTCCAGAACGAACCGGCGCATCATCTTCAACTGGCGTGGCATACACCGATTTAACATTCCTTCGCCTTGCTCTGCCTGCTGATATGCCTGGCTCGGACATATCAGGTTCTGATCCATGAATAGGAGATTTTCCTGTGGACTTTGATTCCGCTCTTGGGGACGATCCACGTTTCAGCTTCTCTTTGTCAATGCGCTCACTCTTGCGTGTTGCTTGTTTCTCAGAACTAGAGGTAGATATGATGGGAACAGGAGCAACTTGAGCTGGAGATTGTTTAAACTTTTTACTTTTCATTTCTTTTGTTTTATACTCTTTCTGAGGCGAGACTGGCTCATCATTTGTGTCATCGTCAATGGGTATCTGCACGTTACCAATTTGAAGTTTCCTCTCTCCCTCAGGCTCTGCTACTGCTGACCAAACCGTGTGAGTTTCTTTCTCTTCATCTTGAAGACTAGGTGGTATGGGACTATTGGCTTCAGGCACTTCTGGTTGTGTCGTCTCAGGATCCAGCTCTGCTTCCGAAATGCTAACAAACTCTTGAGAGTCACGACGGCATGGTTTTTCAGTACACAGAGGTTTTACATCATCAGTAATATCCAATTTCCCTTCAGATGCAGGTGGTTTACATCCATCAATTGAATAACTGGGTTCAGGTGCTGCCATTTGTGTAGGTTCAGTATGAGCTGGCGCCTCAGTTAATGGGTGGTACATGGGAACGACTGGTTCACTTTCTTTCACCTCTTCTTTTTCCTCTTCCTTTATAATAGACACTGGGGTACATAGATCAGGGGGCTGGTTTAGAGCAATACATGTCTCCTCTGGTGATGGAAAGTCTTTGACCACAGATTGGGTGACAGAAGTTGGCGCGATTCCGAGTTCAGAGATCAGCTCTTGAGCAGGACTAATGGGCTTAATTTCTGTCTCCTTAATTTCTGGCTCGATGATTGATTCCATCGTTTCAGGAGACTGCAAAGCCTGTGGCACTTGAACTTGTGCCTTTTCCACTGTAATTTCATCTGTGGGCACTGTGTCTACTTTTGCCTCTTGCACCTGATGGGTTTTATTCTTCTGTTGTTGCAGTCGTGTTAGTTCCAAAAAACGACTATGGAAAAGGACAACTGGCCCAGAGTCAAGTTCACCATCTATTCCTTGCTGGCCAGGCTGTTGGTTGAGAGCATGTTCAGGTTCTTCGTGTTTGCGTTCCAAGTTTTGAAGTCGCCTAGAGTCCAGCTCAAAGACGGGGCTGTGAAGGAAGCGTGAGGCAAAAAGTTCCCGGCGTTCCTGTTCCTCTGGCTTAGGTTCCTCCTTCCTGTCATCAAGTTTGTCTTCAGACCCGCTTCGAATCTTTTTCTTTTTCATGTACCAGGAAGGTGTAGGTCGTGGTGCTGATTCTACCTTCTCAGTATCCTTTCTGCTGCGTAAACTTGCAAAGTGAGAATCATAATCCAAAAACGACCAGTTATCTTCTCTTGAAGAGGAAAGAGATTTTGCGCGTTCAAGCAGAGCCTTTGTATCAGGTGTGATAGTTTGATCAAGTGCAAAGGAGTAGAACTTGTTCCTTTCAAGATGTGCTATTTTAGGGTCTGAAAACCTGTCAACCCGTGGCCTCTCAGTAAAAGGCACAGATGTGGACGGCATGGGAGAGTGGGGTTTGTTCTCTCGGTCCTCTTCCGAGTCGGACCGTACTTCTCCAGGCTCCAAGTCATGCCAAATACCAAACTCCAAACGCTTCCGATTGTGAATGTTCTTACCAAGACTTCTTGAAAGGTTCAGGTCAGGTAACACATCTTGTTTAACTCTGTTCTCCCATCTCTTTTGTTGCTCTTCTTCCACAGTGAGTAAAGGAGTGTTCGGCTTGTTTGCCTGTGTGTTATGTGTCCTTTTGACCAATAGCTCCAGTTCTGGGTGAATCTTTTCCTCATTTCTAATTAAGTCTTTCTGAGAAGGGTCCACAAACTCCTCGTCTCCATGGTGAGAGAAAAGCTGAAGTCCTGGAGAGGGGATGTTGTTCCACTCAGGATCTTCACTTTTTTGTCTAAAACTCCTGTAGACACGCTCCCTCTTAATTCCTAAATCAGGTTCAAATAGGTCTAGTTTCTTAAGTTTGTGAGACGGGAAATTATCTGTGACATCCTCGGGTGGTTTACCGACCTCATGCACAAGACTGCGATGTTCCATGTCCTCCGTTTCACTTCCATGAGGACTTCCTGGTTTGTCAGATTTGTCAGACTCAACCTGTTGTTGCTGCTGGTGCAACCGTCTATTTTGCTCCATTTGCTTGCGGTAACTCTGAGAGAGGTCAATATCAACATAGTCTTCCTTGTTTTTAACACTTTTATCAGAGTCTGGATTCTGAGCAGCAAATTTGAAAGCAGCATGGTGTTCTTGCTCCCTTATACTGCTTTGGTCTGTAATTCCCTCAAGAGAAAACCTTCTGGATGAAGTGTGCCCTGGATGTCGTTTGGACTCCAGTGGGTCCGAAGATCCCTCTGATTTCTCTCTTTGCCCTCTTAAGTCTTCTTGACCATCCTTAGGAGTGCCACTTTTATCAGCTTTGAGTCTTGAATCTCTGCGTTGTGAATCTTTGTTTTTGTCATCGTCCGACTCTTTCAAATATGTTGCACTAGCACCAAAGTCAGCGGAGGGAAAAACTTCCTCCTCCTCACGCCTGCTTCTTTTCTGACGAATAGTCCGGCCAGCTGAATCAGCGAAGCGCTTTTTCCTTGCAGCAAGGCGATCCGAGTCCACTGATGAATCTTTCCCATCATTTCCAATATCGGGCTTAAGATGTTTCTTGAGTCTGTTTTTTCCATCCGAGTCTGAATTCTCAACTTTACTCGTTTCAGATCTTTCACTTTTTACAGAGTCTTGATAAGCAGTTGGCAACTGGTTTCCAGTAAGAGAGTCACCATCCCCTTTAGGTTTCGGCTTCTCGTGAGTATCTTGGTCTGATCCCTTTCCTTTTCCAGACCCTCCATCAAAACCCGGCTCAAGCTCCGTTTCAGGTAATGGGTTGGATGGGGATTGCCCCTTTGTTTTCCTTGTTTTAATCTTCTCCGCTTTGTCTTTGTCACCTTTCTCCTTTCGTTTTGCACGTTTGGTTTTCTCAGCACTTGCCACACGATCTGGTTGGCTGCTCTTATCACTCTTCGAGGCAGATTCAGGCACAGTCTTTTCAGATTTATCAAAGTGTGGTGGTGACATTGAACTCGCACTACCACTTCTCTCAGAGGACTGGCTGTATACCCGCCGTTCTGCTTCTCTGGGAGCGCGCTCAGATGGTGAAGGCGATACCGTAGGAGTAACAGGTCGCCTTGGATGGGAAGGGCTCCACCTGCTGCGGTCAGCCTCAAAACGTTCTCGTTCTCTTTCTCGCTCTCTTTGAATATATGTGTATTTTCGGATGTCTTGCTCAAAGGGGTCTCTATAATCCCTGTATTCTCTTGGGTCTTCATGATAGCGTGGGTCAAAGTGTTCCCCCTGATAGTGTTCCAGTTCAGGAAAACGTTCTCTGCTGCGAGCAGCAAAGTCTCTTCGAGCTTCCTCTGGATAGATGCCAGGGGTTCGTATATTCTCATAGTAAGCCCTTTCTGCTGTAAATTCATGGTATGGAGGTCTGCGTTCCTCTCTGTAGAGTGAATAGAGAAAATGGGAAAAGACAAGCAATGATACTTATTAAACTAATTAATGTATCATTGCATAAAGTAGCACCATCAAATCAGATTAAGAAGGGCTAGAATAATGTGCAGCAGGTATTCTCTTTACATTACAAATAAATTTGAAAGAATGGTTTAAAATCTTATAAATTCTATTAATGGACAACATTCTGACAAAATATAGATACAATTTTAGATACAAAAATAAATATCTAATTGTAGTCATTTTATCTCTTGCATGCATTTCCAATAATGGGAAATTTACCGTCGTTCAGCAGGAATTTCATAGAAGTCTCTTATATCTTGTCCGGATGTCTGCATAGATCGGTAGAATGCCATCTGACTCTCTTGACTTGCAAAGTCCACCTTTAATAAATAAAATGTCCACAAATATATATATATAAATACATACATACTCAGTGGAAAAATACATTTCACTAATAAACCAAATTATTGATACCGTTTACCTTTATTTTATTGCCACCAATCTTCCAACCTTTGGTCTCCCTAACAGCTGCCTGAGCAAAATCTGTGTTGTTGTACAAGATGAGGGCCATCCCTTTCAATCTATCAAACACAACCTAAAAAATAAGGAAACAAAATATACATTTAGAGTTTTGAAAACTACACAGCATTAAAATAAAAAACTGAAAATCTAAATTTAGAGAAAATATAACACCTTACCTTCACTACATGTCCATAACGACAGAAATGCCGTGTGAGGTATTGCTCTGTAACACTGGTTGCTAAACCATCGAGCCAAACGCACGTAGTGGGCATACTCTTTCCAAACCCAAGCTTTAAAGAGAAAAAGAACAACTGGCATATTATATACACAGAAAACACTAGATTTAACACCTACTCAAAACAGAAATTTAATTTTTGTTAACTGCAAAAACCCTACCTTTAGTCTGTTGCTTCCCAGATACTCTCCATCCATCTTCTTAATGGCCTTGCAGACACTGGCAATATCAGAATACTGCACAAAGGCATACTGGGGAACTCCATTTACTTTCTTGATGTCGATGTCCTTGAGAAGAAAACACAGAACATTCATTAAGCCTTATCGAAAGTAACATTTACGAATTTATACATTGTCAAACGGAAGCATACCACAATTTCTCCAAAGCGTTGAAAGATATCAAGGAGTTGTTGATAACTGGTGGTCTTCTCAAGGTTGCCTATAAACAATGTCCTCGTGGCCTTTGGGTGGAACTCATCTATTCGCCCATCCAGGGGCCTGAATTCATTTTCACTCTCTGTTTCTGAGGGGAAGGACGAGGTTCCTCATTAACAGTACTGACATGCAGATAAATGTCACGCTCATATTATCCAACAGCAGCACAAAAACATAGTATTATGCAATAGTGTTCGCTAAATTAATTTGTTGGCACCAAGTATTCATCACAATGCTGTTTTGTATCAATTACCTGGGCCATTCCAGGCCGTGACTTCAATAAGCATGCCGAAGAACAGCTTTCCTTTGGAGACGGTGAGGGCTTTCTCCTGATCTTCTTGTTGCCTAAAGAACACCAAACCATAGCGGTCTTCTGTAGCTCCATGGATCTGTACTGAGGTCACTTTCCCATGTTTCTTGAATTCATGGAAAAGTCCATCTTTCAAGCTTGTGTCTATAGAGGGTAAAAAAAGATGATTATATGTCCAGTAACCATCCAAAGTTCTTTGTTGTGGAAGGTCAAGTGTCACAGCTGGAATTAATGATGTACTGCTTTTTATTTGTTGTTTTAAGAAAATCCTGCAGAAGTCTTCTACTCCATCAAACTGTTGTGGCTGCACACTGCATCAATTTAAATAGGTATACATGAATCAAAGATTTAGACAAAGGTATATAATGTATATTTGTAGAATATACATTTGTTGTCCAGGAACCGTTGCTATAATTATGAGAGTAAACTGAAGAGCATATCTTTGAAATATGAGAAGCACAGTGGCCTGCGCGCCAGTGGGATCATATTCAGATTTTAAAAGGATAACAGAAAAATGTTGTGTGACTATAATAAAGTCCTAAAACACGAAGAAAAACCCCAACAAATCAATACAAAAATATGTGATGGATGATAAATATATGGATTTTGTACCAAAATAAAATATGTTATACATGAGTATCACTGGTGCAACGGATCATAACACGGTTTGAATCGTACAACTTATCAGAATCATGGATCAGATCAGCACAAAAGAATAACTTTTAGAGATCCCATAGAATATTCGATACAGCAGCTGGTCTACAAGACTCACAACTTTTTGATTTTGCTTTACTGATATTACTGATTGAGTATGACAAGTGAAATGGTTATTAACATGATAATGATTTAGAAACTCACCTGTGGAGCGTACTGGTAGGTTTTGTACTTTAATTCCAAAGCTTCTGCGTGGCTCATCCGAGTCAAGTCCCATAGAAGACTGAGTGGGGGCGTGTGTAGCTGACGACTGAACAGAGTGAGCCCGAGATCCATCACTTGAGCTGCTGTTTGAGTCACTATTGTTACAAAATAAATGAGAACCATGATTAGACACTTGTCGGAGTTTAAACAGTATTGGTTGATACCTGTTCACGTTTCCCATGAAACTTTAATATGAGAACATGACGAATGTCACACCTGCCGCTGCCCGTGCTGCTGGTGCTGCTGACGGAATCAGAGCTCGAGGATCTGCTGTGGGATCGAGATCGTGGACCTCTTCCAGGGGACACCGGAGCTCTTTTAGGGGAATGAGGTGTTTTGGGAGTTTGTCCTGTGGTCCGTTGTGGGGAAGGGTGCCTTGACTGCGAGGAATGAGATGATCGACTCCGGCGGTGATGGTAGGTTCTATCAACCCGCCGTCCTCTGTCGTCTCTGTATAGGTCACGTCTTGTAGAATTAGTCAGAGTAAAGGGGTCTCGGACTCTAGAGTCAAAATGTGGGTCTGATGCCTCAAAGCTCCCCGCGATAGCACTGCTCCCTGGGCCAGCAGCAGCAAACATGGAACGATCACGGTAATAATCAGCATTGTAGTGACGCTGTCTGTCGAAAGTGCCACTGCGCTCATGGTGTCCATACGGGCTGTGATCATATGCACGTTCACGGCTTTCTGAGCTACTGTGAAACAAGAACAGGGTAGAGGGAAAACAAATTATAATTACTATGAGTTGGGAAAAAGACAAGAAAGAACAACAATCTCTTATTAAATGATTTGACATTTAAGAGCACAATAGCAACAATCGAGATTGTCGGTACAGCAAGGACACAGCTGAGAGGATGTCAGATAAGTTGTGCAGCTGAATACTATTAGTGTGGAGATCCTGGCACTTGCCTTAGCAAAATTCATTAGGCCATCAATATTTGGTCACTGATCCTTGCTATTGGGTTTCAGTTGATTAACTAAGAAAACATAGGCGCTCAACTTTGATCAAAGCTACTACAAGAAACTTTCATTTTCATTGCCTTCAGGCTGGTTGTCATCGCTGCAGCGTAACTGGATCTGGGTGCGTCTATAGTGGGCTGGTCTTGTTTATTAAGCGGCAACTGTATTAGATTGAGCAATTACAAGTTCCTGAACTGCTTTTATAAATATTGTCTAATTGTTTCAAGCGCTAGAGGAGCATTTAAAATTATTCGAAAAATAATTCCTCACAACACAAAAAGTGGTTTGAACAATTTGATTCAAGCTATGACATAATGGGTCAACCTTTCAAATGCTGGCACCGTCTGTAAACACTATTATAGACAACGGTTAACAATTAGACAGCGTCATATGATCCACCGCTTGTAAAGCCATTTGAGGTAAATTTGTTATACATCAATAAAATTTACTTAACTTTTATGGCGCTACTAAACTGTCAGGAGTCTAAAATTACATTCAATATTCTGACAGCCAACAGGCACACTTTTCTAGACTGTAATTTCATAAACAGTCATGAGAAACAAAGCTTCCCCAGAAATTGTCACTACAATCTTCTTTGTTATATTATAAAGATCTACTCGTTCAAACACATAATTACATAATTCAATGTTGAAATGCTGTTCTTAGTAAGTTTCAATTTCATTTGGAATAACTTTGATCACTTTTGACTACTCTGGGTGTCCAGGGGAGCTGCTTTCAGAGGTTGACTGTTCATGAACTATTGCTGGCAAACAATCTAAATGTCTCTAATATTCAACTGTACAATTCTACTTTCGAGGAGCTCAGTGGGACTGAAATTTTAAATGCCATGCAGATCACATAGATGTATTTAATTATAGTGAAAATAATACTCTGTTGTATTTATGTGATGCTGGAAATAAAGAGGCACTTGCATTAAAGAAATGACAAATATATATATATATATATATATTTCATAAAATAGATTTTCTCCTCTCTGGCATCAAATCAATATTTTCCCTAAAAGCAGTGCAAAACCTATTATTAGACAAAGCACTAAGGAATGTTAGAGAAAGAAAATATGCAGAGGGCAGAGCAATACCAACCTTTTTGGAAAGAAGTTACCGAAACTAATCCAAATAAATTCTAGGTGGATCAGAATGAGAGAGCCCGAATGAAAAACAAGGGGAAAAATCAATTGATCTAATTAGGCAAAAACGGTTCTCTGGAATCACACTGCACGTTATCTTCGAATACTGTGGAGCACCAGGCCAGTAGGTTGTTGATGTATAATCCAGTTAGGCTACTTAATTCTCTTCACTGGATGGAAAAAGGAAAAAAACAAAACAAATCACAGAAATTGACCTTTTTATGGATTTCTGGACACGTGGTAAAAAAAAAACTGAACGTAAGACCTAAATAACTAAATATGGATTTGTTTTTTGTAATATGAACTTCAGGGTAATTCAGGGAATTCCAGGTTGACTATACAGTAAGCTGGTGCACGAATGGAAAATACATCCGTCTGGATCATTCTTGTCTTGTACGTCAGTATGCTCCAAAAGTTGCGTTCCACCGATAATATCAAGTAGTTTAAAAATCACACAAGCGTGTAGACTCACAGACACTATGATCACAGCATATAAAACTCCTGATAGGCATCTTATTCCACCATCCGAGGATCTTATGGAGTATACGTACAGGAAGGCTTCATCTTTTGGCAGTAACATTTTCAAGTTACTTTGAAAACGTTGTCTTCAGCTCTCTGTAACATACTCTAAGTGCTCTTCTCCTCGATGAGCTGAGGCCTTACACAGCTACATCCACATTTGAGTAATCCAGATAAATGGCTGCTAAAACTATCCATACTAGGGTCCACATCAGTAAATCCAACATGGGGTGCGTACATCCAGGAGGGTACATCCCAACTATGCGATCTTCACGTGTCTTCATGGTCATCAATCTTAAACAAGAATAGCTCCACAATCTTGGTGTTTGGATCCTCTGTGGTCTTGCAAATTTGTCTCGTTATAGCTTCCATATTTGGGACATAAATTGTTTATTGTATGCAGTTAATCTCACCTTAAAATGACTGAGATAACCTAGAATATATGCACTACATCAATCTTTCTTTTGTGATGTAAAACAAATGAAGTTCTTCCATCCACTTGTTGAAAACTTTAATCCAGAACCAGCTGTATCCACGGATGCAAAAAAAATTGTAAAATTAGTCCATCCATCGACAGTAGCCAAAAGGAAAAAATTGACCGCCCGAGATGGGAGATCCATGACATAAGGGTGCATTACCTGACTAGAATCTTCAAAGAAAAGTACATCCTTTATAATAGGGATTTACTTCCACTTTCAAGCGATTCCAAGTAAAATCAACGTTAGATTCCAAATTTAGGAGGAAAATGTTTGAAAAGTATCCAAAAGCTCCCCACGGTAGTTCCCCACAAAATGTAATAAATCCAAAACTCACCAGGATATTCCTCACAGATGTTAAATCCAAACCAGATGTCAAACCTTGAATTATAGTTAACTTACCAAATGATAATGTGTAGTTAATTTAATTAGATCCCATGGGAAAGGCGAGTCAATTATGATGAAAAGTGGAACGATCCCTAATTACCTTTGTGCAACCTCCTTGAGGCATCTATCCCTCACACAAACCCCCACTATGTGTTGAGGATTTACGTCTATCCAATATCTAGATTCCCCTGGATTTTAGGGGGAGGCCGTGTCCACTTACCCATCTATTCTCCGTTCATAACGTCCCTCTCTGGTGTGAAGGGAAACAGGTGGGCCAAACACTGGACCAACTGTTCCCCTAGTGAATCCTGTAACGTCTCGACTGCTCGAGGGTGAGCCGTCTTCAAGGCCCCGAACAGCACTAGGGACTGACCCAGGTTCATTGTAGTCAGTCCGAAGGTCCCTGTCTCCCATCTTGTTGACAGCATTGTGAGCCTTCTGCGCACTTTTGATATCCACAAAATCCACAAAGGCTGCAACACCACCCTCTGACCCCCGCTTGCGCAGGACTTTGACACTTTCCACACGCCCATACCTGCGGAAATTACAAGGAAGAAAAAAAGAGGAAATTAAGTATGCCCTGGATAATACTAGAGATTGCAGCTGTTCTGTATACATGGCCTGGTAAATGGAGAGCAGAAGAAGGACCAATACAAAAAGTATTTTTTAAAGTACATTAACGTTTCCTTTTCAGCCACCTAACAGCAACAAACTGAACTTCAGGAAGCCCCTTAAACAGTATCTGCAATTATTACGCTCATGACTACACTTGGTGTTACAAGTATTGTTTAGAGTGTTATTAAGGTTTCTAAACAAACATCAATGTACTCAATTAGTCACAAATCATTCTGGGACCCAACATGTAAAATGTCAGCTTTAAAAGCTCTAAAAACATATCTTCAAGCACACAACTGTCACTGGCTCGCTAGTAACGCTATACCACAGTAGATCCCGTAAACGATGACTGGTTGTGATTGTAATGTTATTTTTATTGCATGCAAGTATGTTGATGAGTTACTCAAGGGGCCAAAACGACCCAAGACATGCCATTAGCCTATATGTTTTTTAAATAGTTTTACAAACAATGGGAAGCATACACGTCCATTCTTTTAGCTCTTTACAGCCAAGCACTTGGGCACTAGCTACCGGGAGCAAAACCTGGTTTACAATTTACATGTAAAATGGCATTTTTTAAGACAACACGGGACACGTTAGGCGAGTTTAAGTAAGAAGCAGTGATGGCTACCGACGTCGAGCAGCTTAACAACTTGCTAACATTTGTTATCAGCTCGGCGAGCTCAATAATCGTCGCAGATATTGGATCCTCTATATTTTTATATTTCTCAAACACAGTTGATCCGAGACACAACGGTACGACTCGCCCGCTGCCGCTGGCCAAAATAGCCCAAGTGCTCTCGTGTTATGTGACCTGCTGTTCGCTGCCTTTCGACTCGCACGGATCATGTAAACGTCTCGACTTCCCACAAAATGGTTGGTTGGCTGGTAGCTCGGCGGCTCGATCACCGAGCTACCAGCCGACTGCTTTTCACAAAAGTTAGGTACATTCTGCAAACGGTAAACATTTACACTCGAGCGGTTCCGTGTCCACGATGTCAGTTGAACACATATAGCCTGACAGCACGAAGAAAGTCCGACTTGTAAAACTTAAACGCGAGCATTAGCTTCGTTAGCATTAGTCTGACCGTCGCAACGAGCTAACGTCCGTACTAAAGCTAGCGCGCTGCTCGGCCAACAGAGGAGCCCTCTTGCGTAACCTACCGTTTAAAATGCTCCACGATTTTCTCCTCCCGGACATGTTCGGGTAAATTTCCCACCCAAAGGTGTCTGGTTTCCCGAACCATCTTGCGCTATTCTTCCCCCCTTCTCACTCATATGATCGTGCACGTTTCTAATCCCTGCCGGTCGGCGGTCCGCCTCAACAAAATGAACGACGGGGGACTCCGTGAATAATCTGGGCCTGTTAGCCTGCTGCCCGTTTAGCTTTAGCTGATGCGTCCTCGATCCATGCACGTGGACGCGCGTGAGACTCGCTCCTGGTGATTTTGGGTGCGAGCTGCGCGTCCACGGGCTTGTGTGCAGCGCGTGCTTGACAGTTACGAAAACAGAAAACAGGGAGCACGCGATTTCTTCGACAACAACCATCTGCAGACCGCGAGCCCCGTGTTGTACGTTTTTCTGCAAGGTAATCAATGGTACTGAATAAATACATCCCAGTTGCAGAAAAACAGATCAACTCTAATTATGATTTTTGATTATCGAAAAATGTGAATGTGGAAACAACATTTTCAGAATCCCAGATTGCGTTTTCGAAGTGCCTATTTTATTCCATAATAAACTAATACACATAGATATTGAGCTTATAATGATGAAGAGAAGAAGGCAGCGAACCACCAGCTGAAACCAGCACGTTTGTCATTTTAATTCGATACATTGTTTCAAAATCAATACAGCCCAATGTGTTGTTCTGCCCTCCAGTCCTTCTTCTTATAACATGTTCACCAGATGAGATTCCCACCGTCATTCGACGCTCAGCCACCCTTAAACTCTCATTAGGGGGGAGGGGGGGATTTAATGGGCAACCTAGAGTGAGGCTATAAATGTTGCTGATGTCATGATGGTGAATGTTATTTTAACAGTATCGCAAGTAGAGAAGACTCATAGAATAAGCAAAGATATTAATATGAATTAATAATACACACTATATCTCTCAAACTTGATACTATTAGCCACCATATATAGTGGCAGAATATAGTTATTGATAATTAAATGATATGGGGTTTGTTTTGAATTCAACCTTTTATTTCTTTCTAAATATTCCTACTGTAGAATAGATAAGGGGATTAGCAACATTGCAATATTTACACAGAAAATAAAGAGTGTGGTGAAAAGAAAACGTAAATGCTGAAATATTTGTTTTCACAAAAATGTTTTAATAAATGTTATGATACAAAGAAATAGAATTCCACAAACATGCGATAAAAAAAACATAAATAAAAAAAACAGTTTGACTGGGACTTTAATGCTGTAATGTCAAATCAATTTGAATACATCTATTGTCGAGGCAATAGTCAATAAAGGCCCAGTAAGGATCTTTATGTGAGTGCTATCACATCAAAAGTACCTTGTAGTTTGGGTCCACAATGAGTGTTTTATGAAGTACTTTTATGCTCTGTTACACATTATCTTATACATCTCTAATGTCTGTAGTAAATTTTCTTATTTCAATAGTTATTGGTAGTATATGTGTCATTTAACAAATACAAATGCAGAATGGAGCCTGCCTCAAGAGAAAATATATTAGTTTACTTTTATATAAACATTTTTTAATACAAAGTTTATTTTTTATGTAAAGGGTTAATGTGATTGAGAAACAGTTTATTAATTGAGATTTAAAAGTATTCAAATATTGTTTACCATATGCTTTTTCAATGGCTGTTACATAAATATATTTGGTTTATTTGGTAGTTTATTGAGTGCAACATTATCAGGTAAAAATTAACAAAAGGTGAATCTTCAGAAAGCCTGTTTTGCTCTATTGGAAAAAGATGTGTGACATTGTTATTCCAGAGTCATGCACATTGCCAATGAAAAGTCTCCCATCTCTTTGAACCTAGACTCGTGGCACTCTTCCATCAGTTGCAGTTCATCTCGGGCTGTAAGGCTATTGATTGTAGTGCTGGCCAGAAAGCAGGTTCAGATGGCACGATTTGCAAAGCAGCTTCCCATCTAAAGGATAGCAGCCATGCTCATTTGGTTCAGGAGAGAGCTGGATGACACACACCTGCATAACATAGAAACAAAAGATTACTGTGTGTTTGTATTCGACTAAACGCTGTTTTCTTGCAGAATGCCTACCTCACATCTGTAGCAGTTCTCATGGTACGTTTGTCCCAGACATTCAACATTATAGCTGTCAGTTCCATCTTCTTTTGGAATGATGAGCTGGTTGCAGGCATAACACTTTGGAGCATACTTCCTTTAAAGACAACATTTCAGAGGAAAGAAAATGAGGCAAAGTAAGAGTGAGATTTACCACCTTGTGTTTTAGGTTGACACTGGTCATATGTTAATAAATGAAGCTGAATCATAAGTGATACATAGAACGGCTTTAAAAAGCAATTTGTCGATATATTATCTCAGGAAATGGTACACAAAACCTCTTTGGTGAATTGTGTATAGGGCGTTTTTCGTGTGATACTTGCCACAATTCTTAAGGCTCATACCTGTAATAGTCCTGAAGGCAATACACTTCTCCAACTTCTCCCTGAGCAAAAGCTTTCTCGCCAATTTGCTGTTTACACGTTGCACAGGTAAAACAAGAAAGGTGGTATGCTCGCTCTAGTGCACGGATCACATGATCTGCGATAACCTCCCCACATGCCCAGCAAAGTTCCAGGCTGGCCTAAGATATATAAATAAATGGTTAGTGGAATATATTATATCAGTATTAAAAGACAATACCACATGTTCCACTGTTAAACACATTCACTACAAACCACGTATACCTCATGTGTGACTTTTGCTCAATCTCCAAAAGACAGCTTAGTGTTCAAATATTTATTATTTAGTTTTTCCCAACTCACAAGCATGACTTAGCTTCTGTTCATTTTTGCAAAGACATCAAACCAGAGAGGTATTTTCTTTACAATTAACATATTTGCTACCATTTCATTTGAACTTGAATTAAATCTAATTACACTGTGCACTAACATAACATTGACACTAAAACCAGCTGACACAATGTTGACTGTGATGGATGTATTTCAAGTCTGCGCAAGTAGATTTGAATGCTATTGTAAATGTAAGTAACCAATGGCTAGTGGTGTGCTTGGGAAAACCACAATACAAAAAAAACATCACTACAGCCTTTGGAAAACAGCTAGTAATAATATAAAGCATACATGTTTTTAACTTAATAAGAATACGAAAACATTTTAGAAATATGGTAATTTATGTTTGCTTTAATAACATCCTGTAGTGTAACTATTGACTAGGATCTACCTGGTAGCAGTCCTCACAGAGCGGGATGCCTGCCTTGTTGTAGTACTGTTTACCAGCCAAGGGGATGTGACAAGCTCTACACTGGAAGCAGCCGTCGTGGTACGTCCTGTTCAAGGCCTCTATTGCAGCTTCAGAAAGAGCCACGGGTTTCCGACAGAAGCCACAGACCTCTGTATTGTACACAAACATCACATTTCATAGGGGATTAAATGTATATGTGTATTGTGTATTGTGTATTGCTTAAGCGGTAAATGTGTAAATAAAGATCATGTTACCTCTACTCTCCCGGCTCGTGTCTTGGCCATTTTTATGGATCCCATGGGTTTGTTCATCTTGGTTTAACCCACTAGATGGTGTGCTTGTTTCCCCCTCAAATGTAAAGCACATTGTTAATGTAAACCTCAAGGTTGAGCCTCACAAGGTGAACCCCACGATTTAAATGCTTATGGCTGATGCTTGAATAAAAATATTGGTAGATTAAACACATTGAAACCCTAAATCTGTAATAGGCTTTACCAAACTAGGTAGAGAGGTCGAGAACAACATTTTCTTTGCAAAAAGACAAATATGAGGGGCCTCTGAAAGAATTACATACATGTCCTTATCCAACATATGGAAAACACAAACCACACGTGACGTAAAAAAAACATGGGATACACCATTGTATAGGTACAAGAAAGATAACATTTTTATCAGACCTCTGATGTAACTCTAACCCTAATCAGTCATATCTAAAACACGACTTTTGCAGATTATTCCTCACAACCACTGCAAAGTGTAACACAGAATCTGTAAAGGTTGTGGAAAGTTGTAATCCTTCACTGTAGGAAAAAGATTACTTGTCTATTTTTGGCCAATCTTTTTAAGGAAAAGTGGGATCAAGTGTTTAAAACTGTAAATGACAGTGGTAGACGTGCACATTTGAGTGATGCAACTGAGACAGAAGTCTGCATACCTCTCTGTTGTAAACGGGCTGCTGGCCTGGGGTCATATGGTGGGAGAGAGGTGGTGGGAGTGCTGATTCTTCAGAGAGAGATGTTCCCTGAGATGGAAGAGGAGGAGGAGCATGGAAGAGCTCTGTTTGACAAAAAGACAAACATTATTTTGAATCACTTGGTAGCAACCTATACAAATGTCAAGTAAGCACTGGAAATCAGGAATATACAGTTGGTATAAAATAATGATAATGATGATGAGAAATAACTATATAAAAGGTGAGAAATAGAAGCTTTGGAGGTTCTGTCTTCAAAACTTGTGTTTTGCTTCTCATTGTCAAACTGAAATGTCACACGGTGTGCATGTTTCGAAAAAGCCTTATGTCATGTGTTCTAAATGTACCAGCTACTCTGATCTTTTCCAGCCTGAAAGCAGTGTGAGGAGAGGGATAATAATGTTGTCCAATTAAAAGAGTAATACACAATTAAGCATGTACAGTCCTATAACACTGTTGTAATCTCAATGGTAAGTTTTAAAATATGTATATTGATATTGTCTTTTTTATTCCACAATTTCTTCTTCATTGTCACAACCTGCTGCCTATAATACCCACAATACAGCTGGACCGCTGACAGTTCTGGCAGAGTTTGTGGTGTTATGCCAGTGGCAGCTAATCTTGTATCGAGCTGAGAACTCCACAATATTATTTGAATTTGTAATAACTTGTTGTCTTCAGCCTCAACTGAAGATGACTCAAGTGACATCACCTCACCTGAGGCAAATTATCAGCATTTCTTAAATGTGCAGATATCCAGTATTATTCCTCTTGTAAACAGACTTTTTTCAGAGGTCTTGCAATGACAAGAAGAAATACAATCTCATTTGTATTTGGGATGATCCTAAAAAGAGTAGCAATCATATAGTTTTGGGAATCCCTCCACCTCAACACATTATTTAAAAACAAACTTCTTGAACAAAGTTATGGAAGGAGAGACCCAATGTAAGCTTCGCCTCCAGCGCCCAGCGACCCTAAAAAGGATAAGCAGTTCGGATAATGGAAAGGAAGGTCCAAAACATATTATAAAGGTCAGCCAGGCCCTAATGGCATCAGTCACATGATAGGTCATTTTCTGCATGTATTTCTTAAATCCAAGATGAAAAATAGGTTTAGTCATGAATACCTGCAGCACCTCTGTCATCTCCTTGCAGCTTTCCTCTGCTGGCTCTGGGTTGGTCAGGTTTTGGGCTCTGAGGGTCTGACGTCCGGCCCGTGGCCCCCGTAAGAGTTGGGCCTTTGCGGCCATGAGACTCAGAATGCTGGTCGTCCTCTTTCTTGTGTCTAACGGCAGGATCGTTGTCACTTAGGCTAACTCGTACAGCAGTGTGCGGCTTGTCTCTAACTGCACCACTCTGAGCTTGGAGGACAGGCTGCTGCTGCGTTACAGTGGCTCGATGAGGAGCAGCCAGAGTGATGAAGACAGAAGACACCATCCTTTTTGGTACAGCTGCTGATGCCATGACTGTGTTAACCCCACATACAGCCTATAAGGAGGACAGAACCATTGTTACCTGCACTCAAGACTATTTGCAATGTTTTATAGTTCTATGCAAACATAGAAACACACCTTAAAATCAATACTACTTGATCTTGAGCAACTGGAGTGTAAGTAAAAGACAGTGAGATTGAACTTGACACATTGTATTCATATCATCTCAATAGTGTTGAATATAGGGTAGACACCCTCTCAGTCAACTGTGTGGGTGCACTCACTATCCCTTTAGAAAGGTAAACTCACACACTCACAACTCTCATTACATATAATGAATAGTTGTGGAGGTAGAAAGCCCACATCTGAATCATTTGTTTCCTTTAAACCCACTGACTCTGTCTGTAAGCTGGCATTACATACCTGGGAGAAAATGTGGTTTGGAGACAGCTCAGCCTTTTCCTCCTTCTCCTTCCCTGCTCTGTATCCCAGAACGTCTGTTGTGTTTTCCCTCCTGTAAGCTGCCACTGAGAGAAGACTTTTACTCCGGTAGAGAAGGCGACTATCAGCAGAAGGCCACTCCTTTTCCTGCTGCACCTCCCTCCCAGACTCTCTCGTCCGTCGACCCCTCCTCCTTCTCTGGCTGACTGACAATACCACCTCCCTCCCGACCGTAAAAGGTGAACAGTTAATCTCGGGCAAAGTGCAGTAAAAACATGACACATGCATCTACTATGAAAACTTGGCATGCACCCACCCACACACAAACACACTGGCATGCATGCACATAGACACACAAAGGAAGTCATGCAAGTCAACAATTGGTCAAACTAACCAAAAGAAAACCATCTGACTTTACAAATGAAAGAAAAAAATATCAGAAAGTATTTCATAAAGTCTTTGACCTTAAATATACTCGCTTGCACCTCTGACTCCTTTATCAGTTTGCTTGCCAGCAGGATGTGACTGTACCTGCCTTTTCCAGCAACTCTCTATCTCAAACTGCCCTCTTTCTCTCCTGCTCTGCTCTGCCTTATTGTTCTGTCAGCTTTATTTCCCCTACCTCCCTCATTGAGTCTGCCTCCTTTTTTCTTCTCCCTCTTTCCTTCTTCCCTTCCCCCACTACATTATATCACTTTAGCCTTGAGTCACTATCAGTGTCTCATGGCGTTGCTTCCATTTGTGTCCCACCGACGTCTGATAATACGTGGTGGAATTCATCAGGCTCTGCTGATGGAGCTTCTTTGGTTGAACGCCACCGTAAAGGAGCCGCAGCCTTACAGTGCAATGAATCAGGGCATTGTGCAAGAGGAGATATTGGTGTATTAGGAGAGGAGAGGGGGGGTAGTGTCTGTGAGAGCTATGAACAAGCTGCTTTGTTATGTTTGTTGCTCTCCACCAGAGTGAGTCCAAGCAATATCAGGTCTGCTGATCAGCAAATAGTGTACTTAGTTTCCGGAGCGAAACCTCGTACGGTCTACTCCCATCCGGAGAGTCCAAAGGGGAGGACAGAGTAAGAAACTACATGTTGAATGTGGTTCAGTGGGGAAGAAGAGAGAGGGTTAACAGGAGACGGAGATGAGGAGAGTGATGGGGGTCTCTGTTGTTTCAGCTCTGTGGAAAGGAATGCTGCAGTGATGTCACGGTTGCAGGAGGGAGCATGCTTGCTGATGACACAATCCCCAGACCTCCACGCTCCGCCCCCCGCCCCCCAACAGCCTAAATCCTCATTAAACTCTCTGAACCTCTTCACTGCTTGTGCAGCACGGCTTTTTAAATCACTCTTCTTCTTTTGTTTTACTTGAACCCTCACTGTAACCCTTAGTGGAGCAGGACAACTTTTGCAATAGAAGGGAGGGAAAGGAACAGGAAGAAACAATTATGTCATTTTCACAAATACAATTGATGTGGATTTCCTAACAGCAAACATCTGCAGAGTGGAAAAGCTACATCTCAGGGAGAAATGTTGTTACATTACCAAAATACCTAAAGTGGTAGTAAGATTATTAAGCAATACCATTAAGGAGAATGTGAGAGACAGAGGCTAAGGTTTTCTGACTTTTAGTGAAGGAATAGTGGACTTCATTACACTATGTCCACTTCTTTAAAACTTCTCCCCTCCTGTTTGTCATGCAGCCTTTCTTTTGAAAAAAAAATCTCAAAGCAGAAGCTTAGATGATATTGCTATGACATCATCATTGTTCTCAAACTTTACAAAGCTCCTTCCAAAGTCACTGGATGATATCTTTATATACAACTTTATATACAAGTTTTGAAAGGAACACTATAGTGAACAGATCTCCATGTGTCAAAGTATCTCTTGGTCACTCTACTAACCATTTGCTCTGCTACTTATCAAAGCTTTTCATGAAGGAAGTATTTTTTGTATTTCTTAAAGTTTGTGTGTCAAGCTTTGATCAACTTAAACTTAATTAGATTTAATTTGGACTTTTTGACAAGCCTTCATCCTACTGATAGAGGTTAATACTGTTTACATTGTGTATGTTTAATGCTCACCTCTATTCTAATCAACATCTTTAATTTATTTGGTTTGGTATATGTGGCAGTGGGGTGTGTTTAGGCTCGGCTGCAGAGTGGGTGGAGCGGGGGTGTGGTTCAGGGAACGGTGTCTGATCGCCGTCAGCTGGACTGATTGGTAATCAGATTGGTAATCAGTCCAGCTGACGATTATCTGTGTTGGTGTGCCTGAGACCGTCTCCATAAAGGAGCTGGTCACACAGAAGATCGGGAGTGTGGAGAGCAGAGGCACAGTCTGCGGTTGGAAATAAACCTTGTTACCAAATATCCCTCTGGCTGCTCACTCTTCATTGGTGCTCAGGGGGCGGGAACCTACTAGTGACGGCTACACACCTGTCACAGTATACTTATGCTGTGTGACTATAGATTTGAAGTGGTGTGATAATACTTCTAGTTGGCTTCCACAACATGAGTTCGCTAAAGTAAACAACATAATAGCAATTATAAAGTTAATACTGGAAATTAAACCGCAGCTTTTTTAAGGTGCACAATTACAAACCCCTCAATTATCCCTTCTGTGTAAAATAAGACTCAATAACAGTTGTATACACAAGTTATCTCAAGTTTGGCCACAATGATATGTTTATTATTCATCTAGTAATGGCACAGCTTGACCTTTGAGGTATTCTCTGGTATTGGAGGTAGATTTCCGGGACACCATTCATTGTCATCTGATGATCTTTTCACTCAGTTCCTTTGTTTTGTGACTGCAGTTCTCTTCATGTTTTCTCAAGCTTGTGTATTCTCCATCCTAAAAGTGAAGCATTAAAATAAAATGTAATTTTCACATTTATATAATACATTCAGAAAAAGTATTGTTGTAGAAATTGCAGTGTAAATGCAAAAAATGGGAACCACAGAATATATTTGTGAAATCAAAGAGTGGAAAACCTTTAACGCAGCTTTCAGCAGGTCCTGAGAGGGCAGCAGACAGACTGCTTCACCCAGGAAAGCGATGAGGACGTGGAGGACATCAGACCAGTTGCCCACTGTCAACATGAGCACCAGTAAGCCTCCCAGTCGCAGAACCACGGTGTCCAGCAGGACCTTCCTGCCGGTCTGCCGCTGCTGATCCTCTGTGCAAAAGGAAGAAATTAAACATTGCACAATGATGATAAGAGATCTTTTGTGCAGTGTGACATGGTCCTCTCTTGTTTTCTGGGTTGTGCTTTTGATATCATTTGTATGATTTCTTACATATGCATTGATTTTTATGACCACATTTTATACTGATTGTCTTCAACTTATGGCCTTTATTTTTTACTTTAATTTGGTGTCTGCTGTTGCTTGACTGAGCTGTCTCTTTTGTTATCGGTCGATGTCACCAAACTAGTTTCTCCTCTAGGGATTAATAAATAATCTCATTTCAAATATTTCTTCCTCCATCCTTTCATTTCTGATATAGTTGACCAGACAATCACCTTGCATGTAGACCACCAGCATGGTGTAGCAAAGTGTCAATGGAGTCCAAAACTTCAGAGCATCTTTCTGTGACAGGAAGTGGTCATAAACCGTGGCGGTGGAAGCCACAGTTGCTAGAGCAAAGGCCAAGACAACCGCTCTTTGAACTGAAGCCAGTATGGTGTGTCCGGTGGCCAGGAGGGTGATGCACTTCCCACAGTAACGCTCTCTACTATGTAGTGGGTAGAGTTTGGCCACATGGCTCCACACACTGTGGCTGGCACTGGCCAGTCCCCAGCTGAGAGCAGCTGCCAGAAACGAGCTGAAGGAGCTGTGTGGAGCCCCCTGATGGAGGAAGTCCAGAGTACAGGTGAGGCCGCATCCCAGGGAAAACTGGCACTGGGTCAGGAGCAGGTCTAGGCCTCTGCCTTTAGCATCCTTAGTACACATAGACACAAGAGTGAGGGTGGAATGAGTTAAAATCAGTGTAGAATCACCTACATGTCTAACACAAGAACAAACCGCGATAGTACACCTGAATAAAACATGTCTACATCAATGAATTATCAGATGCTCTGTTTATGAATAACTCACCACTCCTGCTGATGCCCAGGCAGAAACAGCTCTGAGAGAAAACTCCAGCACTATCAGAGAGGAAACCCTCGAGCCCACCAGAGACAGGAGGACCGTCAGGAACCAGAACTGCAGAACTGTTATCCAGTTCCCTCTCAGAGGATTACTGGCTGAGAGGGACTTCTGTTTGCTTTCAGGTTCAGTCTCATAGTCACTGTGCCGAGGGGAAAATTAGACGTAAATATGTTTCACTCTATGCACTTTCTCTCCCTTGTTATGCATAAGCTCACCTGCATGTATCAATAAAGTTGTAAATTCTCATCAAATGACACAGCACTGATATTCCGCATGCTCCCACGATACCTTTGAAGAATAAATAACGTTACAGCCAAAACATGTATATAAAGACACTGCTTTACACCAACGTTTTTTATTACTGCCGTAAAGAAGGAAAACATACCGCCAACTCACCTTGGAAAAAACTGTCTACTGGGCTTGAATCAAAAAATGACCATTCAGAAGTTCCCGTGATCCAGGAGAAGGAAAAAAACATGTTTATGTGTTCCTTGTAATATCTCAACAAGAACACACACACTAAAGTGCTGTGATCTCTCGCTCATGCTACTTCAGTCTAAGAACCTCATCAGAAACTACAAGTTAATGTTGAATTCCTGTGAACAGGACCATTGCCTTTATTTCCTCCTGCTCATCAGGTTTGAGTGTGCTTTGTGTCTCCGGTCCAGAGGTCAAATGTGATTAGAGAATGGTTGTCAGTCTAATCATTTCCCGATGAAAGAATGTGAGACTCTTTTCAGAAACCTTTTAAATGACTTTCAATATAAGCACACTTTGCTTACAATGCATCTTAGATATTATGCATTTCAAATATGCAACACTTGAGTCCAAGAAGATACAAAATGTAATGCTTTTCATTCAAAAAAATCTTTATTATTGTCATTATTATTTTCAAATGCAGATTAAAGGCTTTTAGTACTGTAGATTACAGTACATAAAAACCTCATAAATATGTAATCAGATGTTTTTTTCCCACATGACATACAAGGCAACTATAATGATGCATTAGCTTGTGACAGCAGCCATACTGGGCTATAAACAACACAGTGCTTATGTTTTAATAATACAGTAAATTAATCATTTGAGGTATTAAAGTGAAATCTGATAGTTCAACATATATATTTGAGAAATGTGATAGGAACTTCTAAAAATGTTTGTTGGAGTGCAGTATTTGTCAGACAGAGTGAGTCTTACTTAAAACAAGTTTACAACATGGTAGTTCACTGTCTGCAAGACAGTGAATGAACACATTTACCAAAACTTGAAACGTTTGCTTTAAATTCAATGTCCAGAGTTCAGTCATTGTGCACAGGATGTTTGGGATGTTTTAGCTCCTTCTCTGGCTATGGGTGTCCTTCACCATCTGTTGCCTCATTAGATCCCATAATAGCATGCTGAGCACCGTGTGTGGGGCCAAGCGCAGGAACACGGGGCCCATGCCTTTATAAAACCCCAGCAGGCCCTCGGCCTGGCACACCTTCAGCATACAATCTGAAAATCCATGATACAGGCGGCCCTGAAAACGCAGAGAAGGAAAACAGTAAGTCTTAGTATGTCTTTGGTTAATCCTTTGCCATTGTGGAAAGCAACAACTCATTTGATGAAAAAGAGGTCACTTAAACTCACCCTACGGAACTCATCCACTGGCTGGTTGTAGAGCCGTGTACTGATGACGTCAAACGGGGTCATGCTGATCGCCACAGCCACTCCACTGATCATGGCAGCTATCAAAACTGTGAGCCAGCTGTTTGGACTAAACCACTGCAGATAAGAATAACTGATTATGAACGGACGTTTGGCTGACGGTGTGAGGGCAACTGTTCTGGAACAAGTGCTGTAAAGGTGCCAGCCGTTTATCACATTTACCTGGGAACGTGACACCCATTCCTTGGCCGAGGTGAAGGTTGCCAGTTGAGTAGCTGATCCCACCATGACTCGAGGCACAGCCCCGTTCACTCCCCTCCAAAGACCAATCAAACCGTCTCTTCTATAGATGGTGATGAAGGCATCAGAGACTCCCTGAAATGGAAGAAACAGGCATAGGTGTGTTGGAAGTAGCATCAAAATGCTCTGAATGATACAGTGTATGTTTCTCTCTCATGTGGTGGTAGTAAATAGTGGTAGGAATATGGAATAGGAATAGGTTTCCGGTGGATTTAAAAGCTTTTTCCATGCATATAACTGAGTCAGACCAGTGCAAAGTAGCAAATATAATGTTATGGGTTTAAATGTTCATTGAGACCACTGGGTCTTGTGATCAGAGCAGCATTTGGTTTTATCTACCCTGACCAATTATACATGAGCATTAAGTGGCATCAGTACTTAGTTTACGTTACATTTCATTGAGCTGACGCTTTTATCCAAATCGTAGATAGAGCTACAGGGAGCTGTTCAGGGTTAAGTGTCTTGCTCAAGGACACATCGACTAGGGCGGGGATTGAACCGCCAACCCCCTGATTGAAAGATGGATCTGCTAACCAATGACCACAGTTCAAACACTAAAGTACACACTACAGTATCTATCAGAGTGGAATGTTACCAAATACAATTATTCAAGTGTGTGTGTGTATATATATATATATATATATATATCAAACTTTTATACTTCAGAGGGAAATGCTTTTTTAAACACAATTATTCGACAGATTAGAATTATAATGGAAAGCAACCAACAAAAGGGTGAGGTCGCTGTAAATCAAGTGCAGTGTATCCACACATACAATCTAAAGAGACCGGCTAATTAGACAGTACCTGAAAGCACCTGTGTGGGTGGGCCTTTCTGCTTATACTTTAAATACATCAGTGGTGTCAAATCAATAATATAACATATAACACATTTTTCAAGTAATATTTGCATACTTGCATTTGAAATTTTGAAAAGAATACTTTTATTTATGTTTAATTATGCTTAGTGTGGTCCATATTTACTATGACAACACCACATACAGTGTTTTCATGAGTCTTACTTTGGACATGTGGGACTTACCAGGTGGTTATGCTGGTGGCCGACAGCGATGGACTCCACAGTCTGGGCCTGCAGGTGGGTCTTCACCTATGAGGAGAATGCAGCGCACACAGTTTAATGGTCATTCAGATTGAACTATAAACTGTGCCAATAATCAATCCAAGTATAAACAAACCAGGCTAATTGATGTCCGAGTCCGATGCCAGGATGAGCTACTGTCAATGCTTACCAAGTGGGATTCATTTACACTAACTTGTCTTTACTAATTCCTCAGTGATTCATTCACACAAAACCTAAACGATCAAACATCAGTTTTGACACGCACAAACCAAAAAGTCTCTCCCCTTGATCTCACGCAGAATGTCAATGAAATAAACTTCAGCCGACCTTCCCGTCCTTCACTGCCGACAACAAGGAGCCAGAAGGGACTTTATATTTTGGCAACAGTGGGTAGGTTAAAGCAAAGTGAACGATTATGTTTAGAGAGAGAGACAATATGTGATGTAAAACAATATTGTCTTTCCATGACGGTGCAAAATGTCAGAGATGTTTTTAAACAACAGCTGAGGCAAGAAAGCAGAACACGACTCCTCTTGTATAAGAGTGAGGAGCAGAGAACATTCACGTGGCGTGACGGGGAGAAGGAGAACACAAATATATGGGCAAGATAGGGTTATGTCCGCCTGAGATCTTATTGTTTGATCATGTATTCTTTCATAAACTAGATCAGACGTCATCTGTGACTACCCACACACACACACATGTGATGTGTCCTCTAACGAGTCCGACTGGATACAAATAGATGTCGGACATGTGAGACGAGCTGGTTTGCTCTCGTGTCTCAGATGTGTCTTGTATAACTATTGTTCGGGGCCAAAAGGGTTCGCAATGTCATGTTTTGATTTAGGTTTTCCAATTGTGTTTCTTTTATTTGATTAAAAGTGTGACATTCTTCGCTTATTTCACACAGTTAGGGGGTTGCTGCTGTTTAACATATATTCCCATGAAACTTACTTTCGTACCTTAACTCTTTATAATAACCAAAACAGTTATTGTTAAAGAATAGGTTGACCTGTTTCTATATGTATACAAATGTACATTGCAATAGTTATTGGTCACTGTCATTTGTTCTCCTGTCCATACATGGTCTCGAAACAATCCCTTTCTGAGGAGATTGAAATGTACAAATTAAATGAGCATCTTACAAATGTAAAGTCTTTTTACAGCAAACAAAAAAATGTCAGTATAAATGTGAATACGGGAGTTTGTGAGTGAATGTCAACTGTATAAATGTCCCTTGCATAGTATGTCCAACAGTGGCTGTTGTGAACAAGGAACACTTCTTGCTTTGCTATGTTGCGTAAAGTTGCTTAACTGTTATTGAACTTTTGACGTGTGTGTGTGTGTGTGTGTGTGTGTGTGTGTGTGTCTCACACTCAACATTTGGTAGACTTGTTTTAAATGTTCACAAGAAGAAACGATAACTCATTCTCATAGTTGTGACAGTGATCTTTTGGTCATATTTGTTCCGTACAGTAACTGACGACAATTTAACTTTGATGACACACTTATTGAACTTATTTAAGAAACCCGATAGTGCTGACCTATAATCAGCAATAGGGGCCAGGAACACATCAAGTTTAGCCTCTTTAGGCCTTTTTTAAGTCTAAAAAGGGTAAAGAAATAACTTCAAATGAACTGCTCCCAACTCAGACACATACCCTGTGATGGGAGGCCAAAAGCAAAACTATGGAGGACACCTGCGATAATGGAGAGATTAGAAAGAGAACATTTACTAAACTCACCAGGTATGCAGGAGACGCGATGAAGGCCCCCAGCGCCCCGGCCCCAGCCCCCGACAGCAGACTGCCCCCGTGGAAAGAGGTGACACCCAGAGCTTCACAGTAGGAGTAGGAGCCCAGCCTCACACCGTTCATCACACCCTGGTACATCAGCCCGACCGAGAGCCCCTTCTGCAGGCCCCGGAGGCCGTCTGTGCGGCCCACCACCCAGAGGGCCTGCAGGACTCCGCGGTAGTGTCTCTGGTAGGATCCCCGTGCACGCAGCTCTCCCTGAAGCTGCAGACGGGTCTTTACAACCTCCAGGGGGTTGGTGAACACACAGGCAGCGCAGCAGGCCAGAGCGCCCAGGGCAAAGTCCAGAGGAGGCCAGAAAGCTGGAGGAGAAGGTGAAGGTCGGAGGACCCCGCGGTGTTCAGCTGACACGGTGGACGCCATCCTGAGGGAAAGCTGGGCATCAAACGCAGACTCTTGTGGTGAAGTGTTCAGCAGCTAAATCACTGGTCATCGCTGGGAAGTGTTCGTTCTGTCCGTTCTTGAAATGACTTGGGGAACAGAGAGAGGGTGTGTTGCACTTTGCACACAACAATGACGTCAAAAAACAACTGCTGTTAGCTTTTGCGATGGTTCATTTGACATCTTGTTTGCATGTTCCTCCTGTGACACAGACTGCAGGTCAATGCGCCTCGTGGGTCTCCTTCCGCAAGGACCCTCTCAGGGAGCTTCCTCCACCGTCTGCACCACCTGCAAGAGAATGTATTCATGTTGAAGTCAACTTTTTTATTTTTTATTGTGAAGTTCAGGTAAGTTTGCCTAAGGCTCAACTGCTTGTGTGTCAAGAGGAAGACTGGGAGGAGTCTGGTGGGAATGGAAAACATTGGGATTTAGCTTACATGACAGGCAGATTTGTTAAACCTGTTAATTACACCTGATTAAACACAAACTAATTGAGCAGACAATTGCACACACACAATCACCTGTCCGTATTAAGTCACACACCACTCTCATTCTGACTCAAACCAGCACACAAGTACAAAAAGCCACAGTAAAAGTACCAGAGGAAAACAATACATCAGAAAAACTCCTCTCACGCGCCTTTTGAAGAATTACAAAAAAAGCTCCTGAATGCGGTTACTCCATTCAGAAACTCTCAGTCCACTGATCCTATGCCGCTCCATTCTTCCGCTCTCCCCATCATTGTAAACATGTGTTCTCAGCACATTCATCGTCAAAGTCACCGCCCACCGCGTCCACCGGAGCCAATCCTGTGTCAGTCCTGTCTGCCACGTCACCGTTGCCTCGAGTCTGTACCAATCAGATGTCTGCGATGCTCACTGCCCCCGCTGCGGACCAATAGGAGTTCTCTGGGTAAAAGGTTGCTGTTCGCAGAGGGGCGTGGAGAGTCTCAGGGAAGAAGCGCTCAGGACCCATGCTGTCTAAATAAGGTTAATCTGCTGGAGAGGGAGAGCGAGTAGATCATCTCAGAAACAAAACAAACAAACATGTGCTGTTTTACCTCGGCACCGTTATGATGTGATCAATTATATTCCTGCATGAACGACTGGTTGAGATATTTTGATCATAAAAGTAAAGTTTCAAAGAGATTAATGGGTAGTTCTGTTAAAAATCGACACATGTTCAGAAACATTTGTTCTGAAATCGGCTCGTTATTAATTACAATTGGGACAAATGAGGTTACTTGATGAAATGACTTCCATGTGGCCCTTTCTTTATGGGCTGTATGTAAAAGAGCCACCAGGGGGCGCTCTTTTACAGCTCTGCAGTTAAACTACTCGGAGTTCACTCCCAAGGCCTCAAATGCAACAGAGTTCGTTCTTGATCTTTACTTCTTCGGGAAACAGCTGTAATCATTTTAACTAATGTTTGGAAATTGAATCACTACTAAATAGTCTTATTGTGTTAATACCACTAGATTCATACAGTAGAAAACCTAAAAAAGAAACATCCACCCAAGGAAGAGTTCAGACGAGCAACTGAAAGCCTCGTTCAGGTCATACGGGATGGATGGCAGCGATGAGGAAGAGGTCCACGTTAACGTGTAAGAGGTCCCACGGCAGAGCAGGTCATGTGATCAGAGTCGATGGTGCAGGGAACAACACACACTCCCATAGGATATAATTAAAACCCAGATATACAGCTTTGGGTAAATTAATCTTGGAATTTGGTAATCGTTTTGTCAACTTCAACCAACATTACTTGATTTGAACACATTTATTATGAAGATCAAGAACTTTAAAATCATGTTTTTTAATACCACATTAAATTACTTATTGGAAATATCAGAGTAGTTATTAAATGTCATTTAGGTTTTGCATCTATACTTTTCATCCACTTCAAAGGGTTCGTGCTAGTGTTAAACATCTCAATATCCATGACAACTCTGCTCCCTCCATCTGCTGACGAGGCGTGTGTGATAAGAACAGCCACTCGTGTAGAATATGAGCACAGAGCAGACATGGAGGCTTTTATTGTTTAACTATGTTTATACAGTGCCACATGTCTCACCCGCCATGGCCCCCAACACATTAGTCAACAACTTTTAACCACCGCGCGCACACACACACACACACACACACACACACACACACACACACACACACACACACACACACACACACACACACACACACACACACACACACAGAGTTTTCAATGTAAACATTGCAGGCTTAATGAGTTATACAAAAGCAAGGTAGTTGTCTATCGTTTCTGCGTCCATTATCCCAGAGTTCCTCTTTCAAGAGTTCAGAAGAGGGCAAACAAATGTTATCGTTTGGCTGATCACCTTTTGGGGAACAACAAAATAATAACACACACGCACGCACACACACACACGCACGCACCCACACACACCAAAGTGTAGTTAAAGTGTTTTATTTTTTATGCTTGTAGTAGGCAGAAGGGAGAATAGTGAATTTATGAAGTGAAACATCTAATAGTGATTATGTTCTTTTCCCATAATCCTCTATAGGAAAAAGGCATTGTGTGTCAATTCCCGTGTGGTGACAGCCATCTGTCTTGCCAACCCCACCTGGAGCTGCATTACCTTTTAGCTCGTACAAAGTACAAGGCGTTGGTTTTCGGGTAGTACTTCACATTCTGTTTCTTGTCCATTAGGCCCCCAAAAATGATGAGCTCCCCCCTGCCCTGTACCACTGTGTGAAGGCTGGTCTCAGGAGGCCCTGTGACTGCGGCGGGAGTCCCATTCCCATAAACTCTCCAGGACACCACCCCGGCAGACTTGGCCCTGGACACATCCAACACGTACATCTGCATGGGCTTGCAGTTGAGAGACTGGTACAGAGGTTTCCCTACGTTCAGGCTTTGGGGCGGGTGATGGCCAAGACGCCGTGCAATAGGTGGGATAGCGTGTCCATCAGTCCCAGCAGCCTGTGGGGGGCTGGAGGAGGAAGACGGAGGTGTTCCAGGAGGACCCGCTCCGCCTCCACTACCTCCACCAGGAGAAGCCCCCTGTGTCTGAAGGGAAGGCGATGAAGACGGTGAAGATGAGGAAGATTTGTTTTTCACTGCCTCGAGACCTCGTCGTAAGGCAGCGGGGGACACTGCTCCCGGGGGAGTGTGTGGGGAACCTGCAGGAGGCGTATGTAGGCCATTGGTGCTGGGCACCTCTGGGTGGTGAGCGGTGGAAGGGGGAGACTCCCAGCCATAGTCTGTGGAGGCAGGTGGGAGAGGTCGAGAGGAAGGAGATGCAGCCTGGGCTGGGCTTGTCCTTGGTGAAGGGGAGGATCCATTTAATAAAGGGGGATGTGGAGGAAGAGGAGGGCTGTCTGGGCCTTGTGAAGGAGACGGCTGTTGGGGTGAGGACGGGCTGCCTTCTCTGGCACTTCCTCTTGCTGAAGGCCGAGGTCTCAGCGTGCCCCACCGGCCGTTAACACACGGAGCCTCTTCAACGGCTCCCAGGACGGCACCGGCAGCCCCGCTCCGAACAGGAGACTGGGAGCGCAGGGAAGGCGGTTCGGAGCCCAGAGGGCCAGGCGTGGCACTTATTGGGGAGGGCCGAGAGTTAAGACTCGGGCTGAGCGGTGCACGGCCAGATGGAGCCTGGGAGAAAACAACCACACACTGGCCCACCTTGAGGTGAATGAACAAAATGAGAAGAAAACAACATATTAGTGATCAATCTTATGCTTGTATTAAGCCATTATAATCTTATTATCTACACACGCATGCAGGATAGGATTTACAACTGTGGCAGACACTTACTCTACAAGCCGGGTGACACCACAGCTCAGGGGCCCCGTGGTCCTCGTTTTCCACCTGCAGCTGCTGCCACTTCCATGGCGGTTCATCCATGTGGAGGAGCCAGGCATCTTTAAGGAGCTGTAACACACATAACAGGATAAGTCCAAATAGTCATCAATTACAGTCAGATTGAACATTTACTAGAAGATATAGATGTGAAAACAATGTAATCTTACTGCATTAGGACCCCCACAGCCTCCCAAGATGAGCAACGTCTGTTCGGCAATCACAATCTAAAAAGAAAACATTTAAAACACTGTCATTTAATTTAAGTGGAGGTTTCTGGCAGAGAAAATCTGTCTTTAAGGGTCAAAACTCCAGCGACAATGTAAATAACAACTTCCAGGGTCAGATCTTGTTAGAAAAGTTAGAAATTAGCAATAATTCTAGAAGGAATGTTTGATTTTGTCTAGCTTGAATGTTGAAGCCTTACTTGTGATTGGCCGCCTCGTGGGTGGGGTGATGGGCCAGATATGGGTGGTTTGGACCAGGACCACTGCTCCAGATCCAGAACCCAGACTTCATTGCTCCTGATCAGAACCATCAGAGGGGAAAACATCATGGTGAGCTATACTTTTGTACGGTTTTAAATTTAAATATAATTTAGAATGTGGTTGGGGACTTGCTTTTGGGAAATGTTAATCAGATTTGTCAAATTAGACTCATGTAGGTCTTCTAACAGCTGAGTAACGACTTTTAACAGCTTCTTTTATTTTATTCTTACTATTGGTTGTTACTGAACGTGATGTCACTTCATCACATCAGTAAATCATATACTCACAGTCACCTGATGCCGTCATCTTTGCAGCTAGGCTTGAATAATTTGTAATTAAATACAAGTAATACATTCATACATTTGCCGTGCTCCGAGTGATCCCCCAAACACCACCATGGTGTTTCCAATCACAGAGGAAGAGTGGCCAGCCATAGGTGGAGGTCCATGTGTTGTTACGATACAGTTCCACCTGAGAAAACAGAAGAAGGGAGATTATGATCACCAGAATTAAACTGTACAAAGTTTGTCAGTCACTTGTCACAACGTCATCCTTTAAATCCCAGGACTGAAGTCTCTCTCACCAGTTCTTTGAAGGAGAGTAGGTGTGGATTTCATCAAAAAAACGTTCTGGTTGGTGCAGTGGATATGGGCTGGGGCGAGTCCATCCCCCAAACAGCACCAACAGATCTTTGTGCATCACGAGAGTCGCCCCAGCCTTAGGAGATGGATAAGAGCCTGGAAAATAAAAAGTGATTGGACTCAGATTGTAGCTATTACATATGCCTGGTATTGTATGTAGTTATACATTAATAATATTATAATTTGTTTCACTAAATATGGTAGGGAAGAGAAAACAAAGTATTCGGCCAATCACCTAGAGATGACTAACGTAATGCCAGAAGTAAAAACAGCTGAACAGAAATGGGAAACATGGTAGTAAAAGTGTCATTATTTTGCCAAAAGGCTTTTTACACACGTCTTCCTCTTAATCCCTAGCATGTCATCTCATAAAAGGTGAATTAATAAGCTGCAAAAAATAAAGTGCAAGTGCACTAGCAAAATAATGTTACTACAATGTCATTTCATTAGTGCTTCTTTGTTTTTTTTAATCTTCAAATAAAATTACTCAGCTGCTTCTGAGTATCCTACGACTATATTTACTTAATGTGGTTTCACCTTTCACAGTTCTCCTTATGTAATCCACAAATGGAGTTTTTATATTTGTATACCAGAGGTCCACATCGTAAAAAGGGCTCTGATTTCTGTTTCCTGTGGGCCTTTACTGCTCGTAACCTCCTCTTACCTGAGGCTAATGGGCGGATCCACTCCTTGCTGTTGAGGTCAAGTCTCCACAGATCATTGAAGGCAGCATTGCAGCTACTCTGAGTGCAACCCCCAAATACATACATGGACTGGTTTGAGTCGTAATAGCATGCACCTGCAACCCAAGCAAAGAACAATTACACCAATTTGAACAAACAGTCAGTGTTGTGTCATGTCTTGCTTGTGTGCTACGAGCAGTAAAACCAGTGTCCAGCCTTTCTAATGTGTTTCAGTGGTGAGTAGGATCCATCAATTAGAGTATTGGCGGTTTGATCCCCGGCTCCACTAGCCCATGTCGATGTTTCCTTGGGCAAGACACTTAACCCCAAATTGGTCCCGTAACTGTGTCTACAGAGTGTGAATGTTAGTTAGTCCTGATGTTAATCCTTTGAGTGGTCGAAAGACTAGAAAAGCTCTATACAAGTACAGGTCAATTTACTTTAGAAGACCGCTTGAAATCGTTGTAGATAGTTGTTTACAGTATGGTTAGAATTATTTTTAGAATAATTATAAATATATATATTTTTTGAATTGCCTTCAAAGTTCAGCTTGTCAGACACTACATTTATAAAGATGTTAATTTATTCTACATACAAAATATATACATTTTAAGATTTCATGCAAGTATTAAACACTGGAAAATTCAGTTGATCACCATTTTACTTGCTGCACACTGGACTCAATCGGATCCAAGGTAGAGCATAAGATGTATTCTCAATTTGCAATTGTTGCCAATTTTGGCCACAAATGTTTGAAATGTGCACATATTTACACACACAATAAAATGTTGTTGTCCTCTTGATTTATTTTTTATGGAGCAAAAAATAATGAGACTGCACTGATCCACAGCTAAAACCTCACTGAAGCATTTTCAGATTTTAAATAAATAACAAGAAGTTTTGTGATTCATAATTTTGGAAAAAAGTCTATATTTGATGTGCAATTGATTTTCAACATGAAGTGTTATAAAGCAGAATATACTGACTGTGTGAGAAGCGCTGAGTGATCGGGGTTCCTGGATATGGGTACGTGCGACTCTCCCACTGGATATTTCCCTCCTGGATAGCTCTCAAGAAACCGTGATAGCACTGATAAGCAACACCTAGTGAATACAATATTAGTAAACAACAGCAATATCAAAAGTGGATAAAGAGCTCTTTTAAGTTACTTTAAAATTTGAAATACAACACCAAGCACACACTTCATCCGACTATAAGGTTAACCATTCAACCTTAAGATTCATTTTAATAAAAGTCTATGTAAATATGAGGCATACCTTTAATGAGCCGATACCACTGCTTACATACAAGCGCAGCGGTCTTGTGCTCCTGGTACGGTGAGAGGAAGGACAGAATATATTCAAGAACTTCCTCTGGCAACTCCTCCATTGTTCTCCCCCCTCCTTTGGCACCAAAGTCCATGTTCCCTTCTTGTCGGCAGGACCCCATGTTTGCCTCTTCTTCCTCTGTTATCCCAGCACGCTCCGCACCATCGTCCTCTGTATCCATGGCAACAAAGCATCCATCCTCATTATCATGGGATTGGGACATTATTGTCTGTTGAGACATGGGGAGACATGCTAGTAATATATGTTCAGGAGCATGTTTACCACCAGCTACACTTAATTAAACTTTAAGAGATTTAAATTATTTTGATTTAACCACAAAGATTCAGTACACTAGCCTACTAAAATCCTGCCCTATATGCTCTTTATTTGATGTTTGCAAATCAAGTTTATGGAGAATAATTACTTGAACAACATTTTTATAAATGTTGGTTTTATATACAAAAATGACACTTCAAAGCTACGATGTTAATTAACCACCATAACATGTTTGAGGCATTAAGTTCCCATCAGTCTTAATGGTCCCATTGTCTGAACCGGGTGGAGCCCTTTCTAGACTCGGGTGTCCCCCTCATATCGTTAGCTAACATACATCTAACTAGCTGTCGTTAGCCATCACATATCTAATAAAAATGTTGGGTGGCTAAAGCTAAATACCACCTAAAGCTAACCACACAGGAAAACACATGACACTTAAGATAACTTAAGTTAAGTAGACAATAAACGGCGTAAGCTACAAAACAGCGACTAAACTACAAATACATATTATATGATTTAACGTTTGCTCCTTGGAGAATATATGCTAGCACTGGCTAGCGCGAGCTCACTGATGACGAGCTTTCAAGCTAACGTTAGCGAACATGAACGAGTCTCGAGCTAACGACGTAACGGAGTAGCAACAGCTCACGCGTTTTCTTGAAAAATATCTTCCCTTGACTAAACGTGGGAACCACAACTTCTTAAGTATCCTAATGATGCGAGAACCGTTCAGGGCTCCGGTCTCTCTCCCGTTCCATCCAACTAACGAGCTAGCTAGTTGATGTATAATCTATGCTAACGTTAGCTCGAGCACAGAATTAACTCTTATAAAGTCAAATACATGTTGTCAATGTCGCTCCTTAACTACTGCAGTATCTTTAATACCGTTGTTGTCGGCGGGGGCTACTGCGGGCTCTGGGTGTGTAACGCTCTACGTCCTTTTCCTCCCCCGGTATCAGCTCCGGAGGTTCCTCTGCAGCCTCCAAACAGTCGCCATCTTCCGCTCTGTGAACAGCGTCCTCCGCAGCACAGCGACGGCTGCAGGCGGCCTGTGGCGCCGGGTGGGTCACTGGGTCCTCTGGACCGCGCTGCGCCCCTAGCTGCGTGGACCCGCCGGTGACCCAAAGGGAAGGATGGAAAAACACATATGCTTATCCAATTGTTTTATGTTTTAATGTTGTAACTCTTTAGGTACATTAAGGAATGTCTCCTCCACTTGTAACTTTATACTTTATCAGACCTTGATGGAAAACTACTACCCTTTTCATAATGTATTTGTTTCATAAACTGTATATTTTAATTTAATTAACTTAATGTTGTCTATCTGTTATTAAAGGGTTGAACTTTATACACACACACACACACACACACACACACACACACACACACCCACACACACACATATCAGAATCAGAACCATTCATTGCCATGTATGATGGAGATACATGGAATTTGTATTGGTGGATGATGCATAACATTGGACAATGTATGACAAATAAAACAAATACACAGTACAATAAATATGAATGTTCAATTTACAATTACATTTAGAATAGAATATGGAATAATATAAATATTCAAATAAATTGCACTAGTAAACAGATAACAATACACACAAGTGTACTATGGGTGTATGTGAAGGTGTCAGGTATTTAAGTGTGAAGTGATGTGCAGGGGGAGACCGAGAGGAGATTGTCAGTCAGTGAGGGACCCAGGCTCTGTTAGTGAGCCCGACTGCCAATGGGAAGAAGCTGTTTGTGTGGTGTGAGGTCTTGGTCCTGATGGACCTCAGCCTCCTGTCAGATGGAAGGGACACAAACAGTTGTTGCTCAGAATGAGAGGGGTCAGCTTCAATCTTTCTTGCTCGATTCAGGGTCCTTGAAGCGAACAGGTCCTGGAGGGACAGCAGATTGCAGCCAATCACCCTCTCAGCAAGTTGAATGACGCGTTGCAGCCTGTCTTTGTCCTTGGCGGTGGCTGCAGCAAACCAAACGGTGATGGAGGAGCAGAGGATGGACTCAATGATGGAGGTGTAGAAGTGCATCATCATTGTCTTTGGCGGGTTCAATTTCTTCAGCTGCCTCAGGAATTACCTGCTCTGCTGAGCCTTCTTAGTGATGGAGCTGATGTTCATCTTCCACTAGAGGTCTTGGGTAATGATGGAGCCCAGGAAACGGAAGGAGTCCTCAGCGCCGAAAGGGGCAACACACAGGGTGATGGGCGCGAGTGTGTGTGTGTGTGTGTGTGGGGGGGGGGGGGTTCTTCATGAAGTCCACAACTATCTCCACTGTCTTCAGAGCATTGAGCTCTAAGTTGTTTTGACTGCACCAGGTCACCAAATAATCAGACTCCCACCTGTAGGCAGACTCATCCCCACCAGAGATCAGTCCAATGAGGGCGGTGTCATCCGCAAACTTCAAGAGCTTGACAGACTGGTGAAATGAAGTGCAGCCTAGGGGGGAGCCGGTGCTAATGGATCGAGAGGCTGAGACATGTTTTCCCATCCTCACATGCTGCTTCCTGTCAGATGGAATCAGGCACGTGCAGCTGAGAGAGCTTGTTGCGCAGCAGAGACGGGATAATGGCATTGAAAGCAGAGCTGAAGTCCACAAACAAGATCCTGATGTAGGTTCCTGGGAAGTCCAAATGCTGGAGAATGAAGTGGAGGGCCATGTTGATCGCATCCTCTTCAGACTTGTTGGCTCATGTAGGCGAACTGCAGAGGGGTCTATGAGTGGGTCGGCGAGGGTTTTGGGGTGGGACAGAACTAGGCATTCAAAGGACTTCATGTGATCCAAGTTGTTTGGGGTACAGAGTTGAAGGTGGAGGCCTTGAAGCAGGCTGGTATGTGGCATGTCTCCAGGGAGGTATTGATAGATATCTTTATAATGATAAAGTGCCTGACTATAATATAATACACTGTTCGTCGTTCATTTGGGAGACAAACTGAAAATAGACAACAAACTGAATCAATGATGAATATTAAATAGGCGAGATGTCATTTGATCTGCTATACATTGTAATCAAATGCATATCCACATATGATCAAAACAAATCATTATAATAACCAAAAAATCATTTATTTGGATTATTGGCTGGACGTGTTAAATTAACGTAATATTTCGACATTTGTCACAATATGTTATAATAGTGCCCATCATCTCTGTACATTGCACAAATAAACGTGTGCACATTCCTTTCACAATATTTAGAAAATTCGTGAAAAAACATGTAAGCTTCCTTTTTTAAACAGATATATTGTACATATATTATTTTAAAAACCTTTATATTGTCAATGTATTTTGTATTGTATTTGAGATTGTTCACTTTTTGTAGTAGCCTGTTTGTATTTATGTTTTATTTTATCTTACTATTTCTATTGTAAGCACGTGACCAAACACCAAGGCAAATTATGTGAAAATCTTAGTTTTAAATGTTAGGATTTCTGATTCTGATGCTGCATTCAAGTCCCTCCCGTTTATTTTCCCATTGTAATTTACAAGCAGTGGTAACCATGGACTGTAGGTTGTAACTAAACATTTAGGACTGTTGCTCTTCCAGATATATTTTGATCATACATGTGGTCAATTATAATATGTACCGTTGGGCCTTTATGAACTTTCTTATGTTAGGTGTGTATTGTTTGGCCAATGGCCCCGTGGTGTTTCTGTCAGTGCCTCGCACCAGACATGAACGCATCATTTCTCTTCAACAACACCATGTTTAACACAAGCCTTATCCAACACTCGGCGCTCTACTCCACCATCCATCAAAAACAACGACAGTGTGGTGGAGTACGACTATCTCTCGCTATTTACTGACCAGCATACAGCGCTATGCAGTTAAATGAGCTCAGACAGATTTAAATGACTTTATCTGGCAGGTTAGTTGTCGTGGTAGAAGCTAGCACCTTGACGCTACCCAAGCTAACGCAAACACAACGTAATGTCCCTCCATGTTGTAGCGGTTCTACTTTAGGGGCACTGATAACCGTAAAGGGTTGAACCCTAGCTCACTGTCAACTATCCCACACGCCTGTTTACATTGTGTATATCCGGCTGAGCGGCGTGTGGACGACACCGGTCGGTTGATTTAACGAGGTGGACGTTTTTCCAAAGTAGCAGGCAGCTAACGTTTGGGGCATTGCCCTCAGTAGAGCATTAAGCTAGCACGCTAACACGCGGCCGGCAACGGGTTGACAATTTGTTTATTCAGACTTCATCTGGCACAAATACTCGGGAGATTGAGGTTGTGTGCGGGTCTGCGTGAGCTCTGTCCACTGTCCCATGCCCGCTGTGGGAGATAGTTGTGGAGCCGAAGAGGTAACCCGCCAGCAGTCCTGTTAAACATGGAGGATGAAGAGGTCGCAGAGAGCTGGGAAGAGGCAGCGGACAGCGGGGTGAGAACGACTCACGTCGGACCATCGTTCTTTCTAACGAGATTATAATTTGGTGTTATTTTGCCCGCCAGACAGTCGCATATAAAAGGATTTTCGAAACCGTGGATGTGTCTGGCGCTAAAATACTTGATATGAACACGTTATTTATTTCGGCTAGTTGTCTCATCAGACATCAGCTTGTCCTTCTGACTGCATCTCGCAGGCCTCGCTGTCCCACAACGACACGGGACTGAGTCTGGCTTGATGTCCCTTTAGTTACTCAACAACATTATTGTATATTGTGCAGAAATCCACAAAACATATTGAATGTTTACATCATTGCAATGACACAAAAGTGCACTATGTTCGGGGCTTTTTATAATACTATTTAGACGAGAAGCAAATATTGTTAGCAGATTAGGTGGATTGAACCAGTTTGATTGGTTTGTGGTAACCTTTCATTGATGAGACAGTTCTATTGCAGCAATCCTGTTTCTAAAACCTATCTTATGTAAGGAAATGAGCTGAAAAGGCCTTTCTGTGTCATGTTTCAATGTTCAAAATGCTATTATTATGAAACTGAACTTAATTGTTAGTGACTGCATTATTTTATCCTTTTTATGAGCAGCTTGCAATGTATTGATCTGAAATGACACTGAGATATGAATACAGTTTAACATGTACACTTTGCATTGGCTTTACACTAAATATGAATTTCAACTTCTGTCAGAAAATGTATGTCTTAACAAATGTCAAAGACAAATGTAGTTTGATCTTGTGTTTACATTTTTAATTGTAGATCACATATAAGTGAGGTTCAACAAATCCCATATCATGATGAAGGATTATTGATTTATAATTATTGAAGCATGTTATAGTAACCATCTAAAGCATGTTTTCATAGATTCCAGTAACCAGTCAGTAATTTAGTAATCCAAATATGCTGAACATGATTGCATACAGGTTCATGATATTTAATTGGTTTGTCAGTAATACAACTGTTATAAATATGCTTTTCTCCTCAGGAAATAGAGAGAAGGATTGAGGCTAAACTGAAAATAAATCAGGCGGCAAAGTAAGCAAAGAAACAATTCATCCAAAAATGTTAATACATAGTAAGATTGCATGAAAGCTTTTTTCCCCAGTAATTTTATTCCCCTTGTGTTTTTACCTGTACAGGAAGTTCAGCTTGGGTTCGGGTAGCTCACCTGTTAAAACTGCTATTGTAATCCAGGATGACTCCATGCCTGCAGCACCCCCACCACAAATTAGAATTTTAAAACGGCCGTCAAACGGTAACGCAGGAAACCTTGCATCCTCAAATCGTCCCTCTCAGCACATGAAGTCTTTGGCCCAGCGGGAGGCGGAGTATGCAGAAGCCCGAAGAAGGATCTTGGGTAGTGCGTCTTCAGATGATACACCTCAGGACAATCCTCCCCAGGACAGGCAAGACATTGCAACAAAGAAGAACATACAGTTACTTCACAAAGGAGTTAGAAACACAGAAAAGTGAATAAGAGTGAGATTAATTGTTTTCTCTTTTCTTCTTGTGTCATTAGGGCAGCTCGTATGAGTGTGCAGCAACCAGTGGAACCAGTTCGTCCAAACAACCATGTGATCCGCCAGCCCACTGGCCCAGATGGCACCTCAGGCTTCAGACTCTGCAGATAAAGAGGAGCTACCTGCTGCAACGGATCAGCTGTCTCCCTGAGAGGGCATAAAGGGTGGCAGTTCAAGGGGTTATGTGTGGAATGACGAGCAGAGTGGTGGGATGACACCAAATTTGACAGACATTAGAAATATGAAGACACAGCATGGATTGAAATGAACTCCTCCACCCTCTCAAATCTCTGCTTTCTGGCATGGTCTTTGCGATTTCACCTTGTCTTTTCCTTCTGTGGAATGTGCAAGGTTGAAGGCAGAGATCAGCCAAAGATCTGAAACCCCGTCCGTTCCACACTGAACAGACGTTTGCCTCACATCTCTACACACTGTGATACTCTGATGTTCCATGAGGTGCCCTGTGATTTGACGTATGATTGGCCGGCCGAGTGCATCAGGTGCCTGTCTTTTCAGGGAGAATAAGGGCAGCCCGGGAATCTGTGGAAATTCCCCTGAGAGGTACAAGCAAAGGAGCTGGCCTTTCCACTGATGGAGCGGGGCTCATGGCTGGGTGTCCACCGGGTCGCTGGCCTCAGTTTTTTGGGGTTCAGTTCAAATTAAATGTTTGACAGTGCTAGGAGTTTACTGTGTTTCAGCAGCTTGAGTGACAGGTGAGTAAAAGTCAAACTGATCCAACACTTTAAGTAAAAGTGCACTGTGCTTAAAAGTGAGTTTCTATACCGTAGTTGCATAGCAATGTTAGAGGCCCAGACGAGTATTTTCCACAGGCCTCCGTTTGGCTCTGGTGGCTATTAAAGAAATGCCCGGTGGGCACGCAGCCTTTGGCCAAAGATTACAGATCGGAAGGTCGGAATGACACTAAATCTAAGTTTATTCAAGCAATAAAGATTAAGTCACTCCCTGGATTATTTTTTACATATTGCCTCTTTTCCTGTGCTGTGTTTTCAAATTATGTGACAATTTTTCTTCTTGTTTGTGTTTCTTTTTCCAAGAAATAGTATGTTTAGGTCAGGAGATCGGTAGTGTATCAGAGATTAGATGATGTAGCCTGCATACAAAACTTTATTGGTAGTCATTTTTAATTTGATCAAAGTGGATAAATAGCATTTGAAAATCTTAAATTATCATGCATTTTTGTTACTGTGTGTTTTTCCTTTCTGCTTCTCAACGGAAGTGCTGAATTGGGACTTATTTTCCAGCCAATTGTACTGCATCTGTTTAGAAAAGAGGATGTTGACTGAGGTTATGGTTTGGTCTTCAGAAATAACTATTTGGGGGATGACATAGTTACATGACAACCCTGTTGATTTGGAAGAGTTCATGACATTTATTTGGAAAACTACAAAAATGTTCACAAACATATTAGAAAGCCAGTTTTTAAATCCACGTCCTTTAGAGTGAAGCCACATTGCGCTACCTGGGTTTGATGAATGTTTTTCATGTGGTGATTTTCATGCAAAGGGATTTTACACCATTGTTTGCCGCCGAATAAAAATATAACTTTGCAAACCATGAAATCGATAATCTCATCGAATGCTGATGAGCTACCAGTACTGATAATTACTGCAATCATTTTTGAGCCCTTTGACACTTGTATGCCTTAAATGACAAATGATCCCTGGTTACATGTGTTCACTTTCCAATGGGTAGTCGTGTTAGTCTTATGCTTTTCGTGCACTTGTGATGGTTTTATTATTTTACTTGATAAATCCTGTCATTGAGGTACAGTTAATAGCTGCAAGAGTATTGCACTCTAAAAAGGTGCAAACATGCTTTTAGTACAGACATGTTCATGACGGTGCTAAGACCATTATTTATCCAAATGATTTCCATTGACATTAAAAAAACATTTATTGGAAACATTCAAAATAAAAGAATAAATTGAAACTTTAAAATTAAACAACTTGCCTCTGCACAGCAGTACACTTAACACTATGGCTGATGCATTTGTGCCACTTATTCAAACCTCACTCACTAAAAAGGTAAAGCACCTTTTTTCGGGTCAGGCATGCATGGTTCACTAATGTCTTGGAACTGAAGTTTCCTTTTGTTGTTTGTTGACAGCAATATAAGTTTTCCATTGCAGCACTAACATCTCAAATGTTTTTGTTTTAAGAGATAGTAAAGCCTACACTGTCGTCTTAATATACTGTTCCCAGGGATCTGGTTCAATTATTGAAATAAAATGGATTTGTTAGCATTTTAAATAGATAATTAAAAGCAAAACCCATCCTGTATCTATATGATCTACACATTAAGTTTTGCTTCAGTCGTTCAAAGCCGCCTGCCTCCTTCAAGGCAGATTTGATGTCATTCTTGTTTTGAAACTTGAAAATCACCAATGAAATTTGAATACCCTTTAATAAACACACTTCAAACTTGGTGTATGTTTGTTTTGTGCAGAAAGATGGATGAATTAATAACGTATGTTACTTCTAAATTATTTAATATGGTACAGTATAAATAAAATGATTATGATTGATTTTAAAGACATTTATAAAAGGGTTAGAGGGACTGCTTCAACTACAAAACCTGTTGAAGCAGTCAGTAATATTACTAAGATTAGGTGAATGAGAGATCTATTGCCGCATATCATGTTTCCACCGCTGTTTGTCGAGTGTCTAGCAAACAATGCGGGCTTCTTAGATAATTGGCCGAATTTCGGGCAAAACATTTTTTTGATTAGAGCAGATCTCATTTCTGCAAATCTGACCAATTTTATTTGCGGACTTAATCCATGAAAACCCAGTGTTCAGACTAGAATAGTTAGTTTGAGGATTTTCACTCAGGATTTAGAAAACACCACAGCACAGACACAGCACTGGGGAAAATACTAAAGACTTTCTAACTGCATCAGATAAAGGACTTGATCCTGTAGTGGTGCATTCGACACCATTGACCATGACATCCTATGACAGAGACTAGAACAATTGATTGCCATTCAATCCTGGTTACCATGGTTTAAAGCCTATTTATTAGATCGATCTCAATTTGTATTTGTAAACAATGAAACCCTGATGTCCGCCAACGTTAGTCATGGAGTTCCAAAAGGTTCTAGGCTTGGACCAATTTTATTTACCTTATATGTTTCATTTAGGCAATATTTTATATTTTATAAACTTTCATGCAAATGATACTCCAAAAAAAAGAATATATATATATATATATATATATATATATATATATATATATATATATATATATATATATCGAGCAAGACACAACCAACCAGTTTGCTAAACTTCGAACATGTCTTTAAGACATTAAAACCTGGATGACATGACCCTTCCTGCATGTTAAATTTGACTAGGACCAGAACACCTCCCAAATCAATGATGTAGTGATACAGTTTCTCTTGATGGCATTGCCCTGACATCCAGCACCACCGTAAACAATTACCTTTAATTAGGCCTTATCCTTAAACTCCCACGCAACACAAATCTCAACGATTGCCTTTTCACCGACGTAACATCAGGCCCATCTGGTCTCAAAGCCTTGCAGAACAATGTGGTAACATATGTATTACTTCTACACTCGACTACTGCAATTCCTTATTTTCAGGCTGCTCTAATACGTTTCTTAAATCTCTCCAGTTGATTCAGAATACTTGTGCATAACAACAACTAAAGATATAATATTATCCTGCTCCTGCCTCCTGCTTCAGCCCTGCTGATGCCCTCTTTCTTTAACTTCTTCTGTATTGATTCATGCACCATTGATGCACATTACTAACTTTGCTTCTTCTCCGTAGTCTAGAAAAGTTTGTAGACCAGCAAATATGTTCCATAACAAATGCATGGAACACATCAAAATAAAACACTACTAAACAGTTAAATGGTTGGTATTACAGTGTTTCGTTGGTGGTCTTTTATGTAAATTAATTCAATACTTTTAAACACAGTGCACAACCAAAATACCCACAACAACATTATAATGCCATGTGTAAATCTGTAACTAGGTGTAGTTAATACAGGCTGGCATAGTAGTATTGAGTATTGAGTATTGAGTGGTAGTTCTGGTATGTACTTCCTAACTGCTCAAACCATCCTGACCAGACGCGGCGCTGTGTGAAGTGAGCGGCGCGGATCGGTCTCTTCAGGTTTCTTGTTTGGTTCAACTCGCTCAACTCCAGCCGAGGTGTCCATTGAAAGTCGGAAGTTGGTTTTGATAGTTTGGGAAACCTTGGTGAAACTCGACAAAATGGCAGAAGACGACAGTTATGAGTCAATACTCTGTGTGAAGCCCGAGGTTCATGTTTACCGGATCCCGCCGCGGGCCTCTAACCGCGGATATCGGTAAGAAGAGCTCGATGAGAAGTGGACGCGACCGACGAGTCTCACGGCCGAGAGACAAGTGTCCGTCATGAAGCTAATTTAACATGAATGCGCCCATTGTCGGACAACAAGTGTTCCGCTTGCCCGGTCTCTTCTGTGTTTAGTGAACTCGACGGTTACCGTCACACGTCGGACCGATTCAGATAAACAGACTGAGCGAGAGCGCAACACGTGACACGTGCAAGAATATCAAACTGTTATCTGCATGCTCTCCGTCATCCAGACTCTGTCAACAAACAGGTCCCTGACTGCGCCTTGCTGCTGCTACCGGTCACAACGTTTACTTTAGTCGTGGAAGTTATGAGAAATGATGACACTGCTGGTAACGTTTAAGCCTGGAAGGTTTACGATGGCTCGTGTCCGATAATAGATGCAGGTGTTTAAAGTTGATGCTAGCGTCGAACTAGCTGACGTGAAGTGCCATTAATTAAAATGAATGCATCGTATGTTTGCTTGTGTTGCCGAAAGTGGAAAAATCCAGTGAAACTATTATTTAACGTCAGCAAGACCTACACGTGTCGGTGAATGACTGACTGCCTCTTGTTTCCACTCTCACATGAAACTGTTTTCAGTTGTTACACCATTATAACGTGGAGGAGTTACCTTCAGTTGTTATAACATTATAACATGGAGGAGTTACCTTCAGTAGTTATAGCATTATAACATGGAGGAGTTACCTTTAGTTGTTACATTATAACATGGAGGAGTTCCCTTTAGTTGTTACATTATAACATAAAGGGGTTACCTGGAAACCAGTAGTTGTTAAAATCAAAAAAGGGCTAAAGCAAGATCTACTATTAAGCTTGTTTCTGGAGCAGAAAACCCTGAGGTTCGCTTGAAAGTCCCTCAAAAATATACTAAATGGACCGTGATGGTTTGTATTTCTCTCGTCATGTTTTGTTAATGAACATATATATTATAATAATATATTTAAAGGATTCTAAGGTGTCACATTTCTTTCACTTCAGACTGTCTCATTTGTGTTTTCTTGAAAACTTTTAATTTCACTTCCCCTTGCTGTGGAAAGCTGCAGCTGTCTGGGTAGAAACTGAGATCCAGTCAACTTCTTTCAGATTCAGATGTGTGTTTCCTGTTTTTCTAGTGCTGCTGACTGGAAGCTGGATGAACCAGCATGGAGTGGTCGGATGAAAATCATTGCGAAAGGCAAGCTGGCCTACATTAAGTTAGAGGACAAAAACACAGGTAAACAGTTGTTATCTCCTTGTAGCTCAATCTGATGTGTGTACATAATTCACCACATGGATTATGTGTATATTTTGTGACTAACCTTACTCTTTTTGGATCGTGACAAGCATGCAACAAAACAGTTGTGATTGGCACACTACTTGTGTTAAAAGCCATGTGAGTAAACATAGGTAATTTAAGATATTTAGATAACTATTATTATGGTTGTTAACAGTAATATGTAATTACACAGCAGACTCACAACCTTGATTTTTTTCACATTAACAAGTATCCTAACTCAAGGCTATTTAAAATACATGGTTTATTTTGGAATATGTCGTTGAACAGGAGAGTCTCTCCTCCGGTGAATTTGCAGACAGGAGGCTTCAAGTGTGTTGTTGCCCTTTCACTCTTGATTGTACACATTACATTACATCACATGTCATTTTAGCTGACGCTTTTATCCAAAGTGACTTACAATAAGTGCATTTAACCATGAGTGCAAACTCAGAACAACAATAATCTAGAAGTAGCCTTTCTTCCAGAAAGCCAAACTACAAAATACCATAAGTAATACCATAGGTAATATCATTAGTAACACCATTAGTAACACCATAAGTAATGCCATAAGTGATACCATAAGTGATACCACAAGTAAGTGCCATTCAACTGCCACTGGTGTGCTAATCTGTTTTTATTCAAGGTATAGTCTGAAAAGATGTGTTTTACGGCGTTTCTCAATTCAAAGTACACAACTACAGACTTGTGTTCTTTTGGAGTCTGGTCTTGGGAGTCTGGTCTTGGGAGTCTGGTCTTGGGAGTCCAGACTCCGGAGGGTGGGAGGACGGGACAACGGGAGGACGGTCTTTCTGCGATTGGAACACCAGCTGAGTTGATGACGTCACCACATCAGCTGTTCTTGCTCCTGAGTTTACTCTAATTATTCACTGTAAATTATTTTTTACAGTAAAATAAACAAAACATCCTAAAATGACAATCCGTGACTCAACAACAGTAGTATTTATAAAATGTCAACTGTCAGTAGTTTATATTCTCCTCCGCTATTGTTTACGGTTGCTGGTGAAATGCATTGTGGGATATCTGTGGGCCAGAGTATGCACAAGTCTCCTCTGATGCATCCTCCGGAAAGTGGGAGGAGCAAGTCACATCCGGGCATTTTGACCGTGCTTTGCGAGAAGCGAACTTTGAATTAGAACATGTACCCGGGCTGAGACTGATGACGTTTCACGAGTCCACGAGGACACAAGTAGAGGAAACATCACTGAACATGTCACCGAATAGCTTCAGCATTAACTATTCAAAATAATTTATGGTATTCTGACTCGTCGATTATACAATTCCAGTCTTATTTATCGTAGAGAAAATAAATTTGTTTGTCCCACTGTGATTAAAGTGCCCTTCAACCAGCGTGCTAACTTTCTTTGTTTATTAGTCCAAATGCAGTAAACGACCTAAAGCACTGTTGTTCTAAATGTGTTCTTTGCAGGAGAGTTGTTTGCCCAAGCTCCAGTGGAGCAGTACCCGGGGTCTGTCGTTGAATCAGTCACGGACTCCAGCAGGTACTTTGTGATCCAGATAGAAGATGGCAATGGTAAGACACTTTGGAGAAGTCGTGGATATATTCTTCTAAAGACGACTGAAATGTAATGTCTCATTTATAGAGAAATGCATCATGTTAATACATGTTTTTAAACAATTTGAATTTAAATGTAATTTCACTTAAATTGGCTGTAACATACAAAACGTGACAATCTAGTCTTTCAGATGAATGGTACCTTTTTTCTTTTTCAAGAGAATCAGCATTCAGATTGAATTGTGGAAGTGAAATAGTGCATTAGCTTTTCTCTGAACAAAGGAAAGCTTGTGTCTGCGCATCATTGATCCCCATGATCCTTAACGTGACGTCACAGGGATTCAGGACTTGGTTGACTTGGCCTAGTTTTTAGCAAGACAATTATAGGAACTCTTCAGGTATAAAATGGCAATGGATAACGTCAAAAGAGATTTTTCTTGATATAGAGGCACCATCTTTTGCTATTTATAGCCTTAATTTAGTCTATAAATGTAAGACTCTTATATTCAGCCTAATATGTTGTTAAATCACTAAGTTACAGGTCTATATTCAGTATACACCCTTTTAGTCTCTATCTTACTGCAGGCATTATGTTATTCATATGATTCAAGGTACTTTTTTCTTGAAACTTTCTTTTTCCTAAAGGACGTCATGCTTTCATCGGCCTGGGTTTTGCTGATCGTGGCGACTCATTTGACTTCAATGTGGCTTTACAAGACCATTTCAAGTAAGTTAGCTTCTCTTATGTGGTCAGTTTACTATCTGATCTCTGTTGATACATATGGTTTAAACATTAACATAAATATCCACATTTACATGAATATGTTCAAATGTAATTCTGTGAACAACATTCATACTTGCACATTTACTTTGTGGATAGACAACAGTGCACATCTGTCCGTCATGCATATAATGTATTTATTTACATTTTGAGAGTAAAAGAGACCATCAACACAAACATTAAACCTTGTTGATTGTGTTTGATACTTGTAATACAATACTGGTGTTTTATTATCTGTATCTTGCCACTGTAAGACACATTTTGACTCTTTCCAACATTACTTCAGTGATAATTCTTATGCTTTCAAACTGTTTGTAAAGGTGGGTGAAGCAAGAAGGCGAGCTCGCAAAACAGGAAGCTTCTGAGAGTACAGCACCTAAGCTGGACCTCAGCTTCAAAGAGGGCCAGACTATCAAGATCAGCATTGGGGTGAGTCCTTCAGCCCCAATATTACACATGTAAAGAAATGAACACAACTTATTAAATAATACATGCAACAGTGACAGATTCTCTAAAGCAATACGCCGCCAATTAGACAATAAAGATGTTCAGAAACTCTCATGACTCCGTCTTTCACAGAACATCAAGAAGAAGGAGGCAGGTGGTTCCAAAGCGCGGCCCATGGCTATGGGTCTACTCCCCCCTCCACCAGGTGCAAAGGTCGGAGGTGTAATATCGCCTCCTGTGGAACAGCAGACAGTCTCAGCTGAACAGACTAACACAGGTGATTATCCTGCTATCGTATCAAATCTAATATATATTACATCTTCACATGATTTAAACAGTATTCATGTTTTACACCCATGTTTTTCTCCTGATCCAGCCTCTCTCTTAGACTTTGGGTCCCCTAGCCCTGCAGCCTCACCCAGCTCCGACGTGTGGGGCGATTTCACTTCCGCAGGCTCCAAGTAAGTTCTTCACACTGTCACCTGTAATGTTGTCCGTCCAGCAATCCATCTTGTCCTTCTTTCACATTTGTGTTCGTTAAACATGATTGTTTTTTTAATCGGTCATCATCATCATCATCATCATCATCATCATCATCATCATCATCGTCATCGTCATCGTCATCATGCTCTCCCCCCCTCTCTCCCTCTCCTTCTCTTCCCCTCTCCCCCACAGCTCCAGTAAAGATGCTGTCAAATCAGAATGGGTGCAGTTTAGTTGAGTGGGGGGAGAGCGTGCACACACTCAGGCTCCATACATTCCATGGAAAAGATGAGTGTGGAAAAAAGAAACTAAAAGAAAGGAACTTTTAGTGATCTTGACTGGCTCGTTTGTTCTGGCTGCACTTATTCTGAAAAGAATAGGTACTGTAGTCGGCTGACCAACACACTCTGGAGGAACAAACAGTAGACATGGACATATTTTTTACAATCAGAATCTATTCTCAAACTCTGCGACAAAGTGGGACCTTTGTTTGATTTTAGAAGTCTCAAGGAATAAACTGTCAATGTTGGAGTGTCTGCTCTCTTGAAGACAAGTGAGCATGTTGATTGTTAAAAGGAACGATTGTCTTGTTACACTAACCAGATGAAAACATCTACCCGTTGCATTCAATCAAATGTTCTCCTATTTTATATCTAGTTTCATCCCCTTCTCTGTGATATCTGTCCAGTGTTCCTCTGTTCCATCATGCTCCCATCACAGTTATCTCCGGATACAAGCACCACTCATCTCAAGGTTGTTTTTACCATCTAGGGAAAGTTAGTTTACCCATTGAAAATATCCATATTTTGTTTAGCTTTATAGTAGTTTGTGTGCATTTTTGTTTTCTGTTTCCTACTACTTTCCTACTACTTAGGAGATCTGTCAAAACTATATTGATATATTATGATTAGTTTTAAATGAAACCTCTTAAGCCTTCTTCAGTATACCCAGGTTATTTTAATCTTGGTGTTCATTTCCATGCCCATTCATTCAAAGTGTGAACATGTTTTTGTTTTGCCTGTGTAGGCCCATTATATGTCATTGTCTCAAGTGTTGCTTTTATAAATGTTACCAAATAGAAATTTCCAAAATCTTGTTGCTAATTTGCATCAAGTTTTTGATTAAGTGCCTTTCAGAAAATTATCTTAAATGTAAACCGAAGTCGTCTTGTAAATAAACAATATATTTCATTGACTCTTGTTTTGATTTTTATCAGTGAATTAGAAGCTTGTGAGATTGTAGGTTTTCTCTGTGGCTCATGTTACACATTTGTTTTCTTCAGAGGTGTAATGTGTTATCATAGTTTTGTAACAATTTAAGGTGTGATGTGTCTCAGTGTTTTTATGATGGAAGGAGAACATGGAGTCACCAAGTACCTCCTCGGTGTAATCAGCAAAACAGTCTTAACAGGATTGTTTGTGATATCACAGTCAGTATTTTTTGTTCTCATTTAGGTTAATTGGTTTCCATTCAAGAAACATTTCCATGTTGTTTTCAAGTTATGCAATTGTTCTGAAGTTGATCATATGTACGTGTATTCAACTCCACATCAATAACTTGACAATTGCCTGCTATCCTGTTTCCATATTTTGAATTACCATAAAATATTGTTGTTGATGAAATTACATCTAAATATTTTTTATTGAATATTTAAAATTCAGGAATAGTTATACATAGATTATTTCAGATTTTTCTGACTGAAATGAAGGGTCATTAATCGGAAACTAATAAATATGATAACTGTTTGCCAGAACAGATGTAATTCTTGTTTTTAGATTTTAAACTTTAACTTTGGTTATTTATTTTTTGAAAAAGAAAAGAGCCACTATTATATCAACACATAACTCTTAGTTTCTATCTAGCACTTTGAAAATCCTACTTTGTGTAGGTTTATGCCATAATTACTACATATAGCCAAGTTATTGTAAGCTCCATTAAAAATATGTATTTACTAAAATAGTCTTTATTAACTAGTATAATCTGGATTTTGAGATTTGTTGTGGATCAGGGTATTTCAACGAAACAAACAAATCTCAATCTCGTGTAGCCTGTAACAAACAGTGCATTGATTGCTTTAATTCAAACTGAATTGACCCCCCTGCGTGATGACAGCAGACCATCACGTTGGTTCACACGCCGCCTGCGACTCAACTGGAAGTCCCTCCCCGGAAAAAGCCGGCGGAAGAGCCCGCAGGAAGGCGACGCGGCTCGGCCACCGGCAGCTGATGGGACGCGTCTCTGCTGTGGATGAGGGTTGTTTCCGCCTCTGTCGGGTGAACGTCTGCTCAGAAGAATGGTGGGACGGACGGATCACGCTCACCACACCGATCTGTCGAGGTGAGACTGAATACGTGGGACGTGGAAGTGTTCGCGGCGTGCGCGAGGGGAGAGTTGTTGTTTCCGTAGCAGCGCGAGTGAGTCGGGGGTTCAGTCTGTTGCAGGAAAACAAATCGTGGTCATCTTAATTCGCTCGGATGCTGCGCCGTTTTACGTACAACCCCCCTCCTCCTCCTCTTCTTCCTCCTCCTCCTCCTCATTCTCTTTCTCCCGCCTCAAACTCCTTAAAGAGACTTTTGAAAACTTGGGCGTGTCTTTTGAATGTGTTTCCGTTACGTACGTGTTTATTTATATATATACACATACGTACACACACACATTTTTATATATATATATATATATATATATATACATACACACACACACACACACACACACACACACACACACACACACACACACACACACACACACACACAAGTATATCCCCCTCGATCTCAAATGACCTTTTTCTAATTCTAATGATGAGCTCGATAAACTGACTAAGAAGCTCCAGCAGAGGGCCGACAGCATCCTTGATCTCATGGAAGAGAAGCTCGATCTCGCCCGGCAGGAAAAGAATGAAGCTCTTGAGCAGAATATCGTCCTGAAAGAAAAGTGCTGGGAGTCCAGCACAAAGGATTTTCTCTCAGACTGCAGAGCTGAAGAGGAAAAGTTGAAGGAGCAGAGGTCCTGGCTCAGTTACAGTAGAGCCACGAGGCAGAGGTCCAAAAGGTTAAAGACCAAAGCAAGATCCCGGAGGACTAAAGAAGAAGACTCTGGGTCTGTGGTAGGGAGATGCAGCACAGAGTCACTGGGGTGGAGCAAATGAAGAAAAAAATCCAGGCTATGAGAGAACAAACAAAGAGGGAGGCAAGAGAACATGGAAAATCAAGAGGAGGAGGAGGAGGAGGACAAGACGCTGACAGGCTTTACAGTGGGAGGACGTTGGTTCTCCAGCTGAGGTTGCGCGACAGTAGTGCCTCATCTTCCCCCCTGAACCTCTGCATCCTCCCTCCACCCTCACCACCATCTCCCTCACCTCCATTACCCTCACCTCCATCTTTTCTGGTGTTTGCATGGTGTCACTCAGCTGCTGTGCATAAATAGAAATTCAAGTCCCACCAGTTTAATGATGCACAACGTGGTGTTTCTGAAGCACACCGTTTTACATTAAAGGAAGGAAGGGTCGCAGTTTCTCTGGAGCAATTATAATTATCTTTATGAATCAAAATAACATAATATATGGAGAAAAATTAATAAAATACAGAATTTTAATTGTGAAGTGACAAATATAAAGTGTACAGTATATATATATATATATATATATATATATATATTATTCTTTTGTTTTTAAACATTATTTGAAGAACTTGAAGTATAAATATTGAATTAAATGACATGAAAGTCACATACTTCACACATGTTACTTAAAATGTGTGAAGTATTCTCCTTTTTCCTTTTTCTGTACTGCTCTAATACATCAGAGCGAGATCTGTGTTCCCACCATAAGACAGTTTCCTGCCCTCACCTAACACACACACACACACACACACACACACACACACACACACAGGATTAGGAGGGATTTACGTGTCTACCAAATGAAGTGTATGGAAGGACAAAACCCGAAGAGGAAACAGTTGAGGGTGGTTCCTTTATTCAGCAGTTGATTTATGGCTGCGTCTGCTGGTTGTAAACATAAAAAGCAGTTCAAATGAAGAAGTCCTCAGGTGTGGTTAGGTATGTGGAAGATGAAAGATCAACAGGTGTTAAACACTCACATCTCCCACACTGTAAACCCAGTTTCTGATCTTGTGTCAAGCCAGATGAGGGCGCCGCGCCGCAGAGTCAACTAACCGTTTCAGGCTCATGATTGTGATACATTAATGTAGACATATATACATACACAAAATCACTGGTAATCAATCACAAAGCTGTGACATGTGTTGATAATTTACAATATGATGAATGCTAATTCCAGGGAAACCCCCAACATTGTCGGCAATTAATTGTTATCAATATAATGTAGATGCACCTATATTTACTATAAACCTACTGTAAGTTGTGACAAAATTAATTAACATTTATGATTATCATTATTGTCACTTATTTCCTGACTTTCTTGAAACCAGACATTATGTCAGTGAGTGTGTTTTAGGGCTGTGTTGGGGGTCTGCTATTGACACAATGAACCTTTTGTCTGTAACTATGACAATCCAAGCACGGAGTAGTGCAATGCCCTCCTTAGCTTGTTTTATAGTGAAACATAATAAGATGATAACTATTACCTTTCTATTATGAATGTATTGTTTTGAATGGTGTTTTAAAGCATTTTATAGTTAAAGACAACTTTGAGAATATTCTGATATATTGTTTACATGCTGCATTGCTAGTGTTGCAATGGTGTTTTATAGTAGGGGGAGGAAATGGGGTCAGCTGGAACACCTTTCCTCCAATCAGAAACAACTGAGTGGCCCCCTGTACTTAACATCAGGGTAACAGCCACCAGCTGATTTATCCCTGTGTCTGAGGGAGAGGAACTACAAGTCCTTCCTTCCTGCTGCTGTCAGGCTGCACAACACACTGCAGTAGACTGCTGGAGATCCTGGCAAACTCTGCACTTTACTTTACTCAGCACTTTACTTTGTTTCCCCCCTGTATATTTAGTATTTAGTTTTTAGTATTTAGTTTTGTGTTTTATATTTATTTTCATTGATGCTCTGATGTGCACCGCTGCTGTGGTTTTTGAAATTTCACCACTGTGGGACGAATAAAGGAATATCATATCATATCATATCATATCATATAAAGCCATGGCAGATATTTTCATTTTCAGTAATCTGCGGTTTATTTTCTCATTTACTTGCTTGGTCTGTAAAACGTCAGACAAAAGGGAGAAATGCCCATAACATACCAAACCAGTCTTCTCTTTGATCGGTGGCCACCACCTAATATTATTATTAGACTATAACCCCAGGATTTGAGGGCGATGGTACAGGGAACTGACTTTGAGACTGCAATTGTATTGTTTTTTTCCCGATTTAAAAAGAACAGCTCACACAGTCTGGTTTAGCAACCAGGCAAAGTGATAACTGCCCCAGGACCCCAGACCCTCAGGGGCCCCTAGGGTGTGGGGAACTATGTGGTATTTTGATGAATTGGAATTACATTTGTTTATGTTGCACTTATAGTTGTATTTTCAACCCAGCAGTAAAAATGTTTGGCCACTTGGGTAAAGTGGAAACAAGTTGTGAACACACCATTGACATATCCTTTGCCCCACCTCAATGAATTAGGGCCATCATTAATGTTATTAATTACCTTTGCATTGAAAATGCTGAAGGTAATGTTTTGGTCGCCGTGTATTTGTGTGCGTGCGTGCGTGCGTGTTATTCGCATAAGTCAAAAAGTATTAAACCAAATCACATGAAATTAGGTGGGATGATTGGTTATTAATCCGGGGACCATTTGATTACATTTTGGGATTGATCGGGTCAAAGGTCAAGATCATGAAAAGGTCAAAATCTTCTTTTTACCATATCGCGGCCAATTTTATATCCAATTGGCATGCAACTAATGTCAACATGTTCATAATTCAATGCCCAATCTTATGATATGCGAAGGTATGCGCTCTACCAAGTGCCGGTTCTAGTTACACCTGTGTTTACGCTGCAATGTGTCTAAAGGGCTTCGGTGAAAAGGGCCTATGTGGAGTTCAAATGTCTTGCCTCCACACGGCTCTCAACATGGAGACGTCTTGAGCGTGGCTAGAAGCTAACGTTGTGAACAGCACACATGGTAAAAACAACAGCAACCGTGCTGACAGTGTTTACTCGAGGAACAGAGGTTGAGTGCTGTGTGGGTCAGGGTGAAGGTAACAGTGGTAGCCAGCATGGCGCGCTTTTGGTAGCCAGTGGGGCACACAGAGAGGTGCATGCACTAAAATGCATGCAGCGGCCCGGCTTTGTATATAAAGCACAGAGAAACTCGAATTACAACACGCAAAGAGGGAGAAAAACCGAGAAACTTTTCTGTAACGTCAGAGTCATCATATATATTCATATATATCATATAAGTGACATGGTCGAAACATTTGTTATGTAATAAGCATGTTGGACCTGCAGCTCACTTTGGCTAGCTGGCTAGATAAAGCTAAATCTGCATTATATATATATATATATATATATATATATATATATATATATATATATATATATATATATATATATATATATATATAGCTAACCGTTTTACCAACCGACTCACATTCACTGAGAGTCATTCAATCCCAAATTAAAGTGACTTTAACTAATTACAAATCAAAAACACCTGCCTATAATTAGTCACATATATGTTTAGTTCCCCCCTGCAGGATGTCTCGGGGGGCTATTCTAGTTGTACTCGGGCCTCTCTTTGTTGTGCAGTTGAATAGCGGGGGTCTGCAGGCTTGTGAATGTGGGCAGTGAGAGTGGAGGAGGTGGAGGTGGCGGGGGAGGAGGGGTGGGAAGTGAATCTTAAACCCTCGCGGTTAATCCTGCTGTCCTCAATCTCTCTGCCTGTCTGTACCGGAGGAGACGACAGGGTGCGTCACACACTCTTCTCCTGAGAACTTGTGCAGCCTAGAACACGCAGCGGGCTGCGGCCACTGAACTTTCCCTCCTCGTCGCACCAGACGGTTCAGAGACGTGTCGGAGTTAGTTAATCCTGTTCGCCGGAGCGGCTCAGATATCTGCTGCCGCTGCGATGAGCGCGGCGGAAAACCCCGACACCGACTCCAACAAGCTGGAGTCAGTGATACAGGTGAGGTGGACCGGGTCTCCCTCCATCCCCCATCGCGTATTAGTAAACCGGCGATGCTGCGTGATGTGACCAATGCTGCTGGTCTGAGTGTTTGGTGTTGATGTATTGTGTACGGAGCAGCTCCGATGTGACCGCAGTGGCCCCCACCGGGTCCTGTGGCTCTTTTTAATCAAACATGTCTCCAGAGTCCTATTTCAAATATTATTTATTACTTTCATTGGGTTTGGATATTCTTCCCTTGCTGGGTCATTTTGCTGTCTCCTGGCTCGTTTATAGATTAGATTAGATTAGATTAGATTCAACTTTATTGTCATTACACATGTATAAGTACAGAGCAACGAAATGCAGTTTGGCATCTAACCTCTCTTGGCTCTCTGAAGGTCTCAAAGGTAAAGCGTCACATGTCTGTGTTTTATCCATTAGAGGCTGGAGGAGAGTGTTTTGTCTGAGGAGAAGCGGCTAACCGTCCGGGGACCCTCGCCAGGCGCCCCCCCTACGTGTCTACCAGCACGAGTACGAGAGATTGTCACAAAGAACCTCAACGATACTTGTGAGTCTCCGCAATCTGCTCTCCTGTCATATTTAATGTGCAATTTTACATTGTCCTTTGATGCATTGTGTCCCTGTCTGTCCCGTGTCTTCACAGCCGGGGCCATGTCCTCGGTCATGTCCCTCCAGGAGGAGAACCGGGTGCTGCAGGGAGAGCTGGTGAGGCTGGAGGACCTGCTGGCACACAGCCGAGCCGACCGAGACGAGCTCGCCATCAAGTACGGTGCCATTAGTGAGCGGGTAAGACACCGACCGGCACTGCAACATGGGACTCTAGTAAGACGGGCAGAACAGGAACAGTGAGTTAAGGATTGGAAGAGAGATACTCGATATGACCGTAAATAAGACAAGTACCTGACCGGCCTTCATTTTGTATGAATAGTAAACTCCCAAGACGTTCTAAGTCCCCAAGTGACGTGGACCTAAAGGGAATGCTATGGTTCTTTCCCCATTCCAATTCTGTATTTATTTGGTTCTCTCTTTGTCTGAGATTTGCTGGTCTCCCAGGTGATGGGGGACTGGAATTAACTGAAGTGGAATGTTGCCATGGCGTCTGTCACCCTGGGCGACTGTAAACAGGGGCTTGAGTGGGGACGAGACACGGTGGAGTGGTGGGTGGGCGCCACACATCTTGTTTTGGGGTTGAATATTAATCAAGGAAACATGCATCCAGAAATGAAAGATGAAGTCCTTTCAGAGAAACAAATATGCTGTGATTGTCAGTGTTTTTCAGCACTTTATTCTCTTATCAAATCTACCTATTTGATCTCATGTAAACCACATTTTATTTCTATTATAGAATATAGACTTTTTTGTATTTATTATTTCAATTTGATTAAAAATACAAACAATGTGGGTTAACAATACTGGGGCTACAACTATGATGAAAACAATATATTATTCAGTGTAATTCTGTGATCACTGTCTGCTATTTAATTAATTATTAAGACACATACTACACTTGAGTGTTAAACATTTACAGCATTCTCAGTGTCTTATGCAGCTGAGCAGAACATCTTACTTTTTCAACTAAAGAAAACGTTTTTTTGCCAACAATGCTCTAGAACTGTTAGTAAACGCCCCTTTTGGTGAGAGGTTTGCCACCTGCTGTTTACGAGATCAAGAAGGAACATCAATTTCAACACTTTCACAACAACTGAGCAACTCCATTTGATGAGGAAGGTGGTGTTGTCTGACCGATCTCCAGAGCAGCGACTAAAAGGCTGTGTGATGAGATGTTTTTCTTCCCTGTGACCAAGGAATACACATTCAATCTCAAATACTAAGTATGTTGAGATTTACAGCGCGTGCTCGGTATTTTAAACTCACAGCATGGCAGCACTGAAAATAAAATAATGTCTAATTTCTAAACCCGCAGCTGGAGCAGGCGCTACGCTTTGAGACGGGAGACGAGGATCACGACTCACTGGAGTCCCGCAGCCTGGCGCAGCAGAATGTGGACTTACGTCGGAGGCTGGACGAGGAGCAGGCGGCCTACAAGCGTAAACTCACTTCATACCAGGAGGGTCAGCAGAGGCAGGCGCAGCTCGTACAGAAGCTGCAGGCCAAGGTATGTTTGTTTTACTCTCTGTATTTGAGATGTAGTCGTCAGGTTTGTTACAAGATAGTCACAGTTTCCTTGCTTCTTCAGGTACTTCAGTACAAAAAGAGGTGTGGGGATCTAGAGCAGATGGTGCAGGAGCGGTCCTCAGAGTTGGAGAAGCACAGGCTGAGTGTGAGTGGCGTCTATTGACTTTGACTCAACTTAAGATGGCTATAATCTTCCACGAATAACATTTAAACTCTGAACTATCTTCTTATCCAGAGCGCCAGTGAATCATCAAATGGCCGCCATCAAGACGAGTCAAGCAGCAACCTGGAGGACGCTTTAATCCGTCTGGAGGAAGAACAACAGAGGTGACGGATCCTTCATGAGACCTGTAGCGAGTCTCGTGGGCAATATCTCATTTTTGCCCAGTCAACATAATGAGTTTTCCCCTCGTGTGTTCTCAGGAGCAGCAGTCTGTCCGCAGTGAATGGCATGCTGAGGGAGCAGCTGGAGCAGGCCGGTCTGGCCAATGAGGCTCTCAGTCAGGACATTCGCAAGCTCACCACTGACTGGACAAAAGCCAGGGAGGAACTGGAACAAAAGGAGTCTGACTGGAGGAGAGAAGAGGAGGTGGGAGAGCAAAGCTTACAAAACAATACACACTTGGTGAATGAAGAAAAGGTTATAAGATAATGTCTTGTTACTCGTGTCCCCTGTCAGTCTTTCCACAGTTACTTCAGCACTGAGCACAGCCGTCTGCTGATGCTGTGGCGGCAAGTGGTTGGGTTTCGGCGGCACGTCTGTGAAATGAAGAGCGCCACTGAAAGGTCAGCAAACAGGGAGCGGTTAGCCCGTTGCCTGAGCCCTGATTTCAACATGTGACGGTACCAACGCTTTCCCTCTGTGTCAATCTCTCTCCATGTCCAGGGACTTGTCAGATATGCGCAACGAGATGGCTCGGGCATCCCACTCTGCTCAGCTGTCGTGTGCAGGTCTGTCTGCCACGCTGCATACCCGGGAGGCCGGAGCAGCTCTGGTCCTGGAGCGGGAGAGAGTTCTGCAGGCTCAGCTGGAGCAGCAGCTGAGAGAGCGAATGGGAGAGGTGATGAATCTTCAGACCCGAACAGACGCAGAGAGAAGCGAGCTTAACGTCAGGTCAGTGACTCGGGTTAGCTCCCCTACAGGTTTGTTATCCAACAACATTTGTATGAATCAACTATTGCCTTTCCTGTGTTCCCTTTCAGGCTGTCAGAGTCAGTTCGAGAGGCAGAGAGACTAAAGGGACACATTGAGGAGAGAGACAGAGAAATGGTCGCACTGATGAGGAGGCTTGAGGTTAGAGGTCATATTCAAAACAGTGAGCCACACTGTTGCACTGGCTGACATGTTGCTTCATTACTATAACATACTGTCCTGTTGTAAAATGTCACTATTCCTCCAAATGTCAATAAAAAAATCTTGCTATGGCTGAAAGTAGTCGCCAAAAAATACACAATGTTCTTATGTTTGAGTAACATTTGCCAAGGAATGAGTGTCCAGGTGTTAAAGCCATATTTAAACATACAATCTTATGATCTTGACCTGTTGTTAGGGCTAATTGGCCTTCGGTGTTCAGTAGGGACATATAATGTGGAGATTAATACACTGTTGCTTTTGGTCTTTTTATTTATTTGCTGACAATAAGAAAAACAAATGTCAACTGTATGATTTTTAAAGCTATAACGCTCTTTCAGCTGCATTAAAGCTGAAGTTTGTAACTTTCTTGTCATATTTGCTTAAACTATCAAACTAGGCACCACTCTGTGAATATAAATCAAGATTCTATACAACCTGATTAGTCTACCTATTATCTGTCTCATGTATTACTTACATGGGCACAGTTTAAGAAAATATGTCAACGTTATTATTGTTGTTGTTGCCAACTGTAGCTTTAATCTTTCTGTGCTTCATGTTGTCTTCTCTCAGGAGCAGAGTGGTAACGATGAGACTGAGATGCAGGCGATGAGAGCGCACACAGAGACGCTGTTGGACACCCTGCGGGACATCGCACAGGTAAACATCCACGCATGCTGTCTTATATCTCAAAGATGGGAGTGCCTCATGTACATGTTCTCTCGTAGACGGTGATGTCTGATGGAGAGTCGTCATCGGAGGCCGACCAGGACAACTCTGGGGCTCCGCTGCTGGCGTTGATCCGGGGTTTCTCCCATCACCGCTCTTCATCTTCTCGCGGGCCATCCTCCCCCTCTCGGGCCTCCTCCCTGGCTCCTCTCTCTGAGGCGGCGTTGTCAGCTCTGCGCTCTGCAGTCACTAACAAGACGCTGCATCTGCAGGTGACATTTCAAATAATTTGTTTCATTTCATTACAGTGATTTGTTTCAGGAAGAAAGCACATTGGTGATGTTGTGCTTTATCTTTTGTTCATTATTCTTGTTCTAACGTGCTGCCGGTGACGCAACAAGTACATAATGTTGACAAATAACTGTACCATCACAGTTTATTATGATGCACATTTAATTCAATTCAATTTATTTTGTATAGCTCAATATCGCATATTACACATTTGCCTCAGAAGGCTTTGTAATCTGTACATATGCATGTATTTAAAAGAAAGCTGCATTTACTTTAGAGACTAATTACAGTCCACTAACCTTTAGGCTTCCACAGCCACAATGAGAACAGCTGTCTGCACATTAGCAGAGTAAAGGGTCAGTTAACTCAAACTATGACTTTTGCTTTTATTTCGCCAGATATTTTTGCCCACATACAGAGACAGTTATTATAATTTATTTGTGGGTACTTACAGAAAAAACACATTTAAAAAATACATCCCATCACCCAGGATTTGTATTGCAACTAGTTTTTACCAAATAATTAATTCCAAATAGTCCTACAAGCAAATTACAGCTACCTTAATTCCATTGGGTCTCAAAGGTTCATATCTCAAAATCCGGGCAAACCCCCCAAAGAATCGCCATGGATAGGTGTCACTAGAGGTGCGTGACCCCACTTGTGTTGTGTCTCCAGGATGTGCGAGGCCGCCTGCTCTCTGCCCAGTCCTCGGTTCAACAGTTACGCAAGCAGCTTTCAGAGAATGATTTGGCTAAACGAGATGCCGACCAGCGAAACCAAGCTCTGCAGAGAGAGAGGGATGCTGCTCACAGAGAGAGAGAGACCACACAGAGAGAAAAGGAGCGCCTGAAGCAGGAGAGAGACGCACTGGCCAGGTTTAGACGCTTCTCTCACCTTTTACGGTCTGTTTCTAATCGTGAATCTTTAAGTGAACATAACCCTAACGGTTTCCCCGCACACATCATGAACATCGCAGTGAGAAGGTGAGCTTGGAGAAGAACTTGCAGGCGGCACAGAGCAGCAACCAGATGCTGCAGATGGACTGTGAGAAGCTTCAGCTGACCGTGACGTCCACTCAGCGAGAGCGAGGTCACGAGAGGGAGGAGAAGGAAGCCGCCACTCAGGAGAGACAGCGGGCGAAGGCAGAGACTCAGAGGATGTAAGTCGGCTAATTGAACCTGATTAAGTGACGGCGATGTGGATGCTCATCCACAAAGTCTGTCTGCAGCCAACGCACAATGCAAATGCTCACAGGAGGACACACTAAACGGTCAGAAAACCTCTTCATTTTCTCACCTGGGTGACTTGACACTTTACACCATTACATTAATTTTTCACATATCAAACAAGCCAGCTGAGCCGCGGTACCTCTATGTTTGCACATGGCTGTAGGATGCTCATGCTGGTCGTCTTGTCCTCGAGCTTATGCTGCATTTCACCTTTTAGTATCAAAATTGTTTATTATACTACGTTGAACATACTTGAATTTGACTTGATGACAATAAACATAGACTTTGAATGAAACAATAAAACATTAATACAAATAATAAATGTAGTGTAATAATAATAGATAAATATGGTAAATAACAAACAGATACAAATAAAACAAGTATCTTTTAAAATAAAACTGGAAAGTGTATTTTAATAAGAAAAGAAAAGCTGTGCAAAAGTTCAACATTGTCCTGGGATGTGAGTCAGAGTCAGTTAGTCGGGGTCCGAGGCTTTGTTGATGAACCCGACTGCAGCTGGGAAGAAAGTGTTTACTGGGTCCTTAGGACTCAAACGGTGCCCTCCATAATTCCCCTACAGAGCCTCACACTAGCAGTCCTAATGTTTTGCTCTAATACCACATGCTTATCGTTGTGCGATAGACAAAAGCAGTGGGATCAGAGTGAGAGTCGAGCCTCTGCTCAGCGAGGAGAGCTGTCTGCAGTGAAGGAGACTCACCAGCAGGTGGAGATTGAGCGTCAGCTGCTGGAGCGAGAGAAAGCCCAACTTACTGAAGCACTTGCTCGGGTAAGAAGAAATAAACTTGTGCTGATTTAACTTTTTGCAGATTTGATATTCTGTGTTCTCATATTGTCTGTGACCCTCATTTCCTCTCCAGGCTGAGGGCAGTAACGCGGAGCTCTCTCTGCTAATCAACAAGCTGCAGTCTGAGGATGCAGCTCTCAGGGACTCTCTGGCCAAGATGGGGAGCATGAACGAGGGATTGGCCGAGGACAAAACTGACCTTAACAATTACATTCTCAAGGTAAGACCATGTCATGTGTGCATTTGACCTCCTTAAAGGGTTCAGTGTTTGAGATGGAGTAGTTCATATGATGTGTTTTTACATTTTGCAAATGACCACACTCGAAGGTGGAGCAAAGGCATGGCTGTATAACACTCTATCCCTTTTCCTCATTTGCATGTTGTGTAGTCTAGATGCAATGCACAGGGATATGGGCACATTCATGATGTTGCCCTTAGTTACACACAACAAGTGACTAAAGCAGTTTTGTGAAGAATGATACCAGAGAGCTGCAGTGAACTGTAATAATGTGAACGTCTCAACCTTCACTCTGTCTCAGCTGGAGGAAGAGAAGGCCATCCTGCAGGCCCAGAAACGGGAGGCGGAGCAGGAGAAGTTGACCATCAGAGATGAGCTGGTCCGGCTGGAGCAGGACCGGCTGGAGCTGGACTCGGCCCGCATCGCGCTGCACCAGTCGCTGCAGGACGTCGAGCTGACCCGGGTGGGCACGGATGCAGAGCTGCAGAGTATCAGGGCTGAGAGATTTAAGCTACAGGAAAAAGTCACACAGGTACACAACCGATTATATTGCATCACAAGAAAGCTCTGGGAGGTGGCTTCACCTAATTTAGATATACATCCTATACAGATCAAATGGAAACTGTAATTAAGGACTTTTTGGATCAAGTATTTATTATTTGTATTATTATTGTTACTCGTTTACATTTTGGGGCTTTTGTTGACAGCTTTGTGGTGAGGTGACCTCTCTGGGATCAGAGCTGACTCTCGCCAGAGGAGAGGCCCAGAGGACGGAGGTGGCTTTAGAAGAAGCCGGCCGTGGTCGAGCAGAACTGGCTCGAGACAAAGCAGCACTGGGGGTCCAGCTGACGGCCTCTGAGAGAGAAAACACTGTGCTGTCAGAGGAACTAACTGCTTTCAGGTGTGTGTTGTTTCTCAGTGACCCATGCATTCTCACATGAGTGAATGTAAGTGTGTGTAACTCGTGTTTGTCCCAACACAGGTCTGAGCGGGAGTCGCTGGAAACCAGTCTGTTTGAGGTGCAGCAGCAGCTCGTTCAGGTGGAGTCTCGAAGGGAGCAGCTGGAGACGGAGAACCAAAACCTTCGAGTCCGCTGTGAGACTGCAGCAGGTGAGTCATAAAGTATGTAGAAGAAGAAATGCAACGAGAAAAGAGGACTTTTAGTTGACATTGTGACTCTTTAAGAGCTCAACTATGAATATTTGGTATAATGGGAAAGACAGTTGCTCAGTGATATGACAGAATAAGGACCTAATGGTTGAGTCCTGTGTTTCCCTCTCCTGGCTTCTTCTCTGGATGGGATATGCAGCTGAACTAAGGCGTGTTCGCTCGGATGGGGAGAATGTGTTGGCCCAGGCTGAGCGAGAGAAACAGGCTCTGACTCAGACTCTAAACGCTGCACAGCTGGAGGCCCAGCAGGCTTTACGCAAGGCCAGCTCTGAACATCAGGAGGAGGTGGAGAGGCTGGTCTCAGAAAAGGTCAGAAGCTTCAGTGGTTCAGTGTCACTCAAAGCCCTTGTTGTAGACTCGTTTTTACTTTTCGGATAAATCGAATGGCTCTTTAATCCATGTTGGTGTTCTTGGCTGCTTCCCAGGAAGTCGTGCGTCACAGCCTGCTGATGGAGCATGAGGGCACCCTGAGGAGGCTGCGGCAGGATGCGGATGATCAGCTGCGCAGGGCAGAGAGAGAAAGCGAGGAGCTGCAGGATGAACTGAGAAGTCTCCAGCATGACCGAGATCAGAGTCTGCTGCAGGCGGAGACGGAGAAACAACAGGTTGGAAAAGAGTTCAAGCCTCTGAGAAACTGAAAGATCCTCGTAGTCCTCTCTGTCGCGGTAGTTCATGTGGCGCCGCTCCAGTACGTCTGTTGTAAGATCCTCCCCTTTTGTTAACCAGACCTTTTCTCTCTTTCCAGGCCCTTTCTCTGAAGGAGGCAGAAAAAACAGTTTTGTCTGACAGGGTGTCCGCCCTGCAGGCCGAGCTGTCAGCTGCAGCCCTGGAGGCCGAGCGCATGTCGAGAGAGGCAGCTCATTGCGAGGAGCAGGAGCAGGTGAAGTGACGCCCTGTCTGTTGAATCATCTTCGCTCTGCTCTAACACAGCCTCATAAGGAAGATTTACTGACGTTACTTTTTATTGACTTTTTGTTCATACACAGGTCAGAATTGGGACTCTGACCAGCGAGCTGCTGGAGCTTCGCTCTCAGCTGGAAGATGCAGCCTCTGTTCATGAAAGGGAACTCCACAGTCTACGAGAGACGTGCACCGATCTTCAGTCACGTGCCGATGTTGCTCTCAAAGAGGTAGATCATCTTCTACAAGTGGGAATATGAGAGTGATTCAATATAAATCAGAAACCACATACCTCCACCAAGGCTGCACATTCGTTATTTGTCACTTTAGACGATAGAAAACACAATTTATTATGTTTTTCAGGAGTGACAATCACAAGCAGTGGCATAGTCATCACAACAGGTGAACGACAAACCAAAAACCTCCCGTGTTGAAGCGGTGCAGGGGGCTGCGTCGATGGGGGGATATTTCTTTTAAATACTGATGAGACATGAAATACAATTCAGGAAATCCAGTTGGAGTAATAAATGAGTGTTTAAGACTCAATATAATATTTAGAGACATCATTGTACAACTCTGTAAAGTTGAACAGTTAAAAAGTAATCATTCATTTGACAGACCACTGCAGCACCTTGTTGGAAGACATTGCTTTGCAGCAGAAGTGGAGCCTGGTGAACCTTTGAGCCAGAGCCTCCTGCTAACGGCTTCATTCACAGGAAGGAGAGGGCTGCATTTCTTCACAAAGTTATTCTAAACACGGCCTTAGTTTAAGTTCAAACACTGAAATTAGTTTAAATATCAGATGCAGTGAAAGTCATCTGCAGTCATCTGCAGTGAAAGTTGTTTTTAGTTATAAACCTGAAGGCATTGAACGTTGAATTGGCAGTTAATCTCGTAATGTGTTGTTTGCCTGTTGTTCACTGTAGACTTGTTGTCTGTATCAGTCTTCTCTCGTCTGTAGCAAACGATTTTCCCCACTGGGAATTACTAAAGTTTTCTCATCTAATTTTTATCGCTTGCCCCTGGAGCAACACGGCCAAACCTTCCACCAAATGTTAGTGCAAACAGGGTTGAGATGTCCTGTGAACTAGCATCTAGTAAACAGAACTTCCTGGTGGATGCCGTGAGATCATCCACCACATGTTGAGTCTGTTCGGTCCCATCACCTCGTCCCACACATGACCTTTGCCCTCCAGCTGGACCAGTGCAGAGCTTCTCTCTCGGCTAACGAGGAGTGTCGAGACCAGCTGAGGCGGGACTTGTTGGATAGTGAGCGGCGTCTCAACCAAACTCAGGATACAGCAGAAAACAACAGAAGAGAGGGGGCGGAGCTGCGACGCAGCCTCGCTGACATCACCAAGGAGAGGGACACACTGGGCCAATCGAACACTCAGCTGAGAGGAACTCTACGCAGTGCAGAAACGGAGAGAATCAGGTAAACACTCCAACCCGTGGGAAAGTCTCCGCTGACAGAAATGCAATGTTCAGACTAGAGTAAAATGTGTGTGTGTTGGGTTTTCAGCGTGAAGAGACAGTGCGAGGAGAAGGAGCAGAGGCTGGCGGTGCTGGAGGAGAATCTGTCATCCAATCAGAAGGAGGTGACGGAGCTGCGGAGCTGCCTGAGAGAAGTGGAGCGGTCACGGCTTGAAGCTCGACGAGAACTCCAGGAGCTCCGCAGACAGGTGGGCCAGTCCTCCACACCCCGGACACGTCTACAGGAAGTCAGTCTCGACTTCACGTGTGTGGCTGTGTGGTGACGTTGTGCTTTTCTTGGCTCCAGCTGAAGGTCCTTGATGGAGAGAAGGAGCATAGAGGGAGGGAGGTGGCCGAGCTGCAGACTCGCTTGTCACAGGAGGAGCAAAGAGAGGAGGAGAAGGGGAAAGAGGTTTTCACCCTCAGACAGAAGCTCACTGAGGCTGAAACGGCACGAGACTCCCTCAAGAAAGAAGTGAGGAGTGTGAAGACATTATTTATTTACCTGCTGTCTTTACTGTGTCACTATTTATAATTCTTTTCTTTTTCAATGCAGCTTTCTGTGACTCAGAAACGCCTCCTGGAGTCTGAGTCGGTCTGGCGGGGCTGCGAGAGGGAACTGACCGCTCAGCTGCAGGAGGCGCGTGGCTGCGAGAAGAAAATGCAGGACGAGACCAAGAATCTGGCCCTGCGGGCTCAGGCGGCTCAGGACGCCGCCGCTCTGTCCATCCTGCAGCTGAGCGAGGCCCAGGGCCGCCTGGCCGCCACGGAGGCGGAGCTAACCCGGGCCGACGCCGGGAGGCGGGACCTGGAGTTCCGTCTGAGCAGCCTTCAGTCTGCACTGACGCGGACACTGGGCATCGGAGCAGGCAGCAGGGGAGGCAGGGGGAGGAGCCCGGGGGGGAGCTCCACATCACCAGGAGCCATGTCACGCCACCACAGCATCTCCCCACTGCGCTCCTCCCTGTCGCCTCCTAAAGGTACAAATGAGACATTCAGCTTTAACTCTGCAACACAGAATCTAGGCATGTATTCAGGCATTGATTATAGCTCTGTAAAAAAAATTTTTTAGCATAATTCTTTTATAGGACTGTCTCAAAGAAGATTTACTTGTATTGCTTAATGTCTTCTTGAGATATAAAGCAGAGCAGACCATTCCATTGAGCCATATCTCATATTCAGTATAATGTGATCCCTCCTAAACACACCCTTTTAGATGCCCCAATATACAAGAATATTTATTTTTTACAGAGTGGATGCAACTTTTTATATTTTATTTTTTTCAGAATTCCGAGTAAGCACCCCTGACAATACTTTGGGCTCTGCGTCTCCTGAGAGGGGGGGGACCCCGCTGCCTCTCCCTCAGCCGGAGCTGGACCCCGACACACTGCGAAGCGACCTGAGAGACTTCCTCCTGGAGCTGCGCGGCGCACAGAGAGAGAGGGTAACAGAGCAGAGAACAATCACAAAGTAAATATCAATAATAATTCAGGGTGATTTTTGTGTTTGTATGGTTCAAGTCTTTGTTTATTGCTGATTTTGAAGGATGATGCTCTCTGCCAGCTGGGGGCCCTGCAGCGGGAGCTGGAGGAGCTGTCAGGGGAACGGGACTCTGCTCTGCTTCGTCTCACTCACCTGGAAAACACCTTACAGGAATACCAAGAAGGTACAATATTTGACATTTTTTCATGCAGGTTTCGCAAGAAAAAGACCGAATGACCACAAAGCCATTATTTTGGTGTGATTGCAGGAAAGCGTGGAGTGGACGAGCGTCTGACCACCACTCACACTTTGCTCCAGCAGCAGGAGGAGATGGTGAGGAGAGGAGACAGAGAGAGGAGAGCTCTCAGCGACAGGGTGAAGGATTTAGAGCGAGCTCTCCAGACCTCTGAAATGGATAGAAAACATACCCAGGTACACACACTTGTCTTACTCATGTGCATGTATATAGACTCCAAGTATATGTACTAGGTCCCACACAGCAGTGACCACTGATCTGCTATCATCGCCATGTGGCAACTCAACAGTAGGGCAGTATGTAATAACAACAGATGCCACACGCATAGTGACACACCTCTATGTGTCCTGTCTCAGCTCCATATGTCTGTTTTCAATGCCAGCACCTTTCAAAAATAATCCTCCTGGCAGGAACAGCAGGGACATGAACAGAAGACAACACACAAAGCATTGATAGGCAAAACTGTGTGTAGGTGTGTGTGTGTGTGTTATTGAAAGCCATTCATGCGTGTTGCATTTCGGTAAAATCTCAGGAGGATTTTTGAAAGCTGAGTAAATTCGGAGCTCAGATAGAGCAGTGGATCATCTGTTAGCCTAACAGTGTTTTAGACTATCTGTGCATGCCTTTGTATTCTGGGTCTAAAATACAGATCTCCAATATACAACAAGACATGTTGCTCCACCAACTGGTCTTGAATATTTCCTCTGTCCTCCCTCCATCTCTGCAGGATCAGTTAAATAAGCAGCGTGCTGCTGAGTTGCGTCTGGAGGCGGAGAAGAAGCGTCTGCGGGAAGCGCTGGAGGCGGCTGAAGCCCGGGCCACCAGGGTGGAGCTGGGGAGGCGCAGCCTCGAGGGGGAGCTGCAGAGACTCAAACTGAGTCTGGGAGACCAGGAGGCCGACAGCCAGGCCTCCCAGGAGCGCCATGAGTCTCTCGTAAAACAGGTACAGTCAGACAGATATCCTCATATTAATGAGTGCCTGATCTCATTCTTACTTACTAGAATCTTTTTTAGGTGTCTCAAACTAGAGTAGGTCTTGGTTAATGTGGAAATACTGTATTTTATGTAATTTCCTTATAATTACCCAATAATAAACCTTTCTTTAAGAAGGTTTCCTGCAAAGAACTGTGTGAGAAACTAATTATGGAGAATGAGACGTTGGTACATTGCTACTATAACCTGCATAGTTCCAGTATTTAGTCAGTGGACAGCAACAATGTGAAATATGAACGCTTACGTTTGCAATAATAAATGGCACATTTCTACAAACTGCAGGTGGCAGAAGGAGAAGCCCGTGTGTCTCTGCTCCAGAGAGAGGCGGAGCGGCTGAGCCAGGCTCTGCTCAAAGCTCAGGAGGGCGAGTCTGTACTCAACGAGAAGTCCTCTTCCCTCAAAAAGAGCCTGCAGGAGGCTCTGGCTGCTCACAGCAGCACACACAGCTGTCTGACCACTCTGCAGAAGACGCTGAGTGTGGCCGAACAGGACAAAAAGCTTCTACAGGTGAGGGAGGCAGGAGGTAAAAAAGGCCTTTGACAATCTGGATGAAGCCCAGGCAGTGATGAGGTCATTACTTTGTACCAATAAGGATCGAATGGATGACGCCCGGGCATCGTTGGTGGAGGGGAAAAGGAACATGGCTGTCCTCACTGAGCACGCGCAAAGCTTGCAGAGTGAGCTGGACCAGAGCGAGCTGAAACGGGAGGAAGTGGAGGCTGAGCTCAACAACACTCAAGAGGTGAAGAAGATGGATCATCTGCCCTCATCCAGACTTCAGAAAAAGAACATTGCAACACGCAAAGCAATAAAAGTGAAAAAGTATCCCAATACAGTTGCACATAACACTCTCTCTGTATCTAACCTCTGATCCTGTCGTTCCTCCGTCAGGCTCTACGTCAGCGCTCGGCCTGCGCCGCAGAGGCTCAGCGCAGCGCCCAGTCGGCTCAGGCGGAGCGCGCCGCCGTGGAGGAGCGGCTGCGTGGGCTGCAGCGAGCGGTCGCCATGCTCGAGACTGAGAAAAAAGATGCTGAGCGGCAGGCTGTGAGGCTGGAGAAAGACAAGGATGCTCTGAGGATTACGCTGGATAAGGTCAGCACTGACGCTCGAGGACAGTGAATGTGAAAACAATCGTTTCTTTTATACTTCATGGACACACAGTGAGCCCAGTGGGTCATCGGGAGCAACAACTTGTTGAAGACGTCAGGTCACAGAGTACCAGAGTCATAGGGGAAACACGCCACACAGTTTATCTACCAAGTGTTTGTCAGAGTTAATGTCACTCATTCTATTGTCAAATTATTTATATATATATTATATATATATATAGACAAAATGAGAACTATTGCCTCTCCTGTTCCTCATCTGAGCTCACTACTACTTTTTATACCGCACGTAAAGGTCAAATTTCTCAGCAAGAATACAAATGTCCACCTGCATCTTTAAAACCCAGACTCTACAGACACACAATATATGTGAGGATGTGACTGTTTTGTAAGGGATCTTGCGCTTTCCTATCCCTTACAATTGTCTTTAATCAGGTTGAACGCCAGAAGCTGAAGACGGAGGAAGGCAGCATGCGGCTGTCTGCAGAGAAGAGGTGCTTGGACCGCTCCCTGAACTCCACCGAACAGGAGCTGCAGGAAGCACAGCAACAGACACTGATGCTGCAGGTAAAGAGTAGATTCATCAGAAATCATACTTATTACATTTACTGCAGCACTCGGTGCCATAATAAGAACCTCTGAGAAGCTATTACAAACTGCTGTTAGCAGAGTGAATGCCAGCTATACGGCTCGCCATCAAATCTGTTTTTGTAGCTGCTTCAGAGCTTCTGGGCTGGAGCCCGTGACCTTTCCCTGGAGGACAAAGCCATGCTTCAACGGGCGGCCGTCGACCACAGAAACTTTTAGAAATTCGGCTTTAACGTGTTTTTGTGGAGCGTAAATCATTTTTCATTGAGTTACGAGGGATTTTATCTAAATTAGTTTCATGAGAAAAACATCACATTGTGCTCAGTGAACATTACAGGAGAAGGCCATTGTGTGCCTTACAGATGGTGAACTGATGAGTCACATGACAGTCTGGACTGTTACCGTCTGAAACTAATGATTCATGTAACTATCCAACATATTCATTAACACCTGAAACTTTGTTGAGGACCCATAAATGTCAAATGAGGTCAGTGTAACTTAGAAATAACCGTAAGCTCTGGACACATCTGCTTCGTGTTACGGTCACAAATAAGCATTCGAGAGTTGTTATTCCGTTCTACTGCGTCTCATGAAAAGTGCTTCGCTCCAAAATCTAATGTTCGACCAAACCCGATATTTATGTGGAGGTTTCATTTTGCTAAACAAGTCATAACATGTTTTTTTTGTTTACCACATACACAAACAAGCAAATATATAAAGCTACATTGAGTTTTCTTTGAACTCAATGAGTCATTACAATCGTTTATTTCATGCTGGCTTTACATCTCAGAAGAAAGATAATTTAACCCCAATTCAGTCAAACCTCTTCCCAGGATGCAGAAATGCTCGTCATCTTCACCAACGCTCAGGCATTTGCTAAAAGCTCCTGTGGAACTGATGGGATTTGGCAAAAAAAAAGGAACACAATTGTAGAACTTCAAGGCTATGTTTGTAAGAACCTTACTGCAACTTCCTTAATCCCTCCTTGCCACGCTAAAGGATTCAGAAGAACGTGTGAGCCAATCAATATACAGCGTAAACAATAGAGCCAGAGCCGAAGGTAAAGAGAGAATTGCACGTTTTGTCATTTAACTTTGAAGGTCATGATGGAGGTTTCTCTGCTCGGGGCCATCCCCATGTGGACCTTCTCCAGACCATAAATATCACAAGTGTTGGTTGTGAACAGCAGATGTATGATGTTTACTCATCTGTAAAGTTATTTGTTCTTCTAGTTTCATGGATATGTCCACGTTGGCAAACATGATTCATGAACAAGCTTTCAAAGGATAGAAACATGTTTTCCATAAATGTCCTGAACAATATCCAATCATTGCTGATCTCCTGGAGGCTCTTCTGTACATCAATTTCTTGTTAAAGCTTTTTTGCATGTACAATTTTCTTCGTCTGACCTCTTAATATTTCCTGTAGGTAGCAGACCCCACAATGTCTTTATGGCTTGATTTCCATTCTTCCAGAATGTCGTAGTTAAAAGCATTTCCAGAAAACATAAGTATAGTTTTTCCTCTCCAGAGTGTTCAACATGGTTCTTCTGTGTCTGTTTTTGATCTGGGCTTTTAGGAAGAAACAACCAAAGTCTCTCGTTTGTTTACTTGTTTTCAACATCAACTGTCCTAAATTCGGTGTGCTGACAAACTTTCCTTTTTGCTAACATGTTGGACTCTCCTAACTGTTTTGTATCAACATGTGTGTCTGTGCGTGTCTGTGTGTCTGTGTCTGTGTGTGTGTGTGTGTGTGTGTGTGTGTGTGTGTGTGTGTGTGTCTGCGTGTCTTGAGTAGACTCAGCTGGCTGAGATGGAGCAGTCCCACAGTCTGTGTGAGAGTTTGGCGAGGCAGCGTGATGAAGCCCAGCGGGAGGCGGAGAGACTGAGGACCAGCTTCAGGGACGTCGAGCGAACGCTGGGAACCAGAGAGAGAGCTCACCGACACAGAATCAAAGGCCTGGAGGAGCAGGTACACACACACACACACACACACACACACACACACACACACACACACACACACACACACACACACACACACACACACGCACACCCAGATCGTGGTGTAGATAAGGTTTCCTCTTCAGATTAAGATGATCTGGTTAAGAGTTTAATAAAAGGCAGTGTGTCCCCCTCTATATCCCTGCAGGTGTCCACCCTGAAGGAGCAGCTGCAGCAAGAAATGAAACGGCGGCAACCGTCTCTTCCGTCTTCCTTTCTGTCCCCAGGAAAGTGAGATGCAGCTTAAAACCAAAAGCACCCGCACGCCACGGCTGACGCGACAATCCACTCATCATTAATGTCTGAAAGCAATATTTTCTTACAGAAACATTCCGTAAAGAATTTATACTCTAACTCCAGTGTTTTAAAATATGATTGCTTTACTTTTTGATATTTAAATGAACGTTATTGTCTTGGTGTTTCATTGAACACTTAACCTGCAGCACACACTAGGCCAATGACGGCGAGTTCTGCTGATTACTGGCAACTGCCGGCACTTGATCCGTGCTCAACTTCCTGCTCTTATTCAAGAAGAAAACCCAAATCACTGCAAGGATTCTTCTCCACACAGAATCTGGATGTAGTGCAGGAATGAAAATCTTCCCGTTTGGCAGTTTGACCTCGATTCCTCCACATTGAGATGAACAGTTGAGGACACGAGGAGAAGGAAAGGACAGACTCCACCAAGTGCGAAGGCCAAGAAACAGACCAATTAAATATAATGAAGGAGCTGCAAATATTTTACTGATTATGTGTTACATAGGCAGCTTTATAACTGAAAAGGGGACCACTGCAGTATGATGGTATACGTACAGTATGTTTGTATTAGTTTGACTAGGTGTATATACTTTGTTCTTACTGTACAGCGAGAGGAAGATTAACAACAGCAATATGACCTGTATGTACACTTGGACGCCACATGTCTGCAGAGAATAAACTAATGACTAATAATAATGTATTTCATAAATACCTTTCAGGGAACTGATCTGCACGTTTTGACTCAATCATACACTGAATACTTGTAGTAAAAAAAAAACTTTATTTTTTTTCTCAGTCTTTATAGTGACAGTTTTACAAAGCAGTAGTACAGGGCTGTTTGTGAGAAGCCTTTTTAAAGCACTTGCTGCCACTGGAATGATATATATATAAAGCTTGGTTGCTAAGCACAGATTCAGGTGGCAATAGTACACAAACTAAGGTCACTCACCACCTGTTTCTTCACACATCTCATGATCTATTATGGCTAGCTATTGACTAGTTGTGTCTGATGTCAGGGCACAGTGGCCACCATTGATGCCTTGATCATCATGAGAATGATTGCTTTTCAACGCAAGTTCAGTAACATATCAACAAACAAAAAGCATGAGATTAATATGATGCAATATGCTAAAAATAACAAAAAGATGTTCTGCAGTTTTATGTGCATCTCTACTAGTTTTTATTGCACCAGTGTGATGATTTTATAGCACCAGCGATTCATACAATCATCAATGTTCTTTTGGAGGTTATTCATCCATACACACCAGATCTACTGGGCAGACACACATGTGTAAAGAAAAAATATGAACACAACAAAAAAGGACTAATAGGGCAAAGTGTGGAGAAACGTGGAGGAAGAAAGACAGATGAAGAGGATGTGATGATGTGATGAGGGATAGAGAAAGCGGCAGTGTCTGGGCAGGTAGTGTCCCTGAACTCTTCTCAATCAGCAGCCACCACAGCTCTTCCCGCAGCTTCCTCCTATTGATGCACACTGGCCGCTCAGCGCCGCTACGCCACAGCGAGAGAACTGATCCCGACAGAGGTCCGCTAAACACAGAGGCGGCGAGTTAAGATAACGATGCTTCATATGCAACCAAACACAACAAAATGCACAAAACACTGAACGCACCTCTGAGCAACTCTTCATGTGCGCACACAGTCCGAACGCAAACCTCCTTGTTGATGATGTACACCCGTCGCAAGCTTAATGGAAACACATGTAGAGGTCACAGGAGCATCATCATCATCATCATCATCATCATCATCATCATCATCATCATCATCATCATCATCATCAGTCCAAATTGTATTTAAAGATGCAGCACGGTGGCTCAGTGGTTAGCACTGTCGCCTCACAGCAAGAAGGCCCTGTGTTACTTTCTGTATTCTTGTTGTTCTGAGTTTGTACTCTAGGTTGAATGCACTTATTCGCTTTGGATAAAATCGTCTGCTAAATGACCTGTAATGTAATGTAATGTCTCTGACTACTGGACTCTGGACTCTGTAAAGCGACTTTGGGTACTTAGAGAAGCGCTATATAAGATTGAAGGTTATTACAAAGAACAAGTCTGACAAGAATCTGTATCTAAATCTAATGAAAACCCTGCGATGGCTGGATCACGAGCGTTATCCCTGTATCCACAGCCTGATTTATCTCATTCTTTTGGACCATTGAGTTTCAATGTTGTTGTTTTTTAAAAACTTTTTTTATTCACTTTTTTTTGAGTAACGCTTGTGAAAGGCTACTGTGCCCCGCTGTCTGAGGATGTATCTGAGCCTTTTATGAGCAAAACTCTGGTTGCTGGTTGCCCTGTTTTTAAAGATGTACATCCTCAGTAAGAACCAGAGGGCTGGGGGCCGCAGACAGGGCCCAGACGTTGGGGAGGAGCAATAAATGGACTAACACTTTGTTGGTTTAATTCTTGTCATAGAATTAGCTGTCAATAAGACATATCCGTTTTGCTTTAACGTATAATATTTTTTCTTTTTACATCTACACTGAAAGCATCAACACCTGCTTTCGCTTTACAGTGATCAGTAGTCACATAAATGTATTGTAGTCGAAACAGTATAATATAATATCATTTACATCACTGATATTTGCACTAGAATAGACCACAAGTCATGGATTGTCAATAAGGAAAGTATACATATACATTTGTTAAAAACTGACTTTTGAGCTCCTTGTTTGTGAAGACAAGCTGTTGAGAGAAGATTTGTTTTGTCTGCTTTGAGGAGACGTAGTGTTCAAGTGAGGTGGGTTAAGAAAGTCAAAAGAGGTTTTTACTGATTAACAGAGAAAAAGATGACATTTCACTCCATACCTGTAGAAGCAGAGGCTGTTCAAGCACTGTTTGCATGGCTTGTGAACGGAGTAGAGTCTGGTGCAGGGATACTGCTCCTCTCTGCAGTCTGGAAATCAATCACACAGCAAATGAATGTCTCTACTCAAACTTAACTGATAGTCTGTCCTCCTTTCTCTACGGTGTTCTTACCCAGAGGGCCGGGCTCTGTTGGCTCCGTCTCCAAATCGGACTCTGATATTTACATGGAAAACAGATTTACAAATGAGTTCTCGCCCACACTACATACAACTCTTAAATAGCGCGACTCGGACGGGGGCAGAGTTCAGCTCATATACCAGATTTCTCTGGACGGACCACTGGCTCGAGGCGAACCTGTTGCTGGAAGGTTCCAGGAGGAGAATCAGGATTTTCAGAGTCTGGACAAGAAGGAGAGGAATCACTTCTTTTTCTTAAACAACTAAACAGTGGTGTTTAACTTCAAAATTAACGTCGAAGGACATTTCTATGGACTTTAAAAATACTTTACCTGGGAAATAATCCGGGCCATAGTCCTCTGTGAAGCCAGGAAATAAGCAGAAGAAAAAATAGTTTCATGCAATAAACATTGTGAAACCAGTTACAGTCCTCCTCAGACACACACAACAACAAGCTCTGCACCATATAAAATAAACCACCTGCATGCCAAAACTGAACAAAACAGGCAGTTTGTGTAATCCATGACTTCATATGCAAGATGTTTAAAATAATGACATGCAGAGTGGTCAAAGTGCTAATTACACTGTGATTACAGTTGCTATGCGGGAGGTAAATAACAAGTAACTCCTCGGGGCGAGGTGACACATCAGAGGACAACAAAACAACTGATAACAGATGTGCTCAGCTACGATATAAACCGACGCTGAGCTGGAACAATCAGGGCCAATATTCTCTTAATGAACTCACCCAAAAAAGAAAACCGTTCTTGGTACTGAGCCTGGGCGAGCAGCACAACTGTTGACATTTCAGAACAATAAAGTAATCACAAAAAGATGGGATAATGAGTCGCATACAGGGGAGGAGAATTAAGTAACTACACATACTCTGAATACTGTAATTGGGTTTCTTAATATGCACTTTTTTCAGATGTTTTCTTACTTCTACCTTTTCACACATGTTTTTTACACATGTTTTGAATACTGCAGTTTTTCTCAAAATTGTCCTGCAATCAATGAAATGTGGAGTTTATTAGAAATAAAACACAACTATACTCATGTAGACTCACATTACAGCTTTACTCGGCCTGGTATGAGCAGTTATTGTGGTAATGTTAGCTAATGTTAGCATACATCAATTGCTGGGAAATTATGTAACTGACATTTGTCACACTACATATTTTTGCATTTACCATTATCCTGTAACTGCCGCCTGCAGCCACAGTTATGTTTTATGTTTATGAGCTACAGTTTTATTGATTCAGAGCTGTTCATGTATAAGAGAAAGTCACATGAAGTAGAATCACTTTAAAGTAACTAGAATGTAATGTTTAATATTTAATAGCACTTGGCCTGGTACGAGGATAAAGTCTTGCTTAAGGGTAGCTGTTAACTTCATATTTATCAATCTTAAAAATGTGGGTGAAAAAAAAAGAAAAGGGAATAAAAGTATTTCCCAAAATTGAACTTGCACATTTAATAATGAATATTTACATCTAAGATTTAGCCCCAGGTTTTCCGGGGCCTCGGTCAGTTACCTGGCAGACAGATGAGGAGCAGGACTCTCATGGTCACTTCGGGAGGTAGACTGACTCGGACACTGCAGGGGCGACGAGGAGAGAAGCCACAATGAAGACAGAGCAACATGAGGGGAATAAAGTGCTCACTGCTGGATATTACTCTGCCCCCCCCCCCCCCCCCCCCCCAAACTGGCCTCGGCAAGAAAAAGGGGGGAGAAAACTCTGACAGCAAGAATGTGGCACGTCTGTCTTTCTAAGAACAATCCCTCTGTTTTCCTACTTCTCCTCGCTGCCGCAGACAGTCTCGGGGCTTAATTCCAGGAAAAGAAACAGAGGACCCCTCAACCCCACCCCTCAGCCTGAGTTTTTTTTGCCCTCTCTCTGTCTGCTTCCACATCCTTCGTTTCCCTTCTGTCGTCCTCACTGCTGGTAATTTCCTCCCCCCCTCCCCCCTCCTCCTCTTTACCCCTTTTTCTTTCTTCTTCCTCTCAGGTTGAGTGAAAATGACATTTGCACTGAAAAACATGAACACTGACAGCCATAGCCATCCCTGAGTATGGCTTTGTACTGAAGCTAGCAGCAGAAGGAGGTCGCATTGTGAAACTGTTGCATACAGTAAAACCCATTAACCTTAGTTTCCTGTAACACTCACTAAAATACTTTTCCACTTTGTGGAAAGTATGAATGCTCCTCCTCCGCTGCAGTGCTGTAAACTGGATCATACACACAACATGAAGTAGTTAATGTGTGTGTATCAATACCTCAGTGAATGTGTGTGTGTGTGTGTGTTTGTGTATTAGCATCAGACACACACACACACACACACACACATTCTTCTTGTGCATCCAGTGGCTATCGGAAACCATATGTTTTCACAGCACACATCTGGGAGCGATTACCCCCCCCCCCCTCCCCAGTGAGCCCCTCCCTTCAGCTACATGCAGGCCCCATCTCCCCACCTACACTTACACACACTTAGACTCACAATCACAAATACACACACACACGCAGGCACGCACACGTACACACACACACACACACACACACACACACACACACACACATACACACATAGCCTATCACTCATTAGTATAAGTTTGTGAGGACAGCAACTTTCTGAGGTCAGCAACTAGAGATGTATTAGTGTCATTTATTTTATGAATACAGTTTTTTCTTCAACTATGACAGATATATAAACATAACATCTCAATCCTCTTCCCATGTGCCCTCATCGACCCCCAAACTCTGGAAGCAACTGTGTCTTGTGTGTTTTCCCTCTTGGCACCTCTCTCTCCATTGTAGTGCTCTTGCTGCAGGCCGAGCTGCGAAGTCCCGCCTCCTTCTTCTCTCCAGTGAAAACACAGGACCACATGTCAGCTCTCCTCAGCCATTAACACACGCGCACATTATCGCACCATTATTCGGTGTGTGCATTATGCGGACTGGGACGAAGTGTTAATGTTCTTGAAACGTGGTTTGGGCTGCATGCGATCTGTGCACCTCACCTCACATCTCTTTACGCCCCCCCCCCCCATCATCATTTTGTGTGATTTTTTGTTGACGCAAATGCAACTCAAGTTAAGTCTTCTGAACAATCAGAGCATGATATACAAACAAACAAAGTAGGTTAACAACACGTGTGAACACAGGTCGGGTTTCGGAGGTTCTTACCTTAAATGTGCTTCAGTTTGCTCCGACTATCCTCAGCTCTCATGCGTCCTGTGAGTGCAGGAGGACTTTGCAGCACCACAGTGTACCACCCCGCACCAGTAGTCTCCTCCCCGTCCAGTCCCAGTCCCAGCCTCCAGCCTCCAGCCTCCAGCCCCCGGGCCCAGCACCGACCCGCGACACGACCACGGTGATCCCGAGACCGTCCGGCTCCGAGACGCTACCGGATCGGTCATAACGATGAGCTGAGCCAAATACATGCTCGTTATTTATTTGTTTTCTATCATATGTGTGATACACATTTATATTATTTGTGCTTCTTTATTTATTAAATATCACTTTGGGGTGAGATGTCATCAAGATTCAAGAACATGTATTTTTCAATATGACATTTTTTAAACGTGCATGATGAAGTTTTGTGTCACTTCTGCAGAAAAAAACATTTGACAGTTCCAGACATGATAGACTAGAGTAAGATTGACAACGTGTCCTAACCTTCATACCAATATTAATTATGAGCTTTACTATGTTTTGATGTGTTTTCATTAGATTGCACCGGAGTTGTTTTTGTTCTCATCCATGTGAGCTTTGCAGGCTTTGCAGCTCTAAACTTCTCTACTCCAGGTCAACGGGGTGTCGCGCCTGTAAGACACCAACATCAACGAGCTACATCACTTTTTACATGATTGCAACTTGAACTAAAAATGTGATGAAACACTGTCTCTTACAGAAACATCTGCCTTCAACTAAACTCAGTGATGAAACTTCAGCTGGTTGAATCAGTTCAGGCTCCGCCCACTAGTGTCCGCTATAGGACAACAACTGCTCACCGCTGTGGAAGTGTGTAGAACCATTACTGACATAAAATAATAACCGAGGAAAGCAGCTGAAGGCAGATAAACTATTTATTTTCAATCAAAACAGAGACTGTTGGTATGTTGGAAGATCTGAAGGAAAATATACACCGTATGTCTTCGAAGCAACCGCGAACCTGGAAAAGCGACATTATTAAATGTTTACACACAAGAAAACATCTCCTTTTAACTTCAATATGCAGCATCACGTCTCCCAATTGCACAAACATAGATACAGTAGCATTGAAGACAAATACCTCTTTACGGTACACGTAAGACTCAGACACTTTCTCGAGCATTCATACTGTACATGTGCGTTATGCAACACCAAGTCCTTCAACCACACACACGTTTCCATTACAGTTGACTACAGCGTGCTGTGGTGGTGGAGCTGACTGGTGCACTGGCCCTTCAGACCTCAAAAAGCATTTTTTATAAATCAGTATTTAATAATATCATGGAGGGAAGTGTTGTACAAGAGGACAACGGAGGGTTCAGACGGCGGCCGCCTGCTTCTCCTTGTACGTGGCCATCATCTTTTTGATCTCAGCTATCGCCTTTCCCGGGTTCAGGCCCTAAGAGGAAGACCACAGACGAGGAAAGAGCTGTAAGAAGCTGCACTGCACAAACAGAGCACGTTGTCTATTCAAACGAGACAACATGTACGTGAGCGGTTGCGTGCATCTGGCTGCAGATGTGTTACCTTGGGACAGGTCTTGGTGCAGTTCATGATGGTGTGGCATCGGTAGAGGGAGAAAGGATCCTGCAGCTTGGACAGACGCTCCTCTGTGAATTCGTCTCGTGAGTCGATCATCCAACGGTACGCCTGTGGGACAACAGGATGTGACCCATAAACGCTTCATCCGTGTGCTAACTCTTTATTCACTCACAATTTGAATCAGCGATTCCTAAATGTTAATGTGCTCGGACACACACCTGCATCAGCACAGCCGGCCCGAGGTATTTGTCTCCGTTCCACCAGTAGCTGGGGCAGCTCGTACTGCAGCAGGCACACAGGATACACTCGTACAGCCCGTCCTACGCGGGACAAAAAGGATGATATTTATTTTCATGGGACTTTTGACAGCACTGGAAAATGTTTTGTCAAAATAAAAACCAGTGGCGTACCAGTTTCTGTCTGTCTTCCACCGTCTGCAGGTACTGCTCCTTCCCTTCCTTTGAGTCGTCCTTCTTCTTCAGGTAGGGCTCAATAGACTTGTACTGAGCGTAGAAGTTACTCATGTCCTGCAAACACAATTGTACAATTGAGGTGTGAGTCAGCATGTCAGGATGAAACTATCAGATATAATGCATCTGGAAATTCAAAAGGGAAAATTGGATTTTTCAGCAAATACTCCGCCAACTACATCTGTGTGTCTGATCAACTGAACTCACTAAACAATAAATCCACAAAGACGAGGTGGAAAGTGTTGACCTGATATCAGTCACATGTAGCTAGATGTATAGCATTTGACCTATTAGTCTTAAATCAAAATTACTGGCAACATAAATACTTGCAGATGTTGGATATAAACCGAATATACCATGTGTATTATGTCTAATCTATTAGCATGTGTTGGCTATGTTTGGATTGATTATAATCATCACTAACGAACAAAACTCAGAGGCATCCATGTTTGACAAACACATGTAAATGGGTTGGACTGGTGGAGTAGAATGTGTTATCAGTTAGCGCAGGTCCGATATGGCCCGGTGGATATTTACTCACCGGTACCAGGTCCTTGACCACATACATGTGTGGAAGAGGGTAAATCTTAGACGGCTTGCTGGTGTTGGTGTCGATCTTGTTGAGACATGCAAGTGTGTTTCCTCCATTAATGTTCATCGCACAGGATCCACAAATACCTGCGTTCACATACAAATAACAAAAGCTTTTAATATAAAGTCTGAGGCGAGACAATCTTACAGGGTATAATGACATACGGGGGTTGGAAGAAAAGAGTAATGTAGATTTTAATTATTTTTTTAAAATAAAGAGAAGCTTGTGCGTCATTATCTTTCATGGTTGAATGACCAATAGTTGGAATGAACAATTAAACACTTAAAAATAAAATAAATCTACAAAGGAAAGTTGGTATATTGCCTTAAATAAACAAGCCTGGTTCCTAAAAACTACATGACCCTTACTGTAACCATCCTGCACTAACATAACTGAATAATCTAAGACTATTTAAAGTTAATACTAATCTATTGGTCGATTAAAACTACAACTTCTAATCATACAGAAATATTATAAACCATATTTTATCATCTAAAGGTCCATTTGTAAAGCCTCAGTGTTACTGACCTTCTCTGCAGGAGCGGCGAAATGTCAGAGTGGAGTCCATTTCATTTTTGATCTTGATCAGGGCGTCAAGAACCATCGGGCCACAACTACATGAAGACAAAACAATCAGTGGTTGAATTCCTCTATTTTTTTGTTTTGGACCCTTTTAGTTGCAGCGTTGTATTGGCAGTAGTTGAGAGTACACCTGAGCTGATTAGAGGCGAAGGGAGATGACTAGAAGTATGCCAGTCACAGCCGTGTGAGTCACATCCACCTGAAGGCTGTCAGTTTGCGCCACCTGCCTTCTGTTTACACATACTTGGGTTCCTGCTTCGAACTTCACTAAGAGATACGCCTCCACCAGTCCAAGTGAACACGATCAGCTAATAGCAGCGCTATTAAAGAGGACATATTCTGCACTATACATTATAAGAAATAAGCAGAGTTTTGTTCAGAGAGGAATCAGAGTCCTCTTCATCGCAACTCTCACAAGTAAAAGTTAAAAGATCTACACACATAGGTCACGGATAACGGACTTTCTGCCACGTGTCAATTCGTTTAAAACTCAACCTCCCAATTTGTTTAGGAAGTGGACATCACTATATGCAATAATACACTCTTAGAATAGAAAATAACAGATTCAGTAACACCTCTCCAATCATTTATGGGTACCAGGACACCTTGTTGTGCATTGTGACAGATTTATGTAGCTAATGAATGAAAGCACACATTTACACAATGCAGTACACACAGTACTGGGCTTTCTCACGGGAGGTGAACAGGCTGCAACACTTACGTGTTGAGGTCAATGTCATAGGTCTGCATGCGGGGTTTGTCTCCCGGAGTGTCTGGGTCCCATCTGTAGATCTGAAACTTCTTTATTCTGGGTTGAGCTGCTGGAGCCGCTGCTGTTTGGGCAAACCGCAGCGCCTGACAGCAGAGACGAGAGGGGAGAGGATTATATATAATGTTTGCATCGCACAGTGCCTTTACTCATGTCCTCTAACGCTACATATCAATGGATCAGCTGTTTTAGTAACATAGCTTAACATTCAGCCTAAGACAGATCAGTGATACAAGATCAGTTTTCTGTGAGTTAAAGCACAACACATTGTAACGCCCTCTCAGGCACATTTGTAATTTGTGAGATGTGGCTATACAAAATAAACTGAATTGAATTGAAAATCAGGATTTACCAGAAATCACATTTCACATTTCATCTCACTGCAGTGACATGATTTGTTGGTTTGTATTAAATGCAGTCCATATATGTCTGATTTACTAATCTATATGTCTATCTATCTCTAGAAGAAGAAGAAGAAGAAGAAGAAGAAGAAGAAGAAGAAGAAGAAGAAGAAGAAGAAAGTAACCGCCATATTAACTAAGTTAACTACATAGGTACCTTTCGTAAAGTTGACGTTACTATAGCTAATTAACTTAGCTTGAGCTGAACAATGTTTACACGTTTAGCTCGTACCTTGGCGTGTTAACGTGAACCTGGATTTGAATCGTCTGGAGTGACATTAGAAGTTAAAGCCACACTAATACAGATTACATCAACACGTTACAGATGCCAGGAAGGACGAGATAGTTATTAGCTAGTAACGTCCGTGGGACGACGTATGGACTTCACTGCATAGACGGAGCCCTCCCCTGTCACAGGGTAACGATGACGTGACGTTCTCTAAGCAAAGCAAGGGCAGAAACTGTAACTGACAATCACAGGTAATCAATACTGTTTGTTTATTCAAACAATTTCGACATACCACCAGTCCGGCGGGGGAGCGGGACGCCAAAACACCACAGCGGCTCAAGGACGAGAGACAGGCAACCGACATTTTGGAGTTCCTCTGACCTCCACCGCCTGCTATCCCGACGTCCGACGTGGCTGCGTCACAACTCTGGTAGAAGCGCGTGTTTTGTTGACCGACGTCTTCCGTCTTTCCACTCACGTTGACACAATAATAGCGTGTTTTTTGTATATAGTTAATGTTTTGTTAATTGTTCCGTTGACTTGCTTACGACCATTTCGTTCCGAACCCTCTTTCAATGTTTAATCTCCCATATTCATACATAATAGTAATGGATCTCTTTCAATTATGATTGTAAACCCCGGGCGGAGCCGAGGACACCCTTACAGGAGATGTCCGGGTCTTTGAATCGAACGAACCGAGGGAGCCTCTATCAGTCGTAACACAACATGCGCAGTTGTACTCACTAACAGTCTCTTTACGGGTGGAGTTGGGTTTAGGTCACTTAGATAGCATTTCCACTCCGTTCTAGGGGAACCTGTGTTGAAAGAGAACCGTCATGGTGTTCCTGACGCTGTCCTCTTGGATCAGAAACCGTGGACCTGACAGATATTGGAAAGTTCAAGAAGTTCTCAAACATGCACGGGTAAGGGCACGACTATTTCCTGGAGGAGAAGGGGCTAAGCGGTCCATGCTGTCAACATTATGGGACGTGCAGCATGGTTGTAGTCTGTGCTAACTGTAGCTGAATCATTGTTTAAACAAGCAACTCAGCGAGTCATTTGATCGTTTAACTAGATCTAGAAATGTCCTATGCTGTTTGATTCAGTGAGAAAGATGCATAGTTTTTAAGAAATATAATATTGACAGTATATTGATAAGTCATTGAGTTTTTGTCTTCTGTCCTATCGGTCTGCAGCACTTCAGAGGCAGAAAGAACCGCTGCTACGGTCTGGCCCTGCGGGTGGTCCGGAGAGCCTTCGTCTACGCCACCGCAGGTCGGACGCTCAAGAAGCGCAACATGAGAACCGTGAGACACCTGCAACTCACACGACACCTCAACAGTAACACACGGCGGCACACGTGATTTAAGTTGTCATGCCCAATAAAGAGCTCCACAGTGTAACTCTCTCTCAGTATAATTGTGCCTCACTTGAATCGTCTCTGGGAACGTATTGAACCTCATTGTGTGGGCAGAGGAGGCTGCACACAGTCGAGCCCTGTGCTGTTCTCTAATGTACTTTATTAACCCCAGAGAATCCACTCAGTATCAATATTGCATTACACAATATATTGAAAAAATACTATATTACAACTAAAACATATAAATGAGTAGTAATACTCAATTACATGTGTGTATTAGGGCCCTAAGATACATTTAAATGTACTCAAAATTGTAAAAAAGGAAGCTTGTATTTATTGTATAATGGTAAAACTAAAAAACATCTTTCTATGATTACTGTAAGACTAAATCTGATGTAAGTGATGTAAAATAGAAGTCAGTTAGTTTTAGGGGGTCTTGTTGCAGGGGAGTGGATTAATTGTTTGACTTTATAGAATGGGCATGTCGACTTCTTGCAAAGAATAATTGTATATAATTGAGCAAAGTAATTAATTTAAAGCGACACTATGTAACTTTTCCCCTGTAGCGCCCCCTTCAGGTATTTAACGTCTGGCTCTCGAGCCATATATGGCTCTTCCGGCTCGTCTGCTCCCAGCTGATCGCGACCGGGCTGCTGCTGATCAGCGGCATGTCACTCCGTCCTCTACGAGTCGCGTAGCGGAGCAAATAAAAAGTCACCTGCGAGCGTGGACTGGCACTATAAGACATTGCGTACAGCTGCCAGACAGGAAGTTGAACTACTTCCGCCGGAAGTACCGGGCGGCTCCCAACATCTTACATTCAGCAGTTTTCTGGCCACAGACCCCCGATGGCAGTGGCGGAGGAGCAAATCAACATATTAAAAGTCATTGTAGCGGCACCATTTTTTTCAAGCTGTTTTAAGGTGGAAAAGTTACATAGTGGGGCTTTAATTTGTTGTGCTCTTATTTCTTCAGCTCTGGATCACACGCATTGCAGCAGCATCAAGAGAGCACGGCCTGAAGTATCCCATTCTTATACACAACCTCACCAAGGTTAGTTGTGCTGAGTGTTGCCGTGTTGCACCCGTCCTGTCTACATTCTTTATGCTGGTTGTTCACTCTATCTATATGTGACGTGTATCCTTCATGCAGACAAATGTTCAGCTCAACCGACGTGTAATCAGTGATCTGGCCATCACAGAACCTCGGTCATTCCTCTCACTGGCAAAACTGGCGCGGGCTCGGCAACAGGAAGGCTTCCGTGGAGCGTTGGGTGACGGCAAAGAGCCTGCTGGTGTCTTCTCCCGTGTTGTTTTGCTACAGTAAAGGACTTGCTGCAGTGAAAGAGCTCCAGTTGTTATGTGGTTGAAAGAATGCTGTTGTTGAATTTTAGAGCTATTCATGAAGTAGTCAGTCAGGCACACACTCACTTCCTTGCTGTACAGCTATCTTGCTCAAGGACACTCCCTCTGACCTTGAAATACAGTTTCTCCACTCAATATGCTCAACTGCACCCTTGTTGCTATTGTGTTCAAAAGCAGTGCATCCCTAGAAACAGATTTGATAAATGTACACTATTTTCAGGTGACCCGGTTCAAGTTCAATATAGAGTCAATTAGATGATATTTTTGAAATTGTGCACCTTGTCATAATAAGGATAGTTTGCTCACAGACAGCCCTGCTTCTGCTCCAGTCACTGATTTCAACCCAACCCCATCATGTGTGCTAGACTTTTCCGCCTACAGTGTTGCCGACAAAATACTCCACTACAGCCGTCCTGATCACTGCCAGTATCATAATACAGCATGCTATTATAAAATCACACAGCCCTCTGTGCGTTTTGCATAAGTAACCTTTGATTTGGTTATGTTTTGATGCAGATTGTGAGTTTTCAGGTGGTTGGGCAGAAGACTGACCTCAAGCTTTTTCATTTGAGTTGTGAGAAATATTTATTTTGCCAATTGTTGAGGTTATCCTCTGACTGTTTGGTTCATTAAACATTTTGATATATATATATATATGTATTGTCTTGTCATAATTCTCTTCAGACATTTTAAGGGTGTGATTTTTTTGAGAGCTATTTCATTCTGTATTAGTCATTTGTCACCCTAGTGTTGGCTGTTAAGGATATAATTATCTGTAATTCAATACACGTGGTATATGAGAAGCATCACTATAAATATCCCTCTAGTCATCACATTTAGTCCCGATGAATGCTCAATAAAATACAAAGCAAACATGGCAACCAATGTCAATGACCTATGTCTCACAAAACCAGAACCAGTCTGATGCAACTAGAAGAAAGCCATGTCTTTTTCGTTGAATTGTACGCATCGTGACCCTCTGCGGCTACCGTATCAATTTTGGGTGGGACTACATCAATGACCTCTGCTGAGGACGGATGTTGGATCAGCCAATAAGAAGCAGAAGTGCTTGTTTCTAGCCAATCCTCATTGAACTTATTCAAACGAATCGGTTCTCGCTGTCGCACCTGCGCAGAAGGCTGCGGCATGACACGCGTGTAGAGGAAGTGCAGTGACAGGTCTGGAGCTGCAGCCGTTCATCACAGAACCGGCTAAACTGTGCTTTATTCATTCACGTGAAAATGTCGTGGATATTCGGCCTGAACAAGGGACAACCGGAGGGGCCTCCCGGTCTCCCGGATCAGCCTGCACCTCCTCCCCCGCCGGCTGGAGGCTCCGGCGGCGGCGGAGATAAACCCAAGGACAAATGGAGCAACTTCGATCCCACCGGGCTGGAGCGAGCTGCTAACGCGGCCAAGGAGCTCGACAAGTCCCGTGAGTGTTCCGCAGAGCTGGCCGCTCAATAGAGGCTCCTCCTGGATATATCAACATGCACACACCGGCATGCTGCTCCATCAGCCAGCTCCTCGCTGGTTCATAGCGGTGGTCGCTTCAGTGATGGTGCAGCTACAATGCTGAGGCCCACAATCGCAGCCAGAATCTGTACTTATACATTTTAATGTATGTCCTCTTTGTGAAGCTGCTGGTTGTCTAGAAGACCCTGTGCTGCTCTCCCTTTATACTACATCAGACTAGAGAGGGTTCAAAGGTCACCACCATACTCTACTTGCATGTAATGATTGACCAGCTGTTTCTCTGGTTCTGCGCTCATCTTATAACGTTTGTCATTCATGTGTGACGAAGAAGGAGTCGTTGTGCTCAGGCAGACTATCGTGCTGCATGGTGCACTGAACTTCTCCATACTTTGAATCCATCACACGTTTGAGTCCTGTGTTGTTGCCTCTCATCTCCAGGACATGCCAAAGAGGCTCTGGATCTGTCTCGGATGCAGGAGCAGACCACTCAGATGGAGCATCAGAGCAAAATGAAGGTACAGTTTAGAGACCATCAGCCCAACTCTGCTGGAGGACATCAGTGCTTTCCCCATATAATTTGTTAATGTTTGCCAGTTTTAATTAATTAATGAAAACAATATGTTACTTCGGGCTGCTGTGTCCTTTAATCACAAGGTTGGTGGTTCGATCCCCAAGTGTCTTTAAGAGGGAAACTGAACCATAAGCTGCTCCACTGCTCCTTAAAACACTTAGTCAATTCAGTTTATTTTGTATAGCCAGAGGTCATATTACATATTTTCCTCAGAGGTCTTTACAATCTCTACACATAGACATCCCTGTCCCAGGACATCACATCGGATCAGGAAAAACTCCCAAATAATAGAAAAAAACCTTTCACGTGGAAAAAGGGAAGAAACCTCCAAGAGAGCAATAGAGGAGGATCCCTCTCCAAGATGGACAGAAGCTATAGATGTCATGTGACCAGAAGGAATAATTACAGAGTTACAACACATCCAATGAGTATGACGTAGTGTATGAATAATTAAATAAATAATAATGTATACTTTATTGATCAAATTTGTGTCTGCATTTGACCCATCCTTCGTTATGAAGGAGCAGTGGGCTGCAGTGAAGCACCGCGCCCGGGGAGCATTGGGGGATTCAGTGTCTTGCTCAATGACACTTCAGGCTGCAACTAATGGGGAGAGCGGGGATCGAACCTGCTACCTTGCGGTCACGGGACGACCACTCTCCCCACTGAACTAAACCTCCCCAAATTCATATTAGGCATGGAGCACGATCCAGACCTTCATGATCCATCAGGCAGCCGGAGGTAGAGAGGAGTGGGCAGAGCATCAGCAGGGCCATGGCATCAGACCCAACCAGATCCAATGAACCCTATGAGACTTATGTTGGGTTAAATGCAGAAAAAGCAGAACATATTCCACATCATTTACTTTTTTCGGCATCTAGATCAGACCAGAAACATTTTGATTTCCCAAGTCCAAGATTACTTCTAATGGCATTGTTGATGAAGTTTATGATGCTTTTTAAACTTCTTTCTTTTTGAGTATTTTCTAAGCCTTTGCAATGGATTTAAATGTTCATCAGTGTGTCCCTTGGGCTTATTCAATTCTTTTGTGCGCCTCTCTCAGGAGTACGAAGCAGCAGTTGAGCAGCTCAAAGGTGACCAGATACGAATCCAGGCAGATGAGAGGAGGAAAACTGTTAATGAGGAGACCAGGCAGCATCAAGCGGTAAAACCAAACGCTTTCTCTTTTTATTTTCATTACTTTAAGAGCAATTATAAGTATGCTGCAACAATTGAACTGGAACCATATTGAGTTGTATGTTTTCAACTGGTTGTTTTCTGCCTCATTACAGAGAGCTCAGTTTCAAGATAAGCTGGCCAGACAGCGATATGAGGACCAACTAAGGCAACAGGTGAGGTCATTTACTGAATGTTAAGTATAAACTGCATTAAAATGATACCCGGTACTAACCGTTTGCTTTTCTTTCAATAGCAAGTGCTGAACGAGGACAACCTCCGCAAACAGGAGGAGTCTGTGCAGAAACAGGAGGTCATGAGGAAAGGTACCAGACGTCACCACTCGGGCTCCTGTCGACGCTCATGAAGATGTTAAACAGCATTTATATGTACTTGGTTATGTCTTGTGGTTTTTATAGCGACAATAGAGCATGAGATGCAGCTGAGGAACAAGAATGAGCTCCTGCGTATCGAGGCCGAGACTAAAGCACGAGCCCGCGTGGAGCGAGAGAATGCCGATATAATCCGAGAGCAAATCCGTCTGAAGGCTGCAGAACACAGACAGACGGTCCTGGAGTCCATAAAGTAAGATACACTGACAGGTTGCACTGTCATGTTCATGATGGTGAGGATTAGATAGTTGAAACTAAATGTGATAAAGAAGTTTTTTTTAATTAATACGTGGGTTTGTATTACACATGCACGCACGCATGCACACGTGCGAAATTGTTATATATATATATAGAAATTTCCCTCAGGATAAATAAAGTTATATCTCAGCTTACCTGAGAAACTATCAGTTATGTGAACGGTAGGTTTGAGGGTCGTATTGTGGCGTCTGTTTGCTTTTAGGACTGCAGGTGCCGTGTTTGGAGAAGGATTCAGGGCCTTTGTGTCGGACTGGGACAAAGTGACGGCCACGGTGAGGCTCTTCTTTCCTACCACAATCACTTAAGTGAATTAAGGAAGAACTAAATGCAACTAAACAATTCCTCTGAAACATCTCTTCTATCAAATAAAAGCTAATTAGGTATAAAAGAACAACAACATATTTACAGATATCGTTCTATTCAAAAAGATGGTTTAATTTGAAAACTCTCACTAACAAAAGTTATATTCAAAGCTGAATGATATGTAATTATAAAATAATTTTTGACACATATATGCATGTGCTAGTATCACACTATTGATGACCTCCTATATGGACAAAGAGTAATCCTATATTTCCATTTAGATATTTGTTTTGGTGAGAGCAAACCTGAAATGTTGAGTTGTTTCTCCTGATTCTCACAGCGAACAGTCTGATGGTTGTGTAACTGTCCCCCCGTCGTCAGGTGGCGGGACTGACCCTTTTAGCCGTGGGAGTTTATTCCGCCCGAAGTGCCACCGCGGTGGCGGGACGTTACATCGAGGCGAGGCTCGGGAAGCCATCACTGGTGCGGGAAACGTCCCGGTTCACTGTCGCAGAGGCAATCAAGCATCCCATCAAGGTAGCTGATTAGCATTGGAGCCGTTGTTTATTTTGTTGAGTGCAGACTATAATATGCTATTTCTCCTTCTTTTGTGAACCGTTAGACGACCAAACGGCTGAAGAGCAAACCTCAGGACGCCCTCGAGGGAGTTGTGCTCAGTGTAAGTGGACATCAAAGTCTTCACAGAGGATGAAGCCAACAACCACTTCATCTAAATGCATGTTTCCATCTCTTAGCCTTCCCTAGAAGAGCGTGTACGTGATATCGCCATAGCAACAAGAAACACGAGGCAGAACAACGGCCTCTACAGGAATATCCTCATGTACGGCCCTCCAGGAACAGGCAAAACGCTCTTTGCTAAGGTAACACTGAACGATGGCTGATGTAAGCATTTGCGGAAAACCGTGCTCTTTATAACAAAGAGGCATTTCCCTTCCATCGAGTAGAAGCTGGCAGTGCATTCTGGGATGGACTATGCAATCATGACTGGCGGTGACGTGGCCCCCATGGGCCGTGATGGTGTAACAGCCATGCACAAAGTGTTCGACTGGGCTGGAACAAGTCGGCGAGGGTATGTTACATAATATTAATTCACTAATTTATCCCAATACTGTTTGGATACACGTTACGTCTAGTCCTCATGAACATCACGACCCGATCCGACTCAACTACTCTACTCTTATTCACATTCGGTTGTCACATCTCACAAGATAAAGCACATTATTCCATCAAAAAATAAAAGTCTTTACACCTATTTGCTGTGTGCAAGGTCATATTTAAATAGGGTTGCATTGCATGTATCAACAGATAAAGGTTAACGTGTGTTTTCTTCCTGTTACAGACTTCTTCTGTTTGTTGATGAAGCTGATGCATTCCTTCGCAAGAGATCCACTGTAAGTTTGCATGTATTTCATTTTCCTGACACCAGAGTTTTTTTATAAAATATGTTTTCCTACACTTTAAATTCCTCTTAACAAGAAGTCTTTGTGCTGTTCCTTTTGTAGGAGAAGATCAGTGAGGACCTAAGAGCCACTTTGAACGCATTCTTGTATCGTACTGGAGAGCAGAGCAGCAAGTAAAACATATTTATTTTACATTTGTATAAACCTTATATGGGTCGTACTCCTCAATTTATTTGACCTTGTCTATAAAACCTTGGCTACACCTCTAAGCTGCTTGATTTCTGTGTTTTTTTCTGGCAGGTTCATGCTGGTGTTGGCCAGTAACCAACCAGAGCAGTTTGACTGGGCCATAAACGACCGTATAGACGAGATAGTGAACTTTGCTCTACCTGGTCCTGATGAGAGGGAGAGGCTGGTGCGGTTGTACTTTGACAAATATGTGCTGGAACCTGCCACAGGAGGGAGGCAGTGAGTACACTCCTCAGAAACACAGCTGTTAAAATAAGGCCCCAAACCACTGCATGCTAAGGATGCATACTGGACCCAATAATTCGTTCAGGTCACCATGCCTAGCAAGAGAGCTCACCTGCGCACATAACAGCTGAGCAAGGCACACGCTGGCTCTGTCATCCTGGCTCTTTGAGAGATGCTCCTTGCAGAGTGAGAAAGCCAGGGGAGCAGCCTCCCCCCAGGTCCTAGTGCCTGCGTATTATGGCCTTTTTTTTCTTCTTTTTTTTTTTTTTTTTTTTGAGGGAGCTCAATGTTGACTATTTTTAGAACATGCCGTGCGGGCGACTCACCTGGTCCCTGCGGGCGACCAGGTGCCCGCGGGCACCGTGTTGGTGACCCCTGCTCTAATCAATCTGTTTGTGTGCAGGAGGATGAAGCTGGCAAAGTTTAACTACGGTCAAAAGTGCTCCGACATAGCAAAGCGGACCGAAGGCATGTCGGGAAGAGAGATCTCCAAGCTGGGCGTGGCCTGGCAGGTACGTCCCTGTAGTCTTTGTGTATCCATAGCGGTACAGAAAACGAATGCACTGGCTATCTTAATTTTGCAATTCTTTACTTCAAATATGCGGCAACATTTTGTGATGTATAATACTTATGATGACTGTTGTAGGCAGCAGCATATTCCTCTGAAGATGGCATCCTGACGGAGGCCATGATTGATGCACGAGTTGATGACGCTTTCAAGCAACACCTTCAGAAGATGGACTGGCTGCATGGAGACGAGGTGGCTCAGGCCGCGACCCTCACGCCTCCTCCAGCGGGAGCGACAGCCAGTGGAGCCAAGCTGGGCTTCAATCTGCCCCTCAGTGAGGCGCCTGAGGCTCAGGAGGTGATCGCCCCAGTCCTCGAGGTCAAAATGAAACCAGAAGGTGAAAGTACATCCCCTCCTTCAGACGAGCAGTCGGCAGAGGGCACCAGTGGACAGAACTGTGAGGGCGCTGCTAAGGCAGAGGCTGCGGCGGAGAGTCAAGCCGAGCCCGCTGCCCCCCCCACTGGCGGCAACGGCAAGATAGAAAAGGAAACCAAAACCGGATCTTCTCCTCCTAAGGATGGAACTCCAGTTTAAGATGTAAATGCAGAGTGGCCTGGTGAGGAAGATTAGTGTCCCGTCGCTAACTAGTCTGTTAGTTTATGTCTGAAAGACTTTGTTCAGCAGGTCAGAGCAGATAATCATTTAACTTAACGAAACACAAATAACGCCTGAGACTCTTCGATTCTCATAATGTATACATTGTCAAAGTGTACTTTACAGACTGTGTGTCTGCATTCAACCGTATATAAGTATTGTGCACATTGTCTCTCTGTTGAAATGATTAAATAGATTTGATTTTTATAAACAGCGGAAGTCCTGATGTTTTTAAAATACAGTAGCTTTATGATATGATGTAACCGGGGGCGTTGATGTGAGTTTAAGAGGATAATCCAAAGACGGTTAATTAACATTTATTTCCAGAAAGCCAAATTTGACCAGTCAGTGGCGTGACTATTAGTATAAACCTGAAAATATAGCGCTCTGACTTTGCAATGACATTGTCGAGCATTATAAATATGTATCTATGGTTTTGAGAGGTTATAGCAACATAATGGAGGAGCTACAAGCAGAGAGGAGGGCGGTACAATCCATAGGAGATGATGTCCTATAGGAAGCCTTGAGGCCTTTCCATATTTCATAGCAATGGCTGAAGGCTTCTTCTGCAAAGTCAAGGGCATAACTGTGTCCTTGGCTTTAAATAGGACACATGATAAAGCTCCCGATAAGACGGTAAAGGATGACGTCCTTTACACATGTACTATGCCTCATACATAACCAAAGAATTTGTAATTTAACTTGATGGAATCCCCATGAAGACTACAAGTTTGAAAGAAGTGAGTTTACATTAGCCATGCACTAGTATAACACACCCACATCTCCTACTGGGCTTTTATCAGACACGTTGCATTGTGGGTAATGTAGGTGCCAGGTTTTGACTCTCCGGATCCGCTTCGATATTAATAACTTATCAAAAGCACAAAAATATTTTTTTTAAAAGACTTTTGACTCAATCAGACCTTCAAAGACTACATATAGAAAACAAAACACAACACACTATTGAATGCATTTGTCATTTTATCGTCATGTGTCATTGACATTATGGTTGACATCGTGATTGATGTGCAGCGTGTTCCCCCTGGAGTCCTCTGTGCGTGGTGCACGTATCCGCCTCACCGACTCCTTTTTATTGCTGAATGTGGGCATCCATGACCAGAAACCTACACCTGGAAAGAAAGACAGGGACACTGGGCTGGTGAGAGGCTCCTATATGTGCGTTTATGTGTGTGCAGGGGGAGGGGGGGGGGGGGTGCAGTGTGTGAGTTGTAGCCTACAGTACATTCACAATACAAATGCTGGTGGAGGAAGAGTAAGGAAAGGGATTAAAATAATACATCAGACAAGCTATTATCACATTAAGAGATGAATGAGGGGAAATAGGGCACTTTAGATGCCATTTCTTTGCACCCGACTATAAATGACAACCTTTTGAAAAAACATATTTTTTCAAAAGGTTTTAATCTAACTGATGATGTGGACTTTATTTTAATAAAATGTGACTTTCTTTTGAAGACGGAGAAAAGGTAAACAAGTCTATCCCTGAATGGTTTCTCATTTTAAACAGCCAAATATGAATGTGCTATGAAACTTGTACTTATCCCCTGGGGATGAATAAATATCTAAATAATAATGTTATAGCTATAAAAACATATTATACTGCAAACCACTAACAATTATAACCTCAGCTTTTCCCTACATGCAAGTTTGGTTTCAGTGGACTTTACTCACCACTCATTTGGTTCTCTTTATATTTGAGCCGTGAGTGACAAAGCCTTTCCAGCCACTGCAAGAAGAAGCTGATGCAGAAACCCAAGAGCAGTCCAAGTATCACGTTCATCTCCTGCCACGTCATGATGTCACTTAAAACATTTTCTCTGGAATCCACCATGGACTGGGCCCCATTATATGGAACAACATGATATACTTGATGCCTGCAACAGACAGAGCAGAGGCCAGTGGTGGAAGATTAGCACAGTAAAAACAAGAAATATGATTCAATTCAGTTTATTTTGTAAAGCCTATTCTCACAAATTACAAATTTGCCTCGGAGGGCTTTACAATCTACACATAGACATCCCTGTCCCAGAACCTCAAATCGGATCAGGAAAAACTCTCAAATAACCCTTCAGGGGATAAAAAGGGTAGAAACCTTCAGGAGAGAACAGAGGAGGATCCCTCTGCAGGATGGACAGATGCAATAGATGTAATGTGTACAGAAGGAATCATTACACACAAAATAAAACACAGTAACAACCCAATCAATGAATATGACAGAGTGTATGAATAGTTGGTATAGGTATATTCCACGATCCAGACTTCCATGATCCATCAGGCAGATGGAGGTAGAGAGGATGGGCGGAGCATCAACCGGGCCATGGCGTATGATGAACGACATGGACCAACATCTAATATATTTGCAACCCCTTGTTCAAACCAGTCTATTTGCAGTTTTAATAGAAATACAGTGTGTGGTTATTAGGTGAAAATGTAGTACTTCCCAAAAGTCAAATTTTCTGAATTCAGGAAAAACAGCCTTGAGAGAGAAAGAGAGAGAGAGAGAGAGAGAGAGAGAGAGAGAGAGAGAGAGAGAGAGAGAGAGAGAGAGAATTGCAGTCTTACAAATATTAGGAATACAAAAATTGAGTGGCTAATATGATTCCTGATACATTAGTGCATCTCTAAGTGCATGTTTCCAGCATATTTCCCAAATAAGAACAACTCCACGACACTCTGCGGACCCCTGTGGGTTGACGGGTCACCCGACACACACATCACCTGAAGTCAGCGTACTAAGCATCTCTTTGCGCTCAGAGGTCCTAACTGAACATGTCTGTCCGGAGCGGAACACGACGACATAAACACCGGAGGCTCTCGGTGAGAAGTCACACATGATGCGAGAATTCAGGCGCGTTGAGCCTGAAGGTTTGGAGCTCACCGTCTCCAGGTTAACAGCATCCATCAAAGAAAGTTGAGGAAGATGAGCGTAGAGTTCGTCTCACTCGCCACAACAACACAGCAACACAACGACACAACAACACAACAACACAACAACACAACAACACAAAACACAACGACACAACAACACAAAACACACCAGCGGATCTCACCTCCCGCAGGTGCAGCCGCAGACTCCGTCCTCGCCTCGCACGAGCGCTAAGATGAAGTTGTGGAAGCGGTCAAAAAGCGCGTCCATGGCCGCCGGGAGACGCGGAGAGGCGGAGCAGCGCCGCGCAGCTCGACTCGTTCAGCGGAGCCGCTGCTCTGCGCGCAGAGGAGGCTCCGGTGGCTCCGGTGGCTCCGGTGGCTGTCAGCGCGCCAGGGGACTCGCTGATGGATGGGTCGTGTCAGGTAAACGACACCTCGTCGCGTGTCTTTCTGTTCCTGTCCGGTGGCTTCTTGTCGGAGCGCTGGCCGTCACTATATTCAATGTTTTATATTAACGATCACTAACCGGGTTTCAAGATATTGGGCTCGCTCCGTCTGATCTGACCCAAGATAAACCTTAAGCCATGTGTAGTCACTTCAATTACATTTAACGCTAACGTTAACGTTATTTACGCATGTTGAGATAAAATAACCGAAGTTGCACTTGATTTTCCACAAAGCTCTACAACAGCTTATTCAAACATGAACAATAACCAGGTGTTAAATGTGCTCTATAATTAGACGTGTTTAATGATGTAACTAAACCCGGATAGTTTGGCCTAACGAAGCTAATTTCATATTCCACATGAAACCAATGACCTGATGCTATAAATATCACAATGTGAATAAAAAGTCATGACACGTTGCTTAGAGATGTTTCTTTCTTTAGAGGATTCATATGTACATACAGAAAAATCAGGCACTCTTAGCTGAGCTCGCAATTTGCAAATAATTACAATGCTTGAATTCTTAAACATTTACAAAAGGAAAAGAAATACTATGCCCTGAAAAACAGCATATTCGAGTTTAAATATGAATCAACACATCATATTGGAAACACACCATAGAACCTCAGAGGTCTAGGTTTGGTTACTTATTATTAGCCTCCCCGCTTTAACTTAAACCAAACTAATCTACAACACGTGGTTGCACAAAAACAGGCGTTCAGTTCAATTCATTCTCCTCATTCTCCTGCCGACCCCAAGAAACACATTTACACTGTCAGTCAGGAATAAAAATCTGACATGTATGCATAAATGAATAACAATTATATATCCGGCGAAAACTAAAATCAGCATTAATATGCCGTACAGAACCAAAATAGAGGGGCTTGGAAAGCGGTTGTTGAATCGGGGGTGGGAGTGTTATGGCTCTCCCTGAGGAGACGGGGCTGAGTGATTTCACTGAACTGGGATGGAGGGAGGACCTTGGCCTGACCTTGATCCGGAGAAATAAAGGCAGAGTGAGAGCAGCGAGTCCATCCTCTGCATAGAGGAATAACTCATCACCACCAAGTCCAAAGGCAGCCATTTGTTAGGTCCTGACCCAAAGCTGTGTGTGGCTGTGTAGGCACACAATGTGTATGTACGGCTCTGTGATGGCTGAGTAAGACGTGTGTGTGTGCGTGTGTGTGTGTCCATATATGTTTGATTGCTTGTAATACAAGACTGTGTTTATTGCAAATTTATATGGCGTATCAGTAGAAACAGACAGTATGAAGGAAAGGCCTGTTGCTTTTCTCCTCAAACTCCTGGATGAGCTCGTCCATTTCATCCTCCATGTCGTCGGTGTGCTGGATCTGCAGGAGGGGAGGAACACGTCAAACACAGCCCGAGGACGCCACGTTTATCCACAGCACGCTTCTGTAGCATTTTCACTGTGGGGCCACCGACCCATTTAGTAAATATACTGGATGGCAGATTATATCTATATAAAGACCATTTCATTCTTTTGCATATAGATATGAATGCATCATTTTTCATCATTTAACCACATTAAAATAACAGAATGTGTGTCTGCCCTCTGTGTGTTCAACAGCATGTAACACTCACACATTGGCACAGCTCACAGATGAGGAAGGCGCCCAGCGTGGCTTCCTCGTGGTTATCCTGAATGTCTACATTAATCACGTGCACAGACTGGAGCGTCTCCTGCTCTCTCGAATTCAGATCTGGGGAGCAACAACAGATGAAAGAGAATTCATGAGTCACACAATCACATGTGTTAGGAGTACAAACATGTTCTGCATACACATCACTGTGAGGCGATAACGTAGTCGTATTTAAATGAGTAGAGGCGCCGAGTTACACACTATATTCCTAGAAGAAGCCTCACCCTCCAGCACTTGGTCATAGACTCTCTCTTCGCAGGTGATGACCAGGTCAAACTTGTCCTTGCAGCTTTGAAAGCGCTCCGGCTTTGATTTGATGCGCTTATTGCGGTCCAGCATGTGCAGGATGCCATTCTGTGTGTATCTGAAGAGGTAGGAGGTCAAGGAACACAGCAGGAGCAGGAGAAACACTACCAAGGTCACACAACACATCGGCTTACTGATCGGAGAACAGACTTCAATAGAAGACGGACACATCCCAAAACCTAGTGAGACGTCTGAGGTGAAATAGTAACTTGTCTGATTGAGACTGCATATTTAGTTTGCATTGTGGGGTACACGCACTTGAAATGGTATCGCAGGTTTAAATGAGATGAACTGCAGCACCCTCTAGTGGCATCTGGGGAAACTACACTGGCATTTCAGGGCGATGTCAGTAAAATGTTCAACTTCCGTTATGAAGTTGTTCCGATACCGACCGGCAGCCATTTGTTGTCCTTAACACCGATTTTGTTCTATTACGTCCAATACGTCGTCATGTTTCTAAATTTAATCCAAAATCAGTCCGTTGCTCCATCACTAAACGGCCATACTGCAACACATTGCCAACTATATATATAAATAAATAAACAGACCAACCACCATGATGAATTGTCGACAATAGTGGACTATATTTTTAAGAAATCCATGCAAAATTGCAAGAGTACAACACATAATTGCAGTAATGGTCGCATCAAAGCAGCATGTAGTACATCTTCTAGTAATAATAATACATTTGGATTTACAGGGCAGCAAGTTTATAACTCAGTTAAGACAACGTACCGTGGGTTGAAATTTACACCTGCAATACAGTAATGGAAGTAAATAGAACTTTGGTTAAACACGTCTCCTTTTAAGCCTCGAGTTCCACCAAAGGCTCCTTTAACCAGGATAAGTGAAGACGACCTTCTCAGACGTGCTGGAATCCAGTCTAGTCATAATTAGCAGACTTTAATTTAAAAAAAGTATAATATCTTTGCTATTCGAGTCCTAAAGGAGAAGGGAAGGTTTTACATTAAACTGATAATAGAAACATGGTTAATCTAAACTTTTTCAACCCAAAAAGTACCAACCAGAAACCCTCAACAGGAACAATAAGAGACTATTAAGTGGGAACAAAAGGAAGTGGAAATCACTCTCTATTACAATGTTTGTGTGTCAAGCTCCAACACATGACAGGCTTCTTGGTGTTTGTGTTGACAAACTTTGGTTAATTCCGTGTTGTCTACTCATCACCACTGGTTTTCTTTGCCAATAGTTCTCCTGCGGTTAGATTTCTGTAAACTTTCACCATTACTTAATTTTTGATTCTGCTACAGAATTACAGAAATTAATAAAGACAAGTGAGACAGTAAATGTTCTGTCTATCGATGGTGTTACTCAAACTAATAAATATCAATTGTAACAATGGGAAAAGATTCACATTGAAAACAAGGAAAGTGCACGTGCCGGGAAGTGCAGTGGCAACATGGAATCTCCTGCAAATACAGACATTCAACAATATTAACTAGATTCAAATGTGAGTATTGATTTAAAAAAGATTACCTCAGAAAAACGTATAAACTTGTTGTATTGCACTATGGGTTTAATAAAGCATATACCCGCAACACATTTGAGAACCCCTGCATGTGATTTACTCATCGTTGCAGTCCCGTCTGCTGTGCCGCTCAAACGCCATCCCCATATCTAAACCAGACACACGTACCGGTACATGGGCCACGTCGACTTATCTGGTCTCCAGAAAACAGTATAAACGTGCATATGTGGAAATGTGAGTGAGAAGGGGATACAGTTCCTTGTCCTTGCGGACCAAGTCGTTGTACATCTGTACATATGTCGTTTTGAAGTCATACACATTTGGTTTATCCGGGGCAGGACCGGGTAGCTTCACATGAGACCCTGTCCCAAATGAACGCACTTCAAATCCACGTTTGCTGTAAAGATGAAAAAGGACAAGACAGGAAATTACCACATCTGGAGTAAACATTGGACAAAATAAACTATGAGAACACAGAACAGTCATCTTTCAAAGTAAGCATACTCAAATATAAGGGTGCCCAATGAGGTCAGATATTAAAATCCTAAAAACAAAGACAAATTAAATGTACATTGTCCCGTTTTATGTCACAGCCTGAGAATACATAGCGCCATTTCACTTACTCTTCCATACATTAGATCCACTTCACATTAACTCTAAAATATTCTTACGCAAGGATTTTTTTAATTTTATTTTTTACTTTAGTTCACCTCATGCGTCACAGTGTCGCCAAGAGTCTATCTCGCCCTGCGCGTGCCCCAGAGTTGCACCGTTTCCCCAAACAGAACACAACTCCCATTAGGGAGTGAGATCAAGTGTGAAATGTCCCAAAGTCCCAGCGTACACACCGCCGGCTGCAAACCAAAGCCTACGCAGCCTTTCTAGATGGTGTGTGCGTAAAGGAACTGGGTCCGCGCCGGTGAACCAGCCGATGTTGCACAAGCTGCAGTTGCTCTCTTCCGGAATATTCCCTACAGGGGGCACTAAAGTCAACATGTGGGAGAAAAAAAAGAAAAAAAACTTGGGCCGGTATATTGAAAGCGTTCAATCTGTATGAAAACTAAATCCTTGTGAATATTTACTTCAGGCGAGAGCGAACCTGAAAGCTAGAGGCTCGTCCTAAAGCGGCGCTGAGCGCCCGCAGCGGCCGGGGGGACGCTCGGAAGGAGCGGGTCCATTGTTAACGGCGGACGAGGCCCGACGGGCCGTCTGTCATCGTGTCGGCGTCACTCGTGACCGGCTCACAAACGGCGGAATACCGCACGGACTGTCTTCACTTCGTGGTGGTTTTCCTTTTGTTCTCCTCCCGGCGGCTCGTCTTTACCTGAGGATACTGTGCGCTTCCATACTGCGGTTCTGGTTGCTCGAGCACACAACCGCTACACGCAGCGGGTGGCTCGGCATTGCGACTCTCCGGCTGACTACTAACCGATACAAGATGTCAGAAACTATACTGGTGTAGTTGGTTCGATCTCTGTCAGAAAAATAAATAGATAAACCCCTTTTTGATACACTAAGTAAGAAAACGCTTCGAGTACAAATACTGTGCGATGTGCCCGTCTTCTTTTGATGCAGGAAGTTAAAATGGCGGAGTCCCGTTGGTGTACACGGCTTTATGGAGTGATGTCATCTGTGGGCGGGGCTTCCTCCTTGTAGCGACATGGACGTGACGTCAATACCTACCGTGAATAATGTGTTTTGCCTCGAAAGAGAAACAAAAGAGTGGAAAATAAAAATAATACAACATCAGAATACTTTATCCAACAGGGGGAATAAAGTAATTGATGTACATTAAAATAAACTCTTGATTAATATACAAACTGACAACGTGTTTAAAGTGTTGTGGAGATATCTTTCTCCTTTCATTTGAGTTTAATATCAAAATGTGTTTAGTTTGTGTTAGTATATCTATCCAGTAGTATAAAAAGTAAAAATGAAAAGACAACTGCATGATTTTACTCTTTTGAATCATAAAATCTATCGCTGTGATTTCTATATGGTTGTATACATTCCCCAGCACTCATTGTGCATAGTGTATATAATAGATGTATTTATTTATTGTTTGTCTGTTTAATTATTAAGTCGTATTGTGAATTGGTGTGTAGGTTCTCCCCACTGGACTTATTCATTGTTCCATAATAATTGATGTTATGACGCATACCTTGAGATTACATCAGTATAGAACCATCCAGAAACACATGGACATCAGACCTGCATCAGACAGCTTTCAGGAGCGTCCATGTTTATAAATATATTTTTTTTCTTTGGAATTCCTGTCTGTTGTTGATCCTTGAAAATGTTCCAAGAATGTAAGGACAAGCACATGCTCACACAAGGATAAAAAAGGACAGCTGTGAAGTATTACAAATGATCTTACGGTACTTTATTCACTGACAGCTGGACATGAAGGCATTCTTACTCAAGATGCTTAGTACAGTGGAGATTGTACACCAGATTGTATTGCCCTTCACAAAATGGTAAACATATTGCAGTAGATGGACATAAAAGCACAAATAGATGATGGGATGGTTTAGTCAAGTGGAGAAAAGAAATGTCAATAAAGTTTTATTTTCCTGTGCAACAGTAAAGACAGCGCACATCTGGATACTTTCACAAGCTGCACATTTAGCAAAAAATGCTGTTTCCACTAAAAATCATTTGATCATCTCATTGATTGTATTGCTGTATAAATGCTGCCAGCATACAGACTCAATCACAGACAACTTTAAACAAAAACACAACACAGTAAACTACTGTATGATAGTATATGCAAGTTATCAGTTATTTTGGTTCAGTGCATCCTCTCAGAGGTGGACGAGGCATGTTATTTGCAGAGCCACAGTTTGTGCTTCAATTCAATCAGGATGTGTATATCAGTATGTGGCTGATTGCAAAGTGAGTGACTATGAATGTGGGATTTAATATGGTCATCACGGATGCAAAATGTAACATGTTTAAGTTTACCAGTGACGTCAACATCAGTGACATGAGTGAGTGTGGTAGTATGTGTGCTGTGTGGTGGGGCTCATGATGTTTTCTGTGATGTATGCCACCAGCAAGCAGATGATGACCAGCATCACACAAATAGCTCCCCCAACAGTTGTCATGGCAATCACGATGTCCTGCATCCCAGACGGCGGCAGGGTAAACTCAACACAGTCCCGCTGGTCTGCTTTCTGACCTTCATCGGACCCGACCAGGGAGCGCAGGCAGATGCGGTAGGGGATGTTCTCATGCAGCTCAGTCAGGAGGAAGTCCCTGCAGCCAGATCCAAGTTGGACACTAGCGCACTCAAACTGAGTGTAGCTTCCATTCCACCAGCAGCTCAACTCAAAGCCTCCCCGCCTGAGGCGCCGGCCGCTGAAAACAGCGTTTGATTGTAGAGTTTCCTCTCTTGTTAAATTGGTCCCACTGCTCTTCTGACCGGCTGCCGTCCCTTGGGTCTCTATGTCTCGGCTGGCAGTTGAGGATTCTCCCTCACAGGTCCACTGTAACAGTACGCTGCCATTGATGAGAACATTTGCCACCAGATTCCCTAATGACACCACTGACCTGCAGCCTCCCTTATGACACTTGTACCCATACAGGTTGTGTCGAAAACACAGATGCCCCCCGATGCCTCCCTCAATCACCCGGTAGGCACACAGTGACTCCCCTTCCTCCGGGCTCCAGGTTGATGCCCTGTCAGATCTTTCAGATATCACAGTAATATCACTAGTGTTGAGAGAGAAACGGTTCTCTTGACCCGTTCCCTCTTTTTTCTTTGATGATGGCCTACTTTTGTAGTGGCGACTGCCATAGTTGGAACTAATGTTAGTCTGTTTTAGCCAGTTGTGGGTCCCCAAATGATTCCTGCCTTTAGTCTCTGGTGGGGAGGCTGTTGTGGTTGATGATGCAGAGCTGCTGCGATGAAGTCTTCGGGACCCAGCCGTCTGGTGTAATGTGCAGAGCAGTAGTGCCGATAAGGCGAGCAACGAGGGTCGTTGTTGGATTTTCATCTCACGTCAAATTATTTCCTCTCACAGTGGATCAGATGGGCGACGGTACGAGGCGGGTCGATGTCTGCCATCAGATGAGCTCAGCCTCAGGGCACTCGACGAAATCCATGAGAAACAGAGCAGCTCGTCCACGGGCGAGAGGAGCGGGAGCATCTGCGAGCGCAATAACGTTGAGTCGTGCGGCGGTCCAGCCAGAGATCGCAGGCTAACCTTGGATCTGCAGGAGGAAGTTACCGAAGCCTAAACGGCGACGCTCGTCATCTCAGTGTAGATTTCGACTCACTGGTGTAGATATAAACCCCGTATTGGTTTCGGTGGGGCGAGAGGACCCGGCGCTCGTGCCATCAGAGCCGTTTCTTCCTGCCTGGCTTGACGTCAAGGCTTCGATGCCTGCTGTGCTCGAGTGCACGTCGAGGAGCGCGCGACGCGGCGTGCCGTGGGAGCGTGGGTGCGCGCACACAGCACGTGCAGCCACCAACAGTCGGCTGTGAGAGCTCATCCCACACAGTGCTTCATCTTCTGTCAAAGCCGGAGACAACAAGCTGCCCTGCCACTGCGGACGGATGAAGTTTAGAGCAGGTCCCTCGCTCCCAGTCAAGTAGCCTCGACCAGGGGCGTCGGTAGGCCTTTTTAAGGGGGGCTTCAGTTTTTCAGATTAAAATAAAAAGTCCTAAAATTAGCTATCGACACCTCTCTTTTCTTTGCATTAATATACATTATTATAATATTTGCTTCCATTGAATTGTATATTTGACACTGAACTAGTTCATCTGTATCTCAGTGATAGTGTCCAAATAAGCAAAACATATCACTATGACCCTGAAATGCTGTTTATTGTGTTATCATATACTGAATGCACACTCTTTCTTATTAAACTCATCTATGAACTGTCGTAAACAATGGATATCAGGGGCCCACGTCGCGAAAATTAGCCTCAAGTGGAAATATTTTCAACTTTGGCGGAAATGTAAGATGCTCCATCGTTGGTGAACCTAACTGGCTGCTGCTGCTCTAATGGAGCTGGAAGCAGCAGTTATTCAGACATAGTCAGTGACAATCACAAGCTGTGTGAGACTACAGGTGATGTTATGTATAAATATAAGTATATAATATTAATGTTATGAACCCAAATGCAGGGGCGTTAGATGTTCCGACGTTTGAGGGATGTCCTCAACAAGTATAAAGCAGAAATAGTGGTTATGTATTCCATGGTGAATGGCCGAAATTATAACGGTTTCCACAGAGTAAAGTTAGAGAATACAGTAGTCATTTGTATTGTACTGTAAAAGGAGATCTTCCGGTTATTTCGTCCACCTGTCAGCTTTTGATAACAGAAACATTTAAAACGCATATTCACACTAAGGCCTAAAAAGTTAGGACTAAATTATACCAAGACCTCTATGACAGCTTCAACAGAAATCGTAATACTCACCAAGGCATGTAGTGTGACTTCAGAAGAGGTGTTGTTATCCTTTTGTCCTTCCCATTTAGATGCAACTAATCACTGTTGAATGAGGTTATAGCCTAATGCTCTCTGCATGAAATCAACATGAACAAAGAGCACCTTTAATGATGAATAGGAAATAAAAAACAAGTTCAATCTCAAGCACAATGGAAAAAAGTAGGATCAAGCTGTATTGTTCTCCATTATACATTTAATTAAGCAGTGCTTGTGTGAGATTATTAAAAATAATAATTGCTTCATGCCAAGAGAGAAACTTGACAACTCAGTAAAAAATTAGTACCAAGGGAGAGAATGACTTGCTGATTAACAGGAGAAAATGCTTAGTCAGTGGGACTGACTTGGCTCTACCTGTCCCTTAGAAGTCCCACAGGGTAATTGGTTACATCTGCGTAATCTGCTGTTTATGGTGGTCTGATACAAGTTATGTTTATATTTTGCTGAACTAAGTCAAATTAAGTTAATTACTGCGGACAAATAAATTAGCAGATTGACCTGTTCATGAGCAGATCATATACGTTTTAATTTAATTGTAACAGGCTATTATCAACATAAGAAATAACAGCAATCCACAACTGTTGATTCAATCATTTATGTCAGGACACAGCGCTGCATTTGCAGTTGGTTGGTGATGTGGAAAGAAACTGTGGAAACTGCCTGCCTCTGCGCGTACACTTGAAGCATCAACATATGAGGTGGAATTGACTTTGAGCCTGGTCAGCAAAGGTAAAACCATCTGCGTGACAAATGTATTTGTTTGTCTGTGTGTGCTTATATAAAACGACCTGACGGCCGTCAGCAGCAGTAGTGGTTCACGTGAGCCTTTGATGTTTCACTCTGAATCGATACACATGCTCGGCACAAAGAAAAAGCAAGCTATGTCGCCATGCAGAGGCTGATGACATGTCAGAGGTCCTCACTGTAGACGCTATTTTGTTTGGGCTCTTGGTCTTTTCTGGCATCCTGGGAAACATCTTGGTCATCCATGTGGTGAGATAATATCAAGACTTCTATCTGTTGATTGAGCTGAATGTCTTGGTGGGATTGTTCTCAGTCTGTCTTGCTTATACTCTCAGGTGTTTCAGTCAGCCGCTGAGAGTCCATCTCGGAGACTCCCCCCCTCGGACACTATTTTGGTGCACCTGTCACTGGCCAACCTGCTGACCTCACTTTTCCGCACAGTGCCCATCTTTGTGTCGGACCTGGGCTTGGATGTGTCTCTGTCTCCGGGCTGGTGCCGAATCTTCATGCTGCTATGGGTGTGGTGGCGAGCTGTGGGCTGTTGGGTGACCCTCGCCCTGAGCCTCTTCCACTGCACCACCCTGAGGCGACAGCACATGGCCTCTGGACCTCTCGCGCAGCAGAGGGAGAGACGACGGGTTTGGATTGCTCTGGGGCTGGTGTGGGGGGGAAACCTTGTCTTCTCAATTCCAGCTCTTATATTTAGCACTCATGTTCACGGCAACTTCACTGTGGAGCTGATGGTGATCAGCTGCACCACCAGGCCCCTCCTGGGCTGTGTCTGGGAGTTCCCCTCCTCCCAACAGGGCTCAGCCTTCGCCTCCTCCTCGCTAGCACTTAATGAGGTGTTGCCACTGTTGCTGATGGTTTGCACTAACCTGGCTACACTTCATGCTCTGGCAAAACACATCCGATCTGTTACCGCAGGAGTAGAGTCAGGAGAAAGCCACACGGAGCTGGACAAACACGTGTCCACTGAACGCAAAGCAGCTCATGTAATCATGTCGCTGGTGTCGCTGTTTGTGGTGTGCTGGGTGCTCCAGGTTGCTGCGGTGACGTACTACAACCATGACGGGGGGCACCACGCTGAAGGGCTGCTGACTGTGGCCCACTTCTCTGCCTCGCTGTTTGTAGGATTCAGTCCCATGGTGGTGGCCCTGGGACACGGTAAGCTGAGGAAGAGAATCATGAGCATGATCCTGATGTGGTCTAAAATTCCTTATTGCCACAAGGAGGACACTGTAGAGGAAGTTAAATCCCCAGAGACTAAAGAAAAGAAGGGAAAACCACCTGTTTGTATTGTTGACAAGGAGAGTAAGATCATACAAATGAAGAAGAAAGCTCAAGCAGACAAGTGATGGAAGCAAAGTGTGACTGTATTGATACTTAAGTACTGAGAAAGATTATTAAAATGTCTACCAAAAATGTGCACGGATGTATCATCATTTTAATTAGAGGTACCGTACTGCATGTTTCCTCTTGACAGCGCTGAATAATGTGAAATATAGATATTTCAAGCTTTTTAATGCAAGTCAAAGTGAGACACACATGTTGGCTGAGTCAGAAATTATTACTGTGTTGTCAATCAGGTGATTTGTTTTCTTTTATTGTTGAAACTATTTCATCCAATCTAATCTATTTTAACCTTTTTATAGTTTTATTTAGCTGAGATGGAATGATTCTTTGAGCTTTAGCCACTATCAGGTACAATGTTGCAATAGGTTTTACAGTAGAATACAAACTTTTCAATTGCTCAAACCCAGTCCAATCTACACCAATGAACAACTAAAAAAGTAACACACACACAAAAGAGAGCTTGGAAGAGCCAAGAGTTGCTATGAGTATTTTTACTGAGTGTTTATTTGCACCCTGGTGATTATCACATGGCAGCTATTTGTCTGTTTACACCCTGCCAAGTCGAAAAAAGATACTTAATTTAGCAATAGTGAGCTCAATAAAATATTTCAAAAAGATTTACTAGCGTAGAAATAGTAATCGTAGAAGGGTTACATAGTATGTAGGAAGTGTGGTAGATTAGTTTATTTATTACCCTTAGTTTACTTATTATTTGCTGTTTTTGAATGATTAGTTGCCGTTTTGTTTTGTAAATATATAATTTTGCTTTCAAATGACATTCATTGTACACTTAACAGCTACAGCAAACATTTTGACCAACATATTGGTATTGCAAGTCATATCCTCACATATTGTAGTATCTACTAGTATATTGATTTTAGTTTGACAATTTTTTTACACTTGATATAACTTTGTTTTTCCATTGGGTCCATCAGTCCAGCCACAGTCACACAATTGAGGTTTACAGAGAGAAATGTAATATATTCATACCTATAACCCTGAGCCTCCTTTAAATGTGTTTTATTAGTCTTGTAAATAAAAGTGAACGATTATCAGTATTGTGTGGTCCGTCAGTGAGAGAGTGCAGACTTGATGAAAGTCCGCAGCCGCCGGTGGCCAACAGCCAGAACAGCAGGGGACATTGCGATGAAGATGATGTTGGCAAAACGAGCAATGATCAGAAGGAACTCCGCAGAGGGGCCCCTGTTGTAGTTGAAATAGTTGACAGAGATAATGCTGGTGCCCCATGATACTATAAAGAGCATAATGAGAGTGAGAATCACCTGCAGAAACACACAATACAATGAGTTAGGGAAGTCAAATAGTCAAATATGTTCACTTTGACTCCAATAAAAATGTAAAACAATTTATGTTGTCTTAATCTGTCGGATAAATTAATTCTCAAGTCTGCTTCAGATTAAAAATTGTACTAAATTGTACTAACTTATTTACTACTCATTTTGTTGATGAACATCGCTTCAGTGAGCTTTTAACAACCAAAAAGCCTCCCTGGTCTTCCTCACCTTGGCCGCTCGTCTCTCAGCAGGCACCCGTTTCGTGACAGGTGCATCTTGCGCTGAGCTTCGCACCCTGCTGTGGGTGTAGAGTGTGTAAAGGGAGCCCAGGTTGGTAAAGGCCATCAGGATTATGGGAATAGTTTCATGGATCACCATCGACGTGGTGGCATAGGCCAGACCACTGTAGCTAGAGGGAAAGTTCCACACACAACCCAGCAGGGGGCGCGTTGTGCTGCTCACCAGCATCAGGGTCTGAGAGAGGAGGAGGAGGAGTGGAGGAGGAAGAGGGTGCAACGCACATATAGTCATATAGTTAGCAATCTCTGGAGAGGAATTCTATCCTAATTGAATAGTTCTTAGGTCTACGCTACTTCTTCTGGTCAATTGTACATGATCGTGTGATAATGCAGCTTATTTTTAAAACGACCTCATATCACAAATGTAATTTCATTATGATAACTTCAACAATAAATGAATGGAAAATTAATTTTAAACAAAGTAACATGGTGCACACAATGACTTGCTGTGATGTGTACATGAAGAGGATATAATAGTGTGAAAGGCTAGTGCAGCCTTTGATGCAGGAGGCTCTCACCTCGGTGCTGTTCACGTCGCCACTAGTGGAAAAGATATGAGCAGGAATGGAGTAAATGAAGTTGAGAAGCCAGATGAGGGCCAGGCTCAGCAGGAGGCTTTTAGGAAGGCTGCGGGGCCCGGTGTTGTTCACCATAGTCGGGGCCACACGCCTCAATGTCTGGAGGTGGAACGCACTGAGGAAGAGCGTTGACCACACATTGACCGATCGCAGCCACACCCAGACACCCATGAGGATTTGACACCACTCTTTGGAAGAGTACAGCTGTAAAAGAAAGAGCCCGTTGCAGATTAAATTACTAATATGCTGTACTCAAACACATTTACTGAAGATACAAATATGTGTCCTTTACCAACTGTACATAATTCACCTTTTGTCTATTAAAACTTTTACCAGCTGTAGTTTTTCTTCAGCAGACAAATAAGACCTTGACAAAACTTTGTTAAAATTGTACACTCAAGAAGTCAACATACCCCCTTTAAGCCCCCAAGGGACCAAATATGGTCCTTTTAAAAAGAAAATATTAAACTGTGTAAAACATTACAATAATCATGAACAAATATATTGATGCTACACTTCATATTAATCAAGATAACCTGGGCTACAATAATTAGTCAGCCATTTCAACACAACGCAAACACCAACTAAAATAGTTATTAAAATATCAATCATAATTTTCCCACTCGGCATGTTTCCGGAACTAGCAACCTGTAGCTTGGTGCTATCAGAAAAAAAAGATGTCAAAAAGCAAGACAACTCCACACAGATTCCAAATATATTCACCCTCTCTAACTTTGTTCTGCTTCACTTTTTCAAAGTCAAACTTTGCAGAGGGAAGGTTTACATATTATGTTATGATTTTGGAGAGAGTTAGACCTTAGTGAGACATCATTTCAAAGAGATAATCATCCTGAAAGTGTTTTTTTATATTCGGACTTGAAACTTCTATTTTTACTCTTAACCAGTAACATATCTACACATCTAAACAAAAGCTCACATGGGTTGCCTTTATTATAACACCAACATTATTCAAATAGCCCTTGTGGTTGCAGAGATACACCCTTTTTAGGTTGGGTATGCAATTTCGAGCAGAATCCTAAAAACTGCCTTGGGGCTTAAAGGGTTAAACTAGCAAAAGGGTGTTGGCAAGCTTAAAAACATTCATCTTAAAAACGACATACCTCAAGTCCGATGTCGGAGATGACGAGCGGTATGTTCCTCATCACAGACACCAGCAGGTTAGACAGGGCCATGTTAATGATGATGATGTCTGAGTTACGTCCCCCAATATGGTCCGTGACTACACTCATGCCAATTACCCCAACAACTGTGGCATTACCCAGGATGCCCAGAATCACCAGGATGAGGTAAAAAGCAGTTTGCACCGGGGACACAGAGACACGAAGTCCCATTCCCACAAGCAACGTCTCTCCATCGATCTCCATATGGTCGCCCATCTTAGCCTCTTTCTGAACAACTTTGTCAGAGTTTTAACAGCTTAAGTCTTCATGCACGTTTCATCTCCATTTGAATGTGCATCAGGTGAATATAGTTCAGTTCCCATCCTTCAGCATGCTGCCAACATGGTATGCACCGGTATATTAACCCCGCTGCTATTTCGTGCTTCTTGGTGTTTGCAGATGCAGTGGGATAACTTAAGGCACTCCCCTTGGAGCCAATGAAAGAAGGTGATCCTACCCGTGTCATCACGACAACACACTGGCATCAGAGATGTCGCTGTGCTACACGGTCTGGAGTCATAGGCTGTCAGAAAGCCAAAAAGCAACACAATGTGTTATGCCTTGGGGATCTTGAGGCGCGGGTTAATGAACCACAGGAGATTAATCAGTTTATCTGAATGAAATGTGCTTCCTTCGCAACGTGATTTGTTTCTCCGTCCCCTCAGGGACGTGGAGCCTTTCTGATTGTGTGCATATACCTGGTGCTTGTGCGGTTTTCAGCAATTTGATTCCACAATGTAACTTATGTTTTCCAGGTCAGAGATGACCAATAAACACTAAAACACATATTATACAAGTTCCTTCCCTAAAATAACATAGTTTAACTTCCAATCAGTTCTCTAATAGTAAATCACATCATGGTGTCCTTTCTCTTTTTATTTAGCATTCACAAACCACTATTTCAAGTCGTCACTAATGTAATAAGGATTAGATTCCTATTCTTCACATAAACTAGCAAAACAAACCCGTGAGGCTGGATGTGCTCCTGTCAAAGTCTCCAGCCAAAGGTATGATTGTCTCTTGCAATGTGACAGGTTCATATCCTGTACACCAGTGGTCACCAACCTTTTTGAGCCCAAGATCCCTGACCTCCGCCATCATGACTGGCAAGATCTACCTATTGAGGCGTTCAGAGAAAACGACTGTCCAGACTGGACTTACAACTTTTTATTTGGCCTAATTGTAATTTTGGTCCAGCGTTCAAATTGATGAGACCAGGAACACAGAATTTAAGTGTAATATAACAAGTAAGATATTTGTTAACCGCACAAGAAAAAACACATTTGCAATGAGCAGCTGGAAGAACTACCAATATTAATGTTGTATTTATTTACATTACATTACATGTCATTTAGCAGACGCTTTCATCCAAAGCGACTTACAATAAGTGCATTTCAACCTAGAGTACAAACTAAGAACAACAAGAATACAGAAAGTAACATTTCCTCAACATAGTCAAACTACAAAAGTACCATAATAAGAGCTATTCAAGTGCTACTAAAGTGCAAATCTGTGTTTTAATCCGGATGTAGTCGGAAAAGGTGTGTTTTCAGTTTCCGGCGGAAGCTGTAGAGACTTTCTGCTGTCCTGATGTCAGTGGGGAGCTCGTTCCACCACTGAGGAGCAGGACAGCAAACAGTCTGGATGTAGAGTGATTAGCTCGAGGTGACGGAGTCACAAGTCGGTTGGCTGTTGCCGAGCGGAGCGAACGTGCCGGGGTGTACGGTGTGACCACATCCCGGATGTAGACGGGGCCCGATCCGTTCAGAGCATGGTACGCCAGAACCAATGTTTTGAAGCGGATGCGGGCCGCCACCGGTAGCCAGTGAAGAGAGCGGAGGAGTGGAGTGGTGTGGGTGAATTTCGGGAGGCTGAAGACCAGTCGAGCAGCTGCATTCTGGATGAGCTGCTGAGGTCGGATGGCCTTAGCAGGTAGACCAGCCAGAAGGGAGTTGCAGTAGTCGAGGCGCGAAATGACCAGAGCCTGGACCAGAACCTGCACCGCCTTCTGGGTAAGAAGAGGCCGTATTCTCCTGATGTTGTGCAGCATGTACCTACAGGAACATGTTTTATTTTTTTTCCTTTTTAAAAAAAATGTATTTGCACAAAAAAAATAAAAAGTAACAAATGTAACATTATTAAAAAAGACACAGAAATGAGTGCAGGTGAGAAAAAAAACCCAAAGGGCTTATGCAAGGTTCTCACCTAAAGTAATGAATAATAAACAAGAATAACATTTAACGTGCTAAAACAAACAACAATACACATCAAGGAATACAAAACACTATGAAGATGATGAAAAGGCTTGATTCACCAGGCTGACCCTTAATCTATGTTTGAAATTACTAAGTGAAGATGAAGAGTTAGCAATAAGAATGTTATTGTTCCAGAGTAAAGATGTTGTCGTAGTGATGTTGGCCGTCAGGGAGAGTTGACTGTCTAGTGTCACCCCGAGGCTCCTGGCAATCAGGGTAGGGGCCAACACAGAGCTGTTGAAGGTGGTAGTCAGGTCGTGGGTGGGGGAGCCTTTCTCTGGAAGAAACAGTAGCTCGGTCTTGTCAGGGTTGATCTTCAGGTGGTGTGCAGACATCCACTGAGAGATGTCGGTCAGACGGGCAGAGATTTGCGCCGCCACCTGTGTTTCGGACGGTGGGAATGAGAAGATCAGTTGGGTGTCATCGGCATAGCTATGGTAGGAGAAGCCATGCGAACGAATGACAGAGCCGAGAGAATTAGTGTAGAGAGAGAAGAGGAGGGGACCCAGGACGGAGCCTTGAGGAACCCCAGTAGTGAGAGGACAAGGATCAGACACAGATCCTCTCCAAGTTACCCGGTAAGTGCGGTTAGTGAGGTAGGAAGAGAAAAGAGCGAGTGCAGTGCCTGAGATGCCCAGGTCCTGAAGAGAAGAGAGAAGGATCTGGTGGTTCACGGTGTCAAATGCAGCAGAAAGGTCTAGAAGGATAAGGACAGAGGAGAGAGAGGCTGCTCTAGCAGAGTGAAGCTGCTCAGAGACAGCAAGGAGGGCCGTCTCTGTTGAGTGGCCGGCCTTGAATCCAGACTGGTGGGGGTCAAGAAGGTTGTTGCTGTGGAGGTAGGAGGACACTTGGTTAAAGAGAGCTCGCTCCAGTGTTTTGGAAAGAAAGGGAAGAAGAGAGACCGGTCTGTAGTTGCTGACTTCAGACGGGTCGAGCGTGGGTTTCTTCAGGAGAGGGTTGACTCTTGCCTCCTTCAGAGAATTGGGGAAACAGCCAGTTGAGAGGGAGCTGTTAATAAGATGGGTGAGAAAGGTCAGAAGGTCAGGAGCAACAGCCTGAAGGATGTGAGACGGGACGGGGTCAAGGGCGCAGGTGGTCGGTCGAGCAGAGGTCACCAAGCTAAGAACTTGACTGGGAGACAGGGGGGTAAACGAGGAAAGAGAAGGGGATGAAGAAGTTAGTGTTGGTGAAGTGATAGAGGATGGATTAGTAAAGGAGGAGCGTATGTCGTCTATCTTGTTTGTAAAGTAGTCAACAAAGTGGCTCGGCAAAAGGGAGGAAGGAGGAGGGGGACAGGGGGGATCAAGGAGGTTGGAAAAGATAGAGAAGAGTTTTTTGGGGTTAGAGAAGGAAGACTGAATTTTGGTCAGGTAGAAAGAGCTTTTGGCTGCAGAGATAGAGGCAGAGAATGAGGAAAGAAGAGATTGATAGAAGAGCAGGTCTTCCGCCTGATTCGATTTGCGCCATTTCCTCTCTGTCGCTCGCAAGTTGGCTCTCTCGGCACACATCGGGACATTTCATTTTCTCAACTCCACTGACAAGTTTTTCAGATTTTAATAATTCTCATAATAATACATATGAGAATCACCTTTTGTGACTCCTGCATCTGTCCCTTTTCAAATAATAGAATAAATGCAATCACTTTCAAGTAAACCAGATTGCTCTATCAGACAAGACAAAAAGCTCAATGTTGAGCTTTTGTTTTGAAGACAACAGCAGAAAAGCCCAACTCACGGAGACAAGACCTGGCAAGTCGTCAAGAAGCTCGGCTGTCGCGCATGCGCAGACGTAAACCTGTTAATGCCTTAACGTAAACATTACACAAAGGTACAGGCATTTCAACATGTATTTGAACTTTTATGTCGGTCTACTTTGACCGTGTGTAATATGTGAAGTTATCAATAAAGGTCTTTCTGCATTTCCCCTGCGCCTCACCTGTAGTCCTACCTTCCCCTCTCTCGGGGAGCACAGCTGACCACACAGCTGGAGGAGAACCCGTTTTCAGGCGCTCATTAAAATCAGGCGGAGATCTTTTCTGACGTCGATCTTCCAGTCAGAAAAAAAAAGTTTCAGAAGACACTTCAGAACATGTTCGAAAACGAGGAACAATGTGTTTCTGAATTTATTTTCATTTTATTATGGAGATCGACAGGGAACGTCTCCGAGATCGACCAGTCGATCGCGATCGATGGGTTGGCGACCACTGCTGTACAGTCACACAATGTGACATGGATAGTTCACGCAAGAGATTTGTTAAATAAACATAACATATTTAAACTAAAACAAAAAAATGGTGTGTAGAGATCAGTAACATCAATCATTAAAGCATTGTGTGGATATGTGGTGTGTCATGGTGTTGCAAGGTGCAAAAGGAAAACAATGCGCACAAATATGCAGCATATCCAATAAGTAGTTTGGCTTTCTTCAATGTTACAGCAAATGATTTAGGTTGGGTGTGCAAGAGAAAGCAGTATACAGCAACCGAGGTTGTCTTTTATTGTCACTGCTGCATAAGCATTAAACACACCGATGTCCTGAATAATATTCGTACCGATGACACACAATAGATCAGAATATGCCTATCATTGTGTGTTAAGATGCTCTAAAATATGTTTTTTGTTTTATCTTCGTAAAATGAGGTTAAAAAGGGGTGGGTTTGTGTGTGCGGAAGATTACAACAAAAAATATATAGAGAAATATGACCTAATTTAGCTAAAAAGTAATTTGTCACATAAGAATAAGACATGAAGCTCACCCTTTATTCAGCCAGTAATTTCTAATCGCAGCCATGAGCCACTAGATGGCCTCATACACAACCGAAATACTAAAGATGACAACACATTTTACTATAGAATTTTGTATTTCCTTACAAAAAATATAAAAATATTACCAGGTCAACATTTAAGTAAAAAACAAGGAAGTAGAAAAATATATTCACTGTACATATTTGCTCTAAGTAACAAATGCTTATGAGCACTACAAAGCAAGTAGAGACAGGATGCAGATCTGTCTGGAATGCACTCTGATCTGGAAAGCTGCTACCATGAAACACTAATATCATCTCCATGCTTTCAAAGCACCATATCCTTTGCGTTTTATCAGGTTCATCAGGGTCTTTGCATCTTTAAATGCATAGCATTAGATCTACAATTCACAATGTTTTGTAATTTATGGGTACCTCAAATACATTATATAATTAATAATATGCTATTTTCTCATGCTGATCGCCTCATACAAGCCGTTGTGATTAAAAATCCATTAAATTATAGTCACTTCTCCTGTTAAAGGCTCAGAACTTAAATACAGTAATATATATATATATATATATATATATATATATATATATATATATATATATATATATATATTACTGCTATAATGAGTGAATATTTTAGGGCATTACAGTCACTTTGATCTGACATCAGTAGCTTACAGCTAGGAGAAAAATACAGGACAACACTTTACATTTTAAAGGTGCAATGTGTAATGACTGGCCACTTGCTCCAAACACCCACCCTCCTCCAAAATCCAACCAGACTGCTGAAACCGGTCAAAATAACTCTGATATCTTATAATCTTCACATGTGGTGTCGGCCTAGTTATTGGTTAGCTCAGTTTCAGCAAGATCATAGTCGCAAGAAAACAGCAACATCAGAGCCATAAATCGATTTCTGGTTACGTTTTTGTTGTTGATAGCATTCAAGATATGTTCTGCTGAATAGCCGAGGTAAGCTAAAGGAAACATTAGAAGCTCAGCATCGAATCTCATCTTTTTATTGCCAGGAGCTGCCTCTGTGGGTGGAAAGCCACGCTAATGTTGGCGCATGATTTGTTTATTTATATCACATAATTTCTTTCCAACAAACTTTATATATTTTTGCTGGTCAGGATGGTGATAATCTTCTCTTGCTTCATCCATCTTTGTGTTAACTATGCCCTGAACTGAGAGCTGTACCTCAACGTGATTGACAAGCCCTCGGGCTAGGCTATTGGATGAAGGCGGGGACACGGTTGGCGCTGTGGGGGAACTCACGTTGAGGGGAACTGGACCCGCATGAAGGTTACTGCAGACGCAGCTTTCAAAAAGGGCTTTTTGGGGTGAGCTTGGCCTGACAGAACTTTTTGGGTATGCTCAAATGGATGGATGGGCCAATAAGCAATGAAATATATTCAAATAGCAATTATTTATATTAAAGATCTTTTCAATAATTGACAAATTCGAATCATCACCCACACAGTTGGCTACTATCTCAGTAAAAGGAATCATCCTCATGTTCTATGATCATGTTGGAGCTAGTGAGCTTTTCGGCAAGTGCAGCTTCGGTTGTGCTGCATATCTCTTGTATTTCAATGAAATGATGGAATATGATGCAGTGTCATCTCCTATATTAAGGCAGCACTACTTCCTGTTCCTCTTCTGTTGGACTGATGCTGGACTTGACACCGACTCCCTTTTGCCTCTCAAGGTATACGTGGTATAACAAGACAGAACGGGCAGAGACTACTCTGATGTAGCGTCACCTCTAACCTCTTAACATTCTGTTGATGATATTAGTTAATTCTCTGAACGTTTCAAACTCAAATTGTGGCCAGAGCTTACACATCGCACATTCAAATAATTGCTAGAAGGAAATAACAGTTTCATATCATTTCAAGCAAATACACGTGTAGTTATTGTACATTGTAACAGTAGGCTATAATCATTCATAATGATAAATAATAATTGCATACTCTGCAGCAGCTTAGTTCCTGTCAGACTAACTAAATGTCAGCAACTAAATATTGTAACAAATGTGAGGTGGGGTGCTTTGGGGTGCAGGCTTCCTGACAAATTTATCATAAAAATGTATAATTATGTCACATTGGTCTCAGCCATTGTGAGAATGGAGAGCTGGGGTTTTGTGATAAAGCTTTTAGGGTTATGTGATAAAGCGTTTACCACATAACCCATAATGAGCATTTTAACTATATAACAAAAATAATGAAGCTCACAATACTATTCAGTCCTGCACAAGTAATCTTGATCATCCCAGCAATCAAAATGCTTGATTTCATCAAGTTTTTTCCTCCAGCTGCCTGATTGCTGCAGACTGTGGTCGTTAACCCCACTGGTTGGAATCTATCAGAGAGAAGAGACAGGCAGATGGGAAATTACATTCCTCCAGTGAACCAAACACGCAATTTTTTTACACATTTGCAGTAATTAAGAAAAAAAAGGCAGATAGTAATATTCAGCTCAGCCAACCTGCTCGCCTCTCTGCAGTGCAGCACAACCCGTCTCCCCGACCCGAGCTGTAGACCGGGGACACACACACTCGACTGCTTGGTGCAAGGTGTGTGAGACGTGTTGAACGCGAGGTCGGAGGCAGGTAGACGGAGGACATGGAAGGCTTTACGCTGCGGGGGTTTTCGGTCTCCCAGCTCAGCCAGTAGCCTTTCAAACCTTCCTGATTGGCCTGCCACGCTACCTGAATCTCCTGATACTCCACCAGGGTCAACTGAAGGTCGGCCAGGGCTGGCAGAGATGCTGCAAAGAGGAAAAACAAAGAGGAAAGCAAGGGTAAGATTTGAACAAATGTGCTCTAAAGTTGAACGTTCAATAAAAATAATCAATCAGAACACATGCAATGCTTTTAACCAAAGAAAACTAAATCACCATGAAGGATCTTGAACTGAAAGACAGAAACTCACATTTCTGCAAACATAAATCAATTCATGGCATGCACTTAGACGTACCCTCTTGAGTGCATGCCCTTACAGTCAGAGCTCTTTCTCTCCCATTCACATGCAGCGCGCTGACTGTGACCAGGTACTGAGTGCCCGGCTCCAGGCCGGTCAGTACGGTGTAGTTCTGCTGGCTGGGTAGTGTCATGGTGTGGACCTCTCCGCTTGGAATAGCTCCATACTCCACTGTATATCTCTGGACTCGAGTCAGCTGCAGGGGACCCCAGCTCACACGGATCTGACGAGGGCCAGAATCTGACACAGAGACCACTGCCGGGCTTACGACATCTGAGGAGAGAGGAGGCAGAGACAAGAGACACAGGGGAGACGGTGACTTGCAGCAGCACATAAAGGTTCATCATAATAGATGCAGGTCTAAGCCTATGTGGGCCTCACAAAGATTGCTGTGCACAACCTGATAAAGTCAGATGTAGCACAAGCTGATAGCCTGATAACATTTAGCAAATAACTTTAAATGTTCGTTAGGTAACAGAGAGAAAAAAACTCTCTTTCATGGCATCTGTCTAGAGACAAAGCATCAACCCTCTTTAACAGACTCAGCCTGTTGAATGAGTGGATCTCCAGTTTTGTAATATATGTATCAGAAAACAATGAAAATGTAAACATCTCCTAGTCAATAACAAGTATGTTTTTAAAATGCAATACAGGATTATAAAAACATGTTTTTAATGGGGGAGTTCTCCTCAAACGCTCTCACCAGGAAGTGTGGTGAAGTTAACCGAAAGTGTGTTAAACAGCTTCTGGTTGGACTCTGGGTGGAGGGCAGCTGTGTAGGTGGTGTCAGGCTGCAGGTCGGTCAGCTCTACCCGGCTAGAGTCAGCTGGCAGAACACGTCTAGTTTCATGGTCCGTTTTCCCCATGGAGTTGTACCAGAGCTCATAGTGACCGCTGTCGGCGCTCAGGACAGGACGCCACTGCAGCTCAGCACTGTGGGAAGTCAAGTGAACCACACGCAGGCGTTGTGCAAATATAATTTCTATAGACAAGACAAAATGAAAGGAAAGATAGGAGGGAGAAGAATTAAAGAGGCAAAATTAGATAAAATATAGAAACTGGATAATACTGTAGTCTCTTCAATGGAACTAGTGCTTCTACTGCTAAACCTTATATTTCAAATACACACACACACACACACACACACACACACACACACACACACACACACACACACACACACACACACACACACACACACACACACACACACACACACACACACACACATACTGATAATGGCCTCCCTCAGGTCCTCGGTGATGATTTCTATGTGATCTATATCCACAGAGTAGAGGTGAGATTGTCGTGGAGGTGTCACTGCACGTTGTAACACCTGGTAGTTGCCATGAACTGTAGAAACGGCTAGAACAGAAACTCCCTGAGCCTTCAGCTCAGACATGGGCTTATCCACGTCTCCAGGCTGCACACCATCAGTCAGCCACAGGAGTATTTTTGGCACTTTCTCGTCTGTCTCTGTCAAAAGCCGCTGGGCCACCCTGAGCGCCGCCTCCGTGTTGGTGTCCCCCTGCAGCTGGCGGACGCTCTGCAGAGCCTTCTGCAGACTTTGCTGATTGCTGTGGACATCCAGGCCAAACTCCAGGCGAGGGTTGGTGCCCACCTGCAGCAGCCCGACTCTTACGTGCCCCTGGCCCAATGAGAAGGGGCGAAGTAGCTCGGTGGCAAAGAGCAACAGGCGAAAGAACTCGTAGTTTGATACACTTCCGGAGGAGTCCAGTAGAAGGAGAATATCCCCTTCACAGCAGTTTGACACTGTGCACAACAGAAGGAAAAACAGGAGGGTCGTTTCAACATGTGGTCATTCTTGTGTTTAAACGTGCTATAAATGAGGTTTTATGCCACTTGGGGGCAGCAAAACCAAATTGTTAAACACACAATTGGCATATTATCACCTTTATGTTGAAATGGCATATACTTGTTAGCAAACAGTGACACATTATTTACACATTCAGGAGACAGAGGGACCAAAGCATTCAGTTGGAGTCAACTGGTGAATTTTTAGCTCTTTGGCTGCAAAATGCTTCTTTATGTTCACCAGCTAGTCGCTAATTGTATCTGTTGTATCCATAAATACATAAAGCAAATTCAAAATACACTAAATTATTAAAATATATAAATAACAGTTAGATAAATATGATATGTTTGAAAAGGAGTAGGTAGAAGTTGACAATAATAAACCTAACGTTTATCACTAACGTCATTCAAGACCATCCCATTTTTGAAGAGCCCCTTCCTCCCGCCTCATAAAAACAATTAACAATTTGTACATAAATACATTTTCTCAAGTTGATTTTAGTTTGTACTTTGCTTAATTGTTTAAGATTCACCCCACACATTGTAATACATATGCTCTTTCTTGTGGTACAAACACAATGTTTAAATTTTTTTAATATTTTCCTGTCTGTTTGTACCTTGCCAGGTAGTACATTCATTTTGCAGTATTCAATTATACTAACTAGATCCAGGGTAGAATAGCATGTGTCTTGAAAATGTGAAGAAAGTTCTTTCTTCACCTTCACATCTGAATTCAATTTATTTTTCTTTAAATCATCAACATTTTTCAACATGTTTTAAATGTAGCAACATTTTGGTCACAAGTCTAATAGAATAGCATGTTTAGCTCCAGATTACTTGGAATCATAAGCATAGACACCAAGATCATTCACATCAGGGAAATACAAACAGTTTTATGAAGAAAAATATTTTTTGAGACCTAATTGGCGGCCATCTTGAATAGATTTTTGAATAAAAAGAAAGAACTTTCTTCACCTGCACATCTGAATAAAAAAAAAAATCTTGAAATCCATCCATCTTGGATTTTTGAATGGCCAATCGGGCAGATTATTCTTCTATCTGCACCACTATTTAGGCATTTTAGGCTCATTTTACGAATGTCACACATTATATTGCCGACCTTGGGGAAGCATTACTATAAAGAATGAAAGGCAATAAGTAAATGAAATGTCTTCTCCTCCAATGTTATCAAAATATATGACAATCGTTGCATTGTGAACCTTTTCAATACAGCTTCAGCAGAGGATTTGAGCGCAAAATAAAGAGAATTGTGTCACTTAAGTGGATTATGATATAAAACCAGAGTGGGTTTTACATTATTAAATCAATGACATGTAGTAGTTCATGAGACACTGGCCTTATACCATCACCTATTATTAGAAACTAGTATGCTGATATTCAGTCTTTGAATAATCTGGATTTAGGATCATTTAAAAAATATGTGTGCTGTATGAGAATTAATTTAACACGGATAGAGTCATTAGAGCTCCCTACATATTATACACATCTGCTTTATTGGTTCACTTCTACCACATCGTTCACACTTTTCCACTTGCAGCTCCCCTGCAGAACACACCCATTATTTTATGGTAGCAGTGGTCCATAATCATTAAATCTTTATAGAGCGGCAGAAAATAAAGCAGCAGGAACACATAAACAGGCAGGGAGAAAATGATGGAGAAACACACAATCAGGCAAATAGGTGCCAGCCAATATCTTAATAAATATACAATATATATACACATTGTGGCAAAGTGGAGAAGCTGAAGACAGAGAATACACAAATGAGAAAGAAAGATGATGGTAAGATGGTTGGTCAAGAGTTGATGGAGAAAGGAATTGCTCCATCTTTGCATCCCTCAAAAGATAATTCATGTATTTGTGTGTGAGAGAGAGATTTGAGAATGTCATGTTGTTTTTAAGCTGTGCCAAGGCCATATGCCTCACTGCAGAGCTGCATAGATGAACGAAAAATATGTAAATGCATCCTGTGAAGTTTACTGAGTGCAATATTGACATGCGTTGATATCAATCAGACAGATGGTAGAGGATCCAGTCTTTGTTGGACCAGAATCAATGCAGGCCATTTTAAAACACGCGGTGATCTCAAACAATGTCGGTATACACTGCATGTTGCTCTGCCTCCTTATAAACTGTTTTCCTGCTGAACTATGAAATTGAAGAATTCATAAAAATAATTCCCATATTCCCCATGTGCTTTTTAAAGTGGTATCTCTTGCTCAGTTAATAAGTGAACACAACTATTTTTAATTAGTTCTATCCTCCTGTAAGAACTTCACTTTGTCGATGTCAAAGTCAACATTAAGAACAAAGCTCCCAGCTACACTATCGACTGCTCACCGAGAAGATTAACGCATGAATAATGAGCAGTCGTAATGAACACTGGAGTCTGAACTAAGTCTAGACATACTTCAGCGATGCAATCGGCACCAGTTTTTATCTCTGATCACTGCCCGTATTCTACCTTCAGACCTCTCACATCTGACGAGAGCATTATTTGTCTTGCTGCGTTAGATGATTGATACCACTCTCATGCCTGTTCTCAAAACACAAGTTATACCTTTATAGCATAAAGTCTTGAAACAGGGGAAACAGCGAGCCTGGGTCTGTCCTATGGTAGTAAAATACATCTGTAAAAGCTCACTCATTAACATGTAGTATACTTGTTTAATCTGAATATCTGAACCAACAAACTGTTCAGTGTTTAAAGTGGCACACCACCAGTTTCACAAATAAAGTTGCGTTTACTCGTCATGGTAAGTACTACATGCTGGAAATATAACGCTGATGATGTCACAGTGATTTCATCAGGGTTATCTCAGCTCGTGCTTACAAAGTTAGAAAAGAAATGTGTTACAAACTTGGTTCATGGAGTTTTAAAGATGTTGTGTTAAACAGTTAGGTCGCTCTGACATCTGTTGTAATGGGAAATGTAAGATTCAGAGTTTAAGTACTTTAGGAAATAACAGTTGGGAGATCTCAAGCCCTCCTGCAAAAAAGTGTGAGCCCTTTTTAAAATAATGGGTTGTGACTTGTGAGTCCCTCAACTTTATGGAAGTGCAATAATAAATAGCTGTAAGTTTTTTAGTATGAACTCATGGAGACACACGCAGCTGATTTTTTTCGGTCCTGGTTGACGCAATTTGTTGAGGCCCAATTTGGCTGTAATATTTTCAAGGGTGTCATGAATTGGACACGGTTACATTTTCCATACCTTGTTTCAGTTAGTGCACATTATTAGTCCCATAGGAAGTCACAAAAATCACTTCAGTCCATTTAAGCCAAATGGCATCTTTTTCAGTTTTAACTTAACCTTTAAAAAAATGACACTACAGTTGATGTCAGATACTACAGGTCTGCAGTGGTGGAATAAACATCCCAAATCCTTGACTAGCAAACATGTAAAACAATCTTCACAATCTAAGAGAAAGGACAGAACTATTGAAAAGTAATTTGAAAAGAAAAATGCTCTCTGTAAATGAGAGCACTTATAATCATCAATGCCTAAGAACTGCCTGCATTAATGCATTATTAGTACTGTTACATTGTCTTGTAAATTATTGTTTTGACTGTTAAGTAGCATTAAATTGAAATACTCAAGTAGGTCCAAGTACTTAAAAAAACTACTTCAGTGCAGTACTTAAGTAAAGATACTGTCAAGATGTAATACAGTGAAATAAAACTATTTGTTCTTCTGAGTGACTTTTTTTCAGATTGTAGACTATAATAATGATTCTTGAAACTAACTATGATTATTACAGCCCATTATATTGATTAGACCACCAAGCTGTGCCTGAATTCAAAGTTATGAACTACTGCAATGCAATAGTTGAGCGGATCAACACTGACCATGTGTCAACTTGTTTAAACCAGACTGCCTGTGGAAATGATGCAGAGTATTAAATCTGATCGTTAACCAGCATGTCTGTATGCCTGCCTGTGGCAGCGTGCCTCACGCAACATTTATTAAAAACTGCATCTAAAATAGTTTACGGAAATTTGCATTTGTGCACAAGTGAGGACTTTTACAATCATGGAAAAGCGCATGAAGAAGAAAAGATCGCAACCTGCCCGTTTATTAGCTGCTCGTGTTTCTTTCGGCCATCTCTCCATCTCAAAGTTATCAACTCACCTGTGGCAGGTGAAGCAATCGCCATGTTGCTCAGCTGCAGCACCCAGAGGAGACGGATGCCAAGTAAGCCCTCCATCCTCTCGGCGGCGTACGAAATGTAAACAAAAGATATGAAGATGGTCATAAACAGCGCAGGCAGGTGAAATAATAACGAGCAGATGTTCTTCCTTCCCCGGTCCGCGTCGCTCAGGTCCCTGCGGGGCGAGTCGGTGTGGTCATGCCGCTCCGTCGCCTCTTCCGCAGTACACAAACTTTTCTCCAAAAACACCTGCGTCACAACTCCTGTAATGTTCGCGCGGTGCAGTCAGATTGCGTAATGACAGTCCGCTAAACTCTTTAACTTTTTAGGATACTCTTCTTCTTCTTCTTCTTCTTCTTCTTCTTCTTCTTCTTCTTCTTCTTCTTCTTCTTCTTCTTCTTCTTCTTCTTCTTCTTCTTCTCGTCCAAGAGAAAAAATATCTCTTTCGCTCAGGACACCCTGAAACAAACCTCAAGCTGACCACACCACTGGACCCCACTTTGGTAACATTACAGTAACAGTAACATTAAACCCATTTCATCCAGTCCGTGAGACAGAATTAGAGAAAATACCACAGCAGCTATACTTATCAGAACAATCATTTACATGCATTTATTGTCACCGACCTCCAATAGGATGCACACCCATCCTGTGTGTGTGTGTGTGTGTGTAAGTGTGTGTGTCAACCAGTGTTGCCACAGTTACTTTGAAAAAGTAACTTAGTTACGTTACAAGTTACTTGAGTTTTAAAGTAACTTAGTTACGTTACAAGTTACTTGATTTTAAAAGTAACTAAGTTAGATTACTAGTTACTTTATTAGTTACATTCAGCAGCTGCCAAAAAAAGACGCTGCCTCGACATATGACAACAAATGACAACCGGTTTTGCCACCACTGACTTTAGTGCATTTTTAACAGTAATGTGCAATACAACAATGTACAATGTCCTCACATTTTAAGTTGAACTATTTGAACTATATTGAAACTATTTCCAGGGGGGGGGGGGGGGGGCGCGCTATGTGCACGCTATGTGCACACGTCACGAGGCGCGCGCCTGCAACGGAGCTCTAGCGACGCGAGGAGAGGAGACGGGGTGTGTGCGTCCGTGTTTCAGCAGCGTTGCTACTAAGAGCCGCAGTGAGAGACTGTCCGTGAACGTGTGCAACGTTGGGTCAAACCATCCTGATATGGTGGGAGGGGGGAATCTGTTTTTTAGGTTAATTAAATTAAATTACCTACTTAATATACAATTCAGTTTATGAACTTACACTTTTGTTTTAGTAAATATTTATTAAATAACAATTTTTAAAGGATTTTTTAATGGATGCTAATTTTAAATAGATTTTTAAAAAATCTCACGTACCCCCTGGAGTGCCTTCACGTACCCCCAGGTGTACGCGACCCCCATTTGAGAACCACTGTTTTAGACACTTGATTAATTGTATTTGTTTTTAAAGACACCTTCACACAGAGCTGTGTCTCAGAGAGGCTCCTCCCCTTAATGAGCCAGCCAGGGATTTAATATCGTGGAGGATGAATAGTTTCATCAGTGAAACATCAGATTAGTAAAACAAGGTGCATTAGAGACCCATTGGTCCTGTCATCTTTACCACTGAACAGCAGAACCAGAACCAGTGGCCTTGGAAACTGACTCACATTCAAATGTGTCACTCTGGAGGCTGGGGGCATTTTATACATTTTACAACAAATGGTAATTCACCTTTTAAAGTCTTTTATATATGACACACAACCCCACGTGTTCTACATCAAACATTCCAGAACAATCTCAGCTCTATAGCATGAGTCCCCTTGTCATCCTTGTGTTCTCTGGTTCTCTGACTGACGGGCTGCTAATGAGCCTCACCTGTGAGGGGGGCGGGTCCTTTGTGATTTACTGAGTGTTCATTGGTTGTTTTTTTCGCAAAAATGTTGACAGACAAACGGATTGACAATTCACAGTGAAGGGTTAGTGTGACGAGTCCTTTCCGTGCTGCGTCACCGTCACGTCGCCCCTCTGTGTGTCTGTTGTCTATGGAGCGGGGTCGGAGCAGCAGCCGGGAGGAGGAAACCCTCCGGATTAATCCACGAGTTTTAACTGATTTCTGCTCCGTATTTTCTCGGAGAACTTATTATGAGTCCAGGACGGGCCCAGCCGAGTCCCTGGGCGGGCCCAGACGAGTCCAGGCCCGCCCCTAGCGCCGAGCCTGGACTTAGCGAGCTTTGTTGCATCGGCTAACGCTACATGACTTCACTCCCGCCACGCGAGAATAAATCAAATATATATTGTATAAAGTAGTAACGGAATAGTAACGCACAGTTACTTGTACAAGTAACTCTAATCTGATTACTGGTTTGGAAATAGTAACGCGTTAGATTACGAGTTACTTTTAAAAGTAGTCATATTACCGTTACTGACATCACTGGTGTCAACAGATTAAGATAACATGCTTTATCAATAAAGGGCCTCACTGAATTAGCCCCTTTTGAGATGAGTGCCGTGCATGTGCCGAGACGATGTGTGTTGCTCGTGGATACTTTGCTTGTCTGTGACGGCGTTCTTCACTCTTCTCTCTTCTCGACATTGACTCAGACACTGTGTGCAGTGAAAAGAGTGAAGTATGGGTGTAGGTGGGATGGCGAGAGACAGATTGTAGAAAGATAATGCTTTAAAGAAAACATATTTTTTTGTATTCTTCTGATACAAACTCCCTTTTGCGTACATACCAGGGTGGTATATCTAGATAGTAGATAGATACTGAAGTTCAGTCGGCTCACGAAGACGTGGATTGGTTTATGGATGCTGAAGTCAAGATGGTCCTCATAGAATTTCGGGTGAATCAAATTAATGACTATGGTCGGAAAACATTTTGTGACAGCTTTCATTTTCTCAAAGCAGTCACTTTAAAGGAGTGGTTCAACAGTTCGAGGAGAAACTTATTTCCCGTCTTCTGTAGTTAGATGTATAGATGCAAGGATACCACTATCATATAGGTTACATGTGAAGCTGCTGTGAGCAGATGGTTAATTAAACCTCCTGTAATTGTACACAAACATGATATGCCGTACAGTATTAGTATGGATTTAGGACACAGCATGTAATGATGAGGTTTTCAAATGTTTTACAACCCAACACTTCATGTTGAGAAGATTCAGTGAAGAGGTCACACGCTTAGCGTGTCATCTTCTGCATCAGTAGCAGCTTGCCATACTTTCATTGTGCTGCATGTGTTTTTTACTCCCATGTGAGAAACCCAATGTGTGTGTGTGTGTGTGTGTGTGTGTGTGCGTGTGTGTGTGTGTGTGTGCGTGTGTTCATGCTCCCATTTAGAAGATTGTCTTAGCAGTAGGCTATAATACATTATGTATGTGCTTGAAGGGTGAAGATTTACATGATAACCAAACTACCACTGTAAAACATGGCAGCCTGGTTGTGCACACAGTAGGGAGATGTGCTATTAAAAAGCCATTTATTAACACCATATTTATGAGCTTTGCCTCTGCAAGTTATTATTAACTTGCAGATTAATGTGCTGTCGACATGCCACACAAATGATCAGGGACTGTTATCACAAGAGCTCAGAGATACAATAATATTGACCACCAGCAACTATAATGAAGTGGGAACCTTTTCTCCTTGACTGAATGCTTTCATTAAAAGCATGTGCTTTAGTGCTTAGTGTTTCTAAGTTTAAATGTTGGTGAAGCCCTCAAGAACAACTTTGTCTCCCATGTAAAAGCAGAGAAAGCTCAATATACAGAGCACTTCTAGGTATTGATTAGAGGCACTGACACGAGTCTCTTCATGTCCTCATGGAAAAAACATGAGTATACAATGTATGTGTTTGTGAATTTGGGAACATGTGAATGTGTACATGTTTGTGTGTGAGTGGGTTTTTGACTAAGAACCAAAGGGTGTAATGTTTGTGCTAAATAGTAAATACCAGTAATGACACATGTATTGATTCCCCAAAATAAGAATTAAAAAAAATCATCTATTTCGTATTGCATCTCTGATGAGTGTTGATAGATTGGAAATTACCTTTTATATATTATATGTCAAATATCTTTTGACGTATTTGACCTGGCAACTACTAATACGACAGTGCCCGAAAAGCAAACACACATAGACAACTAATACCAACTGAAGATCGTCTAATTAAAGGCAAATGTAATGGATATTGTAAACTATTATCTCTGTAGTCTATTTTATTCCTATATCCTGAAGTCGGAACACATGGGAATCATCCATCTGATAAGATGTGAATGTGATAGTCTGCCCTGTCCCTGATTGTTTCCTCCTGTGTCTGATAACCTTCCCTGTGTACTCAAACCCTGTTGGTCTCCTGCCCTGTGTCGGTCCGTACTCTTTTGCCCTGAGATGATCTCCCTGCCTAGAGACACAACTTTTTTTGGTGATACTTCTGTTTTTACCAAAAGGAATACAGTTTATTTTTCACCGTTGTCATCATTTGGCTCCTCTCTCTGTACAACAGTTGTGACAACACACCATCACAATCAGTGTTAAGTAGTGATACTTTTAAAAGTACCTTGTTACATTACAACATTACTGCCGTTACTGTCACGGGAGTATTAGGGTGGACACAAATGCACGACTCAGGAGACAGAACTGGAAAATAATTCACTTTACTAAAAGTTCCTGCAGGAACAAAACAGACGGGAACAGATGAATATACTTTGGTAACGCTGGAGGGCTTGGTCAAGAAGAACACAAAACAATCTGTCAGAGGACAAGAGCAAGTGAGGGAGCTAGATAGTGAGGGACTAATGAGGGGATGGGCTGCAGGTGAGAAGGACGTGAGGAACAGGTGAAGGGAATGAAGGACTAACGAGGGAGTGATCAGAGGTAGGTGAAGGGAGTTGGACTAACAAGATGGGAAGCAGGATCTGGAATGATATAATAGTGAGACAGACGAAAACAACTAATAAAAAAGGAAGGTATGGAGCTGAACTGTTACAGTTACAAAGTAACTAAGTTACATTACGGCGTTACCTAGTGAGAAATGTTACTTGTTGGAGTGCTTTTGTGTTACCAGAAAATAAAAAGCTATTTTTGATTCCTTGGGCATGTTGGTTATACGTAGCCAACTGTTCACTCAGCTGTCGTTGCGTAGCCTCTACGGCACCTTTAACTCTACATGCATGAATGACAGAAGTAATCGCCTCTTACGGCTCTCCAAGGTAGCACTTTTGTTTTGGGATTCTATCTTATGGAAAGATGGAGAATACAGTTGATATTGAGAGCATCTCCTCCACCATGTAACCAGCTACCAGCTGCTGAATTCCCCATGGCATACCAGCCGAAGGACTAAAAGCTAGTCGTTGACGCTTCGGAGCTGTAGCGGTGGCATTGTGCTCCTCATGCGTCTCAGCACTTGTATTGTGCACTGTGCTTCCCATCTGACAGGCGCTTAACGTCGTCCTCCACGCGAAATCTGTAAGTCACTGTGATATTATTGTAATGGTAGGAGACTTGAGGGAAGCCCCAGGACACACCGGAGGGATTATATCTCCCAGCTGGCCTGGGAATGCCTCAGGATCCCCCAGAATGAGCTGGACAATGTTGAGCAGCTGACCATGGATGGATGGATTATTGTAATGGGTTGCTTATTTAAAAGTACAACTTAATAACTGAATACTTGAATTGCACTTTAACGTTACTTGTTACAACAAAAAGGTAATCTGAGTGCTTCGCTTCGCCCCAAAACACACACTCACACACACACTGGGAAACATACAAAACACGAGCACATCTTGTCGTGCAATGTTTTATGAAACAGTCGACCCTTGTTGACGTCTAATTTCAGCTGTTAGAATAAACTCTCTGATGGGTGTAGGAGCTAAACCATAGTATCTTACAAAGTAAACAAACATTGGTCATAAAAACAAAAAAAACAAAGCTTAATAGTGGTATTTGTTTCTTAATGTCAAGTGCTAAACAAACTTTAGGTTTAGAGGCTAAGTCTGGGCCGAGCGTACTACAAAATATATCCATTCAACAGTTTCATACTACATACTACTGACAACACATATGCATCATTATTCTTGCAGTTATTTGGTCATACAGGAAAGTATTGGACAAATGGTTTTGACCTGATGATAGTGAAGATGAAGGTTAAGAGATTATCAGGGCCATTAGGATTCATCTTCTGGGGACCATTATTATTTGGATCAAATGTAAAAGCAATCTATCAAACAGTCGAGATATTTCAGTCCTGGGCAGACCGCTCACTGACTGATGAAGCCACTCCCCCAGAATGACGGAAAAATACAATAATTGTTCTTGGATTGTGAGGAGCTGAGGAGAATCAGAAAAGGAACAAAATAAAACAAGAAAACAAGAAGGAAAGAGATATTGTTTCTGAATTCTTAACTTTACCAACCTAAAACATGTTTTAAAATTAGAATTGATGCATACATACAATGATGCAAATTGTAAGGAAGAAAAAGAAGCACCACAGCACACAAAAAACACAATTCATCTCCAACTCAAATGTCCAAAGTGTAAAATGAGACTAATCTAATCACCCGTTTCAGAGCTCTGTTGGAAGATGAGTCGGCTGGAGTAAATACACTCTTGTCAGTCCAGGGAGTCCACGAACATTTGAACTCTCAGATTATTTTAGCAGTGCATTGCAAAGTATTTGTCGTTTCACATTTTCTAGTACAACTTCTCCCCTTTTCTACTTTTAGCAAACACAAACTCATCTCTATATTTTATACTATTATAATAATATCAAGCTTCTTTAACAAGTAAAGTCTATAGAAAGTAGAACGTTACTTATCACACTTACTGAGGAACTTTCTGTCAAACAACTAAATAATATTTTCTGTCTCACTACAAATAGTTCTGAAGGTTTATTCCACCAAAATGCTTGTTACACTTTGTCGAATGAGTTAATTAATTTTAACTTCTAACTTGGACTGTTTTACAGTTAAGTTTAGAGCTTTTATAGAAATGTATTTCAGGTCATAGCTTCTTTAGATAATCTGTTTCAGTTTCCAACTCTGACAGTTTTATTTGTCATCTGCAGGAGTTTCAGCAGTTTAATGCATCAGACTTAAGATTTCTATATATTCACACACATTTTCTGCAAGGAATGCCAGTCACATTTCTATTCCGATTAAGTATTACATTCATAAGGAAAGATGCAGGACTTTGGGGAGGGAGGCTGTGACAGAGTCAGAGGCACAGAGGTTAAGACTGAAGCGAGACCAGTAGTCACCAAGACCACCAAGACCTGGAAACTAAAACTGGACAGAGAAATGTAGTATTTGAATTCAATCAATTTGTGTGGGTGCCTTTGGGTATGCACAACCTTTGCCATGACATTTGCTAAAAGCCTCAGCGGGAATGCATTTGTCATGCATTTGTGTTTCAATGTCATTTATAAATGTATTTAATTTCTGGTTTCGAATGCGTTTTGAAAATATGTTCAGGGCCAACAGTCAATTCCACTTTTTCTTCATTTGTGTCTCAGGGTTTGTTACGTCCCCTTCTTGGTCTACTCTAGGGGATAAGTGGGGAGGACGAACACATGTCAAAGAATACATGAAAAGACCAAAAGTACGAGCAATGGGCTCAAATAATATCTATTATTAAACGAAAAACAAAGGTTCGCTGAAGTGGGAGAGATTGGGACAGTTGTAGTTGTGCCAAACAAATGAAATCAAGATAACAAAACTAGGCCTGGATAAAACTGCTTCTCTAACACGGTTCTAGTCAAAAGAATACAGAGGGAGCACCAACCAATAGTCTAATGTTTCTAGACACAAATATACAGGGTACCCCACATTTACTGTCCTCAGCCTCTCACCACAAACCTGAACACCTAGCAGTGTCAGTGTAAACATCACACAAGCCAACACTAAATGATACTTGCTCTCTGTTACCAACAGTGACATTTTATTTAATGAATACAAATTCAGTTTGAACCTTGTATCTACTTTTCTTGTACCACTGTGAACATCATAACAAAACTCAGCTTGATTGTCATGCAGTTAAATTAATTTCAACAAAAATAGATTGCCTAAATTAAGACTTTGCGAATTGATTTTGTAACAATGTCATTGTCAACAATATCTTCTTTGCAGGAGGGAAATCTCATTCCAACAGTAACACAGCACATAATGATTTTGACAGCTGTAATTTGACTTCATACGGTTGGAAATCAGGTAAATAAAGAAAGTAAATCATTCTTCAAACAATGACAATAACACTAGACGCTGCGCTTTCTTTCAGGTATCATTAGGCTTTTAGTGTTCAAACTCTTTAGCATTCCTGCTGCTTGAAACACAAGAGATTAATATGCCTTCAGTTTTAAACTGTGCTTTGGGATGGATTGACACTTGGCTGGATTTTAGTCTCAATGCTACTTCATTAAAACCTTCAGCAGAATGGCTAGAGAGGGAAAACAATCAACTACCTCCAGGTGAAGATTACTGGCAGACTGCAGAGAACAACATAAAAACAGCAGTGATGTCAATAACATGGTCACATATTTCACCATCAGTACATAATCAAATGTGTCGGTTCGGCAGTTTACGCTTCTCAGTATATTAGGTTCAACATTCATTTATTGGAATTTCAAAAGACAAGGTCACACAACAAAATGCAAGTCCCTTTATGCTACAGGGGGAAAAATATGATGGAGTACAAAGGATGCGTTGAGGAGTCTGAGGAGAGAAGCCGCTCAGCAGTGCGCTGGTAGAAGGCAGCAGGGCGAACAGGCTGTTGTTGCCCGTGACGTTTCCTTGTGGCTCATTGGAGGCACCTCTCCGATGTCATGGTGCTCCAGTCAGGACGTCTGTTGCTCCTCTGTACGCGTTGACAAGGGAGTCTTAATGTCTTAATTTGTTAATGATCCCCAAAAGATTAAATCTGTGGCTTTCATTGCTCTCATTTCTACCCTACAGGTTGACTTTTTATGTTTTGAGTGAACTGTCTCAACATCTATTGGATTGCCATGACATTTTGTAGAGGCACGTATGTTCTCCTCAGGAGAAACATTTCATCTAACAGGTCAACATCTACATTGGTTAAAACACAAATGGCGTGCCCATCTTGCCTTAGCTGATGATCTGCTGTTGTTACACTATTTCTAAGATGTTAAAACAAACCCGGCAAAAATCGGGGCAAAAATGTCCGTGCATTATGGCTGCCGCCACTGAATCCACTGGCTCTCAAGTATTCTGTGCCCTGTGTGCTTTAGAACAATGATTCAATTAGTGTCTGTTTGTTATAAAGAAGCAGTCCCAATATTTAGTGTTAAGTTGTAAACAAGAAACAAACTAACCATTTAGGTTGTACGGCATGTTGTGGCATCTGTCACATCTGTCATCAATTTATAAGTGAATCTTAGACAACTTTGATTGTACCTTGTCTTTAATCTTAATATTTTAAGGACTTAAAGCAGGGTGTCAAACTCATTTTCACCATGGGCCACATTAGCATCATGGCTGCCCTCAAAGGGTTATAACTCAAACATAAACGTATAAACTACTCCCGAACATGTCGTTAAATAACTCTCTTTGCATTTCATTATTGTTTATTTAAGTGTAGAAATATTGTAGATAAGAAAATGTCTCTAATAAATCCATTTAATTTGAAACCTTCAAAATAAAAGCACAGGATATTTGAATGTCTTTTAAGCTGTCAGGGCCCACATAAAATCATGTGGCGGGCCGAATTCGGCCTTGTGTTTGACACCTGTGACTTAAAATAATAATACATTCATTTCAAATATTTGTAGAATCAAATATTTCCTAAAAGGTTCTCTTTTTTGTCTTCTCCTTTTGCTATTGTCTGGCATGGCTCTACATTTGCTCATCAACAGCACATGGTCGTGTTGCTTGAAGGCGGCAGCAGCAGCTTGTTGTCAGTGTTCTGACAGCGGCTCGGTGCTCGTGCTGGCAGGTCAGTGTGGATTCTACATGTCACTCATAGTCTCTCCCTCTCACTTCCCATGCAGGCGTTCTCTATCACACAGCTGTTTGAAGAGCTGCTGTGTATTTTAGTCTCAAACACTTACTCAGTTTGCTGTTTGTGGTGAGCGTCTGGGCTTCAAGCGTTCTTCTATTTACTGTCGTTATTCCAGGTGTGTTGCAGGGTTCAGCAGTGTTAAGCTGTTCACACAGTTCCTTGTGTCATGTTATGTTTGTGCTGCTAAAGCCGTGCTCTGCAGTATACTTACTTACTTTTAAAACAAACAAAAAAGACTGAGGAGATCTTTGTCTTCGTCATGTTGACAAAAAGGTATATTTTCAGAGCAGGAAAATCTCTTAACGTCGTGAAAATGGTCTCAATGGGTGTCACAGCAGCGATGACAGCCGAACAGCTGAAAAAGGATGGAAACGGACAGAAATGTTTCCACCGGTGTCATTACATTGTTGGTTTTGATTGACTTATTTTGCTTATGGAACCACACAAAAGAAATGCCCTCGTTCTTCCCCAGCAAACATAGAAAAACAGAATTACAAAGTACATTTCCATCAAAAGAGAAAGGATTATTAAAATATTTTGCAAATACTTGTAAAGACCTGCATTCATGATGTTCGACAGTTTTTGATTGAAGGAATAGTTTGGTATTTTAGGTAAATATGCTCACTGCAATAATAATAATAATAATAATAATAATAATAATAATGATACAAATGCAGAAACATTTAACAAACTAGTGACATATGTATATGTATATTCTTTCTTTCTTCATTTCCGTAAGGCGTCAGCCCTGGTTTCATTGGAGACTTCCAGGAATCATTCACGCCAAGAAGTCACAAGAGAGCCCCATGTGAGTTGTTGGCGTCATAGAACAGACACTTGAGGGTGGTCAGAGTCCCATGAATCAAGGTGTAAATTGGTGTGAGACCACCTGGTAAGGATGTGATGAAAGCATCGCTGGGAGCTGGTGTCTGAGCTTTTCCTCCTTGGATTTCTGATCCAGTCTAACCCGGATGCCTCCCTCACTCCATCAAGTCATCCGTCTTGTTGTGACGAACTTGTGTTCATTGTGTCTCCACAAGGGAACTGCTCCGCATCAAATGGAGATGTTGGCCCTCATCTGTTGGCTCACGTTGAGCCTATTACTTGATTTACTCGTGTTGATTGGGGATCTTTATGTGCTTCTGCTTGTTCATCATATTTAATGCAGTCAGATATTTATCAGTCAACTCTTTTGCATTTGAGTGTTTGTTGTCTTTTCAATAAATGGTTTCTATCCGCCTATAGGTGACCATGGTTTTAATGACATAATCCTCCAAAACATTAGCCTCATGTGGACTCCGTTATGTTGAATTCACATCCATCTTGAATCCAGAGCGTATTAGTATCGTGAAAGCCGCTCTGCTCGGTGGCCTCACTGTTTTCTCTCTGCTGGGCTGCAGACCTGAGGGAGAGAAACCAGCGGCCATCTGACATGGACGCGGCAGCAGTCCTCCGTCGGCTGATCTCCTCTCATCACATGTCTTATGGGGTATCTACAGGTCCCTTTCTCTAGTTTTTACAGCACCATGCAGCACATTTTCACTCAGCCACTTGCTCCACTACTGACTTAACAAATAACTCCAATCTATCTGTTTGTCTTGTCGTGACTATATTTTGATTAATAAACCACTTTATTTCCTAAAGGTGTGCATTGTTGGTTGCTGTTCGTAAACACAGCATTCAAAGTTTGCCCCGGCTGTACGAGACAGATATAAAGTGCGAGAGTGCGTGCGACGGTGGTTGAGCGAGCTAAGGAGTGTATGAAGGAAGCGGTAACACACACACATATACACACACACACACACACACACACACACACACACACACACGCACACACACACGCACGCACGCGCGCGCACACACACACACACACACACAGCTCCGCACAACCATGAAGGGAAGGTGCCAGATTTTGAAAGACTGCAGCTGGATCACACGCTCTATTCTGCTGTGGCTTGTCTGATGTGTGTGTGTGTGACAGGGGAAACATTGAGGCACATCAAAATACATAGTGGTGTGATTACAAGTGTTCCCTGTGTGTCATGCACCTTGGGGTGTGACGAAGCGGGGGTGTTTGAAAACACACTCTGCTTATGGACTGAGGGTTACATCCCCACGTGGGGCCCAACGGCTCTTTGTTGACACCCAGAAATGCAGGTACACACCCTGCCACACACTTCTAGTGTTCATAGTGATGTGACAGGGTCTGTTTTCTATTAGTCTATACATCGTTTCTCTTGCCGTTGCTCTTCGTAACAGAGTAGACACTCTCGGTCTTTGGAGGGGGGTGTATGCGTTCACTGTATGATTCAGACCCAACGATCTCTTTACCAGAAGCCCTTTCTTTGCTTAAGCAGTTTAGATCCCGATTAGAAAACGAGATGCAACTGCACAAAAGTGAACCAATTGAAAGAGAAGCATTTGGATGAGCCAAACAGGATAATGTGATAACACTAAAGTACAATTTATACGGGATTTTCTAACTCAATGAAATGAAATATACAATCCGCTTTGATAAGCGTAGGTTTGGATAACAGCTCACTATGATGCACCTGACTCTTAAGACAGTTATAGATCACTCGTAAAAGAGAAAATCCTAAATACGAGAAATTTGATGGATGCGGAAGTCCTAATAGATCATACATGCCAGTTAAGAACACATCTGTGTGTAAGATCATTGAGGCCCAATGATGATACCCGAGTGTATTGGCTGTGTCCTGAGATATTCATCATACCATATCCAACATCTTGAAGTGGAATCGAGATCCCTTTGGTAGCTCTGTTCGGCTTCACTGAAGGAGATGATCTTTATCTTACATTAGTCGCCTCATTCTTCGTCAGTCTTGCTCAAAAGGTTGCCGTCCCGCCCACATTTATTCAGAGGCTCAGACATAATGTCCTTGCTTCTCAGTCTGCTATTAAAATAAATTACATCAGACCGAGGGAGTCTTCCATCACCCCAAACAAAATAAACGTGTTGCTGAAAATTTCAATGAATAGATTTTTGTGGAAAAAGAGAAGAAACAGTTGCAGTTGTGTTTTATATGTCGGTATTTTTGCACACACGTGTTGCTCCTCTTCTGTCTCCCTGTCATACAGTGTGAGAGCAACCCTCCGTCTACCTGTATTATACGTGTGAACGCACACATACACGCACGCACACACTCACACACACACACACACACACACACACACACACACACACACACACACACACACACACACACATATACACACACACCCACGCAAAGCGTTGATGCTCTCCTGACTGAAGCAATAAATAGATATTTAGAGGACTGAGGGAGGAGGACCGATACTCAACAGTATTTATTTCTGCCTGAGGCAGAAGCAAAGAGAAGACTGAAAAAAGAAATCTAAATTCTCATCTCTCCTTCCAAATCTAAAATCTGTATAGAAGAAGGTAACTTACCAGTTTTATAAGTGCTTAAAGGATAACTCTTATGCTAATCTCAGCACACTTACAGATAATGAAATAATATAATATCTATAAAGTTCATTTTAATTGTAAAACATGTGCAGTGGTCTTAATTAAACTCTTAATAGAGAGGTAACTGTAAGCTTGTCTCAGTAAGTGACTCACAATATTGCAGCACAATGTTGTCTTTCTTAGAAAATATTATTATTATATTATATATTAACTGTCACTATTTCATCTATTTACATGTTTACAGGAATGAGTCAGCAGTTTTGCAGTTTTTGGTTTGATTCCTGAAATAAGGTCTGTGGTTAACACACGCTATGAGAGCTGGCATTTTGAGTATTTGTGGCATTTAGTTTAATCTGTGTCTGAAGACATTTGAGTTAATAAGGTAATGTGGCCCAGGCCGATCTTGTGGCAGATGTGTCTGTTTCCTCCAGATGTGTCCACTCTCAAGTGTGCTGAACAGTTTAAAGGACGGTAACAGCCTCCTGCGGTGGTAATAGTGTACGAGGCTTCAGATCTTTCCTCTCGCCTGACCTTTTCTTCTTGTCTGACCTTTCTCTCCTCTCAACTTCATTCCCAATTTCCAGCTTCTCCTCACTGTCTCTGGTGTCCATCAGCTGCTCTCCCTTCATCAGTATTTCTCTTTTATCTGCCCCTGGGGGCGAAGCGAGCAGTCTGGCTCTGTTGCCAGTGCCACATATTAAGAGGGAAATGGCAGCGCCGGCGCTGCCATTTATTTGTGGAGATTATTTATTCATGGAGATACAGGATATATTTCGAAGTTTATATGTATCTGCATGTTGCTGGAAGAAAATATGTCAAAGCACCATTACAGCTCAGAACATTTGCACAGCGGCAGAAGGACCCTCTGCACAGGCAAACATGGAGTTTGGTTCTAATGTAGTTTATACCGTACAATCCTTATTTATGGGACTTTCATCCTCCAACTAAATCTCAAAATCACTCTCAAAATAGTTGTATTCATCTTTTAATTTCTTTTGTTTCTCTGGTTGGCTATAAATAGCATTTCACATTAGCAACATCATGTAAGCTACCGCAACTATATTTTGAACTTTTTCAACTGTATCTGGCGGTATGAGAATGACCCGCTATACGACCTTCAAAACGCTGTTTCTTAACCTTGCAGATTCATTGTTATTCTGCTCCACCGTTACCATGACCACGATAAGTACTTAACGACATACAGCACTCATGACTCTGCAGCAGTGCACGTATTTAATCCTGAAAATGTCACGCTGTCAGTCCTCTGCAGGACGCAGAGCGTGTTGCTTTTCAGTGTCCAGTCTGATCGGATGTTGCAGCAGCTGACTCGAGCCCACCAAATAATACACCCTCTATAAAGGCTCTTTAAATCATAACTTATAGCTTTACTAAGGGTGTAGTCCTTATTTATTGGTTCCATTAGAAAGACAAACTTGTTGTTGTGAGGTTGTCGAACATCTCTTATTTGACACAGTTCAGAGGTCATTAATAAAGAAATAATCTAGGCGTACAATTATACAACTGATTAGGTCTGTTAACGGTTGTATTATTATTAATATTATTATTGTTACTATTATATAATTTGCTGCATCTCCTTAAATGTGTTTAAAGTGGTCTTTGCCCGATAAAATAATACTGAATTGCAATTACATTTTTGTTTACTTAAAGATGTGATTCAGGCGATAATTCAAAGAGCACAGCTGAGGTCTTTCTTGAATAATTAAAGAGTGAAAAACACCAAAGGGATGTTTCAGAACCTGGCAAACACCCTTCATCAAAAGTTTATTTATAATGAAAAGCATAGTAAAAAAACTATTGACAACAATAACAACACCATCAATTACAACCTTGTGCGTCCCTCTCTCCCCCTGTGTATCACACTCCAGATATACTAACGAAGGCAACACAAAGCCTTAAAGAAGTCTGCTTGGAGTTTTGTTTTCAGTCACAGACTCACATTTCTGTAGTGTGTTTACTTTCCTCCCATCTTGATTTTTATCTCCTTCTCACAATGTTTATGTGTGTTTTGATGTTGATTTATGGGTGAGTGTGTGTGCACTGATGGCATCAAGGCCGTATCTACCGAGCTCATCCGCTTTACACACACACACACACACACACACACACACACACACACACACACACACACACACACACAAACTGGGCTGCTGATAGAGGGGGACTGCAGAGACAGGTAGACAGATGGGCGATAAAAGATGTTCAGTGACCGGCACTCCTGTGAAGACTCACTGAGGAGGGTGAAGATGGTTTTATCATGCTGTGATTTTACTAGAGCCTCTCTGCAAGTCTGTGGGAGTTAACGCCAAATATTTTAGATCAGTGCGTGTATCTGCACGTTAATGTGTTTTTGCTTTTAAATGGATGATCGCAGAGAGTCGCAGCCTCACCAAAGACATAATTACCTGATGACTTTTAATAGTCTTGCCCTACCTTCCACCCCCTCACATACTTTTACAGTTGTTATGGCTTCATTCTGACTTACTTACTATATCTCTCTAATCCAGATGAGAGAAGGTCAGAGTTGATACAAAATGGAAGTCATCTATCTGGCTAAATCACAGAGGATGACAAAGGTCAGTAGGATTCACGATCTTGAGACCGTGAATGCAAAAAAATTCATGCAAATATATCCAGTATTTGTAGATATTTGAGTCTGGAGCAAAGCGGTGGACCAACAGACTGACAGACAGACATTAGCCCACAACCACATTCCTTGTGTGGCTAAAAAGTCTAAAAATCAGTAGTTAAAGTGTAATTATAATATTGTCCTTAAAAAGCTACTTTAATTGTTAATCATGTGCATGCATTAAAATGGAATGCTCTTTAAGATAAATATGAAAATACAACATTGACTGTCATGAAGTATTTATGAATGAAAGCAAATGTGATGTTAATTTAGGTTAATGCATATATATGTACAGTGCTATTGTGTTGCTTTGATTGTATTTATTATGGAAAGGGGAGAGTAGTGTGATTTTTGCTATATTGTAACACATGTATATAAATGCAGGAAATATATCTACACTTTTTTTTGTTTGCTTGTTTTTTGTTTGAAAAACTCATGACTTCATTCATGATTCTGATGCTGGAAGCAGAGGCAGGTGTATTGTAGCTACTAGCTACAATATTAATATGTAAACAGCTGTATGTGGTGATTCTATCATCCTGAGGGAGGGTAAACTATTTTATTTATTTTTTGTCCCAGACCTCCGACGACAGCTGACTACAAAACTTCACCATCTAATGGATGTCGTATCATCATCTCCAGCAATCTGCAGTTCTTCTCCTCTCCAAAGAAACACCTCCTTCTTCCCGGTGCAGAGTGGGTGATAGAAATTGTCATTGTCTTTCATTGTAAGTTAAGTACAAAAAACTCACTTTTAGGTTATTTAAATTGTTTTCATATTATTATTATTATTATTATTATTATTATTAAAGTAATAATTTCATTTATCTATATCGTGATTGTATTTTTTCATTAATTTACTGCATGTCATCAGTTAAGATCACTTATGTTGCTGTAATCCATTATTAGCTCTTCCTTCGAGGTTGTGACCACAAAGACCCCACAGGGACCTCATCTCAGTCTCAATGTGAAAACACACCAGACACCAGGGCCTCCGAGCCTCGAGAGCCTCACCCGCTGTGAATCACACCATGTTGTGTTCAAATCTGAATGGGAAACCTTCACTCAGCGTAAGACTGTTGGATCAGGGCTGAAACACTGACGCAGTCTCTCACCATCTCTGAACAAAATGAAACATTATCTGAATAAATCTGTGTAACACTGATATAAACTTCAGCTGCATTACTGAATAACAACACTTCAGGTGTGTTATGTTTTACTGATCCAAAGTTCAACTCGCTCCACTGACATCGAGCTGTTAATACATGCAATAATATTATTATAATAATTCTAAAATACAATTACAATACAGGGATCTCCAATCTATTTTTCTAAAGATTTTACTGAATTACACCCAGGTGGCTCCAGAGAGCTCAACAACCAAGTCAAGATTTCCTCAGGGTGCACTAAATCACAACCTAAAGATTTTCCAACCGATTGTGATTGATGCAATTTATGACACAGAAACAATTTCCTATGTTGACCTTTTCATAAGCCCATACTTTTCTACCCTAATAGCACACACTCATCTCATTAGGACGTTGCTCGGAAGGACATCGCTTGAGCACCGCTGTAATACACTTATTGCACACTCATTTTTACGTTGCACTCGGGATCATTTGAGTCTACTTAGGGTGAAATAATTCCCACGAGACATTCAGACAGCAAATGAACACTGTCGATAGTGGCCTATAAAAATGATTTTAGCCAACGTGACCAGTGTCGCCTTCAGTCCCGTCATGTCTAACCTTAAGGTCTAACATGTCATTAAATCTAAATCTATTAAATCTAATCTAAACGAAAATCAGGAGTCTTTGCCTCAAAATATATCCACAAATGTCTCCTTATTTCTTGAAGTGCTTAAAACACACAAATGGGGAAAACAAGTGTTTGTCCTTCTTTTATTTCACAAGCATCACAAACCAAAATGATACGATTGCAAAGAGAAATGAATGAATCATGTGTAAAGGAGAAGATTATCCACAGAACACTGCTGTCACACCACTCGGCTGTCCAGTTTTTTTTCACACCGATGGCAAAGAGATAATGTGTGTTCTGGCCTGAGTGACCCCATGTGGTGCACTTCAATCCCCTCCTGGATGCTGAAGGTCTGTTGCAAAGGATGGAATTAATGTTCATGAAAAGCCTTCGTCGATTCCTCTTTTCATCCTGCAGCCACAGGAGATCGGGAATAAGCTGTAATGAAATGATATCAGAAAGATGGAAAATGGATTTTAATTTTCAGAGATTTGGAGGGGGACGGGGGTGGACCACAGTGCTCGATAATGACACAGAGTATTACGCTGTGAACTGAAAGGAGAGTGATGAGAGAAAAGCTGGAGGAGAAAGAAAAGATAATTAATATGTAATAGTGTGAGTTGAGGAGGGGGGGGGGTGTACGGTGAGAGGGAGCGTGGCTCACATGGGGGCTGAGATTAGGTTTAGAAGTAATATGGGGGGGGGGGGGGGGGGGAGATGCAGGCCTACAGCCGCTCTGTGGCAGGCATTGTAGAATGATGATATAACAAGCAAACCATCAAAAAGGGCTCGGGACACTCAGAGCTTTTCCTTGCCACTTGAAGTGCTCCTACAGCTGTCGATATAAGCATAGTTTGGGAATTTTGGATTGCTCCGCATGGCATATAGCAAGTATCAACCAATCACAGCCGACACAGATGTCTTGCTTTCTTCTTCAAATATGGATATGGAAGTTTATTTTAGTGCAGGGCTACTCAAGGCTTTATGATCCGTCCCACAGACAATATTTTGTGAGTATATTTGCATAATGACTCAAGCATTTAGTAAACTGCATCTTTTACTGCCTGGAAATGGTGATGTGTCCCTCAGGCTCCGGGTGCATATTCTTAAAGGGCGTGGAAGAACAGTCTGACGTTGCTATGCGACTGTAACTAGCTCAGTGTTATTGAAGCCATTCATTCTTTTAAATCCCAGGTGTGGATCTTCTTCCATGTGTATTTGAACTGTGCAATGCTATATGATTTATCATCTGGGGTACATGCATGTGCTAAATGTCATGGCAATCCACCCAATAGTTGTTGAGATATTTCAGTCTGAACCACAGCGGTGGACTGACCAGCCAACAAACAAACATGGCCACCCAGATGTTGAAAGGAAAGCAAGGAAACCAGAATAGTTTGAGGTTAGGGCGTGAAAGAAGCAAATCTTTACAACAATCAAAAAACAGTCAAAGTACAGAGGTTATAGAAATAGGAGAAACAAAAAGAGGTGGAGAACAGAGAGGTAAAGAAAGGGATATTATATAAATGGTAGATGGGGTGGTAAATACGCAGAGAGCTGTCATTTTCTGTTGGGAGCGATGGGGAGGAGCGCAATCTGGAAAATGGAGCGCCTAATGGCTCATAGGACGGATTTGTTTCCACAGGAGAGCCTCAGAAAGCAGCAGAGAAATAGACAAAGAGAGAGAGAGCGACAGAGGGCAGATGAGAAAAAATCATTATGATGGCAGGAAATCACATTTGAGTGACTGTAATATCCTGTGATACTCGTGATTTAAAATGTTATATCTTCTTTCATTCAAACAAAACATGTTCGTATTTATGAGCAGCTGACAAACAAGAAATATTACACAAACCAACGCTGGAAATGTTCTCGTGTTTTCTTGTGATTGTGACACAAAATACATTGATTCTGAGCACTGGGCGATTAGGCGTGATTACCTCTGTAACATAAAAATGGATGATAGCTGGGTCCTTATAACCAGCAGGTAAATGCCTTGTCCTCAACAAACCCGCTGCTATAAATCACACAGGCCCAGCATCAAACAACCATCCATGAATAGGAAGTCTGGAAAAGGTGTAATTGTCTTAGACACACTGCCGTCAAGTGTGAAAGTACTGCTGTCATCTGTTGACTTGTGAACCCACATAACCTATACAAGAGAAATACAGATTCATTCAGGCAATAAACATATAAGGGACACATTCCAGACCCAACTCGTAAAATAAATGCTACCAAGATGGCCACGCTAGTTTCCCTTGCATACAAAAATAATAGATGCGATTAAAAGGGATTTGAACAATTATTATAATTCATTAACATAGAAAAAATACAATGATTATGCTCCTTCAAAGCCACCAGACTTGAGTCAAACAACAGTATTTCTACACCTCGGATTACCATCAAACACACTCGACAAAAACAAGATAAAACTGATTAAAACATGTCCGGCCCGTCTCATCCAGCATTTGTTCCTAAAATTCCAAAATAATTATGCGCCGTAATTCGTAGATTATTATTATTATTAATAGATTTTTTATGTTATCCACGTGAACTTCAACAAGAAAGTATAAAGACCGACAAAGTACACACACGCCCGGTGGGAGATGAACGTGTACGAGATGAACAACAGAGACCGCTGTCCACTCCCCGTGAAATATGAGAAGACCATGTTGAGGTTTTCGTCACGCAACTTGCGTACTGTTTCCTGTGAAGACAGAAGTTTATTTAAAAAGACTGTGTGCATTTAACAAGTGGAAATTGACACATGTTGCCGCTTTCATAGGAACATGCATAATAAATGAGAACTAACTTTTCGTAAGGCATCATATGATACGGTATGTGGATACGTTGAGTGAGGAGACGTTGAATGAGGATTCGTTGAATGAGGATACGTTGAATGAGGATACGTTGAATGAGAATACATTGAAGGACCGTTGACTTCAAGGACGGATTCGCTGCTTTTGTACACAATGTCTAAAACTATTTTTTTAAAAGCCCTGAAAGATTTATTATGAATGTGTCGAACATCTTGGTTTGCTCTTTGCCTGGAACACGAGATAGATCCAGTCTGAATAGTTCTGGTTTCTTTAGTGGTGTGACTTTAGCTCTCTGTCCACAAATGTAAATGATATCATGGAGAGAAATTGTAACATAAATCCACAGAATGGAGAAGATTACAGCTCATGTTAACCAAAGAATGGAAACATGTCTTAAGCACTGGCAAAAGTGATGGAACTATGTCACAGATAAATGGCCTGACTGTATTTCTTTACACTATTTCTCCCTGCTTTATTTATAGTTTTGTTACTATGGTATTGTTTTTGTTTCTTTATTTAGTGTGTTTTGTTTTTTTACTTCTCTTTATACATAGAAATCTGAAAAATATAAATATGTGAAATAAAAAAATAATATTTAAATGATGTTGCCTATATGTTAATATTTTCATGTATGTCGAGGAAGTGAGATCTGATCACTTGGTCACTCGGGAGGGATCCTAATGTCAGGTGTGAACTGAGGTATTTAGAGCCTCCCACTTGTGATTGGATTGCCCAAGACACAGAGGTCTGAATAGTGAATTGGCTTTTTTATTGTTATCGCTGAGCACTGAGAGCAGCCACCTGCTCGGTGGCGATCAGGTGGCTGAAGGCAGCTAGCTGGTCGGGGGCCTTTGCTGCTGCTGGTCTCCTCCATAGCCCTGGAGGATGTCCATACCTTCCTCATTCCAGCAGCTAATTGCATGAGCATGTTTAAATAAAGCCTATATGACCAAAAGTTAATTACGCTAATTTAAAGCACTTCGCTTCTCCATGACCCAACCCCACCCGGCGTGTTGTCGACTCCTGACAGCCCGCTGTAGGCGCTGCGCCTGGCTGCCTGTTGGTAATTATCCCTCTTTATCCCCGTGCTTTATCTCCAGCAGTTGGCTGCCACAGGATGTTCAGAGAAAATAAGGAACCTGAATTTGTTTACTCGTTGCCGGCGAACATCTGTGTGCTAACACGGTGGTTATTTGCTCAGCCACTCGTGCCCACAGCACACAGTGATACAGTTCCAGTACAAACATAATGAAATCATGCTGCACACACAGTGTAGGCACACAAACAAACACATACTGACACTGACACTGTTAACACGCTACGAACAAGGACACCACTTATTAACATGCATAATAGACACAGAAACCACAAACACCTGTTGCCATAGAGACAGATTGAATGAAGTGTCCATTCTGCAGCCACTTGCAGTATATTTTAATCTCCAGTGGTCCAGAAAAACAGATTATCAACGGCTCTCAACCTGTCGAGGCGCTAACAACGCTAACAGTGCAAATTACGCACCAAGAAAATGTAGTGTTTCCCTGAGTGATGTAAAATGTTGCCATCACAATTCCACAATTAATACATTTAATACAAATAAAAATAACACATGGTCTTACCTTTACCTTCGCTTTACTTAATTAAGCCCATTCATCAAACAGAACACCGTGGGCTCTCGCACCAGTACCTCTGTTTTCATTGAGGCAGAGGTACTGTTTGCCTCCCTTATGGGCTTTTTTCATTGCGGTTTTATGTCAATCAGCCAGACTAAATAGGTTATATACATTCGGGAATTACACAACCTATACTATATGGAAAGAGTGGACACATAAAAGTGTCTACAAATATTACAGTGGTGACACTGTAATAGAGGGATTGTGCAATCTGAGGTGAGGCCCAGCGCCTCACCTCCCATGTCTCCTCTCGGTTTGAATAGAACTTGTCCAAATTCTGCGATTTTGATAATAAAAATGCTTCAAATGATTGGAATCATAAATACATTCCATGTATAGCACAGAACAGGAGAGAAATATTCATATTTATTGTATTTATATTTATATTGTATTGACAGGTGAAGCTAACCACACATCCCAACAAACAGAGGGAAAGCTACGTCAGTCCCTGCTCAGGTAGATATTACTCCACTACATCTTTACATATGTGGATTCCTACAATTAATACACAGTGAAACCAGGATATATTTGGACAATGATTTTTATTGTTTTAACTCCATCCTCTTCACATTGGAACGAAAATTAAACAAGTATGAGGTAATAGTAACTTGCTGCTCTAGAGTAATATACATTTTGAGAAATGCATTTATTTGCTTACCAAAAGAGAAAATACCACTCTCAACTCTGTGTATTATTTACATTATTACATTATATTATTATTATTATTATTATTATTATTATTATTATTATTATTATGATTATAAGTCATTTATCATTTATCTTAGCATAAAGACTGGAAGCAGGTGGAAACAGCTAGCCTGTCTCTGTCATCCGGTATTTATGAAGGCTGGAAACAGCCTGGTCCAATATCCAAAAAGCCAAATTGATCAATGCAGACATTTAATCTAAATGTGTTGCCTCGCTATTTTATAATTTAAACTATTGTGTTATTTGTAATTTTAAATATTCCTCATTCACATCATATTTAACAGTATTTTCATTAAATATACTCTTCAATCAAAACATGCAGGTCATACAGTATATTAGCATGCTAAAGTCATCTTTGTCCGTTACACCTAAAGGTTACTGGGTGTAAATATATGGATATAAAACTCTTTCAAACTGGCTTGACTGGTAGGACTAAAAGGCCCCACACTGTTCACACAATGTAAACTTGAACGCCCTCAACACCCTTAAAGCTGAGTTATTGTTTCTTTTCAGACTTTGAAAAGAAACAATAACTCTAGTCTTTTCAGACTATTGTAGAACTAAAACGATAAAAAACACTCATTCTTTAATACTTTACCATTTCACTGGAAAAAAACATTAAATTGAATTTTTCTTTGAAGGCAATAAAGTCACTTGACGGGTTGGACAGGGACAAAGTAAGACAAAGCTGCTCCTTGCTTGTACTTTCATTCTGCAGTTCACTGTTACACACACACATACACACATACACACACACACACACACACACACACACAAACACACAGACCTGCACACACATTAGCTACACTTATATTGATGCTGGTAACACAACAGTTTTCCGCTCCTGGAGTTTTAAATTACACATAATCAGTAATCCCACTTATGATTTGGTTGCCATGAAAAATCCAAGTTGTCATAGAGACAACCCATTAGGGTATGTGGGAAACAATCATGACCCAAAGGGTGTTTACTTTACTTTTACTGTGACGACTAAAATATCTGAGACTCACAGGTGCTGCAGATCTTAGCAATTGTTTATAATAGTGTATAGTATATAGTGTATACTAGAATAGTATAGTATAGAGTAGTATAGTATAGAATAGTATAATATATACTAGTATAGAATAGTATAGAGTAGTATAGCATATTATATAATAGTATAGTATATAGTGTATATAATAGTATATAATAGCGTTACAGCCAGACCCTCTGGGTCGTTCTGTGTTCACTGTCTGTTTCTGTTGTGTTTTCTGTCACTCACCTCCTCTCTCGTTTCAGACTCCTCCCTCCTCGTGTGTCCTGTGTGATTGCAAGCCCCGCCCTCATTGTTTCCACCTGTGCCTCGTTCCCCTGTGTATGTATTTACTTGCGTTATCCTTTTGTTCTGGGCCAGTTTGTCTCTGAAACTTGCCAAGTAAAGACTTTATTTTTTAATCCGATTACTGCTTCGTAAAGTATGCTTTTGAATCGACTCCCAGCCATTCCTTAAAGTATAGTATAATAAAGTCAAATAGATTACCATGTAACCAACCTGTTAGTCTGGGGTTTCAGTGCGCTTCAAGGGAATTCTCTACGAAAATACGCCCCTGGTGTAAGAGATGCACACACAATGGTGTAGCACTGTCTAACACCAACCGCGTTTAGACTGAAATATTAGAGAAGTTGCAGCCAATTATTTATACATTCTCCTCATTGATACATCTGTTTTGAAATATTGTCTAATAGACTCTTTTGAAAAACAGCACTCGGGCATCCATGACAAGGGGCACTTTGAAACCAAACATAGAGTATCTACGTTTTCATGTCTCTGGTGAGAGCAGTGAAGGACCGGTACAGTAATGGATTCAAACTCAAGAGTCGGTAAGGTATTACCAAGCAAGAATACATTTTTAGATTTGGAATTTGCAGTATCAGCTGCATTTGTCCCTCACAAAAATTAATAAGGTCTTTAACTTCTTTCTAAAATAGGAAGAATTGTTTGCAAACATTCAATCTCCGTGGTCCAGACTGGAATAACTCAATAACCATGTAATCAATTTCCATGAAATATGGTGCAGGTGTAATGGTCCCATGCAGTGAATGGACCCTACAGACTTTGCTGTACCCCGACTTTTATCCTAACACAGTTTTGAAGTTCACATTTGATTTATATTCATATTTTGATTCATGCCCAAATTCACGTAAATAAATGACATTCCCATTCCCCTCAGCTGTACTTTTTTTTGCTATAATACTAAACTAAGATGTTTTAACATCAGAATGTTGGCATATTCATTGTGAGCATGTTAGCAACTAATGAATAATAATGAACTGGTGGCGTTATTACAAAAATAAATGTGACACCTTTTCAATGGGTTTAGTCATCTTTAAAACGACAATATCATAATGCCATTTGAAATGGCATCAATAGCAGGAACCGAGCACTCACTCTGGCACTTGAAGTTTTTGGCTCTCAGAACTAAGTCGTGTCCATCCTCCCACATGCTGAGCATCTCCTCTACTTGTCACCCACTGAACAACAGAGATCAATGCTGCAAGTCAGTGGCCCTTATTATAAGCCAACATTCTTTGTTAACTCAAAAACAATGCAGTTCAGTCTCCTCTCTCTACCTCAGAGGAGCAGACTAAAGCTCAGCCACATTTCCAGGCACTTTACAGTAAACAATACACTCAGAAGATTACTTTGAAGTTTAATTAGATGTTTCACACAATGAGAAGACGAACAAAGTGATGCGACAGGGAGCATTGCATGACCTTTGTGTCATAAGAACAGAGTTAACATTTTCAAAACCATCATTACCTGTTTGAATAATAAGGAAACAAGATTCTGACCAGACATTTGAAGCCATCCAGTTTATGATACTCTGTGCTATGAACATGTTTTTTCAAGGTATATAGTTTTGACCTTTCTTTTTTTTATTGCTCAGAAAACAAAACGATCCTGTCCTGAGAACAATCACACAACAGAGAAGGAATCTGCATCTATCAATATGGTGGTTCAATGGATGACAGAAACATTATCAAGAAGGACCGGACCACCACTTCATCAGAGGCAACATTTTCCTTTAATTAGTTTATTTACTAACTAGTTTAACAAAAGGTAAACATTATGTTTTATTTGAAATTGTGGTCACACTGATCATTAGTGTGTTTTTATGTGAAATGTGGTGACTGTGACTTAGTGGTAGAGCAGGGTCGTCCTTCAATCAAGGGTTGGCGGTTTGACCCCAGGCTCCGCTAGTCTGTGTCGATGTGTCCTTGGGCAAGTTACTACAGCCCACATTGCCACACAAGTACAGCTTGGTCCATTTACCATTTATGTTTGGAGAGTAAACGATAAGTCATCACTCACTGGACTCAAATCAACAGACCTTTACAAACAAGTCACGACACAGAAGGGACACTGAGAAAAAAGCCTTATTTATTATTGGTGTAAGGTCTGAATATAACAACCTCTTGTGTTGGTTTGTCGATGGCACTAAAATTAAAAGCTGAACAATAAAAAAAGCCAAAACATTGTGATATTTACCATAGAACTAGCAACAATAATAACAATCTTCCTAGTTCTTTAGAAATACTCAAACTAACAGGTTATCATTACTGTTAACAAACATTTGATATACAATGTAGGATCAATAACAGGACTGGTGGTAACAAATAAATATGTTCAAACAGACATTTCAGGATGATATAACACTGGCAGAGTAGACACAAAAACTGCTGCTCAGTGACTCAAAGTTTCCATTTGAGAAATTAAACATAAATTCTGAAGACTTAATTACGGAACACAAACACACAGATGAAAAGGATGTGTCACTGATGAATTTGATTTAAATTTGAATCAGCTCCCAGTCTGATGATACAAATCTCACTTTAAGAAATGGCTTCCACTGAACAGTCATTACTTTGTCGTCCTGTCAACTTCAGTTGTTTTTAAAATGCAGTTTGTTTTTTATTATGGCACAATGTGATATGAAAAGATACTCTTACATATTTATGTATCATTTATTTCCCTCCCTCACACAGCACATGACTGCTAATGATGCTACATCAGTGAAACAAACATTATCATCCATATAATTAATTTCACAGACAATATTAGTCCAGTTACATTACTCACCCTGTTGTGAGTGTTTTATGGTGCCGAGGAGTTGAGCCCAACATACTGGACCAAGTGAAACAACTCAACACAACAAATCTAATGTTTGCGGTTATGTTTTGACTTTTTGCTAGACTTCTAATGCATTACCACAAATTACTTCACATCAATATATTTCAGAGAAAGTCCCACATCTAATCAAGTCAACATAGTTAGCAAACAGGCAATACAAAATCACAAACAGCTTAGTTATATACACAAACTCTAATTGAACACCACCATGATGAACCAGTTTGTGATATGTTACATCTTATTTGTTCAATCTGTACACAACTCCATAGGCAAAAACAATACATTGAGGTTTTATGGGGAGGTTCTTGACTACCTGCCTGAAACCAATGCATCCACCTGAGAGTCAACACTGAGGTGTGGACATGAGGCAAAGTAACAACAAACCACAGTGTTGGCTTGGCTTTTAATCGAGGAAACGCTGTTTCGCGTCACAATGACGGACGAAGCGGTCAAGATGGGCAGATTCAGCGGACTGGACCAAGGCAATTGGCAACCTGGTATCTTGTGCAAACTTTGTGGTTAACAGGCCGTCAGCAGAGATTGTTACACTAACTGAAGTTATGTGTATATATACTTATCATATGAACTAACTCTCAGAAAGAATGGGAACAATGTATTTGCCGAAAGGCCAGACTCCGACTTTAAGACGTAGCATCTAAGCTAGTTGAGTCAACATCTCTTTGACTTTTGAATGAATTACATTGTGAGGCGTTTCTGTTATTTTGTCTACCAATTCGATCTCTCTGGTTGAATTTGAACAAATCCAACTTTCACATCCCGACGGTCAGCGCCTCGTGCTTCGTCTTGATCAGACCCAAGCGTGGACGCTGCCCGCCCAGTCCAGCATCCGCCCTCGGTACCAGGCGCGTGAGATCGGCTGAATGAGCAGCATCAGTCGAAACCGTCGCAGCAGCCCGCAGAAGATGGCGGCAGCCACAACCACGAGCGGCGACATCATCACGAAACCCAGGATGATGAGGGCGGAGCAGCTGTTGTCGTCAAGGTAACGGCAGATGGCAGAAGGGGCATCAAGAACCTAGGAGGACAAACACAAAGGAAGGTCATAGAGGGCTCAGGAGCACATGGTCAACATGTTGGTGCTCCTCTTGAAAAGCAAATAGGTATAATTTGATAATTGTGTACATGCACATGCATGTGTGTATGCATATGGCCTGGTGCAGAATGGATGTGTGGTTCGTGGGCTGTGACGGGTTCTCCCTAGCCTCCCTCCGTTCAGATACAGAGTGTCTCCTAGTGTAACCCTCCAAGCTGTCAATCACCTTATGATGGCAAGTGAGAGGGACGATGGGCCAGAGAGAAAGAGATGGAAAACAAAGTAAGATATAAAAAGAGCAGCTGCAGAAGTACACACTCACATCCGTACAAGTACATCACACCAGAGTTCTACTCTCACACACACAGACACGTAAAGTACAAGAACATTATCTCAGATGAACTCAAAATGATTTGATTACGTCTGAAGCCCTTTTCTAAACAATCTCCTATTGTAAGCTTTTTCAAAAGGAGCTTCGCCCCCAACAAACGCACCCTAGCAACAGCAGTGTTTAACACACTCATGAACACACACACACACAAAGACACACATCTGTCAAGTGCACACTGTGCTTTCAACGCGTACATTTCCCTCCTTGTCGTGCTGTCAGTGTGTCTCTGCACAGCTGGTGCCGGCACCAAATCAGGCAGTCTTGTCTTCTCAGTGGGGCTCTCTCTCTCTCTCTCTCTCTCTCTCTCTCTCTCTCTCTCTCTCTCTCTCTCTCTCTCTCTCTCTCTCTCCGTGTTCAGTCGGTCGGCCGTGACTGACTTTGTCTTTAATTGTTTGCTCTGAACTGACATTTGCTCTGGCCTGATCCTGATTGTAGTTGTGTTGCACGCTTTGCACATTCCTAATCTGTCTACTCTGTCACACGTCTGTGCCTTCAGAAACCAAATCATTCAACACACATGCACCTGCGTAAAAGGACCAACTTCATAGGTGAGCTGTGATGTTGTAACCTGTCTAGTGAGCCAAGGTCAGAGCTGTAGATAACCATGGCATGATTTGGTATGATGCCTGGACTCACTATATTATACTGATGATCTGTCTGCTCCAGCCATCAAGTTCATTTCATTTCTTTGGAAGAGCTTGTAATTAGTCATTTAAAAAAATAAATACGTACAAAACATGAGGAATAAGCTTCAACACCTTTATTGAAATGGTGCCAACGTATAGTGCGGACAAAAAGACTTTCCTTCAGGCTTCGATTGCATGTTTTTTGACTCCAGGTGCCCTTCTTAATGAGAGTACATGACATGGGATTACTTTCCTAAACTTCTAGTAAAGTCGACAGAGTGCAGATTCCTCATTGTTATTTTTTGTCAATATGATGTGGTCTTGCCACAGCAACAGTTTTGCTAAATATTGTTTTCAGCCACTTAGGGGCAGCAGAGAGCAGCTGTAAACAACGCTGGCCAAATCAGATTTTAAATGGTGAACTTGTTAGCAAACAGTATCTTATTTGCACAGCCAGCAGTTATGGAGCAACGTTATAATTCATTCTCCACATGATGCATTCAAGTGCAACATTCACTCTGCTTTAGCTCTGATTTGCTCTCCATCTCCTCCTGAGAAAAACATCTCTTTAGCTGATTAATGTTACACCAAGATCATTAGCCAGTCACTTGATGTGTTTGTCCGTCATTCGGTGCAGGGTCAAAACAATGTTTGTTTGTTTTTTCGCTCGATACAACTGCTTACTGCAGCTGGAAACACTCAATTGGACTTGCCCTATGAGCTACATTTCCCATATTATATTTTAATAATAGTTATTGTAAAACATAATGACTATGGCAGCTTAAATCGTCCTCTAAATATGAACAAAAGTGGGGAAAACAATCCAGAATGTCAAGAGAAATGTAGTAAATTCTGAATAGCAGGTATGTTTGTTGACAGTAGAGAGTGACAGGAAACATGGCGGTGAAACCTGTCACAACCTGGAATCTAATCAGGGATGCTGCAGCTCCAGGATGTGTCTGAGACCAATACCTCGATGCTTTTAAGGACATTGCATGGTGATGAGTTGTTCCTTTAAAGGGTTACCATGAGCAACCACATCTAAACGTTTGATGATGAATGGTTAATAAACAGTTCGAGGTGGTGGAAAGAATTGATGCAGTAAATATCTGGCAAGAATTGTACAACTACAGGAAAACCAAATATTGTTGTTTTTCATTTTTATATCTTATGTCTTAATACCTGTAGCAGGAGATACATTCATACACTGTAGTCTAAAGGTTTATACAGAAACAGCGATTCCAGTTTGTTCAGTTTACCTACAACATTTAGCATTGTTTAAATCCCTATTATAGCAGCTTGTTTGGCTTTACAGTCTACAAGTGTTTGTGAACATAGGCTGTTGAGAAAATGTGTACCACACACATCTTGATCCTATTAATTTGCATTGCAAAAATACTCAGTAATCCCTGCCTCTATAACAGAATCCTGTCTACTATTAAAGTCTGGACCTTGTGCCATTGAATCAGTCTCCATGTTTAGTTTTGTTTTGTATTGTATTGTGTTGTAATGTACATTTTGTGTAAGCACACTGAGAGCCACTTACCACGTCAAATTCCTTGTTTGTGCAACTTACTTGGCCAATAAATCGGACTCTGATTCTGATCCAGTATCCTCTAACTGATCACCCAGAGGCAGGATTAACTCAGATGATGCAACTTTACAACTTCAATTGTGTAGCTCAAATCGTAATAGTGGATCGGGGGTCTAGAATAACAGTAAATATTTCCCCTCAGCTTGTACAGTACCTTCAAAAAGAAAAAACAACAGGGTAATATCTCACCCTGGAGTGGCACAAGAAACCAGCGTACAGCAGTAGCACTGCAGGCAGCAGCACCACCGAGAAGACCAGAGCCAGGAGCAAAGCACTGGCTAGGATGATGCACAGGTCCCAGAGGATGAGAGCTGCCCCGCAGGCCACGCAGCCAAACCTGCCCCTGCGGCTGCCCCACGCACTGCCCTCACTGTGGGCCACGGGAGGGGGCAGCATCTTCACCCCCTCCCCGATCCAGAACTCCTCCTCTTTCTCATCCTCGCCTGAGCCGCCATCGTCCAAGTCCACGTCCATGCCACACATCCTGAGCCAGAAGGAGAGAGGCAAAAAGAGAGTGCATCTGTTTAAAGCAGACTGCAGGTGAACTATTCGGATTCAGACTGTATTGTGGTTATACAGGCTGATGCATCCCTTGAATTGTTTATGTTTTAATTTAATAAAAATAGAAGAGATGCTTGCAAAACATCACTGTAGACATTTAAATAGTGTATATTATGAAATTCTGTATTAAAGTCATGGAAAATAAAGGTCATTAAACATATTTGCAAGAAAATGAGTCCATGCCTTGTCACTTTTTTCATATTGAATCACACTCAAAAACACACAAACTATTGAATATATTCTAATAAAATGTTTGCGTTCTAGCTGAAATTAAAAATCGTATCAGACCTGTCCATGCACCGCCCTCGTCTTTTTTCAAAGCAGGCAACCAATAACTCATTAGACTATGCAAATGAAGAGACACGCACACACTGACACGCACACGCACACACACACGCACACACACGCACGCGCACACACACACACATGCACACACATGCACACACCTCCTCCAGTCGATCTCATCGATCAAGGCTTCGTCCCTATATACAGCCCGGCCTGTATGCCAATACGATGCATTTTAAGATGATGCCCGACAGTTTAACCCTGAACGACCTGAACGAGCATCACACCGGACGGGACACATGTCCTGCTCCTCTCTCAGAGCAGTTTGAACACACCTTCATCCCGCTGCGTGAGGGTGCTTTACCTTGATGAACACATTACTGTCGCTTTAGTTTCTGTTTACATTTGAGTTGAGACTTGGTTAGTCTGCTTTTTATCCTGTAATCTGTTAAACCCTGATGTTACGAGCATTACTGTTTAGAGTAGCTAACTGTATCCTCTAATAAACAACACGTTATACATGATGAGAATAGTGTTTCCTACCTCCAAGTACAGATCCCGGTAATCCCTCCGGTGTGTTTGTGTGTGAGTTATTCTACCAGTGATCCACTCGGAGCTCCAAATTTGACCTCAAAATGAAATAAATGATTGTCTAATAGTTGTCCAAAGCAGCAGCGGAAGGACGCGCCTGTGAGTTGAACCCCGTGAAGCTGTTTGAGGAGCCTCTGCGCGTCTGTGGGGGCGAGGGACTCCGTGCCGCGCGCACTATCTTCAGTGCGCGCTCACGCGGTCTCACAACAATTTGAAATTGAAAGATTTTAGTTTTGAGCATTTTAACACGACACTCGTAAATGCATCTCTCCTACTGCTATATAAAGGTGTGAAACGAGACGATCGACACAAAGTGCGTGGCTGGACTCACGTGAATGAAGTATGTTGGCATAAGCCTTTATAACGGTTTACGTTTCAGCTCATGGCTTCAGGTAACTGATGGTTTTCATTAAGAGCAACTGTGGGATTGCCATGGTTGTGGAAAATACTATGATATATATTAAAATCTATTTATCAAGTTATTGCAGACTTGATGGATTGTTGTAAAACGCAACGAATCACTAACAGTTGTAAACTTGATGACTTGATGTAATGTGTAACTCATTGATTAACAACATTTCTTAAAGCATTGCTCTTAAATATAAAGGATCAACACAAACCAAAGAAACTGATTTTGCAATTGCAACCAAGTCGTTAAAAGTTTATACCTGATATAAAAGCCATTAGATGCTATAGGTACCCTTTATAAAATACATCTTATTAGAAAATGGATCAACTATCTTATCCAACTGTCTTTGATAAATTGTTAAATAAACTCAGATATGCACTAAATTGTTGTAAAATGTCCTGAAAGACAAATCTGGACAGCTTGTGCACATCCCAGTGATCTGACCGCTCACCTTGCAGTGATATGATAGTGTATCAAGGTACATTATGAGATCACAGTTGAACATGGTAAACCAATTATATAAAGCCATGTTGGTATAGTATATGTTGAGTTGGTCTCTTTAAACAATCATTCAAATATACTGAATTATTACAATGCATGCTTGTAACCTGGATCTGTTCATGTTGTCATTGGTCCCATCAAGTGACATAAGTTAAGTGTATTTTAGTTTAAGGTAAATAGTTAACATCACAAGACTTTGACACAGATCAGAATTATTAGGGGAAAAAATACAATCAACAAAAAAATAAGCTCCACTTAAATAAATCCCCCAAAACGGTATCAGGAAACATGTATTATAAGGAAATAAATGATAGTTCGTACAAGATGAAAGATGAGAAGCGTCACGGCCTGCATTGTGCAAGAGAACAGAATACATTTATTTATTCATCAGGAGGGAAAGGTAAATACAAGCTTGATAAACAACTTACTATATCACAATAAGATAAAACATATCCCTCTGAGTTTTTCTCTATATGCAGTCTGCGTTTCACCAATCGTCAGCGCATCAGCTGTGTGGCCAGGAGATAAGCAGTGATCGATTTGTTGTGCAGCACAGACCGACAGTCAACCTTTCACTGATCAAATTTAATTACATGGAACGAGGGGAAAAGACGAGATGATATGGGACAGAGCTGACGAGAAATGGAGGAAAGCATAATAATGGGAATGTAAAGATATGAGGGGATGATTAATGAAGGAGAGGAAAGGTGCTGAGGAGGGTCTTTGGGTAAGATGAGGAGGTGCAGTGTGATCTAACAAGTTGGTAGTTAAAGTACGTTAAGAGTCACAGTACATATAACCTCTCCCCACCTGTAGCATCGGCTGACATCTGCTGGACTCTCTGTGAACTTTTCACCGTGAACTATATTACCAATTAAATTATTTTTTGGCGGTCACTTCAAACAATGTTCCTCCCAGGCACGTGCACAGATAGAGCCCTGGTGGTGCTCAAGCACCAGCCCTTTTGCCCTGGATGAGAAAAGTGTCCTTTCTGCTGAAGACACTTTTATAAATAAATTAACCACGTCGACATCAGCACTGCTGAAAACATGACGTCGCAACTGGTCCGACGTTTCCTGAAAAATCAAGAGAAGAGGATAGAGAAGAGAGAAAGGTAGAAATATACAGACAGGTATCTTCTTTCTGTTGTTGTTGTTGTATACATGTTATTTAGACCATTTCGAAAGTATGTTGAATTTATTTATCCATTTTATAATAGTCACAATAATTCACTGCTATAAAATAGCAGCTAAACTATGATGCTATCCTTGTGCCACATCGTTTTATGTGCATGTTATGTTTCTCTTTGTTTGGTCTGTTCCAGTTTTACCAAGATCAATTTGTGTGAGAAATTGCAGAGGGTGAAAAGAGTAAACGCAAGAAAAAACAGCACTTGTAATAACTACTAACCGAGAGTGAGGTCATGCCCATAAATATCAGACTGAGGCTTTATAACGTTTTTACAAAGTTTGATATTTCCCGGCATGACCAAGCGGCCGAGGTTAAACAGTTGTATATTATATTGCATTTTTCGCTCCTATCGTTTTGTAAATATAAAAAAAATTGTAATGTTAATAGAAAAACATTTCATTTGGTTCAACTCTCATTTCTTCTTACAACACAATGGTTTTTACGTGTTGCGTAGCAACCAATTACTTGTTAATTTCAAGTAACAGTGATCAATAGATAAATCATTTTGCCGATGGGTGCCCTTTGATGGGGTTTGAGCAGCTGCCCCCCAAAATGTCTGTGCACTTGTCTGGTTCCTCCTATAATGTCCTCCAGCTTTTCTTTATTAACTGGACTACAGTTTAAACTTAACCGAGCCGACCCTGAACAGAACATCCTCCATCTATTGTTCATGTTGTTTATTGTTGTGACATCATGTCAGTCTCGGGGTTCTGTGAGATTCACAGAGGGGGTGGATATGCTTGGTTACACTCTCGCTCACTGAAGACCGTTTCTAACCTTACCTTCTTCCCTTTCATTTGCCTCAAGTAATCCTAAATGTATGCAGGTAACAAGTGTTAACAACTACAATTTGCCGCATTCTGTAACTACCTGAACTTACATGTCTTTACTTTGAGCTCACCTCATTGGCTGTCACCCTGGTTGTCTTTGATGAGAGATGTCACTTGGCGGAAGGTAATGGATGATTATGTGAAGCAGGTGGAATTAGCCTACAATGCATACAGACATGCCAGCACCGTTTCCACCCCTTTCTTCCTTATGCAAGGACGTGAGGCACGAGTTCCAGCCGATGTTCTTATTCCTAACAGGGTTGACGTTGCCCAGGGCTCTGGAGTCCAGCCGGAGTATGTGCCATCTCTCGGTATCATGATTAGAATGTTTGCCAACGTCCTTATGGAGAGGCGCGTTAGTGTGGCTTAACAACACGACTGAGAGTCGCACCAAACTGGTGCCTCACTAGAAGGGCCCCTACAGGGTGGAGCAGCCGCTGGCTTCAGGCGGGGAGGCGGCCCTGACGTACCAGATGGTCAACCCACTAGACAGACTGTGACAGACTGTTTCAGGTGTTTTGGTGTTGCAGATGATATGTCCCTTGGGGGTTGCTGTAGCGTAGAGAGTGAAGGTAGTGGGAGTTTGGGGAGGAAATAAAGAGAGAAAGTGAAGCTGTTTGCTGAGCCACACGTTTGTTCACATGTGCTAGTGCACCAGATACAGGAACCCATAACGCTCGGTTTCATATACATACGTATACATGAATGTATGTGTGTATGTATCCTCCTGAGAACTGAGGGAAAATAGTGTCTTACAACTTCAGATGTTTTTGTTGTGATTTCCTACCTATTTAGAGTAAAATAAACATCTTACAATTTTAACATATTAAAAATCATTCAGATTTAAAATGTTACAGCATGTCCACTGTAGTGGACCTCAGGACAATTTTTGTGTGAAAAAAACAGAAAAATATAGAAGATGAACTAACAAATTATGGCTGTAGAATGATATGAAACTAATAATACATTCAACAAAATTATTAAACTAAATCATTCATCATCTGGATTGTTTTGCTTGTTGAATGAAGGATCTTATTTTTTTTGTATTATTATTTTTTGTTTATTTCTTTCATTTTCTTTTTCTTATTGCACAAATGTCTTCCTCAGTTGCTGTGCTTGGATCTGGCCGCTCTGCTTCCAGTCCAATTTATTTTAATGGGAGCTTTTATCCAATTAGATTTGACCTCCACAGTCTCTATGGAAGAAGAGCAGCTCACCTCAGGCCTCCACACAGGCCAAGGAACGTACAGCCTGCCTGAAGTGCATGGGGACCTTATCGTTGATTGATATAATCTTCAACCAATCATATCGTTAGTTTGACATTATGGGTGTATTTTTTAGGTCTGGCCTTCTCGAAGCTCTTGAAAGTACGTCAAATTAACCTGCGCTGTGATTGGTTAATAGGCCAGCATGCAGTTCAACTGAGAGGAGAAGGAGATAGATTAGCGGGGGTCAAGAAGTCACCACAGTTTAAGTATTTTGCTTTTAATTTTTAATGGCGGAAGGAGGAGAAGCGGACTTGGTGTCGGATTTAATCTCGAAGCCTTTCTCAAGGAGGACGTTTCAGGAGGAGAAGGACATCATAACCAACGGCCGCCAGACGCCACAGCTAGCTAGCTTAATTTTCAGCCCTGAAACGGATTAAGATTTATTCCAGAAACACAACTGGAAAAGCTCGGCTTTCATCACTGCCATCGAGAAGGAGCTGTTAGTGGACTCAAAGCTTTACGACTGCGACATTGAGTTGTTTGTTGGCAAAGAGGAAGATGGACTTTAATGTTCTAGTTACACCTGTTATGCTGGCCCTGGTCGTCCCAGTGCACGAGGTGCAAGGTTCGATCCCCGCGAGTTGGGTTTCCTGAGTGTGAGCACAGCCCTTTTGATGAATGAGGTTACTACATGAACAGAATAAAGTACACTATTAAAGTCCAAAATAGTCTAAATTCATACAGAACAAAATTCTGAAACAACTTTAATCCAGCACTAAATATAAGAGAAAAAAAGATTCCCTTGCTTTTTAAAAAAGTATTATGAGAAACTTTATGTTGAATTGTATGCTTATACAAATATCCATGTTTTTGCAAGTTCAGCTGAACTGCTTATCCCCGATTAAAAAAACTTTAAATTAAATGTAGGAATTGAAAGTTTAGTTAAACACTGTCTGTAATTTACTTTTGTGATGGTATTAAACATACAACTTTACAGGGAACTTTAAAGAAGTTTTGAGAAGAATAAACCAGAAATAGGAGAGGTGAACAATAATGGTTTCACTGTGGGTGTTATATTGTTATCTTTATAACAAAAAGTTTTTAAAAAAATCTTTAAGTATAGCTTATATTTATGCAATGGCAAGGAATTAATACTTCAAAGGATAGATTTAGATTGTTTTAAAATACCATATGTACATTGAGTTATTGGTTACTGTTTCTCTATTCAAACTGATCCCTTACATGACAATGTGGGACGGAGGGGAAACAATGTTTGAGTTACATCAAGGATATCTTCCAAGGTCTTTTGAGTAAGAAATTCCTCTTAGTGTTACTCGCTCTCGGCAGCAGCTCGGTAAGTCAACGCTGTCTGTTGAAATACAAAAACTGTAACCTGATATTCGCTTTAGCTGGACTTGTAAAGGCATTTTTGCACAGCATGAGAAAAGTGGGGTTTCCCCCCTCATTTCTTACTTTGCAGACACGCTAAGAATATAAAAAATAAAAAACTCCTTTATAGCCATAGGAGCATTGCTTCAAGACATACTTGACATCTTCTAAATTCTGTATTATTCTTTAAGAACAAAACTTTCTCTGTGGCTTTTCCATCAAAGCATCTCATTAAACTGGCTGGCGCTGCGAGATCGTATTCAGCCCAATAAAGCAGTCAGGATCTTCCCATGCATCTCCAATAAACGTATATTAAATGTTGGTTCTCATAGTTTTGTTGATCAAAGAAACCAACCACAAGTTCCATGGCCCAAATTCAAACAGCAGCACATGATGATAAAGAACAAGAAACTATATTAAACAAAAGACAAACGGTTATAACAACAATATAATTTATTGTGATAAAGCAGATACAAAGTAATGAGACTACATATTATTAACAGACATGTCATGTGCGTGTGTGTGCGCGTGTGCATGTTTCTTTAGAGAAACTTGACTGAACTGAAGCCATATTTTCAAAGTGCCTTTACACTACAGATTGGTATACAAAGGATGCAGTGTGGAGGTCGTGAAAGATGAGCAGAGGGACAAAAGAACGTCGTCCCTACCCTCCATCTGATGTGTGTGGTAGTGTGTGATGGGCTGTGTGATGGGCTGTGTGTGGGTGAGCATGCTTATTAGAGTGTGTGTTTAAAGGGGGCAGCGGGTGAGACTGAGCGCCGCTGAGGGTGTCCGGTAGAGGCGGAGCGTCCAGGACGTTGTCTGCTGAATACAGCTGCATTACCGCCCCCTGCTGGTCGCTTTCTTTACTGCAGGACTGGCAGCTACAGTGGAAGATTCTCTCCACCAGTTTATCCACGTGAGGAGACTCTTCACTGCCAGGGCACTCCAGAGTCACCTGTTCACACACACACACACACACACACACACACACACACACACACACACACACACATACAATTAATTAAATACATATAAACAGGGTGTGTGTGTGTGCGTGTGTATGTGTGTGTGTGTGTGTGTGGGGGGGGGGGGGGTATCTGGAGGTACAAAGTTAATGGCTACTGGATTTTAGCAAATGTCAGCAACCTAATGAACAGGAATGCAACTTTATATGTGGCCTTAGTCTTAAATATTCCACTTTATAGATATATTTATATTTTTAATAATACATTTGTACTCTTTGTTTTTAATATATTTATAAATGTATTTCATATAGTTTTTTCTGTCTTTGATAATATCAATAGTCAGATATATTTGAAGTAAGTGATAACAATACTTTCTTTCCTTCCCTACAAAATAAAGTAAATAGAGATAATTAAAACAATAAAAGGCAAAAAACTATTGTTTTTTTCATTTCTGCTGGTTATGTTGTTTTGAGGGAAAAAAATCTAAGAATTAGAATTTGTAGCTCAGAGAGCTGAGGGTGTATGACATCTTATTAATTTTTTATGTATTACTACGTTGTAAGAACATAAAATGAGTAAGCAACATTGGCACCAAAATATGTGAACATTTTAGGGCGAGTACATTCTTTTTTTATTTTTCTATTTTTACTTTGGTTAATAAATAATGTTTGGTTAATATATATCTTTAACTTAATTAATTAAGATATTAATTAAGATATTGTTTATTGTGTAAATCCGATATTTACAATATGTCAATACTACTATCTGGATGGATAATGTGCGTGAGTGTATTTGGTTAAATTTGTACTGCTTAGTTTTGCGTTTTTGCTTTGTTAAAGGTTTTCGTATTTCCCCGTTTAGAAAATGTCCATCGAATAAACATGAAATAAACAGAAACTATACAAGCACCTTGTAAACCTCAATTTTGCACAAGCTGTTCTAGCTCTTAAGACATCACGCAACTTCCTCTCACGGTTTCCATTATCCATTGAAAATGATAAGTCAGCAGTTTTATCAAGATCTACCTCAAGTGCCAAACCAGCATGGAGCAGTATCCTCTTTCATGAAAGCTGACTTTGTTCTGTCGCTAACTGAATTTAGTTTGAAGCCCTGCGAAAACAATCATGCAGACAAAAACATCCTTTTCTAGATAGTTAGAAGTAATCTGAGAGTGTAAATGCACTTTCTCAAGCAACACAAACAGTATGAAAATGTATCAATCTATCTGGTGCACTCCAAAAGTTACAATATTTTCCACTGAAACACGAGGCGACCTCACCTGAAGTCCCACCCGCCTGGCCTACCTGGCAGCTTTCCAAACTACATACACCTCACTGCAAAGCCTTTGTTGACGAAAGACTGGATTCATTCTGGCTAACACGGACAATGAACATTCTTCAGGAATAGAAGATACAGGAGTATGGATCACTGGCAACTCACAGAGGGAACTGCAGAAACTGTAACACGCATCTAAAACATTCTCCTTTTTGCTTTTTTCCCCTTCTTCTTTGTGTTCGTCAGTGAGCACAAAGACTGACTCCTTCATGTTGGAAACCTGTGGTTTTGTGTGCGTGTTAGACAAGTTTGTGTTGGTGTGTGCTCACTATGAGCTAATGTGCCATAAATCTTACCACTTCCCACTGTGTCTGGGCCGGCATGCAGGAGTCACAGTGCACCAGGGACTCGGTTGACTGTGGGAACGTGTTGGGGACGCTGTAGCTGAAACACTGACCCAGACAAGCTCTGTGAGGAGGACAGAGGGCGTTATGCATGATCCCACTGTGAGAGCGAGAGCTGTGGATGTGTGGTCGCCTCAGGCCAAACACAAAAAGGAGACTTGTTATTCATAAATGTAAAGTGAATCTCTGGGCTACTTCTCCTGAGAAAGGAAAATGATTGAGATGAGAATGTGTCTTTTCCCAAATAAATAGTATCCATAACATGTACAAAAATCTGTGAGGACTGCAGCTTATAGGGAGGAATACATAGAAATATGTCCTTCTTGATAAGAATAACTAAACTGTACTGAACTATTTCAAGTAATTCAAAGGCCGTATAGAAATTACTTGGAAGGGTCACAGTGTTACAGATTAAGCACATTGAAAAGTATAAGGATAAGTCTACTGGTATTCTATTGGTCAACAAACACCATTAGAAGAACAAAACAAACAAGACAGTGATACTTGTAACAAGTATTGTTCAGTGTTGCAATAGTGTGATATATATCGTGTTACTCCAAAACTCACTGGGCCACTTTGTTGCACTGGGTGATTATGTTCTGTCATTAACATGAACATGGGGCTGCTGCTGCTGTTTGTATTCACAAGCGAAACAAATACTGAGTAGTTTGCTAAAAGGTACACAGTCATGACCCAATCTTCAGGAACCAAAGGGCGTTGTTGGTGTTGGTCTTTTTCATTCATATTTGTTGATAATGAAAAACATAATATCTATTAACAGTGTTTAGCTTTTATAACAACGTCTGCAGTTTAAAAAATATATATTTTTCAGTTTTTTTTTTTTTTTTTTCCAACTACTTCAAGTATCTAGTGTCTTTGTTATTATTGATGTGTTATTTATTCGGACATCACACAAATGTTGAGCCCCCGCAAGATGATTATAACTGAATTACATTAAAAACAAATAATTACTAACTGTATGGTATAAAAATACAATCACATTAAAATACATTTCTGCATCAGCACTTTTTCCACCTTCAGAGAAACGGTCGGACAAGAGAGCGACAGCGAGGGCCTCCATCCTGACCTGTTCTGAATGGAGCGAGGCTGACAACCCGTGTGCCCGACTATCTGTGTGATGTTCTTGGCTTCGCACCAGGCGCTCTTATCAGGGAACAGCGCCAGGCGGTTGATGTGTGCAGGCGGTGCCGCTGAATACAGTGCAAACAGTACCCAACAAATCTGTATGCTCTGCCACATGACTGCACCTATAGAGGGGCAGAAAACCACAGCCGTTCACCGGCCTGTTGACCTTGTTACACACACACACACACACACACACACACACACACACACACACACACACACACACACACACATTCAAAAGAGGAGTCACAAAATCTCTTGATGTCTTTTTGGGTTGGATGTGGCCTGGATTTAATGTGAAGTTTGGACTTAGCAAATCTCTCCAGATGTGAATTGGCAATTTGATTAGCAGCTTGAAACCCAGGGGTCCCATACTTTATATATTCTGCAGTCACATGTTGGACTCATGTGAATGATTAAAAGAGATACCTCCTGATTATCTGAATCACCAGCGAGGTGAAAACAACACACCATTTAGTTCATATAGTGTCCAAAAAGAGACAATACAATGGGGGAGGGCGGCACATGTCTGCTCCTTTCACCTGCAGTCTGTCCTCTGCTGTTTCACACTCCTTTTAAAATGCCTCGACCAGTCGCGTCATTTACAGCCCACAACATGGTTTTCTCCTGCTGCTTATTAAAAAAAGTGTTTCATGGTCACCCACAGACACACCTTTCAGAACCTCCATATGTCTCTGACACAAGATACCCTGTCTTCAAGAATCAATAGAGCTCTCCTTATCTATTGTGTATAGATATAAAAGATAAAAGGCCATCTGGGGAGTGTTGTTCTGTGGGGGAAGGACTTTCTTTAAAAAAAATCTGTATAAATCTAATTTACTTTATTTGACAGATTTCCAGATCTTAAAACGCATATTTACAGAATGTTTATGTTAAAGTGGTAATGCTGATCAGGTGTGTGACGACTTCACCCAACAGGAATTTGACACCGTGTTTATGTCGCTCTCATTGTCACATAAATATATATATATATATATATATATATATATATATATATATATATATATATATATATATATATATATATATATATATATATATAATATAAACAAGGACATCTGAACAAGAGTTAACACAAACGCGAGCTATTACGTGTTACAGCACCGAACGAGTTAGTATTTGAGTTAGTTAATGTCTCAGATGCAGGGGCGACACAAACAAATTAGTTATTTTTTATATCAGATTAGATGGTTAAATCGGAATTGCACAATTTCTCTCGCACTTTGATGCAGGTTAAATAAATATCAAGAAATATTCCCCTCGGACTTTCTTATAATTAGCGCACTCTGTCTCACCTTATATTTTAGAAAACGCCTTATGCCCAATAACACTAATATATATGACCAGCAAGTTCATGTTTCTTTTTTTATCGAGGTACTTCTGGAAGTGGAAGAAGTCTCCACCGTCATTTTAAACAAGTGTCGCAGCAAACTAACGCATGAAAAGTCACGTCGCCCGCAGCGAGGAGAGGAGTACCGCGACAAGTACAACTAATACCGACACGTCTCAAACTCAGAGGTCCTCGTGGAGACACTTACCGGCGCTCGCCCGCCCGAGGAGCCGCTCGCCCGTGGAGCTCTGCGCAACGGCCCGTGGAGCTCTGCGCAAACCTGGACACTGGCCGCTAAAACCAGAGGATGCGGTGCGCTGCCGGGAAGCAGCGTGCGCTGATAATGTGAAAGAAATATGAGCACTTCGTCAGCAGCGAGGAGACATCCGAGCCCAGTCCGTCACTAAACAGTTACATCATCCGCAAAGAAAGAAGAAGAAGAAGAAGTGTCCTCCGACGGGGAAGGATGGGGAGATGATGTTCGTAGAGCGCTATCTCATCCCCGAGTCCACCGGCTCAGACCGTCCCTCCCCTTTGTTCTCTCCTCGTCCAATGTTACATTCCCTCGCAACTCTCCGAGAAGCTCTTTCCAAGTCGTTGTCTTTTGTTGTAAAACTCTGGAGCAGGAGTGAGGCGCGGCTGAGCCCCCAGACCGGGGTCCTGCTGTGCCGTTTCTGGAAGAAATCGGAGGAAGAGGAGCGTGAAGGGGGGGGGGGGGGGGGGGGGGGGGCTGTTGGGAAGGTTTCAAGTATGTCCCAAAGTTGAGGAAAGAGGCCAGGCCGAAGGTCAGATTCAAAGGAAAAAGATGCCGGAAAATAAATATAGTTTCCTGTCTTATCTTTGCAATCTGAAAATATGCTTCTACAAGTTTTTTTATTTTTTTTTATGGAAATATCACTGTTATAATGCAACACCATCGACCGATGCCATGACCCATTTTCTTTTAGCTAAATAGTTGAACTTGACAAATTGATTTAATTAAGGCCTCCATAAGTTTGGTGTGAAACGACATTGTGAGCTAAGTGAATGCTGCAAAGCATTTCAAGGTCAAATTCTACTCTACAAATGAATACACACAATCTATAATATGTTCACAGGGGCTATATATTCCTGCACACTTTTCCATTTGATATCAGCTGATGATAATAACATCTTCGATGCCAGACCTTTACTTGTAATTGAGTATTTGTACAGAGTTTAATTGCATATTTTACTGAAGTAAAATATCGGTGGACAGCGGTGTCAGCTACGCTGCAGTCATGCGGCAGCTCAGTCTGGGGGTATTTCCAACAACACCGACGGAACAGCTTTGAGCTATTAGATGTACAAATTGGATTTGTACATCTGACTGGTAATTATGATTAATCATGGAGATTTTGTTAGACAGGCACAGACAGGTTGGAGAGGTTTTGGCTGCCTTGTTACACCTCATCTGGGTCACTGGTCTCTCTCCCACACAACCCATTCCTGCACTTCATCCTACCTATGTACAGGTGTTCAGCCTGGCTCGTGTCCAGAAGGCCCCCTATCTGTCCCATGCTTCACTTGAAAACAAATGTTTTAATGGACAGGGGACGAGTGACATGGCTTAAATTCTGACATTGCCCATTATGTGCTCAGATTTCTGAGAAAACCTTTAGCGTGATAGAATGAAAATGGGTGTATATGTATGAGAGAAAGCATGCAGTGTTTTCTTTGATGTGAAAGTGTAAACCATGTGTTATGTTCAGAGTGCAAAGTGCAGAACTCACCTGTTAGTAATAAGAGCAGACTCCAGTCCAGAAATGACATTCCTCTACATTCCACAGATTCTGCTTCACCAGGGGTCTGGATAAACGTGTGCGCCTGCACACGCTCATTCAAACAATCCTCCTTCTCTCCTAGCAGGCTCATGCAACCACACATAAGTGATCAATCACACTCAAAACAACCACGGCAAACAGACTCGCGGCCAACGAATACACACGAGGTAGGAGATCCGTCCTGATATGGAGACGTGTGCTTTTCCAACTCCCTGGATAGAAAACTTATTCCCAGCAAAACACGTTTGTCCAGCTCACACAACTTCAAACACGACCACAAATCACGGCATATACCGTATAAACTCATGATCTAGCATGAGTGGAGAACAGTTTGGTTATCTACATGTTATGGCGTTGAAAGAAATATACAAGTAGGAAAACACACGCGTATGAAAAGCTAACTTCCTCTCTTTCAACATAATACATTCTTCTCCCACCGACTCTGTTCTTTATTCCATCATTCGGTGCAACTCTTCATCCTCCCACTCGCTAACAGGGCTGCAGATGCTGAACCTGGCCCTCATTCCAAAACAGCAGGAGCTCAAGTCTCCCAGCTCATTAACACACAGAATTGCCTCCCACCCCCAAACCACATTTCATTCTCCTCAAACACGCACAAAGAAAAACAAAAAGGAGAAACAGATGAGCTTTTCAATAATCTCTTTATTAAATATACATCGACTGATATTTGATAAACACAATGTGGGACTCGTCGGACGTTAGAAATGAGCAACACAAACACGGATGAACGACTTCACGGCAAATCTTGCTCATCTTTAGTCCTTTATCACTGGTCCTGTAAATGAGCACACACACAAATCAATAAGTGTGTGTCACACATCTCTGACAAACAACGCATCTCCCCCTCTGCACTCACCTTAACCATGTTGCCGTGAACCAGGTATGGCGACCTAAAGTCGTGCTGGCAGTTGGCGTATCCCATTCCCAGTCCCAAACCTGAGCCAAGTGAGACAGGCCATGTGCGACCTGGGAGAGAGAGAGGGAGAGGGGGGAGGGGGGGTACATTTATGTTTTAAAGAAGTGCTTAAAAAAGCATTTACCAGTCTAATTTAAGAAACGGCACTTACGTTTAAAGAGCAGGACGGAGAACACAGCGCCCACAGCAAGACCGGTTACTGCAAACAGGAGACACAAATAAGTAAAGTGACGTCCACAAATGAATTAACTTTAGTACCGAGGTAATGTGATCACGTCTGATCCAGTACACAAAGTGGCTGGCATAGATGTAAATCTGTTGTAATGAGGTCAGCGTGGCGCTGCTGTCATGTCGGATGCGAGAGTTGGTAAACACGTTAGCAAGACATGGCTCTAAGGAAAAGAGAGGGAGGCGAAAAGCAGCGAGGAAGCACAAACTTCCAAGAAAGAACGAAAAACAGTGCAAGGGGTGCAGGAGAGGGGGAACGAGTTAAGAGTCCGTGAGGCGGAGGCGGAGGAGGCGACGGGTCGGACGGGGCACACATGTGCAGGTGAGCAGCGTTGACCCGGTCGGGTCGAGCTGAAGGTCGATCTCAGGGACATAAAAGTTGGCTACGTGGTTTGAAGAGCTCCGATCGGAGTGGGATCTCGAGGAGGAATGTGTTTGTGCGCTGAGCTTCACCTCTCTGCAGGCCGGCCCACACCCAACGGCAGGCCGGCCAGCACCGAGAGCACGGCTAACAGAACTGCCATTTGGGCCCCCCCCGACTCTTAATTGAATTCAGTAAGCTATGCAGCATGACCCGCTTCTTCTGCACAACTTAGGAATATCAAACAAGATCACAAAAGAACACGCACAAACCCCCAGTGCAGATCCACAACAATGTATTGTCATCTGCGTCCATTTCAGGCAAAGATTTAGTTAAATTTAAGGTTCTCCGTCTGTTGCAGTCTCGGTCTTTCTTTGATCTCCAGCCAGAACCGTTCTGAAACCCCGGATCTTCCATTTGCAGTAATACAGTAAAAGCATTGGCAAAATATGAGGACTGATCAGCATCTCGTTTTGGCGTCCTCCCTTTGTCTGGACGTCTCTCAGGGAGATGGTTTATAACAAAAACATTGTTGCTGCAGTAGAATAAACTTTATAACCCACAGGCCACAACATACTCAGTGGGTTTCCCAGGAAATGAAGTCTAGAGCTAGTTAATAATACTGATGTTCACTTGTTCATTATTTCAAGCATTTTTTGGAAACGGGATCAATAAATATATTACATTTTGTGAATTTAGTGTGAACAAATAACACAACTTTAGAGGTATAACTCGCGTTGGGATTTAAAAAGATGTTGTTCTTAGTAGAGTTAACATTGTGAGGCGTCTGAAGGGGACATTGTTCAGGATTTAAAAACAGCTCGAGTGGAAAGAATAATCTTAATAAGACAAAGTGACAGTCAAATCAACAGTTTGGAATCACACACTTACACAATTGTTCACAAAATATGCTAAATTATATTTTCCTCAGCAAACACAGAAAGTTGGAACTCAGACACTAAATGAAGCCCAAGTTCCTCTGGCGACCGGAGACACCTTGGCACAGCGCACCGTTTGCAACACAGAACGAGCTCAAAGAAAAGCCTCAATGCAGACGTGTTCCTCCCAGCAAGAAACACATTTCACTGGGCCAAAGTTGATGTCATTAAGTGTCTTTTGGGTCAGATTGTTTGCCAGTCTAAATATTTGAGTCCTCACCAACACTGTTCCATATACAACTGACAAACTCTGCATGAAAACCCTGTGGTGATCTGAGAAACACTAGTTCTGTGGAGTTTCATCAGTGACAAGCGGCTGAAAGAAGGCCAGCGTCCATGGAGGAAACCTCTAACCAGGAAACATGGAGCCATTTGACGGACTTTCCCAAAACGCCCGTTATACTATACAGATGGCATGGGCAGTACATTTAAAAACATCTGCCGAGTTATATGCATTAGCTATATATCAAAGTAAATGTTGCACATAAGGTGTACTCCATGAGGGTGTATAAGAATAAAAAAGTAATGGTTTTCTTTAGTTTAAAAATATAAAAGAGACTTGTAACACTGCTCAGATTGTTCTCTCACTTCACGACTTCTCTTACCTCTGATAATGCACCGAAAGCAGCAACATTTTTCAAATATAATTTTGAATGTAGACTTTATTGGTTGATCAGGGTTGGAGGGTCCCATGAAGTTACTTTAAACATCGGTGCATCAGTTGAAAAGATGTATGGATAGAACTGCAAAGGACTCAGATTAAAACACCATATGCTAAACAAAAGTAGAACATTGCTTTAACAAAAGGGAACACTGGTCACAACAAGTAGATGCTAAACGGACTGTACTTGAAAAGCACTTTTCTAGTCTTCCGACCACTCAAAGTGCTTCAGGCTGCATGTCTTCACATTCACCCATTCATACACGGATGGGAGAGGCTACCATGGAAGGTGCCACCTGCCCATCAAGACTAGCCAACCATTTATATTCTGCAGGGACAGCATTTGTTAAGGAAACATCACTAAGTGTTTAGGACACATAGCTAAGTGTTAAGGACACGTCGCTAAGTGTTAAGGACACATCGCTAAGTGTTAAGGACACATAGCTAAGTGTTAAGGACACATCGCTAAGTGTTAAGGACACATCGCTAAGTGTTAAGGACACATTGCTAAGTGTTAAGGACACATTGTTAAGTGTTTAGGACACATCAACATGGGCTAGTGGAGCCGAGGATCGAACCGCCGAGCATTTTTCTCTCCAGATCGGGTGAATCTGAAGAGGCTGGCTTTGCATTTCCCGTTAACAGAGGAAATCTTTTGTTAAACAATAACATATGTCCTCCTAGACAAGCCCTGGGGCTGGAAGGAAGTTATGAACCATCCTATCTTTTGAATGTATAAACCTTCATACTATATACAAATGCATAATCTGTTTACAGAGATTATGAGCCATCTGTCACACAGCACAGCTGATGTCAATATGCTGTATGCAAATGTATAAAACAGGATTAAATCACCATTTCAGGATAATTCCGTCAGACAATATAAGAACAATAATTAAATGAGAAAAAAAATCATTTTTGACTACAGCTATTAAAACACAGAATACAGAGAGTGAAAGGGGATGTAATAGTGATTTAACTGATCAGAGTAATCATGTGGACCTCCCCCCTCATAGAGGGCAGTTTCTAATGGTTTGGGTGTTTTCGGAGGGACCGACGTCAGATTCTCTCAGTTTCGTGTGGATTTGGTCTGAGTTGAATCTGCACCTCTAACAGTCTCAACTAAACAGATGCTTTACTTTCTATGTTTGAGATATGCTTTAGTTGTAAGGGCTATAACATTTTGAATTCCAGGGTGTAAGTGTCATGCTGCTTGCTGCTATTTAACTGTGAAATATTGATTCCAGTTGAGGGGGATGGAGAGATGAGACTGAATGAGGAGAATTGGTCTCCGGCAGAAAGACAGCGTGATCCTTTACGGCTGTGAGCTGTGACCGCGTTACGCCATCCGTAGAGCTACTCCGCGACTCTACCAATGACTTTGTTCACACTCAGTCTCTTAATCAAAACTCAGCTCGTATCCCAACGCTATGTCGTCCTCTTTAATCTAATCATTACTCACCCAAACAATAAAACACGTGAGTTTGACCCTTCAGCAGACAGGTTTACCGTTGACCTCAACACACTGCCCCATGATGGTCAGATAGACAGACGTCCCGTAGAAAAGGACCTTGACTGGTTTGTAGCACAGTATATCAACCAACTGTAATGCACTACATAATACCTTATAGAAGTGTTACATACTAATATGCAATTGTGTGTGAAGACATTAACCTGTTTTCACGGCTGTATCAGCAAGACAGCGGTCCCATTTCCGTCCGTGTTCGGCTGCCATGTTTTCAGCTGTCAGGAAGCTCAACCAAATATCGCGAGAGAAATATAGCCACGTGATCTCACAATTTCCCGGGTTTGCTCTTCGGTTTGTTTGAGCTTTATATTTAGCCCCTAAAATAACGTTCACTTTAAGAAACATATCTTTTTTTATATCATATTCATTTAGCAAGACGGCACTAACAACTTGTTATGTTAAAGAGTCTAAACAGCACTTTCCTGTTTACAAAAATGCACCTTCACAAACTTGATATAAATAACATGTATTTACCCCCTCAACTTATGTTACGTTGCTTTATTTTATTTAAAACTAACGAGGAGATAAAATGTAATGCTATGCAGAAGAAATAATTTGACACTGGACCTTCTTTTTAAATATGTTTTGCCTCACAGATAATCTAGGTATTTTTTAAATAATTTAAACCACACCGTCGTCTTCATTTTTCAAAACACACGACTGTGTCCAAAATAGCAAACATATTTGAGATTGTAGCTATATTACTCCTCCTCTTACGGAATTCTAGTAAATGCTGTAATATGCTGATTTCCTGACTATATTCCTGTTTTTGACAATATTATACAGATGTTGTAGGGGTGTATAGGCAGGTTTCCCATTTACTCTAACATTTTACAATGTAAGCAAAAGACATCAACTCAGACAAATTGGGGAGTCATGACACTATACCTATTTCAATAAGTGTATAGGAAGATGTTCACTCAGATGTGATGTTAAACATATACAATCTTCATTATAATTGTACTTTTGATTCTTTAAAATATATTGAAGTTGTTTATTGGGTTAACCCTGGGGAAGAACAACAGCAAACCAACACATGCAACTTAATGGCAGCTGAAGGAGTTGGGTATTGAATAACGGTGCAATCAGCATGACATAATTTAACATTAAAAAGACGAATTTAAGATTTTTTAATATTTTTTTAAGCATTTATGAACCACCAGTTACAGTGTCACAATATCCACCACAACAGGCAATTAATCATAATTGATCATCGCCATCAATCAAAAACATCATTACACCTGCTTGTAGACTTGCATCATTGCTGCATAATACAAACAAAGGGAAATTGCTATTCCATTCAAAACAAATCAAACTAAACCCGAGGGACCCTTCAGAATACAAGCTTATAAATATAAATACACTACAAATACAATATATATTTATATATATATCAAATAATAGTGGCCTAATAATATGTATGTAAATAGAGTACTATATGTTGTATAATTAGCAACATCTTTAATGACAAAGGGAGATGAAACCTAAATGTATAATACACTTTAACACATCATTTATGTTAGACAATATGTGTAAATTAAAGGTTTACAAATAAAGTTAGAACGATAAGGAGTAAGTGGATTCTGTAAACGTCCCATTATTAGCAGTTTCCAGTCACCGTTGGTCGCGCAAGGTTAGTTTCTGTACAACTATATCAACCGTGTTCGTGTGTCCACCGTCTCTCTGCGTGCATATTTACTGCACCACTCCTCTCTTTCCATACTTGGCAATGCCTTTCTTGCTTCGTTGCCATTGGCTGCTGGAGAGAAAGCCCAAAGTGACCCGGATGTGCAACCGAGGCCTGTGTTTTCTGACTGCAGCCTCCTTCCTGTAGCCCGGTTGAGGAAGTGGATTTCGCTGACAGGGCTGGGTTCAGTTAGGGAGAGGCGAACAAAACATCTTCCGCGGGGGACTATAAAAACAACACACCGAGAAGAGACGTGCGGAGTTACTTGTCGAACCATAGTAAAGCTAAGGTGTACAGTCATCGGTGAAATCGTGCCCCCCTGCCCCGCTGAGACCGCCGCAGACATGGTAAGGGCCGCGGGAGAGCTGGAGGAGAGGACGGTACAGGCTTCTGGTGGGGCTGCTGCTAACGGCTAGGGATGCTAAGCTAGGCTAACGCTAGCTGGAGGCGCTAGGTGGAAACCTGAGAGCAGCAGCAGGGGATTCACGTTCATAAATCACCGACACACATCTAAGTTGCTGTGTTTGCAAAAACTTCCCGTATCGAATACGAATGAATCAGCTTCGTGGCGGAGCTAGCAGCTGTTTCTGCTAACTATCGTTAGTTTAGTTAGCTAGCAGGTAGCCAAGCTAGATGCCCCGTAGGCATAAAGTTAGCACAGGATGTTTTGGATTTGACACAAGTACGTGTATCGTATTAGTGAGGAGTCTCAATATAAGGTGTGCCCCCCCACGCCCCTCTACACACACACGCACACACACTCATCCAGTCGCGCACCACACACGCACTCACAGGCTAATATAGTCAAGCGCCGGTTGCCTGTTGCTAAAATAAGACTATTTGCTCCTCCTATTCCTAACCATGACAAGCTGTCAACCTCCTCGAGGCGTTCCTGCCTTGCGAGTTTGATCTTAACTTTGCAACATTCAATATGGGAGATGTTAAACTCAAACCTTCAAATCACATCCGCTATTATTGTTTACTCGATCCATGTTTTTGAACATTTTCCTCTCTAATCCGTTTATATGGCGGTGACATCACTGTAATTGAGCATTCATTTATGCTTCAAAAATACTATTTAACGAGCTATTCCAGCCTGACGGAGCACTATGTTGTACTCTCATGTTTAAAAGTGTGTTTTGTAGAAAAGACTAAATTGTCTTATGCCTGAGTTGTAGAAGAGCAGCTGGTTTGTCTCCTAGTCGCCCAATCTCATCGGCCTCACTTCATCCATTCTGCTGGCGGAGCCTCACCGCCTCCACTGACCCCGGGGGTTGTTGGTCTGAGCTAGTGTTTACGCAGAGACAGGAGCACTGGTAAACACTGTGTCAAGGAGCACAGGTGTCTGCTGGTGTGGACTGATTTATCGGCTGAGAGAGATTTTAAGACAGGCAAAAAGCAACTCAGAGGAGAGGAAATGGCACAGGAGTTATTGCCTAAACATTTCTGTTATGTTCAGGGTCATCCTTGAGAAAAATGTTTATGGAAAAGGGGTTCTCTACTTTATAACATAACATTATCCTTTGACTGCAAAGCAGTTGAATGAGTATACTCTGTGAGGCGTTTGCACTTAAAATGATTAATTTCAAAGATAGGCCAAGTTGGAGAGTTTTGTCAACATCTTAAAGGGAGATGAATAAAATGAGTAAAACAAATAATGTAGAAGAGCAAAACATGTTGTGCCTTTGTATAATTATTTTCATACTAATGATGGTGTTTGTGATGATACGCTCAAAGTGATAATAATTTAATTTGCTCTACGTTGTTAAATGTATTTATACAACATTAAAGTTAACCTAAATGCAGGTACTTATCATTATATAACTACGGTAGTCGTGACTTTTATGGCACTATCTGATAATGCTCAGATGAAAATGAATCGGGCATAGCCAGTTACCTGTTAGGCTTAGCTTAATAATGGGATTGTCCCTCTAGTATTACTCAACTTCCTACATCTTCTTACACATTCCCCAGAGTTTCGTGTTGTGGCTGGTCTGTCCTCCCGGCTCACTAATATCCTGCTGCTCTCTGCATACTTAAGAAACAGAATCCTCTGGGGGAGGGCCATGCAATGCAGTTCGGTCTTTTTTGTGTCTTCTACGGCTCAATATTAATAATAAGTCTTTAATGACTTCCCTGCGTAAAGTTAGATATTTTACATTTCATTTATCTGAAAAAATTCTGCACAACAAAGAGGCACAGTGAAAGGGAAGACTGTTTTCTAAAGGAATTTTGTTTCCTGGATACCAACTACAGGAATGTTTATCTGCAAGAGTCAAAGGCTGGCCAGCTACTTCCCCAACTTCAGTTTATTGGGGACATTGACACCATTATCAAACATGAACTGAGTTTGGATGACTAAGTACATAACAAAACAATCCTCAGTAAATTACTACAAGTATGTAACCAAACAAAGGAATCTGAAGGTTAAAGGCTGGATTGAAGATTCTGAATTGATTTTGGGCTCATTGTGAAGACTGAGTCGTTTAGTGTTTGTTACAAATCACACACTTTATAGTGTTTCTGACAGTTCTACATTGGTATAGTCTGTGTTTCACAACATTGATGGATTAATTAGTCACATCGTATGTTTTTGCTCTGCACTAATTCAGTTCTTCAGGTTGCAATTTCATGAGTGGGCCTAAGAAGACGAATGAAGATAGTTTGACAATCACATGTGGCCATGTTGTTCCAATTTCCTGTGAGAAACTCTGAAACATGTCTTCCAAACTGCCATTTGTTCAGTTTAAGTGTTCAGCTATGAACCTGTCAGCTTGTTCGTGTTCTTCAAACACTGTGTTAGACAGTGATCACCGTGTGGAAGACGGTGAGGGATTATGGCCGGTCGAGATGTTTGTGTGGAAGGAGATTGAATCAGAGATTGTTACCCTAGTCGGTGAAGTCCGACCAGATGTTGTAGTTTCTTAGTGCAGCTCCAGACAACCCAGCAAGTCTTCACAAGAACTTAATGGATGCACTAAAACGTCAAGAATTCTTTACTTCAATTACTTGAAAACACATCACCTAGAGTACCAAGAGCATGATCAATACTGGAGTCTTGAAAAGTTATATATTTGACTTCTCTACTTGTCGGATGCTAAATGAAAACATTGTACACTACTTGTCACTTGATTTATTACTGTAGTAAACAATACAGCATGATGTTCAGTAAGTAAGTTATTATTAGAGATCCAGAGTCCACAAACCAATGGTTTATGTCACAATGACTCCTCCCACTTCTTATACATATTCTATGCAGTAAACCAAAGATACAGGTTAAGTTTATCCTAAATTACAGTTGTTTCACCACTTAGTTGTTCACCTCAGTAACACTCATCCTCATTGAACATGTCTCTGCCACTCTTTTGAAGATGAGCTGTTAGCGATTCCATTCAAATCTGCCACCTGTTCTCTGTGACGCGTCTCACAGCCAAATGACCGCACCCTTTATCAGCTCATACTCATGTTAGGTAGTTCAATCGTCAAAAGTCTGACCAACTTTATTTTCACAGTGCAGAACAGTTTTTTGCACAAATTACTCTTTCATGTCCAACAGCTTTTTGCTCTGCACATTCTCACATGACAAATCATGAGGGCCGTTCAGCCTACTGAGCTGGAAATGTGTCTGTAATTTCACAGTGCAAGCAGAGTTTGCCTGCAAGGGTGTGGAATACATCCTGCACAGCAACTCCTCTCATGCCCTCATCCAGAATGTAGCGGGTCTTTATCATTGTGGGGAAGGAGCTCACAGTGGACGTTTATTTTGAGAGAGCATACCAATACTGAGTCCGTATCAAAATGCAGTCCTCATTCTGTGTAAACGTATAGTACAACTTAGTGTTAAGTTATTGTGGAGCTTTAACAGTCTGAGTTAGTCGACATATTCCTTGTATTCTTGTGAGGCAGTATTCACTTGTTGAGCTGCAGAAGCAGGATAGTAACTCAAAGAAGACATTTTGTACTCAGAAACCATTTGAGTACATTTGAGAACTATTTGATTTGTCAGACTGCTGAAACCTCCTAATGTGCCCAAGACAAGACAGCACCTCAGGGGACTGTGCAGACATCTGCACTTGTGTTTGGTGTTGTTGTGGCAGAACGGTTCTGGATTCAAACAAAACATTCTTGATCCTCAGCGTGAAGATAGTACTGAAGTTCAAGTGAATTAGTCAATGAAAAGCAGAAGTTTAGAGTCGTAGCGTTATAATCTACCAAACCCTTTTCTTTTATTTTTCACTCCTCAACGTGGCTCTGCTTAGCGTCACTATATCTGCTTGCAAATATTCATATTGTTGTGCTCCCCTGTGAGTATGGGCATTTTGGACAGCTGGACATTCAGAACAAATGTGATCAGGCTGAAAATAACATAAAACTAATACCAATCAATTTAGTTATAATAAAGACCAGATGCTCTAGAATGTAAAAACACATTGAGAGCAGCTTCTTTTCTTACATTACAATCTACTTAAATGTTAAACCAATTATTTAAATATGATAATGTGTTGCATAAGTACAACTGGGTCTGTTTGCTTCAGCTGTAGTGAGAAACACTGAACAAATGTATGTTATTAGTAACTTTGGGCTCAGTGAAAATTATATTTTGTGCCAGCACAAGAAGTATTCTTAATTATTGAATAATAAATATTTGAATTCAATAGCGATTACATACATATGGAAGTAAATGTTTTTGTGAGTAAATGATATGTACACTAATGCAAATTGAAAGCAAATTTACAGTAGCACACTGAATGTGACACAAACAATTAAGGCTGCAGGGCTGTGAAGCTATGAACGGATGTGTTTACGTATAATCTGATACTACAGTGTAATAACTGTCTCTTTTGTTTTCAGAATGACCAGCAGCTGGACTGTGCTCTGGACCTGATGAGGCGTCTGCCTCCTCAGCAGATTGAGAAGAACCTTAGTGACCTCATTGACCTGGTGAGTTACTGTCTTTGCGTTGACCTCTCAGATTTCTTTAGAGGAAAACGGACGGTCTTAAAGTAGGGTGACCAGATTTGAGTTTGTGAAAAAGAGGACACCTCGGCATAACTCCTTCATGATGCCCCCCCTTAGGTAGGAAAGGGCTCCCATGGCGAGCGGCGTCGACGGGGGGGGGGGGGTTTGGAAACCCTGCCGGACGCTTTCTTTTGATCTCAAAAAGAGGACATGTCCGGGGAAAACCGGACGTCTGGTCACCCTACTTAAAGCGACACTATGTAACTTTTCCCCTGTAGCGCCCCCTTCAGGTATTTAGCCGCAGCGAGCCGTTTAGCCGCGGCATGTCATTCTGTCTCTACGCGTTGCGTAGCGGAGCAAATAAAAAGTCACCTGCGAGCGTGTACTGGCACTATATGACGTTGGTAATCACTGCCAGAAAGCAAGTTGACGTACTTCCGCCGGAAGTACCGGGCGGCTCCCAACATCTTACATTCAGCAGTTTTCAGCCCCCAGACCCCCGATGTCAGTGGCGGAGGAGCAAATCAACATATTAAAAGTCATTGTAGCGGCACCATTTTTTTCAAGCTGTTATTTTAAGGTGGAAAAGTTACATAGTGGGGCTTTAACTTAATAATAAAAATATACTTCTATCTATGAATATGCAATGTTTGAGTCAAGATGTCGCCAACTTCAATGTAGCTTTGTGTTCACTGGAGCTTCATCACATCACGCATAACTATAAGGCTGGGTGATAATTGAATATGATAACTTATTGTCCTTTAATGTATTCATATTGTGATGAAATCATATAGGGAAATATAGTAATAATAAATAAATGAATGAATCTGAATAAATTAGAAAATAGTCACTTATTTAATTTACGCAGTAGGATGCAAAAGGAGGCTTTTCTCATATGGATCAGGGCTCGCCATCCTGTTTGTGACTGAGCGCTACCTGGAGGTTAGAGCATTGTATTGACAGGTAAAATAAATACTAAATAGTATGCATTTAATAGCCTAAATATTTTAGGAGACTGTCTGATGAATTAAAACTTGTTTGCTCCATTATTTTTCCCCAAGCAGGGCTGTCATTGTAACTTCATTAACAAAAGAGTCGAAGCAGACTGCCTATATATATTATTTAATAGCCAAAAATCAAACAAACTGCTGAAGCTGTTGTAACACCTGCAGCTATATTGTAAACAAAGCCATTATACAGTATATCAGACCAACGGTATTGACATATTCCAATTCTGATATGTACACAGAAAACACAGCAAAACAAATCACCCTTCATTGAAGACATGAGCTCTGTAAATCTCTTACATTTGTGTCTAGTCACCCAGTGAACAGTTATCGTTGTGCTCTGTTTCTGTCAGTGGATTCTGCTTCAGCAGGTGTGTGTTTGGTACATATCAGAAATATGTGTGGTTGATTTTTGTTCTTCTAAATCCTCAGTGCAACACAAAAACATTTTGAAATTGGGAGAGCCGTTGTGTTGGTTTTAACACGCAGTGTGAGCTGAGTCTGACAAATCAAGCTAAATCAGACAGAAATCAAATCACACTTTTAAGACTTTTGTCTTTGCATGGCAACTTGTGTTGTGGTCGTATGTGGGCCTTTCCACCCAGACTCCCACCTACTGACCTTCCTCCTCCGTCACCTTTAACCTCTACCGGGCATCGGCTCTCTCCTCACCCATTTCACTGTGTCCGGTTGTTAGCGATTATTATCGCAGCTGTCAATCACCTCCACTGCCAGGCACTTTATTTTTGCTCCACCGTCTCTCCTCAAACTCTTCCTGGTGACCCAGAATCACCTGAAATCATCTTTCTTTCCTGTTTCTCACTTCTCCCCTTTATCCTCCTATCTGCCTTCCGTTTCCTCCTACCACACTTGGCCCGCTGGGTTTTATTCTCCCCCCCCCCCCCCCCCCCCCATCTTCTCTTGTCTCACCCAGTCTGGGCTGCCAGGTGTGTGTTTGGGGTGGGGGATTATTTTTTGTATAGGGTAACAGGGCCTTCTTTGTGTCTTTACTCTGATTTAGGAGGACATAAAGAGGGGAGGCCATATCAGTCTGTGAGAAGTAATTTGTACCACCGTTTCCTTTTAGATATTATGTTTCTCACTGATATTCAATTCCAGCTCCTCTCGGTAACCTCTGCTCAAGGAGTGGAGCTGGAATGTGAAAGATAGGTCATGAACTTCTAGTTAATATTTGACCAAAATGAAAGGACTAAATACAACGCTACTTCTACTTTTCGCTAGTCAACTCTGTTCCTTCAGTCTGCAAATTGTTTGAGTTGGCATCTCATACAGGAAGTCTGCATTGGCAAGAAATAGCTTGCTTTTATGTTTCTTGCTGACACTCAAAACAAACAGAACACATTTAATAACTTGTCCGAGAAGTTAAGATGTGTTACGAACTTGTGTGGAATGTTTCCCAGCTGAGCACAGCTCTGCTGAGGAAAACAATGTGTTGATGTGGAGCTTTTTCTGGTGTGTTTTTGTCCAGGTGCCCAGTCTGTGTGAGGACCTCCTCTCCTCTGTGGACCAGCCCTTGAAGATTGCCCGGGACAAGGTGGTGGGGAAAGACTATCTGCTCTGTGATTACAATCGAGATGGCGACTCCTACAGGTCGAGTTTAATACTGCACTTCAGTCATGGACAAGTAACATTAAGTACATTATGAGCAGTTAATCTGTTAAATACAGGGTTCTTACAGTCATGGAAAACCTGGAAAAGTCATGGAATTTTAAAATGGTCATTTCCAGGCCTGGAAAAGTCATGAAAAAAACTCAAATCATAAAAGTCATGGAAATGTTGTTATATTCACATGTTCATTTACGCCGAGTTTGAAATAATTGATATGTTTTTTTAAAGAAAGACGCACAACATTTTCGAAATTGTTCATGTATATACCGAGACTTCAGTTTGGTCGTGGAAATTTGGTTTAAAGTCATGGAAAAGTCATGGAAATCCATTGGTCAAAATGTGTAAGAACCCTGTAAATAGACTAAAGACAGGGACTGAAACTAAAGTTGTAGTTGGCTTTTAATGGGTTTAGTAATGTCTTTCTTAATTCCCCAGATCCCCGTGGAGTAATAAGTATGAACCTCCCATTGAAGACGGTGCAATGCCTTCAGCTCGCCTGAGGAAGCTGGAGGTGGAAGCCAATAACGCCTTTGACCAGTACAGAGACCTGTGAGTTCCTATGAAGCACTCTCATGGGAAGTGTTCAGTGTTCACAAGCCGCCAGTCTCGCCCTTTTGTGACCTTTGATATCTTTTGTCAGGTACTTTGAGGGTGGTGTGTCCTCTGTGTACCTCTGGGACTTGGATCATGGCTTTGCCGGAGTTATTCTCATCAAGAAGGCCGGGGATGGATCCAAGAAGATCAAAGGGTGTTGGGACTCCATCCATGTGGTGGAGGTGCAGGTGAGACTCGGACGATATAAAATAGGTTGACGTTTTGTTTTCTTAGAGGGGGTAAGAACGGGCAAATACAAAAACATGACATTTGCAGCTGACAGTTAACATGAGTTAAATGCAGGATATTAGCATCATATATCTTCAGATTTAGGGTTAGTCTTCCTAGAACTGCCCAGTTCAGTCTGGAGTGTTGTCTCATTGCTTGCTGTGTCTGTTGCTCGAGCAGGAGAAGTCCAGCGGTCGTACTGCTCACTACAAACTCACCTCCACCGTCATGCTGTGGCTCCAGACAACCAAGACCGGCTCCGGCACCATGAACCTGGGCGGCAGTCTTACAAGACAGGTACGCGTTGAACTAAAGATAAAACCACTGGTGACACGGCCATCCCCCCGAAGCATCCATTAACCAATGTCATCTTTTCACAGATGGAAAAAGATGAGACGGTTGGAGAGTCCTCACCCCACATCGCCAACATTGGCCGCCTTGTCGAAGTCAGTAGATCTGCTTAGTGGTAGTTTGTGGTAATGTTGATTTGTATTGTTTCATAATAACGGGTATTTCTAAGTATAAACGCCTCTTTATAATACGCGATACTAGAGAGGAAAGTGTCACTGTGCATCATGTTCAGCACATTTCACACGCCTCCAAATCTAGTCAGTGATGGAAATGTCTGAAAATGTTGACGTTAATAACCGGAGAATAGAGGCTGACTTAAAGTTAACAATGTCTTGATTTGTGTTCCAGGATATGGAGAACAAGATTCGCTCCACACTGAATGAAATCTACTTTGGGAAGACCAAGGACATCGTCAATGGCCTAAGGTAAATGAGTTTCGTCAATGACTCGCCACCCTCTCTTCTTTTACAGGACTTCCAGTCAGCGGGGTCTGCAGAAAGTCTGTTTACTTCTGTCTGTTGACCTGTCCAGCAGCTATTTTCTTACATGTTTTGTCAATTTCTCTTATTTGTTATTTCATATTTTATTTAAACATACATTTGCTTTCCTTCTTTTCAGTTTAATTCTTTCTTTATTCACTTTTACTTCCTCCTCCCCCATCCGTCTCCTATCATCCTTTCTTTTTTATATTGCCTTCCGTCCCACATTTCTGCTGCCATTCTTCTCATCATCTGTCCTCCTGTCAATCCCTCTCTTCACCTCCTTCCCTGCTGCCTCTCCTCTGTGCTGCAGATCTATTGAGTCTTTGCCTGATAACCAAAAGTACCGGCAGCTCCAGAAGGAGCTGTCGCAGGTCCTCACCCAGCGTCAGATCTTCATTGACTAGGGTCAGAGGTACAACTTGGCATGCGTGTGTGCGTGTGTGTATGTGTGTGTGTGCATCTATATTTTAGTGTAGGTAAGTACAAAATTAACTCTGTGGTGCTCACTCTCCGATTTGTACAGTTCCTAATTCCATCTGAAGCCGCTCACTCGCCACAAACTAAAGCCACCATACGGGATGACCTTCAAACTGAATTATGGTCAGAACTCTCCTGGTTCTATCCTTCAGAACTGTCTCTCATAAATCAATCACCCTAAATTTCCCTCGGGATTAATAAAGTATCCATCTATCTATCTATCTATCTATCAGTCAATCCAATTAAGGAACCAGCATTTTGAATAATAATCTTAATTGAGCTCCTATAATTGGCAGTAATGTTTTACCCCCACACCATAAAATATAAGATAAATGTGTTACAACACATTTAAAAACTAATTGCAGATTCTTTTATAAGAATTAGTGATGGCCCATCTTTCTTTTTTACGGAAGACAATACCTTGCTCCTTCATATCGATATAAGTTTTCAGTTCACTATTGTCACATCAGCTGACCAATCTGTCCACCTCAACGTTCTAGGTTTAGTGTCCTTTATTGAATCAGGCACCTTGGGAGGATTTTCATGTAATTAAATAATTAGATCTTAGGCAAATGTCACAAAAAAAATCTTGTATGGCGCTTTATGTTAGACAGTTGTTTATTGAGGTGTAAAGAAAGCTTTTATCTTCCACAAGCCAACTGTGAAGGTAAAGTAGAAAAAGATACAATAAGACACGCCTAGTCACAATAGGTCATTTTATACAGTGACGGTAAATAAAAAAGACCTGACTAACGTCGTCACGCACACATCAGTCCAAGGCTGAGAGACATCAATGTGCAGAAACATTCAAATACATACTTTTCAGAAAAAATACATTTCTACTGGTCGTGATTAAATAACCGCATGGATTTTTACTCAAGCTGCATGATATTATTCTAAAGCTGAACATTGCTGAATGGAAATGGTGTTGAGTCTTCCAGCTCGTAAATAATGAATTAACAGTTACTGATTGGTTTGGATTACACTCAAACGGATTGCTATAAACAAAACATCTATAGTCATCAATCAGTTTCCCTCACCAAAGCCCGACTTGAACGCATTATTCAGCCTCCTTCCCAACGAGCTAAGAGGACGAGGCTGCTGCCAATGGATGCATTCGGTCGTCTAGCAACAGCAACCGCCAGGACAGACGGTATGTCCTCCAGGATGAGCGGCAGTCCCCCCGCGGGTCTCAGGCGGTCCGATGTATTTGATGTGCTTGTGAGGGTTCAGGCTCTCAGGTGACTCTTGAGTGTGTATGTGGGACTGTATGCTCATTATTATTATTATTATTATTATTATTATTATTATTCCGACTACATGTTCATGCTCCTCCGTGTTGAACATTGAGCAGCTGTGCAGCCATGTTGTGCACGCTTTGTTTACCTTGTAGTCTAACAGACGAGCCCTGCGAAGGAGCGACGCACAAACCACGTCGGAGTATTCAGAGCGGTCTGATGTTTTGCAGTTTGTTGCCCAAATAAGGTTTCCTTAAACGTTGTGTTTATTCCGAGTGCAGAGGAGTGAGTGTAAAGCACCGCTTTGTAACAATACCTGAAGCATCTGATTAGCGTTAGTATTCACCCCCCTCTGTTTAACAGAGAAACTCGAATAGATTTAAGATACAAGACACAAAATGACCATATATCAATTACTTGTTCTGCGTTGCCATGAATTCTTTCATTATTTTTATTGCATACCTCCACAGTAAACGGAACATAAAATAAATGAGTGAAGACTCAATGAATTAAAATAATTGGGGTCATCGTATGCCAACGGCAAAACTGTATAAAAACGTGTTTACAAACCCTCACACAACTCCTGCAGTATAATCCAGGTCTTATTTACGTGGATCTACGCTTGTGTTTTGTAAAGGTTTTAGAGGAGAAGCATCACATTGAGTGCATTGCTGAATAACTGCAGCTGTGATGTTGAAATTCGCTGTTTTGAAATAAAAATAGGTCATCCACGTGAATCGTGTAGCTCCGAAGAGTTTTTGTTTTGGGGTGGGGGGGGGGATTGGACGGCCAGCGTTTATGAGATTGGAGTGAGACACGGAGAACATGCGATGTGGTGATCTTCGCAATAAAACATCTTTGATGGGACACGTCGAAGGAACAGGTTCATGGAACAGACTCAAAGCTCAGCAGAGCACACAAGTAAAGAAAAAAGGAAGTTGGTTCATGAATGACTAATCATATTATATATAAAGATAATGTAAAGTTGTTATTACTATTATTAGGGCCCGATCACTGAGATATTCAGAGGACCTTTTTTTTCTTAAAATGTTTGTCACCTTTTTCACCTCTAATGAGTTTGCAGGTATGTGTTCAATATGAGAGAAACAGTTTCCATCAAGGATGAGTAATTGCTTAACAAATGGTTATATTCAGTTGCAGTTTCCTGAATTATTCCTTTCAAGCAAATGGAGTGAAACATTTGATTTTTTTTTTTTTTTTTATCGTCACATTTAATTCTCCATGTCATCTTACAATAACGTTGTTCCACAAGATGTAACAGAGAGTGAATCCTGCTACAAGACGTGACGGCATCCCGCTGCATGCCGTCAGATAACCACCTGTTGCTTTGCATTGGCCTGACATTAATGTGTGACGGTGCATATCCTTCACCCTCTTCTCTCCACACAGGAGTTGGACTGCGCCGCCTGTCTAACTTTGCTCTTGAACTTACCGTGTTTCTGTCTCTGTCAACCCTTTCCGTTGTCTCCCCGCCTTGTCCCGTTGTGGTCTTGTAGACGCTGACGGCTCCTCTCTTTTTGTCTCCTCTCCCACAGGAGTGTTCAGACTCTGGCTGACAAGTCAAAGCAGGAGGCTCTGAAGGTCGACCTGATGGAGGCGCTCAAACGCAAACACACCAGCTAGAGTCGCTACGGTTTTTTGTTTCTTTCTTCTGTCTCTCACTCTCTCCGCCTCATCTCCGCCATCTTTTCTCTGTTTCTCTACTTCTCTCCCTCCAAGCCTGTTTCAGTGCTGCACTCTTGTTTATTTGTGGAAAAACAAAAAAGGATAAAATACATAGCTTTTTATTGGTTTTCTTTGTCTGTCTGGTTTTGTTTTCATGCATCTCATCTGCCATGAAGTCATTCACTCACGCTCCCTGTCTCTCTTCACCCCTCTTCTCTCCCATGTTATGAATATAATAATAGTATTACCATGGTTAAGGATAATCTTACAGTGTGAGGGTCATTGTAGTAATAATCCCTGATGTTCTCACAGCTCCTGTGTCCGTGGTCCGTGTCAAATGAGCGATTTGGGCCCTGAGTCGAGGAAACGGACACTGTGTTGTAGGTGGCGTAGGCTCGACGGCGCTGTCATTTTTATGTACATCAAATTTATTTCAAGCACCTACTTTTGTCTACGACACCCCCCTGATATATTTGTATAAAATTATTACTGTCGGTGTATAACTTTCATTCTTATGGTTAAACGGTGTAACCACGAGGGCGGCCTTCGCTTTGTGTTGCAAGCTTTTTACTGTTTCCCACTCTGTCCGCATGCATGTGAGCCTGTGTGGGGCTGCAGTGAGTGGAAATGAGGACTTATCAAACATGGGGATGGACTGTTATAATCACCGGGTGATTACACCCACGTCGTCAACCCAACCCCCCCCCCCCCTACACTGTGTATAACATGACATGCCTCTCCCGTCTGTTCAGCTTATTCAACTCTTCTCTCTCGTCACCTATCACGTCATTGTTGGGGGTCACAGTTCGTCATTGTGTCTCAGTGGAAACCTTTGTCTGTTTCCATTTTGGAGGGGAATCTTTTTGTTGTATTTGTTTTGTTTTTATTTTGTAAAGCTTATGATTCATATTGTATTAGAGCCTCCAGCAACAATAAAAACTGTAAAAAGCTACTCTTATTGTTCATTTTGTGAGGTAACTGCAGAACAACTTTACTAAGAATCTACTTATGTATTTATATTAAGAATATTGTTTATAACAAAGTAGCCAAACATAATTGTACTAATATAGCATGTATATATCGTATTGTGTGAAAAGAGTCGGTGGCAGTTGATTAAAGCTAAGTTGACCAAACTTTAAATCTTACATTTAGGTAACGTAATGTGAAGTTTAGGCTACATTTGTTGGCAAAATGTATGCTACCATTTGTAATATTGGTGTTCCCAATGGTCAATGTACTTGGTGAGAGCAAAAGGGAGTGATGGCCCGTCTGCCAGCTACATCACCACTGAAAATGTCTTGGAAAATTATCTCTAGAAAATCAACAACTCTGTTTATATGTTTATAACTACATTGTGTCCATTTAGATATTTTGTTATAGCGTTATATTTGTGTCTGTTAATGGACGGATCAGACTGGATGACGCGCTGCAATGAGAGGATGTAACGAGGTAAATGTTGGAAACATCTTCACAACGCTGATGTAAACATCAGCAGGTATAAAGAGACATGGCACCATGTAATGACTTTAATATAAGCCCCTCCTTGCTGCAGCGTTAAGTATATGATTTCCACAAATTCACAAATCTAAAATTATATTTTTTTCTGAAATGTGTCATTAAAGAAAGTACTTTTATTGAAAGTTCTATTTATTGTAATATTTTAGTCTATTTTTACCTTCTGAAAAGTTTCAACTTCTGTTCCCTCTTTGGTTAAGTGTGACATTTATGGATATTTTACGTTCTTAGGTATTGACATTTTTCTATGTCCTGTATTGTCTTAAAAGGAGCAGCTAACTAACATGTCAGTGTCTATAACATGGCCATTTTGCTAATCTTGTATACTACGTCTCTAAACTCTTATAATCATATATTCAAAAAAAGCTGTGTTAAATTACCCTATTCGTCTATAAGACCAGATATAGCGTACAGGACAATCTAGTATATTTATTTTTAACGGTTGAAGAAGAGCCTCATTCATTCATGCAACACAACGTCATCATGGACATCCTGAGATGAGGAGGAGCAGAATGATGAAGGTGCTGCTGGAGACGGGGCTCCCGAGCTGTGCGTGTGCCGTGTGGCCACGAGGTGTCAGTGACGCTCAGCACATCAGTCCGTGGGCTTATCCCCGGGTCCACTTGTCTGTACTCGATGTAGTTATATGTTTTATTCCATACATATCGTACTATAACAGTGTACCTATTAATTTCATTTGTTTAAAGAAAATATATAGAATAGAAAAGTGTTGAATCTGAAAACGACAGATGAACTCAATATAAATGAAATGTGTGTTTTGAGTTTAAATGGTCCTCTTTTTGAAGATCTCTGAACTCTGGGTTCTGGTGAAAGAATAACTTCCACCCGCGCATTGTGTCGGGTTCAAACACTCCCGCCTACCCTTTGAGGAATGTCTGCCAGTTAATAAGTAAAGCCTTTGAGAGGCGGTGGCTCCATGATATGAACATAATGTTGCTGATGAAGTCATCGTGGTGTGTTGCTGTAATGTGTTAACCAGAGCCCTCTCTCTGCAATTTAAAGTGTTGTATTTCGACTATTAAAACACTTAAATAAAACCAACATAATGAAAAGCTAACACACAGCTGAATTTATCAAACACGAACGTACATTAAACACATTGTTGTCAAGTAAATTACATTACATTACATGTCATTTAGCAGAGCTTTTACCCAAAGTGACTTACAATAAGTGCATTCAACCTAGAGTACAAACTAGAACAAGAATACAGAAAGTAACATTTCCTCAACATAGTCGAACTACAAAAGTACCACAATAAGAGCTATTTAAGTGCTACTGAAGTGAAAATCTGTTTTAATCCAGATATAGTCGGAAAACTACACGGAAGTCTTGTTTTTGTTGTTTTGTTGTTCATGAATGAAGCTTTTGGGAAGTTACTATTTATCAGGGGAATCTCTCTCTCTCCCCCCCTCTCTCTCTCTTTTTCTTTCTCTCTCTCTCTCTTTAACTCTCGTACGCGCACGCGTATAAACACACACACACACACACACACACGCTAACACACACTCACACGTTTATGATAATGATGAGCCTCGAGTCGCAGGGGGTGCTGGAGCCATTTTCACCATTCAAGCGGAGTTACGCGGATCGAGTGGAGGTGCTGCTCTAGTTGCTGCCGGCGGAGTGAGAGAGAGAGACAGAGAGTGAGTGGGAGGGAGAGAGAGAGAGAGTGCCGCTCCGGACAAGGTTACTGCGGGTTTACCTCTTCAAATCATCCGGAGTGACCGGAGAGAGCATGGCTCCTCTGCAACAAAGGGACACTCACTGGCGGAAAGTTTAAAGGAAAGCTGCCCAGATTCCCGCTCGGAGAGCCGGTTGATCACAAACTGAGGAGCGATGCACTTCGTTAAATGGGATTTGTTGTGGATTTTGTGGTGGAGTAAACTGGTCTTGCTGGTTCGTTGTTACACAGTTCACATCAGTGAGGATGTGGGGCCAAGGACGCTGGTGGCCGGCGCGGAGCGGGGCGCGCGGTGCACTCTGGACCAGGTCCTCGCTCCCAGGTTCACGGAGCGGTTCCTGGGGACGGACGCAGCCGCGGGCGTTGTGTTTGTTTCGGACTCGATAAAGTGCGCCTCGCTGCGCGCCAACCCCTTCACCGTGTACACCGTGGCGGACTGCACGGACTCCGGCTACAGGCATCTCCTCACCAGCCAGTACGACGTGCACGTTCACGGTAGGAACTGTTCCAACAAGCGTAAAAGAAAACCTCAGTGGGACATGGAGGTGCTCAGTTTGTTGAGCACCCACAGCCACCGCCGCTCCGAGTGCCACCAAGCCGGCTCTGCTCTGTTTGCCGTGGGGGGGCTGCTACCCGGGTCCCCGATCCGCTGCAAAGTCACCAACAGTCGGGACTTTTATTTCTCCGAGGGGGACTTGTTTGTGTCCGAGACGCTGTGCTGGAGGCAGGACACCCTCCTGGAGCTGGACCTGCTCTGTGACGTGCTCACAGGAGAGGGACTGAGCGCTAGAGTCCACCCCATCGCTGTCCACTGGCGTGTCGGGCAGGGCCCCTTCAGGCAGGGCCACCTCGGGAAGCTGTTGGAAAAGGCAGCTCTGTCTGATTCTGGGATTGTGAGCAGGAGGAGGAGAAGCATCAACAGCAGCCCTCAGTTTCAACCTCCAATGTACCAAGTATCTGTGGCAGAGAATAAGCCGGCGGGGACTTCGGTTGTTGTTTTAAAAGCAACGGATGTGGACGAGGGGGAGGCGGGCAGGCTGGAGTATTTTATCGAAGCTCTCTTTGATAGCCGCTCCAACAATCTCTTTGCTGTGGACCCGGCCAACGGTGCCGTGTCCACGGTCGAGGTGCTGGACCGGGAGACTAAAGACACGCACGTGTTCCGTGTGACCGCAGTCGACCACGGCACGCCACGGCGTACGGGCATGGCCACCCTCACTATCACGGTCAGAGACACCAATGATCATAACCCGGTCTTTGAGCAGCAGGACTACAAGGAAAGCATCAGGGAGAATCTAGAAATAAGCTACGAGGTGTTAACTGTGAGGGCCACGGATGGGGACGCACCTGTTAATGGTAACATCCTTTACCGCATCATCAACAGCAACGGGTCCAATGATGTGTTTGAGATTGACTCGAGGTCTGGTGTGATCCGCACCAAAGGCCTGGTGGACAGAGAGGAGGTGGACGCCTACATGCTGCTGGTTGAGGCAAACGACCAAGGTCGTGACCCCGGGCCCCGCAGCGCCACAGCTACCGTTAACATTGTGGTTGAGGATGACAATGATAATGCCCCCCAGTTCAGTGAGAAGCGCTATGTAGTCCAGGTGCCAGAGGACATGAGCCCTAACACCGAGATCCTGCAGGTCACCGCCACAGACCAGGACAGAGGGAGCAACGCCGTCGTCCACTTCAGCATTATGAGCGGAAACACCAGGGGACAGTTTTATATTGACGCTCAGACGGGTAACATGGACCTGGTGAGTCACCTGGATTACGAGGCAAACAAAGAATACACTCTAAGAATCCGAGCTCAGGACGGAGGACGCCCCCCGCTCTCCAACATCAGTGGCTTGGTTACGGTGCAGGTGATGGATGTTAACGACAACGCCCCCATTTTTGTCAGCACTCCATTTCAGGCCACCGTGCTGGAGAACGTGCCGCTGGGCTACTCCATCATCCACATCCAGGCTGTGGACGCCGACTCCGGCAACAACTCCAGGCTGGAGTATCGCCTCACCGAAACCACGTCAAACTTCCCCTTCTCCATCAACAACAGCACAGGGTGGATTGTAGTGGCGGCCGAGCTGGACAGGGAGAGTGTCGATTTTTACAACTTTGGAGTGGAGGCCCGAGATCAGGGCTACCCGGTCATGTCCTCCTCGGCCAGCATCAGCATGACGATTCTAGACGTCAACGACAACAACCCAGAGTTCACTCAGAAGGCCTACTACATGCGCCTTAATGAGGATGCGGCCGTGGGGACCAGCGTGGTGACTGTGTCGGCGGTGGACCAGGACATCAACAGTGTGGTGACCTATCAGATATCCAGCGGAAACACCCGCAACAGATTCTCCATCACGAGTCAGAGCGGAGGGGGGCTCATCACACTGGCGCTGCCGTTGGACTACAAACTAGAGCGCCAGTACGCCCTGACTGTCACCGCAAGTGACGGCACACGCCTCGACGCCACCAAAGTGTTCGTCAACGTCACCGACGCCAACACGCACCGGCCTGTGTTCCAGAGCTCGCATTACACCGTCAACATCAACGAGGACCGGCCGGTGGCAACCACCGTTGTGGTAATAAGTGCCACGGACGAAGATACAGGCGAGAACGCTCGTATCACCTACTACATGGATGACAGCATCCCTCAGTTTGACATCGACTCCGACACGGGAGCCGTCACCACCCAGATGGAGCTGGACTATGAGGACCAGGTGTCCTACACGCTAGCCATCACTGCTCGAGATAACGGCATCCCGCAGAAGTCCGACACCACCTACCTGGAGATACTGGTGAACGACATCAACGACAACTCCCCCCGCTTCCTCAGAGACCACTACGTGGGCTCCGTCATGGAGGATGTGCCGGTGTTCACCAGCGTGGTCCAGGTCTCTGCCACCGATAGAGACTCTGGGCTCAACGGCCGCGTCTTCTACACCTTCCAGGGCGGAGAGGACGGCGAAGGAGATTTCATAATTGAATCCACCTCTGGCATCGTCCGCACACTGCGCAGACTAGACCGAGAGAACGTGCCCGTCTACAGCCTGCAGGCGTTCGCTGTAGACAAAGGTGTGCCTGCTCTAAAGACGGCAGTTAACCTCCAAGTAACCATCCTGGATGTGAACGACAACCCCCCTGTGTTTGAGAAGGATGAGTTTGACATCATGGTGGAGGAGAACAGCCCCATAGGCGTGGTGGTTGCCCACGTGTTGGCCACGGATCCAGACGAAGGCAGCAATGCACAGATTATGTACCAGATAGTGGAGGGGAACATCCCAGAGGTGTTCCAGCTGGACATCTTCTCTGGAGAACTGACTGCATTAATAGACCTGGACTATGAGACGAGGTCTGAGTACGTCATTGTGGTCCAGGCCACCTCTGCGCCTCTGGTCAGCCGCGCCACAGTCCACATCAAACTTGTCGATAAAAACGACAACGTTCCCATGCTGAAGAACTTCCAGATCATCTTCAACAACTACGTGACGGACAAGTCGAGCAGCTTCCCGACCGGAGTGATTGGACGCATCCCCGCACACGACCCCGACGTCTCGGACCAGCTCCACTACAAATTCGAGGTGGGAAACGAGCTGAACTTGGTCCTCCTCAACCAAAGCACGGGGGAGATCCAGCTGAGCCCGGCCCTGGATAACAACCGGCCCCTGGAGGCCTCCATGAGGATCTCAGTGTCAGGTGAGACTGTTGTGTTGCTCTCTGTTATTGCTCCACCCAGTGAGTGGCAGAGGAGAAGGTGTCTTCCTACTCCTTTCCTCTCATGTCTCTTCATTTACATTTTCGCTTCACTTTATCGGATAATGGGAGAGATGACGACTTAACTGGCTCCAGTGTTCCAGAGTGATTTCCCTATAATAGAAATATTCATGAGGGAGGATTAATTTTCATTTCAGGATATTTGTAAGCCACTCTTCATTTCCTATTTCCCCCCGTCGAAAAACAATCCCTCAGAGCAGCAAGTCACAAAGACAAACTAAGCATTCAAAGTCTGTTCGGCAACTTGTTTCATTTGGTTAAAGTGGCGGGCTGTAATTCTTCCCATTGAGGAGCTTTCCTGTTTACACAAGCCTGATTCCGTCTACTGAGGAGATTTTAATAGGTGTTTGTCTGAGCATGTCTCTATCCTGTGGCAGACTGATGTGGCCCATAATTACCAATCAACCCCCGCACACACACACACACACACATACAACAACCAACCTAATTAAAAGATGTACTATCTCTTTTACTTGTTTAGAGTTCAAATTAAGAGTGGAATTTTATTTTAAGTGTTGTATTGTGCTCATCTGACAATGTAATAGTCGTAAGTGTTTTCAGCTCAAATGAGTTAGTTTCAATTTAAATCACTTTCTGGTCCAATGTTTTGGGAATATCCCAAACCCACCAGTGCTGGTGTTGTCTCTCCTCACTTGTCTTAAACCGTCTGCGGGCGGTCCTTGTACCTTCATTTTACATGCCAGCACAAATTACCGAGTTGGATGTGCCCTGAAATGTAACTGAACTTGAATTACCCCCACTGGGGTGTGTGTGTGTGTGTGTGTGTGGGGGGGAGCTCATTTGACTCAGTGTGATCCGCTGTAAATTTGCCTTCACTTTGACCTTGGCACAATCTGACGGAGTGGAAAACAGAACCAGGGGACCGTATTAAGAGGTTGGTTTAAGATGAAATCGGATCAGAAAGGGGAGGATGAAGGCTGGTAGGAAACTCAGGATTTCTTTGATTTCACTGAAAAGGTGGAAGTGTTTTCTCATTGGTTGGTGAGCTGACACTCAGCAGCAGATACTGTATGGATTGAGTGAGTAGTCGTTCTAGGGGTTGGAGCTGAGCGTTCCCCCTCTGGAGAACAATAGTGGGCTGTCGAATCCGGGGCGAGTGCTCATACCAGGCCGTGGTTGGGGGCAACAGCTGTGACTCCACCAAGGACCAATTAGAGGCTGTGTCTCCACAGCGCGTCCCACACCTGCTGGGGTTTATGTGTCAGCACCCCTGCAGGAGACAGACGGAGGTGGAGGGAGGCAGGAGGACAGGGGGGAGGGGTGAGGGTAAAGTTGCAGCGGAGTAAACTGGGAGCATGTTGGAAAATACAGTCGTACTGTAAGCGAGTAGGAGCGCTTGTAGACGGGCTGCTGGAGGAGAAGATGGGGTAGGAAGACGAGCTCCTCCTATAGATGCTGCTGACCCCAATTTCCAAAGGCTTCTCCCTCCAGGGACCTCCCAAGTCTTCCTATTATCTTTCTCTCTATGCTGCCGTTAAAGAGGCCCCTTATGATGGACGATATTTGATGGGCTCTTTTGTGTTATTTGACTGATTTACATCGTTTTATGAGCACTGCTCATCACACTGAAATGGAGGCAACGGCTCAAATGTAACTACACTTTGTTTCAGGTTTAACATTAATGCAAAGATGTAATGTCTTAATCACTAAATTCATTGAAATACCATATACAAAACATTAATGCATAATACTGTTATTGAAACGATTTTAATGGGTAATGTGAAGAGAGTATTAAATAATTGTAATATGATTTTAAAACAAAATAGTCAACATGTTTGTTTTAAATGCTTAATTATCTCTATTTTTAAAGGAAGTAAGCTCATTTGATTGACTACTGACATTAGTGATGCGAGTGTCTATACCAGCTGGCAAAGATACGGTATCTGTTTTCTATCATCATTTAATGTCATGTTGCCCTTGTAATTCACATGAAAGGTTTTGAGTGTGTATCTGACGTATTATTTCTTTGTGTTATATTGGTTTGAATTCTTTCAAAATCTTGACACCAATCAATGAATCAAATGTACTGACTCATTGCGTCATATTGTCATATTTAAAGCAGCACAGCGTGAGTAACATTGACTTAAATGTTCAAATGCAAAAGTCAAAAAGAAGCACTGCGAATTGATCTCTGCAGCAAAGCCTGTTGTTAAATATGAAAATCACTGTTTCTTCTTAAAGGTATTTAAATACAAAGGCATACTCTCCAGATTAAATAATTGGCCTAATCCTCTAACACAGAATATTGCGGTTAAGATTGTCACTTTAACCATTTCATACCACAAAGCAGGCACTTAAAACACACCTGACAATCACATAGTCTCAGAGGTCCTGCTGGTGTATTGTGTATTGGCTGTGTGAAATGCATAAATTAATGATTATAATAACTATTTAATGTAAAGGAGTTTGATTTTTAGCGGTGTTGAGCCTGTGTTGGACCTGCCTCTTTTCTAAATATGAGGAAGGAGAACGATAAACTCATATTAGCGTGATGAGTGACTAAAACTGATTCCATATTTTGTTGAACAATTCTCACATGTCGACAACAAAAGCGCCATATGTGATGATAATATGTGTCATGTGTCACTTCAGTATTATGAAGAGAATAATGGTCACACTGCAGAATTGAGAGGCTGGTTGTCGTCTGAGGGATTACATTTGCTGCATGTGTATCCTGGGATCTGTCAGACCAGTGTTGACATACTCGAGCTGATCTGCTGCTTCCAGGCAAGCGTGAGCCTGCATTAATAGGTGTTTGCAGTTGATGGCAAAGAATTCGTTCCCCCCTGCTTTCCTTTTATCCTTAAAGCCATGTTAATTTCGTAATAGAAACTATATCTAATCCTTCATTTTCCTTCATTTGGAACACGTTATGCTTGATAATTGGAATTTGAGGTCAATTTGTTGTCTTTTGTTGTTTTGTCATTATTATGTTAATGTGTTGTTTCCTGTTTGCATTATACAGTGACTGTAGGAGTGACACACTTACACATGAACCTCCTGTGTGGAAACTACAACATGTATACATTAATATTACTGTCATGAGGACGCTTTGTGCTTATTTTAAATTCTGAATCCAAGCCAATCCCGTGCCCTGCATGCTTACTTTGCAAACACCAATGCCGAGATTTAGCAGACAAACACGCCTCCAGAACTAATGATGGCAGTTTGATTCAGCTCACATTACACTGCAGGGTGTACAGATGCTCACATTACATGGTGGGCAGCGGATATGTTCTGCCTCTGGTCCGTGTTGGGAGAGAAGAGGGACCCTTTTACGTTTACTCTAAGGTTAAACTACTATTAGTTGTCAAACTGGCATGAGACAAACTTGTTGGCATTCTGCCCAACTAACCAGACCAATCAATGAATATGATTATGAAGTTGTTGGTTTCTTAACGATTATTTGGGTCTCCATCTATATCTAGATGTTTTCCCAATCAGATGAACCGCTATGTTCCATTTCTCTTGTTTCTCCTCTGTGTCTCATCTGTTTCTCCTCTGTCTTGATTGGTTAATTCCCTTCACCTGCCCTCAGTCACTCCTGTCTTACTGATTGTATCATGCCATACACCTGTGTTTTTCCCTCATATATATTGTCTCTGTTTCAATGATCAACTCCCCGTCTCTGTCCACATGCGATTCATGGTGTGTTCTTTTAGTTACTTTCAAGCCAGAGTTTCTATATTGTACCTTTTCTTGAAGTAAAGTACTTTTTTGTGCTTTAAACCTGGAGTCCAGCTTGTTTCTCTGCACCGGTGCCTCACCCCCCTGACATCCGTGACATCAGATACAGGATGGATGCCAGTATTCTATGTGGTTGAACGTGTTTTTATATTTTCTTCGACCCCCTTTGCGCCATACCTTTTGCCATTCTCGCATAAGATTATGCTACAAGACTGGAATTATAATGGAGGAGACACTGCTGCATTACTTATTGTATAAGTAAGAGCCAAGACGGTCACAGCCAGCGTAATTTCATTATAATCTATTAAACCGTAAGGCCGTCCGTGGAGGGACTTTCTCAGGGGTTAGTCTTCTGTAACACTAGCCCAGCAAGCTGCACACTGTGTGTGTGTGTGTGTGTGTGTGTGTGTGTGTGTGTGTGGCGTGTGTGTGGGGCTTCCAACAGCTGGACCTCTGTCATTGCTTTTCTCCTCGCCATCATATTATTTTTTCACTCAAGCGGAGCGCACCTTGGATGTCTGTGTTCTTAATGGTTGATGCATTTCTGTTTGCCTCGTGGTTGATTCACAGGATTTAGAGTCACAGCTTGTAAACGCTCCGCCGTGTTCAGTGCGACCGGAGTCATCCGTAATACGCTCTTTTCATTCTTTGTGAGCCTCTCAGGATGGCGTTAGTCACACTTGCAGACTTGCTTGGAATGTTTGTAGCACTGTTTCTCTTCTCTTCCCTGCCTTTACCGTCACCTATCACCTTGATCCTGTTTCTCTTTCCCTCTTTTTGTCTGCCTGTCACCTTTCTCCATTTTTCTCCTATCCACCCGGGTATATAGCTCTCACCCCTGCAACCTCCCTGGTTCCCTCCCATCTTTTTAAGATCCTCCAACCTCCCTCTTTACCCCCCCCCCACCACCTCTCTCTGTCTCTCCCTCTTTTGACTGTTGTCCCCCCCTCTCCCCTGTGAAAGGAAGAATGCCTAAGAGAAATGCTTTGTTAAGCACCCAGTTGTCATGGTGAACCTAGCAATGCCTGAGAAATTCCTTGTGGGTGGGGACGAGGGGTAAGGTCCCTTTTGTAAATTGAAGATGGGGGGAGGGGAGGCACATAAAGTTCTAAAGAGCGACTGTCCCCCTCTCCCTCTTTCCAGTGAGGCATGTTAGGCTTTCTTTGGACCTGTAATGCTCGGGGACACACTGACCTGTCCCGCCGGCTGCTTTCACTCGGCGAGCATTTTTACAAGACATGCAGCAAGTCAGCCGACACCTGACCGCAGAGAGAAACTTTCCATTTGCAGGATAAAGTCTAGTCTTGCATGTGACAGATGTCAGAGCCCCTGGTTGTGAAGGCCCAGAGAGTTTAAGCTCTGTGTGATATGATAGCGTTGTTCTGAAGCGCTCTGATTTGTGACACAGATGCGCTCAAAGGGTATCCGATGTCTTTCTGACGCCTTGTTTCTCAGTGGCAGAACATCCTCCTGTCGGCCTCGACGCTTGGTCGCGTTGAAGTCCGGAGGAGCTTAGGTGGGGTGAGGAGGGAGGACGATGACATCATCTATAATGTTGGGTGGGGAAATCGTCTTTGGGATTAGGCCTGGTGCATCGCTGGGGTGAGGCCATGTGGCGCTTGCATATATCTCAGCGTTGTCCTGCATTGTCCTCGCTATCCCAGCAGACAATGGTAGTGAGTCCTGTCTGCCCCCCTCCCCCTCTGCCCCCCGCGTCTTTGTGTCCACTTGTTTTATCCCAGTGCTGCTGTCTTCATGACAGTTTCACCGTGCCGGCTGTTCATCCGTAAATGATCCTATTTACTGTACAGTCGGATGCAGGCCTTTTAAAGTCTTCCCTTCAGTGAATCTCTGACTGAGCACATGATGATGATGATGATGATGATGATGAAGCAATAGTACAGTGATTCCCAACCAGGAGTTCTTAGACCTTCCGGGGCTATATGGAATATTGTGAAGCAGCTCTAACTTATTTGAAAAAGTAAAGTAATAAACCCGTACATTGGGTCTGCCGTACCCCCTGAAACATCTGTTGATGTGATTGAGACTGTGATGAGAAAGAAAGGTAGTTTGATAAAAGTACTGGACATAGTTGAAGTATTCATCTTGGGCGCTGCAAATGCTTTAACTAACCGACCTAAACATTGACAGTTAAATTAAAAAGGAAGGAAAATCTTTAACACTATCCTACTCTATAAAAACACATGGTGTTTAATAACGTCCATCTTCAAGGAATACTTCAGCTCCAAAATGTGTCAATAACTCAGAGTGCTACCACGAATGATTATCTCAATCCTCCACAGCGAACAGAATAGTTTTCCTTTAAAATGTGTTTAATGAACCGCGTTTGCTAAATGACTTGTGGTGTTGGTGAAGGTGTACTTGAATGCATCTCACAGGGCTGTGGGGACATTTTTGGGCACCACTGGTCAATGATGACATAATAAAAGTATTCCAGACCTTCACTGGAGAACAGAAAGCCCTTCAAGTACATGTTCTCACGCTGAGACCGTGACGGATCTGTAACAGGCCGTTAGCTTTACGCTACATTGCCTTCATTTAGAGACGTCACCGTGACCTGGTTTCATACGCGTCTCCTCGGCTGTGCACACGGTGGACATCCGGCTGTTAGACGGGAGGAGAGAGGAGTGACGTAGAGGTGGTGAACCATGACATGCACGAGTTTGAGATGTTTCATCACAGTCTGATTAATATTAATACTGACAGGAAGACGTCAGGCTGCTGAAACAGATGGCTTCTTCACCGGCTGCTGCCGTCATATTACGCTTCACTGTTTGATGGCCTTCAAGGAATGAGAGCGACTTGATATTTTTCACTCGGATGCAGGTGGATCCTTTTAATTTTTTATTTTTAACTTTCACCACTCCTCTTGATTTGTTGTCTTTCCAAAAATCATTTACTTGTGACAGCGATCAAACATTAAACTGTCAGGAAAACTTTAAATAATTTCCATTGAATGTTCTTTTTAGCACTGGTTTTCAAACCTGGACTATAAGTTGCTGTTCGCTCTATTTTAAAGTGTCTTAATAAATGACATTGTCGTTATTGTGCTGCTGGTTGTTAAATGTCCAATATATATCAAATGACTATTGGGATGTTTGAATAACGGCTTCTTGCGTGGTCACATTTCTGCATACTAATGTCTCTTTACTATTGCACTGACAGCAGTTTTCCTTTGATATGCAAATGTTGTGATTGGAGGAGTTCAGGTCCTTTTCTGTGCCTCGAAAGCTGCTTCACTATAGTGGAGGAATCTGAGGAATGTCCTCTTCTTGTGGTTTTCCCAATTCAGCAGAAAATGTCATCAGGGGATGCTGTGGTGGGGTTCGCAAATGAGTATGAATGCCGTCTCAATGACGCCGTCAGCTTTCCTCCTGAATGGAGGAGTCAAGGTCTGCCGGCTGGCTCCGACTCCCGGGATTGAAATCCTTGGCTTGACATTGAGCTCCAGCAGCAGATTTCATTATTGACTTCACAGGCACTGTACGGGAGCAGGTGTTGTTGTGTTATGGTGCTCATTACAGCTGATCCTTGTTCTTTTGGATAACTTGCTCTGCAGAAGATGATACATCCGCCAGTCGCTTCACTCATAAATGCTTTTCATTATTCACCATCGTTATTTCAATATACATATTTATTTAACTCTTTTATTCTTATGCTGGGAAACTAATTAACACACACATACTTGCCGTAGTGAGAGTGCAATGTGTGTAATTTGTGTGTTGATGTCACATCACACGGATACACAAAACAGCAGATCTGCTGCGTGGGAGTTCAAGCATGCTGTCTCTTCCCTCCTTGGGAGATTTACAAGTTCTGTTTCATTTTGTGTTTTTGTTTTTTCCCAACGACTAAACTAACGACACCGTTCTCAACCTCCGGTGGAGGTGAGGAGCTTCTTTCCAAAATAAACCTTCAATCATGCATTCATTGTGCTCTGGATTCCCCCCCCCCCCCCACGCAGTTATAGTGTAATACTGTTTTGGGTGATTAGAGAAGCTTTAACATCGTCTCAGCCCTCATGGCAGATTCTACCCTCCAGGCTTCTAATTTCTCAAAAGCTGTTGCTTCAAAAGCTAAACAATGTTGTGTATAAATAAGAGTGCTTACTGTAATAGTAGGTGGTTTATAATTGTTTATCTATTGTAAAGTACCAGTAAAATAAATAAAAATCATTTCAAGTTGAAATCTTTAAAAAACCACATGATTTAGCTCCCATTTTATGCATTGTTCAAACATCCCTTTTTGTGTTATTTAACTGTTGAAGTCCAAATGACCGGCTGCAACACAATATGTTGACCAGACAAATATAAAGTAGTAAATATGCCTCATTCCTTTTAGCTCCCAGAGTTGACTGGTTCTGGTACAAGTGTGTACAGGGAAACACTTAACACTTGGGCATTTTTATTAATACCAGTTGACACATTATGCTGCATTCGAACACCATATCGACATGTCCATGGATGGAACAGAGACAGAGAGAAAGGCTAAAAGGTTTTTGATTTTTAACTGTTGATGTGCAGACCAGCCATCCTGGATCAGGAGGAAGAGTTGGTGGGGTTCGTCTGACCTTCCGGCAGCGCCTCTTCCTGTTAAACATTGGCATCTTTTAAAGAGTAATGTGTTAACCAGTTCAACCTGACCAATACATTGTGGTTCTGAATAACTGCAGTAAATGTTATCAAATTTCGATGATGGCTAGCCAATAATTTAAGTGAGTAGGAGGGCTTTGCTGGGGGGATTAGACGTTTCAAAACCTCCACAGGGAAGCGTGTTGTGGGGATGGAGCCTTGGTCTTGCTTTCTGATTATCACGTTGCTGTAGGTCGGAGGCGTTGGAGTGTTTTATGCAGAGGGTAGTGGTGGTGGTGGTGGGGGTGGGGGGGCTGCGATGGCCGTTGCTTGTCTCGTGGGGGGTCAGCAGGGTGGGTGGGGCTTTGGGGTAATGAGATGAAAAACCGGTCCCTCTCTTTGCTCAGCATCCAGCCCCCGACCCGTCCTCAGGCTCCTTTCAGGCAGCAGTCGAGTGCTTCACCTTTCAGCGCTGGTTAATTCAAGCGGCCCACCCCCCGCCCCCCACCCTCGGCCACATTTTACGGCGTCCTTTCTGATCAACAGGACTTGAGGTTCCAGCTTTTAAATTAAATCGACACCAACCAGAGTGCACTCGGTTTTAATGAAGACAGCGTCTGATAAGATCTAAAATATATCAGACTGTTTTAAACACTGAGCCACAGAGCTCCAACCTCATGATAAACTTCTGCTCCCTTGGTCTTTAACTCACATCAGCCCTCATCAGTGGCTCATTTCTTTCTTTCATCTTGACTGGAGGGTGAATTGAGCCTCAGCTGGCTGACGGGTATGAAGATGAGGATTAAACATGTTGTCCTGCTGGGTGCTTTTATTACACATGGAAATGCAAAGAAGCAGAGAACAATAATATACTTTATTACTCAGTTTGTAACTGTATATTGTAATTTTCTTCAATGAACCGCCAAGGAAATAGTTTATATTTCAAAGATATTACATAAGTGACAGATGTTTAGTGTGTTTGAACAGTTGAGGCTCCAGTTGTCTTTAGTAGTCTACTGTAGTTTTGAACGAGAGCTTCGGCCTCATCTCATTACACACGTGACCAGATTTACAGTTGGGTTGACGGACCCAGCACCTGGAGGGTTTAATCTCAAACCGACCATAAACATGTCAAGGTGGCGACACAACTGATCTGCTGATCTCTGAATATGGAGAGCAAACGCTTCATAAAGAAATCCGATACATTGGTCAGAGTCTCAGAACAAACCGCTGATTAACGTGTTTGGTTCTCAGGCGGATCCACGGGCAGAGTATTTAATAGTATTTCAATTAAACTGTGTCCTGTTGACTCTCAGGTCACGACTCTGGTGTGTGTGTGAATGTGAGTGTGTGTGCGTGCGTGCGTGCGTGCGTGTGTATGTGTGACGTTGGTGGTGTGATGTTTGTCAGCAATATGTAGACATGACCCTTGGGGACATTAGCATCAGACTAGTTAACGGTGGTTCTTTCTGTTAATAAATACTGCAGCGCTGCTGTTCTTCCAGTTACACAAAGCATACAGTGTTTCAGGATATGGTAGTTTTAGCTAACTATCTACATTTGATTTTAACATTTGAAAGGATGTTTTTAACATCCTTATATGCAAACATTGTCTGCAATTGTCATTGCGATATTAATTACTTTTTAATATGTTCATTCAATGTACACTGTACACGGGAGCAGCTTCCTTCCTGCTCCAATTCAGTTTTTTTTCCGTTCCCCCATCAGTCATCTTCCTTCGATTGCCTCCCTATTTATATATTTATACATCATAAATACATAAGATCAGAGACTTTGAAATACTGAAACTGCAGCCCCTTCATATTTTTGGATATGAATTCAATGAAAGTGCCTCCAACTCCAACACTTTTCTTGCATCTCACATTTCTAATCAGACTTTAAAGCGACACTATGTAACTTTTCCCCTGTAGCGCCCCCTTCAGGTATTTAACGTCTGGTCTCGAGCCATATATGGCTCTTCCGGCTCGTCTGCTCTCAGCTGAACGCGACTCGCTGTCGCTGATCAGCGGCAGCCCGGTGTTCAACACAGCAGCATGTCACTCCGTCTCTACGAGTCGCGTAGCGGAGCAAATAAAAAGTCACCTGCGAGCGTGGACTGGCACTATAAGACATTGCGTAAAGCTGCCAGACAGCAAGTTGAACTACTTCCGCCGGAAGTACCGGGCGGCTCCCAACATCTTACATTCAGCAGTTTTCTGGCCACGGACCCCCGATGGCAGTGGCGGAGGAGCAAATCAACATATTAAAAGTCATTGTAGCAGCACCATTTTTTTCAAGCTGTTATTTTAAGGCGGAAAAGTTACATAGTGGGGCTTTAAACAAAGACCGGCCGATGGAGGACACCGCTTTGTCCCGTGCAGACCACGCCCTGAGAGCACAGGGCGTTGAAGACAATTTCACATTGTGGCCAAATTGTGTGGTGACGACTTCCGGCACCGCCTTGAACTCTGTTTCCAGATCCAGTTACTGAGCACCTACTGACAGACATACGTGGAAATATTGGCTCTTGCCCCCAGAAGCGTATCATCCTCAGGCTGATGGTTTCTGATGGGTTTCAAGATTGCTGTACAGACGAGGTGTTTAAGCACTTAATTGCTTCAAGAACACCGTTCCTTTTACCTCATACAGCATCTCTGCCTCAACTCGCCCTCCTTCAACTGACACAGGACCTCAATGTCACCATTATTCACCACACATTAGCTTCTGTTCGAGATATTAAGGATTTCACACAAATGAAAGGAAAATCCATTTGTTACATAGGGTTTTAAACATCATTGAGTAAAATATACAGATGTTTTAAAGAAGGAAAGATATGGCAGATGTTGGGTAAATGACTGCCTCTGATAGTCTCTGAGCTGCTCTTAAAGACTTGTCACTTAGAGCAGGAGTACGTTGCTTGATAGATGTCTATTCTTCACTGTCGGTGGATGTTTTTTTAAATGTAGCTTGAAGTCGTTCCTCACTGGTCCGTCCTGAAACAAACAACCAAACAGGAAGTAAAGCTCTGCATCCTCATTTCTGAATCATAAACTCATTAAACGCTTTTAAGTTGGCCGAGAGTCTCGCTGGCTGGAGCTCTAAAGCGAGGGAACTGCAAAGACATCCACAGGCCTCATCCCTCCAACATGTTTTTTAATTTATGATCTCCCTATTGATCTTGGAAATGTGACCCCGGCGTTGCGCCCTTTGATGTAGCGAGTGCTCGCTGCGTGCTGCACATACTGCAGTGTGCTGGCGCTGATCAACTAAGACGGGCTTTGCCCAACCTCATTACCTTCTCGCCCGGAGGTTCCCCCTCATCACGACACACTGAGAAACACACAGGGAGTACCGGCCGCTCCGCATCACAGGAGTAACGGTTCTGTTTGATTGTGGTGTTCTCCGCGTGGAACCGTCAGACACGGGATGAACGGCTGCTTATGGGAGCTGCTTGAGTGCAATTATTTATTGCCTCTCCACTGTCATCATGATAAATATTATTTTTATAGTGTCTTTAGTGTGCTTCCCCTCCCCACAATAACTGGAAGGTGTGTTCATTGGCTGAGTGTTTGACCTGCACACCAGGAGGCGGAGCAGTCGGGTTCAAGAACCTCTGAGCAAGACACGCACTATGTTTGGGAGTGTATATAGTAGAAGTATAAGACTATTTATAATTAGCCCAGTGCATCAATTGTTTTACATCACAACTCTTTAACTGGGTGTTATGGATTATTTATCCGCTCTCACGTTCTCTGTCATCTGACTGCAGATATCTGGTTTTAGTTGATGAAGACCACGATAAGGCTGCTTCAACTTCAGTGATGACTAAACCTCCAATAAACTCCCTTCTGTGTTGACGTATGGATCCCCACCCACACACACACCAACTCACACACACACACACACACACACACACACACACACACATACTGATACAATGCTGTACACAGTCCTGAAGACCACGATAAGGCTGCTGTAGTTCTCCTCTCCGTGTAGCCGGCAGCAGAAAGCTGCACCGACGCTGCGCTCAATGCTACAAAGACTCGTCTCCAGAGGAGGTGCCGGTTCAGCCCGCTGACCGTCAGTCCTCTGAAGGGGAAGCTGCGTCCTTTGGTTTCTCCATCCTGGATGAGAGTCGTGGTTTTTCAGCTCAGACCTGCATACATTGCAGCGTGTTGCCTCCTCTTTCCTGTCTTTTTGTCTCTTTCAGTCTTTAATTTTCTCCTCGATCCACAGACACAAAGCAGAAATCTCAATATGATCTATACACGGAGAGAGAAGAGCATGAATACCGGTGAACTGTCACAGGCAACGCTCTCAGGGAGAAGGTCAGAGTATGTCGGGAGGTGGTGGGTGATATCTCAGTCCTCAGTAATTTGGTCACGCCGTCCTTCTGATCTTCATCCTCAGTGACTTCGTTGACATTTTCTGGGATTCAACTGGGAGATTTGATTGTAACTTTGTGGTCTAATTAGGCCGGTCTCCTCGATTACTTCCCTCTCTCTCTCTGTCTCTCTCAGCAGTTTATTATCGCCAATCACTAAGACCCCTTGTAGGTTTTAAACAGATCAATACATCCTGTCTTTATAGCAATCACTTAATCCTAACTGCTCTCTACATTTGTATAACAGTGTGTCAGTGGACTGTTTGTTGTTCATAATTCTCTTGGTGGTTGAAACTAGGTTTCATTAATATTTCAGAGATAAAAAGCAGTCCACCTCCCCCCCACCCCCCACACACACACACACTCTGGCTGATCCTGTGTGTTATGCCTCAGTGACCTGCAGTCCAACATGGCCTCTTGTGTCTCCGAGAGATTCTTCTCTGTAAATCATAACGACTCTGCTTGTTTACACAGTTTGTAATCAGAGATGGCTTGTTGGATTTCTTGGATCTGCACCTGGCTGATATCATATGCAGGAAATGCACCTTCAGAGTATTCTGTCTTTGCTCAAACATTTGTTCAAACATTTGAGCCCAAAAGGTGAAATCAGCTGAAGCTCAGCCTCAAAACATCCTGATACGTGTATTTAATGAGGCATTGTTATCACATGTTGATGAATCAAATCATCTCACAGATTTAAAAGTACAAACTCACAAAAATCTGTTACCGTTTGAGGTTTTTGATTGAGTGATCCTGTTCTTTAATATAGAGTTTGCTTTTTAATTTGAATGTCATAAAACGTGTTTTAACTTCAGTGATGACTAAACCTCCAATAAACTCCCTTCTGTGTTGACGTATGGATCCCCACCCACACACACACCAACACACACACACACACACATACAGATACAATGCTGTACACAGTCTTGGCGCTCCTGCAGCCACACTGTGTGTTTAATCTTTTCCCTGGCGCCACTTCCTAGCTGAGAGCATTCCTGGCACCCAGAGGCCCAGAGGGGGCCGAGCACTGGGCTCAGAGTAGTGTCACACTTCAGAACTGGCATCTTGTCACGTCACCAACTAAGCGTCCCTCTCTTCCTCCTTTTTGGCCCAAAACGCTCCGCTTACCCTCCCGATTCCTGAGCGGAAGATGCTTCCGTGGAGAATGACCTCTTTGAAGGATGGTCTGCGTCCTTTCAGAGGAGATTCTCCTCGCGCTCAGTTTCCCAGCGCTGCGTCCACGTCTGGAGATCTGCCCGAGCTCCAGACCAAGAATGCGGATTGGCAGGGACATAATTAAGGCGATGTCTGTCCTAATAGTTGGCCTAACCTTTAAGAGCCCCTGTTCTCTGAGAGCTGTGTGTTTTCTGGCTACTGTTGCTGCCGAGTATCGGTTATAATATGAGCTGAATGGATCCAGAGGAAGCTTTCAGAGGGAGAGATTAGCTTGTGTTTGGTTTGTTTCTCCGCGTTAGAAACACTGTCCTCCGTCAATTTAATGTTGTGAAAGTGTAAGAACAGCCGTGTTTACGGTACAGCATTCAGTGTTGTATGTGTCCCCACGAGGAAACACTCCTCTGTTTGAAACACTATATTAAAACAGTTTTCACAGACTGAAACTGAAACCTCGATTCTAATGAGCATTTTGTCTGTGTGTGTTTCATATGTGGCTGAATCAGATTTCAAAGTTATTAGAGTCACTGTTTAAATCTGATCACAAATATGATATGGAAAAGAAATGAAAAACATATTCTTCTTCCCCTTTTCTTCCAATGTTACTCTCTGCTCCGCTGTCTTTTATCATCAGCTGGACACAACAAGCTATTTTAAGTTCTTCAACCTGAGCTTGAGTCCATTGGATTTGGCTGTTTTCACTGTTTGTATCGACATTATTAAGAGCAAATGGACTTTATAAAATAACAATACATAATTACATGAATTGTTTGTTGAAAATAGTTTCTAGAAAATGTATCATAGCGTTAGTTAGTTTGGGATTCTCCTCATTTTGAAAGAACAGGGCCTGAACTGTGAAGTGCTCGGACTTTGTAGTGGGTCCCTGTTATATTGTCTGCTCTTATATGCAAATTTGTTCTTGTGTACACAGGTGTGTGTGGCTGTTTGTGTGTGTGTTTACAGTAAAGTGTGACACTGCTCCTCTCTGTTCTTTGATCCATCCCCACTTCCTCTGCTAAGGCCCTGTATTATTACTGTATTGGAAGCGCTTGACTAAAAGCAGAAGGATTAAAGCTGTGTCAAACATGCTTCTGTCTCTTTTCCTCTATGACCCCCTCCCCCCCCCCACACACACACACCCCTCTCTCTCCGTTCCCCCTTCCCTTGGTACTCTGTGTTTAAACTCGCCCAGTGCCAAAACAGAGCTCTGGTAACTTTGGGCCGGGCTGTTTGTGCGAGTCCCGCTCGCAGGTTCTGCTCTGGCCGGCGTCCAGACGCCCCAAAACAAAGTGTCCCATTGATTATCAGAGAGGAAGGAGCTTGTTTTTGTGACACTTTTGATTTCAGAGCCTGTTTGCTCTCGAGGCTTCCAGAAAACTGCCGGCCAGCAAAATGACAAAATGATATCGGTCTTTCTTCGACCTTAGAGTGAAACTAACTTCTGAGAAACTACAAAAACGTCCAAATACAAATAAAAAGCTTACATGAATACTAAAGTAAACACTATTTATCAGTTGCTATGGAGGATAATGTGTTTGGAGAATAATGTGAGCAAACCTAACCAACTAGTTTCTGCGTAACCGATTCAGCTCATGGACGTCTTTCTATTGTACTCCTGTTGCTCTCATACAGGCGCACATTGTATTCATACACTTTCCTTCCCGACTGCCATAGGTGTTTTATTTTGTAGTATGTATCTAATAGCAACTCTAAAAGGGACAAGAAGCATACTTTTAATTCAAGGTTTTATTTGCACATATGATAAGCAAAATAAATATTTTAAAACATTTGTATACAACTTAAAGGGCTTTTAGTAGTTCCTATAGTTCCATACAAATGTCCTATGTTGAGCTATATGAGGATTAGGACATTTCAGAAGACTTATATCTTTTATTTTGTTTTATTTTGTGAATTCAAAAAATAAACCCTTAGATGCTGATGCCACTTTTCTCCCAGGCAATGGGACATGATATCCTGTAGTGGGAAGCATCGCCTTAGACAGGTCCAAAGTAAACCGTTTGTTCTGTGACTCCAGGACGACGGTGAGTTGGTGTCGCCGGGCAGAGAAGTCAGGGCATAGTTTAATATATGTGGCTCAGTGATCCAGGTCAAGTTGAACATTTGTTGCCGACTTTCTCTTTCTGCTGGAAGCGATTGTGAGCTTGTTAGCAACATAAATAACGTCCCTTTGTGGTCTTTGTGATCGGATGGTTTAGGATGGAGTTTGTTTTCATTAGGATTTCCCACCTCGGTGAGCAGGACTCTGAGGGCTGCTGTCGGGACTTTCAGCTGAAGAGACGTTTTCTTTTTATTGTAAATGTGGTTACACAAAAACACCAAAAAAGCAAGAAAATATGTTTAACAAAGTTGATGTAAATAGGGCACATAGGCTTAAGGCAACATAATGAAACAGAATAATTTACGTTTTAATTACCAACAACACGTCTAGATTACAAGGCTGACTCGGTTGATAAAGGCCTAACAGGGAAATCAATGTATTTCACAGTCAAGAGCTACTGTACACGACATGTCTCCAGTCAAAGCCAGGACTGAATGTACAGAAGATGAAACATTAACTGGATCGGAAAAACAAGATAAAACACGAGATTTGCTGAGCTAAAAGAAAAATGCTATAACCGTTGAATTTGAGACTTGAGGCTTTCAGTGTGGCATGTATAATTAAATAGGATCTCTTCTTCCGGACAAAGCAAAGAGGGAGGGAGTTGTGAAAACAGGCGTGAAATTGCTGATTATAAACTTGGAATGTATTGAAAGAAAACATAGACTTAGTCTTGGCATACGCCTGTTCTCTGTTCTGGCACATGAGAAGAAAAAACAACCTTGTCCAAGCCAGGAATACGAGCAAGAAAAGTGTTGATATTCATTAAAGTGTCAATTTATGTACTGCAGTACCGGCTGCAGCTTTACAGTAACATCCGTGTTGTTGAGCTGAATCCAGGGATGCTGGAGCAGCTGTTGGTAAACCCTCCACCTCCTGTACCTGCATCCTGCAGAACTGTTGGAGCAGCTGCTCCGTGTGCTGGTGTTTTTCAGCAGACTCGAGGTTATTGACTCATCTTTTAATGCATCATCAAATGAAAACATCCTGCCATTTAAAGGATGTGTCTGATGTTATTCCATATGTTTATTAGTATCAACAAATTCCAAGACCAAAATGGCCAAAACCTAGAATTTAATCAACCCACGAACAAGTGGTGTCCGTTCATCCAGCCTGAGATATCTTATTTCATCAGGAGAGGCGAGTAAGATGCAGAACAGATGATAGTTTATAGTAAGCAGGTGATGTGTGATAATTATGTTTTGACAGTCTTAACAGGGGATTTGTTCTCCGGTGCTCTGAGCACCATAAACCCCCCCATTGAGTCCAGAAACTGGTGGTGGCTGATGAAACGATGAAGTCGATGAAGACGGGGCAGTGATGGGGCACGAGTAGCAACGAATGATGAAGACCATGTGACATGTCTAAAAGTCCTCCTGTATGTTTGTAAACTCACTTAGTCAGAACATTTAACCTCAAATTAACTTTATTGCTCCTGAGGAGAGATGTGTGCACACAGACTAACGTCAACCATAATAAAATAAAACGTGAGTAGAATATGTTACAAATACAAATGCTTAAATCCACCATTACATTATTCATCAAGTGGCAATATTACATAAAACCTTGAGTACATCTTCATCCAACCCAATCATCGACGGGTCACCCTCGTCCTCACTACCTTTTATATAGAAGACTATTCTGGGCCACGAGTTAAGAACGCTTCCAACATATGAATGACATTAACCTGACATCCGTTCTCTGGTCTCCTCAGACGGCGTCCACTCCGTCTCGGCGCAGTGTCTCCTCCAGGTCACCATCATCACGGATGAGATGCTGTCCAACAGCATCACGCTGAGGCTGGCCAACACCTCCCAGGAGCACTTCCTGTCCCTGCTGCTCGCCCAGTTCCTGGACGGCGTGGCCCGCGTCCTGTCGGCCGCGCCCGAAGACGTCGTCATCTTCAACATCCAAGACGACACGGACGTCAGCGCGCGCATCCTCAACGTCAGCTTGTCCGTGGCCGTGCCGGCGTTGGGGGAGGGGCCCCAGCGGCCCGGGGGGCTCGGCCCCGCGGGGGACAGGCCCGGGAGAGCGGCCCAAGGTGGAGGTGCGGGGGAGTTCTTTGGCTCCGAAGAGCTGCAGGAGAGGCTGTACCTGAACCGCAGCCTCCTGGCCAAGATCTCCTCGCAGGAAGTCCTTCCCTTCGACGACAACATCTGCCTCCGGGAGCCGTGTGAGAACTACATGAAGTGCGTGTCCGTGCTGAAGTTCGACAGCTTGGCGCCGTTTGTCGCCTCGGACACCATCCTGTTCAGGCCCATCCACCCCATCGCCGGGCTGCGCTGCCGCTGCCCCGCCGGCTTCACGGGGGACTACTGCGAGACGGAGATCGACCTCTGCTACTCCAAACCCTGCGGAGGCCACGGCGTGTGTCGCAGCCGCGAGGGGGGCTACACCTGCGAGTGCCTGGAGGAGTTCACAGGTGAGAGCGCTCATGGAACATCAAATAATCAAATAATCATGATGAAGCAGCGCTGTTATCCATCAGGCTTCTTCTGCTTCTTCTTCTTCTTCTTCTTCTTCTTCTTCTTCTTCTTCTTCTTCTTCTTCTTCTTCTTCTTCTTCTTCTTTCTTCTTCTTCTTCTTCTCTTTCTTCTTCTTCGTCTTCTTCTTTTTCTCCTTCTTCTTCTTCTTCGTCTTCTTTGTCTTTTTCTCCGTTGTCTTCCTTGTCTTCTTCTTTTTCTCTTCCTCTTCTTATTCTTCTTCTTCTTCTTCGTCTTCTTCTTTTTCTCCTTCCTCTTTTTCTTCTTCTTCTTCTTCTTCTTCTTCTTCTTCTTCTTCTTCTTCTTCTTCTTCTTCTTCTTCTTCTTCTTCTTCTTCTTCTACTTATTCTCCTTCTTCTTCTCGTCGTTGTTTTATGACAGTTTCCCATTTCTTTACGCAGTCCGTTGCATCTTTATTGAACACTGCCAGGTCTTGTAGTTGTGCGTGTTGTGTAGTAGAGGCGGTGCAGGCGGTGCTCCAGTGTGTATCTGCTCCTCCACCTGTGCAGGTGGTTGGCTGGTGGTGTAGCTCCACCTGACAGAGCAACTGTTGATCGGCTCGTTCTTCTTCTGAGGCGGTTCAGTGTTCTCCAGCTGACTCGTCCTGCTCCGTGTCGAGGACATGATGCCACTAGAGGAGCCACAGGGTGTTTGTATTGCAGTGTAGAGCTTTATTATAAATATTTTAGTATCATAAGTACAAATATAACACCAGACTGGTGTAATTTGTATTTTTAGGTTTAACTTTTCATATATGAAACCAATGGCATGTTTTTAGTGTAATGGGACTTTAATGGTTCTGTTCTCTGCACAACACTTTGTTGTATTTTTCTCCACAGTCCTTACATTTTGCTGTTGTTTAGTTTCTTGGCCCGGGGCTTTCTGGAGAACTCCGGAGCCTCCCGTGTCGGGTTAGTTTCTGAGCTCTGATTGGACGATCAGTGTTTGAGGGGGTTTTGCTCCCTCGGGAGTTCCCACTGAATAATTATCCCGTCTTCAAACGTCCTGCCACTAGAAGGTGAAAGGGCACAATTTCTGCCAAGCTGTGTCCACACGTAGCCTTCAAAATGTTAATTTCTTCTCCTTCACAAAGATCCCATGGGGACATTAAAGTCTACATCTGTCCCTTTCACTCCCTCTTCAGCTTTATATTGAACCTGGCACTTAACACAGAAAGGAGAGTGTCCTGTAGGCTGAGGACAGTAGCACGGCTGAGTGATGAGGTATTGATCTGGTTGTCACAGAGGAAGTGAACCGTCGCTATGCAATTTTGTAAATTTTAAATGTAGATTGCCTTAATTTGAACTCAAGGCTACACAACTTTAGTCTGTTTGGTGTTTATTTGCTTTATTCACAAGATCCAAGATGAATGATGAAAAACCTTGTTTTATGTTATTTATGCTGCCGTTGAATAAGCTGTAATACCTACGTAGTGGACTGGCTTTCAAAGAACAGGAAGACAGATGATACAACAAACATCTGTTTACTTTCTGAGGTCTATTGGTGACTGGGGATTTCAGAGAAATCTTTATTCTGTGAAGAAAAACCCTGCAGTTTCTTTGCTGAGTGCGATACGAGAAGGGAATATTCATTATAGAAAGCTACATGGAGAATGTCCCCTGGCTCTAAAACGCCCCGTGGTAAGAAAATACCTGGGAAAGTAAATCACTAAACACACAATATGAAGTTTCCGTTTGCAGCGATAATGTAGAATTAATTCATCACTACTGGCCGCAAAATGACTAACCAGTTAAAGGACTTGTTATTCAGTTTCCTCAAAGGTCTAAAGACTGTCTGCTCAAAATAGTATGGTTAAGGGGAAAAGAGAGGAGTTGAAAAAGAGTTTAAATAGGAAGTAAATTAAAATATGTTGATTTATGCACTATGCATATTTAGTTAGCTGCCCCATGTTTTTGTTGAGAGGTTAATTGGGTCGAAGTCTGACTTTTTAATGTGATTTGGAGTTTTATCTTTTCTTTGAAGATCAGAGCTGGTTGGTTTATTAAATGCAATGATGTAACGTAAAGCATATTTACTCCAGCCCTGCACTTCACTGCTGTTTTGAGGTACTTGTGCTTGGTATTTCAGTTTTATGCTACATTGTAGTTATACTCTTCAAATGTAAATATCGTATTTGTTATTTATTGGACAGCTTGAGTCAAAAGTTACTTTTCAGATTGATATTTGTTATTATGAATACAGTTATCCTACTGATTAAAACAAAATCTAATCAAACATTGAATTCAGATGTATTATTATAGATTATATGATAATTTTGTTAAAATTAAGTGTCCTTTACACGTTTGCAAACCAAATTATAATCCAGTTTTAAAACTTTCTGAAATAATGTGTACCTTTCCTTCTGTACATTTCACTTTTGTCCTTCTCAAATAAAACTTTGAATGTAGGATATTTAGTCAATTGAGTATTTCTAAACTTAAATTAAAGATCTGAGTGCTTCATCCACCACAAATTATTGAAAAGGAAAAAGGGCTATGAGTTAGGCTATATCGTTGTGGATAATACCTACTTGAACTTGACTTGTTACTTGAATCATTTTGGAGAATCACTTTAATGTCCATGGTTTTCAGCAGCTGTGACTTCATCTCCTCTAAAAGCAGAAGTCAGCTTGATGAACAACCTCTTCTCTTCTCTCGTAAAATCTGATTTCCACATCAGTTGATAAATCATTACTTTAACTAAAACTCCAGTCACATTTGTGTAAAAAGAAAACCTACCTGTTCAAATGAATATATAAATAACTGCAAATACATTAATGCCGTTGCCTTTGTGCTCTGCAACGACTTTGCTTCCATCATTCCTCGTCACATTAAAAGGTTTTTCCACCTATTTATGCCGCTGTTTATGGAGCCGGTAATAGTGTCAGGCGTTTGAATGTGTGGGCTCAGTCACTCCGAGTCCAGGTTGAGTGACACTTACGTATTCTTATGCACAGCTGTGGGTGTAGGAGCTGAACTGTAGGCGCTTTTAACGTGAATCGAGCGAATGTGTGAGTGGGTGAAGTGGGCATATTTTCGTCCTGCAGCATGAGCCACAATCAGCCACATGACTCAGTAGCAGGTTTAAACCCAGGTGCCGTTAAATTCAGTATGCAGGCCTTTTCGAGTTATGTGAGAGTGAACGTGGTGATGTAGCCGATGATTTAACATCGGTTTGAAGTTCGAATCCCGCTGCAGATCACACAACGTCGTGCAGACTTCAGATTTTCATTTGATGTGTTTTCTCCTGTGATCTACAACTCCCACTGTTCTGCCTCAGTGAGCGTTGAGTTCACCAGTCTCCAAGCTGTGCTGGGGCCTGGGAGAGAGTGTGTGTGTGTGTGTGTGTGTGTGTGTGTGCGTGCGTGTGTGTGTGTGTGTGTGTGTGTGTGTGTGTGTGTGTGTGTGCGTGCCCGCGTGCCCTAAATTGCTCACTCTGTGTGATTCGGTCGGATAGCTAAGTGCTGAAAAGCTGCCATTATGCTTGTAAGAGAGTTGGATGGACAATCAGAGGAATGTTTATGTGTTAATGCCGCACAGGCATGTGTGTGTAACTGTTGGACCGTAGGCGTTGCCAGATGGTGGCAGGAAAAAAATTATGTATATTTATATATTTATTTATTTATTTATATAACAACCATCATGTTTGGTGGATTTGGCTCGGCTGAGTCATTCTGTAGAAGCTGAACAACAAGATGTTATCCTCCTTTTCTTACTGTAAAACAAGAAATTCACCTTTTTTCCTCTGGTAACGTCATTGAATTATCAATAATCCAAGGACTGGTGAATTCTTTCACCTCGCCTCACATCAATATCATTTTTAAAAAGCACTGAAAGCTATAATTGTTCTCTGAGATGACACGAGGAGGTGAACATTGTCAGCCAGCTTTCCGGAACTGGCGCTACGAGTCTTTTTCTCTCATATTTATAATCTGTATACACCTCACATTGAATGTGCAACTCACTGTGAGGTGGCGCTGAGATAATTATGACATGAATTGAAGTGAATGTGTGTCAGTCACATCTGGTGTGATACCTTCAAAACGATAAGAGTGGTGCAGGGTTGATGTATCTTTTATATATCAGCACTGAAGTTAGCCTCCAACTGGCTCCCTCGACCAAAAGCCAATGAAATATCAAGCCGCTTTGCTTCATAATCATACTACTGCACTAATGATTTCAATAATTTGCTTATAACACAATAATAAAACAAACAATATAGCAGAAAATAAGAAATACGGTGCAAAGCAGAATCAGATTTATTGCAAAATGGGGTTTCACATCCATGCCTCTGTGTTTGATGAGTAACAAAGAAACATAAATAATAGAAAAGAAAAAGTGAAAAACAAGTACTTCAAATGTCAAGAATCATAAATAGAAGGAAAACAATAGAACAACAAATGTAAATATATGAAAGAGTTGTATCCGTTAATCAGTGCAGTATATTGATTCTGATGTGTGTGAGTGTGTGAGTGTGTGAGTGTGTTCAGTCCTCCGGCTCTTGATGACAAGAAGATTTGATCATTGATATAGCTCAGGGTCATGTATCTCTTCAGGTATTGATCACCTGATCTTATCATTCACCGTCATAGTCCAGAGTTGTTGCTCTTTCAATATCCTCACACTGACCTCCTGGTCATCAAACGAATGATCTGTGTCTGAACAGGCGTGTCGGGGAAGGAGGCGTCTCTCTCTCGTCTCTCTCTCAGCCTCCCTCAGCTCGTTGTTGTTGTCTGAGGGATCCACCCACTGGAGGATGCTCACTTGTAACCTAGCAGCTCAGACACACTTGTTGATCTCTAAACAAACACTGTTTGCACACACGAGTCGTGCACAGTGACACTACATCTGCTGATTATTCTCTTGTAAAGTTTATTATTTAAGGCTTTTAATTGTTTACTGGTCTCAGATAGTTAAGAGCTGCTGTTTTTAGTGTTCATTTATGCAGCAATAGCTTAAATTACACAATATTGTTAATTTATCAAATCAAACACTTATTAGGTATATTTGTGACATGTTGTCCATTAGTTTCCTCTGGGATCAATTTATGATTTATATTTATTTATGAAATGCTTCAAACCCATGTAGCAGATCAATTAACATCTGTGTTTGAAAAAAACAAGACCATTGTGTTGTCAGAGGTGTAAAGATAAAAATGTGTATTCTGTGTTATAATTAGCTTTAATGCATGCGGTAACTTTTAATTCTGTTTTACAATTTGGTAGTTATAAAATGGTGCTTGCCTGAATTTTAAATATGTCATCCATCCAGTCACACCTTGATTTTGTAGTTTGATTACAATTTTGGGCTGACATGTTTACCCACAGTCAATGCCATTTTGTATATATAGTTCATATATTATCAGTCCATGTTCAATCAAGTATCAAATGTATGAGCCCCAAACTAAATTTAAAGAGCAAAGTACTCAGGTGTCTCTTCCTGTCTGAATAAAAGCAGCATCTCTGTGTGATGTGCTGCCTTAATGGTGCATGCTGGGAGCTCACACCGTGTGGGCTCCGGGATAGACGGATAGACGGGTAGAGGGGTGAACATAGAGCGGAGGAGACATGTTTGAATTATTGATCAGGATATTCTGTAGGATTGTGACTGTGAGCCCATTACCCGCCCCGCTGTGCTGCTCACCTGGCAACATGAAGCGGTTGCGGTGGAGACGTCCCACGGGGATGAACTTAACACCGGAAAGCATTTATTCAGGCAACAGGAGGCAGATCTGTAGACATTCGTTATAAATGTACCGTTGGATATGTATTTCCCACAGTAAAGCTCAGTGTTGTGACTAAGCCGTCTGGCAGGTCTGTTGGATACAGCTCTGTTCGACCACTGGGGCTGCTTAAAGAAACACAAGTAGTGTATTGCTTCCAGCAAGTTGCTGAATTAATAACAAGACAGGCAACTCTGGAACAGGAAGGCTTTATTTTCATGCCGGCTGTCCGGCAGAAGCTGCTCGTCATCAGCAGGAAGTGAATTGTCATGAGCTGACAGCGTAAAGCTGCCATTACGCTGCGTGTTATTGCTTCTGGAAGAGACGCGGCGCCCCACACAAGGTTTAATACGACCGTAGAGGCGGGTAACTTAATGATGGCTTCAGGTTGAAAGACAAGTTATTGGTGTGTCACAGATCAGTACTCATTATATAGCATTAATAAAAAATAGCTTTTGGGATGCGAGGTAGTGAACATACGAGTCAAAATCACCCTTAAAGAAAGAAATGGACACTTTTATTGATCCCCGTTGGGAAATCCTTCTCTCCGTTTGACCCGTCCTCAGTTCTTGAGGAGCAGTGGGCTGCAGTGAAGCGCCCGGGAGAGACTGGGGGTTCAGTGTCTTGCTCAAGGGCACTGCGACATGCAACTATCGAACCGGTTACCTTGTGGTTACCGGACGACCACAAGCTACAGCCGACTAATAAAACCATCATATATTAACAAAAACATCTTATATTAAAGGTTGAGGGTTTAAGTCTGAAAGACCCACAAAGACCGTTTTTTAATCTGCGGGGGTCAGCAGGTCAACGGATAGGAGAGGTATCTGACAGCTGGGAACCGAAGATTAGTTTGAGACGCAGTGTGTCAAGTTGTTCTAGTCATTCATTATTTAATTGGTTATATTATGCGTCATAAGTTATTGCAGCAATCTGTGGATTGACACCATTTAATACAAAGGTTTGGTGCTACATTTTAAGTTATTGGACACTCTAGAATTGATAAAATTATAAAATATCCCTCCAAAATATAACATTAAGACAAGAAGAACACCATAAAAAAGCATGCTGTGATTTGGAAGAAAAAATATTTTAAATGTTGAGATTTCTGCAAGAATTGCTTCTCTGTGATTGAATGAGAGCTTCTGTTATTGAAACCCCTCGTTGTTGTTATTGAATAATTGCCATTCCAGTTTCTCTCTCCAAAGCTTTGCCTAACTTTAGATCTTATTTAGCCTCCTTCCCAACACGCTAGCGTGACACTGCTGGTCCCAGTGAACCCATTAGGTCATCTAGTTTCATATGACACCACTCACCCCATCGTTAAGACTCAGCCTCCTGCAGACTGTGATGTCTGCAGAGGGTAACAATAGGCCATTGATGCTGCAGCTATACATGTTAGTAAATCTTTAACACAATGTTTGGCTTGATGCTCTGGAAGGTCAGCAGTTCAGGGCAGGAGTTCTTCAAGCTCTCAGAACACGGACACAACCTGCAACCCAAAGCTATTTTGTATTTAGCCTTGTTATTACCCAACTGTAAGTCATGAATTTATTATTCCTACACATAAAATAGCTATTTATAATACTTTATCACCTTGAAAGTGGAATCACTGTCTTCAGTGTGACATTTCTGTTGTCTCTTGGGTCCAGAATGATCTCTTTAAATCAAAAGATGTTCAGATTCATTATCAGCAACTTCAATGTCTCATCCAGCGTCTCTTGACTTAACTTTGACTCAACAACAGCCGTAAAACAAAGAGCCGTGCTTTCAGCTCACTGTGAATAGAGTGATTAATAGTCAAAGAGTAAATAAAAGGCCTGTGTCTCAGCGGTGTTGGATGAAGATGGAGTGTGTGTTTGTGCGTGTGCGTGTGCATGCATGTATATGCGTGTGTGTGTGTGTGTGTGTGTGTTACAGTAGTCTTCTACTCAACTGAGTGGCTTTGACACACATTCCAGCACGCACATGGGAGTGTACAGTCACCCGAGCAACCGCTGCAGCCTCCCCACCCAGAGGATGCAGACAATCGGCGTGTGAGCTCCAGGGCCGAGGAGGCTGAGGCCCGAGAGCGACACAGCCTCATTGTCTGTGCACGTCTGGCTGCTGCACAGATCGGACCCTTCACATTGATCACTGTTATGTTGGCCTGGTGTGACCGATAGTCGTCTATCTCAATTCTGCAGCTTAGCTCAATGTGATCTATTTTCTTCTTCTTATTGAATAACCTGATTTCTTTTTCCGCTTTCAATTGTTTTGTGTTTAAAGTGTCAGATCGTCTTTTTACCGATATTAATGATCACAGAAGATAGCGAAAACCTCAGGAATGTGAATCTGTCTATGAATACATTGTTTGGGACTCAGTACATCAGAGATGTCTTTGAAGTCATCGATGGCTCAGTGCAGTATGAATATGAACATATTCCACGATTTGGAAAGTCTGATTATGAGGACTTTTCCCTTTGGTAAGAAAAAGGGCTAAATGAACAGATGTCATTACATACTAATAACGTTAGCATCACAAATAAGAGATGCATATTTATAATGGCAGTTTATATAGAGCTGAAATTATTAGCTGTAAAATGTATAAGCTTCTCAGTTGTGCATTTATTTGACTTTTGTAAAAGTAAAATTAATGTTGGAGTTTTTAATAGTTTCTGATTAATCAATTATGTAAACATTTGTTAGTTGCAGCCCTATTTGTGACCCATTACTCAACTTTGGCGAACATTAAAGAAGGACTAAAATAGATGTATATTTGTGTTATTTTACTGAGATGTTCTGTTCACTGCAGTACAGATAGAAGGAACACTTCTTATTTATAATTGACGTTGAAAAGAGACTCATCAAATGTCTGTAAGGAGTGAAAAAGCTGAATGTAATCATCATGAACCACACAGTCTGCAGAAATTGCAATAATTGCATGTGACGCCTTCAGAGTCTGAATGCATAAACTCACTGCTCTGAGACGCCACGTTGTCCCCTGAATGTGAATGCAGCACAAACTGCAACCATATTCCCAAAGGGGGGAGGGGGGCTGTGTGAAGAGAAAAACTAAGTGCTGATATTTCTTACTCTTCTTCAGTCACTTTTCCTCGGAGCTAACCATGTTATCGTGTATTCCTCTTTACTCCTGTCCGTGTTAAACTGTAGCGTTAGATAGCGCTACGTCAATGTAACGGCACACATAGGAGCGCTGCAGCGACGGAGAGCATCCAGCAGGGTGGACTCCCCGAGGGGGAAGCCACAGGGATGACTGAGGTGATGCTGCTTGTCACACACCATATTAATCCTCATTTCTGTCCCCCCACCTCTCTGTGTCCAGGAGAGCGCTGTGAGCTGTCGTCCCGCTCGGGCCGCTGTGCTGCGGGAGTCTGCAAGAACGGCGGCTCCTGTGTCAACCTGCTGGTCGGCGGCTTTAAGTGCGAGTGTCCGCAGGGCGGCTACGAGAAGCCCTACTGCGAGATGACCACACGCAACTTCCCCCCGCACTCCTTCCTGACCTTTAAGGGCCTCCGCCAGCGCTTTCACTTCACCCTCTCTCTCACGTAAGCGCCTCCGCCTCCCCGCTACAGGCTGCAGCTCACCTGGATCACCTGCGGTGCTCCATCGCTTTCCAGTGATTCATTTCTCCTCCTCCCCCACATCCTACTTCTGCATGCGCTCCAGCTATTCCCTCCACTGACATGTGCTCCCCCCACTTCACATTTATGTAAGCATAATGCCGTTTATTAGCTATAATGGGCTCGCTGAACTGAAGCCGTCTCCTGTAGATCCACGGTGGTATCGGATTACAGTCACTGTGCCGTAAATACAGAACCACTGCACACCCGAGCCGAGCATACTGTACTGTGAGGTAGGAATTGTCCGTAAAGTGAGCTGAAGAGACCTGCCATGAGGATATTAACCCTGCAGCCAATGAGTCTGACCTTATTGCAGTCAGTGTCGCTGGTCACTGGGAGTCGGTGTATTTCAGAGTCTCCCTCACTAGTCATGCAGTCATTATATATGTATGCAATATTGCTAACTTCTCTATTAATGTTGGCTTCAGGTTAGTTTTTAGAGTTATTTTGGTTTTATTCCTCCCCAAATGTTCAATATTTTGTTAATTTTTTTATCTTCAGCTTATATTTTTTGATTCTTATTTCTTAGTAAATGTATTTGTTATGGACTATTTTTTTTTGCAATTGTATATAATAACCAGTGGCCTTTACAAGTTGTACGATAACATACGACACCATCTGCTCTTTGACTCTAAATGAAGGGAAAACCACACCAGCATTTTGAGAAATATATTGATTGTTTTTTTATGTTTCTTAATTTATACCACCCTAATGTCTACAGGCTAACATGTAGCTGGAGCCAGCAGCTGATCAGCTTGTATTTAATCTGACACTCAAGACGAACACGAGCAGACTGAAAAGAAATCTCAGTTTGTGACATGAAGTTCAAACAGCGATGTCTTTGCTAATGCGGTCACTTTCTCTCAGAGCTGAAGGTAATATCTAATGCCGCAATTAGCATTTACTAAAAATAGCAAAGACGTGAGCCCAAGGTTCCTTCTTTTTGCGACACTGCACAAAAAGAAAAAGGTTAAAAATAAGCAGTTTTACTTTTACTATACCTTTTTTACTTTACAGCAGTGCCTCATAACATAATCATTGACATAATTGTTCTATAGGTGAACATTTGTATAACTTTGTGTGAGAAATCGAAGTTCAAGCTTTTTTTCTTATTATTTTAAAATATAATCTGTGTGGTTGATTGTTGGACAGTGGTTTTGGAGGGGAGGAGCTTTAGAAATGAGCAGATGCACCGTGAACTCTGAACACATGCAAAGACAGTGGGGCCTCCGGTCTGCATGAATTCTCCATGTGATGAAATGTAATCAACGATAAAAGCCGTCCACTCTGTTTGATATCTGTCACAACAAGTGACAACAAGTATCACCTCTCGGATGGTATTGCACGGAAGATGTCCTGCTATGTGTCCCGCCATTTTGCTTTGCTCATTGTAGTACTCGTCACCGTAGCCGTGTTTGGCAAAGTTTGACACTCACAATGGCTGCTGGTGAAATAATATCCCCCTTGTGAGCTTTATGGACTCCGTCCTTCTTTAAACGAGGTTCAGATGACGGGCTTTTTGATGAAAAACTGCTCAAACCAGTTTTGAAAGAGGTCTTCATTTCACTGGCAGTTTACAGAAGCCGTGTAAAAGGGGCCGATACTGAGAGCCTGAGGCAGGTGAGGTCAGCAAGTAGCTCTGTTACCTGAGCCGCACTGATCGGGTTGCCCCAGAAAGAGCTTCTGTTATGATGAACGGCTCAGGATGTGGAACCAACTCACTCAGAGTGGCGGTTCATTTTGGGTCTCTTTCTCTCACAGCTCCGCTTGTTGAGCTGAGATTTCACTAAAAGTTAGAGAGTGTTTTGGGATCAGCACAAACAAGATGTACCGGTAATGTCTTTCTCATCGTGAAATCTCTTATGCAACTTAACTGATGTTTAGGTCATAGTTCATCTCATACTAGAGCATGTGTTGAACACATCTACGTCTACAGTCAGGCTCTCTGCGGATGTTCTGGACGTTAGCGTGCTAAAAGGCTTTAAGCCATCCAATATGTGTGAACATGAATCAAAACCTCAAATTTAAACCTTATCGGTTAAGTTTCCATCCAAATGTATCCTGAATTAATTCCAGAAAATCCTCAAATGTAGATAAATTTTGTGTTTCCAGTCATTACTGTGATGAAGATTTCAGGAATCTGATAGATGAAGATACTCAGCTTGTGGCGCTAATTCTCCAGTCATGTCCCATGAAACCATCACAAAGAAGATGAAGGAATACAAAGAGCGCTACTTAATCCTCAAATAATGGAACAATTATTTAGAAAATGTGATGGAAACATTTGTTTGTTTTATGTATCCATATGAACATTGTTATCATCTCCTCATCAGTCCACACAGCTCTGATCTTTTCCGTCTCTTCAATGGAGCAAACGTTTTATTCACATGCTTCAGGTTTATACTTTTCCTATGTCATATGAAGTTTTTATGAAAATACCCAATGCCAACCAAGTGCGACAATGTTTATGTGATATTTTGACTTTTTAAATGTGCATAAAACAGGTGGATGGAGACACACCTAATGCAGCCCTAGGGAAAGGTCATGTGATCATAGGGTGATTCATCCCCTGATAGCTATGAATGACAATACCAACACACCTCTGAGCAGAGTTGAGTCAGAGCATCACCCCATCCAGTAGAATTCATCCTCTTGGGAAAATGCATGTTTACAAAATCTGAATCCCTTCAGTAGTCGTTAAGACATATTCTGAATCAAAGTGGTGAATAAACCGTAAAGCTTAAAAAATATTCTTAAAAGTATTAATTCAAAAAGGCTTTTCCTTTCTCCCGGCTCATCATATACGTTCTAATATATAAAACATATTGCATCTCTTTTAGGTTTTAAAGTCAACAAGGGGCTCACAGTTTTCCTGCCCATTGCACAAATGCAGCATGTAAGCATCGCGTGACTCGGCCCCCTCTGAGGGCAGACTGGTTGTTATCTTTACTGATGGCTGCCTAATGTGACACGCAGCGAGGCAAGTTCAGTCAGGATTTAGCTCCGGCTGATTACTCCCATAGTTCAGAGGGCTCAGTGGGGCAATCTGGAGAAGCCTTTTAAATCGATCCGTCAAAGACTGGGAGCCGAGTGTAGAGTGCGAGACTAGATCATGATTCGAGATGACGTTGTGTGTTTTTTACTGCGTGTAAAGACGCCGTCTGACTGCTCTATCGCTGCTGTTATTATCAGCTGGAGCATCGGCATCCTCTTTCCTCTGAGGTCATGATTATTGCTTTCCTCAGTGAGCGGGTCAGTGGCGCCGTGCCCCCTGGCTCCTCTTTAGCTCCAGAATAGAGCACAAACAGCATCATGCGTCGTATATTCTCCGACCCTGACGCCTGAGAGAAGGGGGTTGGCGGATGCTCATGTTGTCTGAGAGCATGTATAGATATGTGGAGGTATGAATAACAGACTTCGTCTAAAGGAAAAGCAGCTGAAGCTCTGTTTAGGGTAAAAGATAAATACATGTGATCACACTACCTTTTTGGTTTTCTGGATTTCAGACCCTGTTAGAGATTGATCTTTATGTATTGATAAGTCTTTAGTCCTTTTTAGGAAGAGGAAGCTACTGGAGTAAATGTCCAGAAGATATCGACGCCAGTAAACCACACATGTCTCTCGGTTGGCTGATTACACATGAGACTCAATGTTGGTTCCCCCGTGGGACGGATAAGGAATAAATCCAGTAGTTATTGCTGGATTTATTTTTTATTTTTTTGTCATAACAACAGTTCACACATCCCAATGACCCATTTCCACAAGATCAGATTTACGACCACCACGGCTGATATCTGTAAACCATATGCTCCACCACATGCTTTGATCCCACATAGAGAGAGGGGCACCGTCAGCTATCTGCTCCCAGAGTTCCAACCATGTGTTTGCACAGATATACTGATCTGTGCATTAATATGCGAGGATCATGCAACACGATGGTTCTGGGAGATCTGGTTACAGCACTGGCAGCTGCTGTGTTCTCCTCCGTGAGAAAAATATGTTGAATCTGTCATCGTCGTTACTCTGAGCCGTCTTCCTTCGTGCCCCTTCTTTACTTGTAATGCGTTTCCCCGCATGCCTCTTTGACATTGCCCTACTTCTCTGTCTCTGTGTGGTAGTGTGTCATGTCAAGTGGCTCTGCGATGTATGTCCAAGGCAGATTCTGGATTCCTTTACTGTGTCCACGATGAAAATATAACTTTATTTTCCTCCCTCTGACTCAGCCTCGTGTTCATGATTAACCTCATGATCTGGTCATTGATGTTTGTCAAACCTCGGCCTTGTTGAGTCTTTTGTCCGTCTTCATGATAGTGACTCACACATCAGATTGTGTAACTGTAGCACTCTACTGTGAAATATATGCAAGGTGAATATGAAGGAATAGTGTGGATCTATTTATAAATAGGTCACTGAATTCATTGTTTTCCCTGTTAACGGGAAGCATGGCCAACTGCAACTGTTTTCTTACAGTACACACCAGTAGTTATCTCTTTTGGTATCCTAATGTGTAAGGCACCGAGGAATACTCTATATCAGGCTTTAACTACATTGACTTTACTTGTTACAAAGATTTATTAATAAACAATACAACAATAATAACAATGTAGAATATCGCAAGCCTTAATCTTTAATTTATATGGTGAATATTGATTTTTACTTAAACACAGGACCTAAAGAGTGACGTGATTGGTTAGTGACAAATGTAATAAAAATCAAATATTGTCTGTTTTTTCAGATTTGCTACCAAAGAGCACAACGGGTTGTTGCTCTACAACGGACGCTTCAATGAGAAACATGACTTCCTCGCCATGGAAATCATCAACGAGCAGATACAGCTCACCTTCTCTGCTGGTGAGACAGATATTTATTTATTTCATTCTCTATCATTGTGATTCACTGCAAACATTTTGTTTTCGGTGTTATCCTCTTGTTGAGTGTATTGCAGCCATTCACCTCCTTCACTGTTTCCCAGGTGAGACCAAAACTACAGTTTCACCGTACATCCTCGGGGGAGTCAGCGACGGCCAGTGGCACGTGGTGGAGGTCCACTACTACAACAAGGTACGACCAGAATAAACCAACAGACCAGACGCTGCTCAATGAGTTCATCTTTCCCTGATGTTATACTTTCTACGTAAACAAGTACAGCCTCTTAATCCTGCTTCTATTTGGATCTACTTGGAATTGTGCTGGTTAAAATAAATTGTATATTTTGAAACTACACTTAGTTTTTTCTCGTCTAGAGAAGTAGTTGATTAGATTGATACCGCTCTATACCTGTCGGTTGACTCACGGCTAGCTTGGCTCTGTCCAAAGATAACACATATGATCTACTAGCACCAGTAAATATCTCATTAATGCACGTTGGATCTCTTTGGTTTAAACTGGCAAAAAATGCAAATAGAAAATGAGACGTGGTTTAACTTGGGGCTATGTACTAATATCAGCATCCCCCTGTTTCCAGGCTTCTTGCTAAGCTAAGCAAAGCTATAGCCTGTGTTTTTTTTAGTTGGACTATATATTGTTCTCCTCTAATTGTCCACCAGAAAGCCAACGTATTCCAAGAGTGATCATGGTAAAAGCTCTGAATAGGTTTTTCATTTCTTTCTTTTACTTGTTTCACCACAGCTCACAACGCTCTGGTTAAATCAGTCTGCTGCGCCTCATCAGGTGCGGCAGCAACATATCAGACGTAGTTCCCGAAAACAATCAGAGTGAAATCAGGTCACAGGTTGATCTGCTGCAGACGACAGCCTGAGACACTGACTACTACTGTCAATACAACGCTGTGTTTGAGCACAACAATACAAGACACACTGTCGTGGATGAAAGTTAGTTGTATAAGTTAGTTGTATATGTTATATAAGTTAGTCGTGTAAGTTAGTTTTGTAAGTTAGATGTATAAGTTAATTGTGTAAATTAGTTGTGTAAGTTAGTTGTATAAGTTAGTTGTATATGTTATATAAGTTAGTCGTGTAAGTTAGTTTTGTAAGTTAGATGTATAAGTTAGTTGTGTAAGTTAGTTGTGTACGTTAGTTGTGTAAGTTAGTTGTGTAAGTTAGTTGTGTAAGTTAGTTGTGTAAGTTAGTTGTGTAAGTTAGTTGTGTAAGTTAGTTGTGTACGTTAGTTTTACTGCGTCTTTAGTGCTACTGCTCTGTCAGACTAAAGAACTGCTGCTGATGATCTGGAAGCAGCAACGTTCCAACTAGTCACTGACGGAGGAAGAGACGAGGGGAGGGAGGGGATAGATGAATGAACACCAGTGAGTGGGAAGTCAACGTTTTTCCAGACGTGGTCGGATCGGACTAAATATGTTTTGCCTGATACATTTCTGTGTACGAACATCACGACAACTCAATCTGGAGGAATGTATGGAGCTGTTGTCTCTGCTCTCGGTAGTTTACCACCCAGGACCAACACACAGGATGTCACATTTTAGTCTATTGAGGAAGTCACTTTGCATCATAAAGATGTTGCCAGGCAACACCCCCATTGCTCACATTTTCTATTCAGTGTCTATGATGACACGGCCATGTCAGATTTTAGCCAGAAGAAGTGATGATGGGAGGAATCTTGTCGACTTTTGAGCAAAACGAGTCGTTTCTCTGCCAAGAAGACATTATAGTCTCATTAATCATTTTGCTCCAAAACTGTCTTTTGTTATTTTACTGACCTGGTAGTTTTACATCTTTAAGTGTGCTGCATGTTTGAAGAGGACGTTTTCTGTTAACGAGACATTTGCACGTACAGTACAAGTGCAACGTGTAGATGTTTGCATCGCTCTGCCGTTTGATAAACACAGCTTCATGTGTGTGTGAGAAGAGGTGCTGGTTCTGCTCTGAGGCGGATTTGGTAGAATATACATAAATGTATGAAATTAACTTTCATTCATTTACGATCCATTAAGTATTAAATAATCCCACAGTTTAAAGTATGATTTTATTAATGCTGAGCAACATGAATTATTGATATATCCTGCATTAAATAATAACTAATGTACATTATAATATTAGATTGTATGGGTTTTTACCTGTATCATAACATGTAACTAATGTACTCATTACATTGAATACAGAGCTTACTTGTAGTACTAAACATCCCAGAAGTGTCTGGGGCCCTGGCTGAACTAATCCTCCCTGTCCTCCGCCGATGCCCCTCATCCTGTGAGCTGCGGAGGTAGAAACGCGGCTCCTCTCTCTGGAGGTATCCCACAGTGGCCCTCTCTGACCCGTCCCTGTCCACGGGGGGTGGGGCAGGATGAGGTGGGGAGGGGGGCCTTCTAGATTGAAATGTGGCTTTCAGGATGGCGGGGGACTGTGGAGAATGGCAATGACCGCTGCCTTTGTGTTTGGCTCTGCTTCCTTTGGGACCACGGGCAGTGAATGATGCGGCCCCGGGGAAAGTGCCCCTCTCTCTCTGTTCTCCAGCGAGGACAGAAAAGCGGAGCAGAAGAAGAGCGAAAGGAGGGTAAAGAAAAGCCAAGAGAAGTATTGACTCGGGCTGTGAACGGGGACGCTGCGCTTCAGGGCCAACCCCTCGTGTTGCTATGGTGTTTCTAGTCAATCTTAGATGCCATATGTGTGCTGCTGGCTGCCATGCTGCTCCAGCTCAGCCTCGTGTTACCCTCTGTGACAGGGAACTCATATTCCCATAATCCCCTGTAGCGGCGAGTGAGAGCAGTGTTTGTTGTGGTCTTGAGCAAATATGTGCTCTCCAATCAGTGGCGACGGGACGTGGTTTTGTGCAGGAGAAAGACGTCCTGACAGACACTCATTATGGGAGAGTCAACAGCCGTGACTGATGACACAGAGGTCAGTGAAAGGAGCGTCTAATCTGGAGCGCTGCCTGTTTCAGAGCTTTCACAGCGAAGGGAAAACCGTGGAAAAGAGCATGTCGGATGATTTCACCTTTGGCAATTCACACCGAATGTTTACTTGTTTCATCATCAACAAATTTGTAACAAATTGGTCTCAAAGACCATCAAGTGAAAAGAAAAAAGCCACCTCCAGTTTCTTTTTCCGTCTACTTAGCATTTCAGTGTTGAACAGTGAGTTAATGTGTCACAGTCACGAAAATAATAAGACTTCCTGTGGGAACATTGCTTGACAACTGTTGTACTAGGAAGCTTGCTAATGGTTTGATATCTTTGTACAGCTCACTGGCAAAAGAGCGACTCTGAAGATACTTCTTCTGTGACTCAACAGCTTTCATGTCGGCTTGTGAGTCGTGGAAACTGATTGAGAGAGATTGTACTTGACTTCTTGGTTCAGTCAACTGAACTGCCGACTGAGGAGCGACATGCATAGCATATATTAATATATTAACTTTTCATGACCTCCAAAGAAATGCCTTTAATTGAACCATGGGCATCTTGATTGAACATACTGAACATACAATGTGTATTTTCAGAACACATTTTTACTGAGCGACATATTACAATCCACTGTATTTCATTTTTGTTTTAAAGGTGTTTTTAGTTGTATTTGTATATTTTAACACATGTTAGATAGATTGCCTTAGATTTTAAATGATATTTATGTTTCAACAAGAATGAACAAGTGAGAAGTTGTGATGACCAGCTGGCTTCGGGTTATTATTAACACTTATTATCACACTGCGATCACGAGACACAAAGTGGTGCAGGAATGTAGCCGACTGCAACCTCTCAGTCACTGAGTCATATTATTAGAAGCCCTCAGAGAGTTAATCTAATCTACTCAATAAGACAATCATGTGGCACACAGTTTATTGCAAAAGTGTGGGAATAATTATATTTTTTCATAATGTATTGCTCGATGGGCTTTTGTATTTAAATTCACCTGATAGAGCTGCTAACATTGTTTCTCCAGCCAACACAATCTCCACTATATATTTAGCTGGTGTTGTTTTAAATTAGCTTTTAAATTAAGGGATCAGACAAGCTATCAGTGACATTATAATTCCTGATGGCCCTGCAGTGGTGGGCATCTATTTTAGTTTAACTCTGTGTAGAAAAAAAAACATTGGTGTGTTTTCAAGTCATCGGCATCGAGCCAACGCTCCGTATCCTCTCTGCTCACGAGACAAGCTCATTCCTGATAAATCCTGTCTGACCAGCTGACGGCTCAGCGGCCGCCCTCGCCTGCAGGCTGTGTGGAGGGAGCGGTCACTGCTGGCGACACCAGCTTGAACCGACACTTAGGGCTAACATGAGCTCTACGTGACCTCAGAGAAACTGGCCATTTTGAAAGAGGTCGCGACCTCTTATTGACAGGATCATAATTCTCTCCCCCGTGGACCCCTCCTCCCTTTGTTGCTTCCCCCATTGAGTCCTGAGACAACGAAGACGATCCTTTGTCGACAGGGAGGATGTCCTGCAGAGAGCGAGCGCATCTCCTCTGTGTGTGTGTGTGTGTGTGTGTGTGTGTGTGTGTGTGTGTGTGTGTGTGTGTGTGTGTGTGTGTGTGTGTGTGCACTTGCCAGCCGCTGCATTTGAGTTCTCGCTGTAATGTTATATGAATTATTATTATTATACATGGTCAACAACAGCGAGCTCGAGCTGACCGGGGATTGAACCGAGAGTATTTAGTCGTTTTTTGTTTCCCAGGTTCAAAGCTGCGGTCTTTAATCGGGCTCATAAAGCTTAGCACTGGCTGAGATTCCCTGTGTTAAGTGCAGCAGAATAATGGGATATTTTCACAACAACCTATTTCTGAATCTTATTATTAAATTCTTGGTGACCAAAATACTTCAACGTCTTCAAAATTGCAGCTCGGAATTTGTTTTCGAGTTTGTTTGTTTCATCTTTACGCTCAAACCTGTGAATTCTCAAATGAATATGATACTTTATGATGTTTATACATCATTTTTTCTCTCCATCTAAATGGAGAGTTTCTGCTGTGCATACTGATGAACACTTCTTTACATAAACCTGTGATGTGAATCCTCATACAAAAAGTAGATAGTTTGGTTAAATCCTCAGTTGCATAGAAAGTAAAAACACAACCAACATGAGAAAGTTCTCAAGTTAACACAAAGACGTCAGTGTGCACAACACAGGCGAGGAAACAAAGCGGGTTTTATTCTTAATCCTCATTGTTTTGACCAAAGCCTCTCCAGAAACATCAGGAAGGCGCTCCATACTTTATCTTTGTGTGTTTGTCTTTCTCTCCACAGCCGATCCTGAACCAGGCCGGCCTGCCACAGGGCCCCTCGGACCAGAAGGTCGTCGTGGTGACGGTGGACAACTGTGACGCCTCCGTGGCCTTCCGGTTCAGTCACATGATCAGAAACTACACATGCTCCGCTCAGGGCAGCCAATCAGGATCCAAAAAGTGAGTCCACAGGAACGACATCAGGCTTATCAGTCGTTACGATGTGGAAGATAACAGACATTTCATATACATACTGTTCTCTTTACCTTTCATCTTCCCTTTGTGTTGTCTTCACTCAATGATCACCTTTATTATGTGGTTTGCTCATTAAGAGAGAAAGTAAACTTCACATCTCCAGGGTTTTGGCTCAGCTTTGCTTTTTTCCTTCATTGCCATGTTTATCCTTTTTTTCGGTTTCCAGCTCCAGTGGGAGAAATAACACTACAAAAACCTCTGTATTTAATATTCAATATGTGTTGATAATGTAAAAGCAGATCAACAGAAAAAACCTGGATGCGTAAATGTTCACGGGTTCTATGTTTTCAGATCTCTGGACCTGACCGGACCCCTGCTCCTCGGAGGGGTTCCCAAACTCCCAGAGGACTTTCCTGTTCGCAACCGTCAGTTTGTGGGCTGCATGAAGAACCTGCGTATCGACAACCAGCACACAGACATGGCCGGCTTCATCGCCAACAACGGCACGCTGCCAGGTACGCTTCCACCTGTTGGCTCCAAGAGAGGATCCATTATTTTATCTTGTTGTTGGACCCGCCAAGTCAAAGAGAAATAGAAAGAACATAACTGACTATAATGAGCACAGCGGGGAGGTAGAGGCGCTGTGAAATGATCGTCGTACCTGCTATGAATAGTGTATTACCCTCTCACTCTTTGATGAAATAATGAGGTTGGAAAGTAAATCAACCTCTTATTTTTCCGCCCTCTAGGATGCTCCGCCAAGAGACATTTCTGCAACAATGACCCGTGTCTCAACGGAGGAACCTGTGTGAACCTGTGGGGCTCCTTCAGCTGTGACTGCCCACTCGGATTTGGTGGACAAAACTGTGAAAGAGGTGGGTCACAGTGCTGTTTAGACACACCTGTCATCCATCAGGTCAAATGAACATAAATAAGCAGAGTGCAAACAGTATCAGACTCTTCTATGCAGAACTTGATGCATTTGCATTTAAAAGTTGTTGGTGTTTGTTGAATCAGACAGTTATGTGGGAACATCAGCGTAACTTTCCTTTTTGTCAGACAGGCACAGTTACACTGCATTCGTTTTAATGCCTGATTTATGGCATAATTACAGTGTAATTTATGAGAATCAAGCTGTTTGAGCTTGACTTTTCTCTTGTTTAGATGACGCTGAACCATCAAAGTCCAACTGCTTTTGGGCTTTTGAAGACAAACGGTGCATTACTTGTGTTCTCCAGTGTCTGTTTCTGTTCCTCTGCAGCTGTTATCCGTGAGGATTTACGGTTTGCAGCAATTTGAGACGCGACAGAGGAAGAAGAATGAGCAACTTGACACCACTTGTTTTTAGCTTGACATAGAATGAGAGAGAAAACACATTTCTGTCAGTGATAATTTTGTTGTCGATCAGATAGAAAAGGAATTAGAGATGGACCTTCAGATAAGGGCAAGTGTGTCAGCGTGCAGCTGTCTGAGGGAAAGACGGGTTGGGAGAGTGGAAGTGGGACATAATGCAGCAGGATCACATGTTACTGAAGGACCTTTAATGAGCTTTGAGAACTAGAGCGTATTATAATCAACAACAACAACAGCAATCATCAACACATCCTGGAGAGGGATCCTCCTCTGTTGCTCTCCTGAAGGTTTCTTCCCTTTTTTTCCCCCTGAAGGGTTATTTGGGAGTTTTTCCTGGTCCGATGTGAGGTTTTGGGGCAGGGATGTCTATGTGTACAGATTGTAAAGCACTCTGAGACAAATTTGTAATTTGTGAAACTGGGCTATACAAATAAACTGAATTGAATTGAATTGAACACCAGAGGGCCCTTTTTAAGATACAGTTTTTTACATGCGAGTGGGAATGGTGTAACGCTGACATGATAAATGATGTAAGGTAGTGTACCGAGCTTAACAAAGATTTCCAGCTTTTCTTTTGTCTTACTTGAACGTGAACTCAACATTTTGAGAGTTACAGACTGTTACATAACAAGCTATTTGAATCTGTCACGTTCAGATTTGAGAAATTGTGATTATTTTGTGCCATTTGGTAGACAGAATTGATCTTGAACATAATCTCCAACGCGCGCGTATGTGTGTGCGTGTGAATGAGTGTGCATGTGTGTGTATATGTGTGTGTGTGTTAAATGTACAGCCATAGATACTTTCCAACTCGTGTCTGTGTCGTTGTGAGTCCATGGGAACCTTGTGACTGAAGTGGCTCTACAGTTTCTCTCTCTGCGTTTCCCTCCTGCCTCCAGCCAACAATGACAGCCACAGTGCTTCAGGTGTAATTGCCATCACTAATCGATCATCTCGATCAGGCGCTTTTCTTCACTTTGTACACAGACAGCGTAATGAGAGGGAAACCGTTTCACTGAAGGCACAGCGTCCTTTCCTGTCACTTTGTTTTCGAGTTTCAAAGAGCCGTGAAGCGCCTCAGAGCCGATGCGTGAGCGCGCCAACACCATGACGTCCTTCTGCTTATAAAACTACACAAACAAAACTATTTTAAATGATTTGGTTTTCAAATGTAACTGCTACACAAAAAGTCCAATTCCCTCGTTAAAAAATCTAAATATAACATTAATATTTATTTTCATAACTTTACCTGCCACATTGAAAAATACAAGTGCTGGAAAGTTCACTCCCAGTGTAATGTGCCTTGGAGGTTTACATATGTGGGTCACGACTGTCCTTTAGAGTAGCTGTGAAGAGCTTTCATAAATACTGATATCCGTCTTAAACTCATATTGTAGATGAGCACAGAGAAGTTTCCCGTCTCCAGATGAATGTGAACGCCTGCTCGTTCAACTGGAAAGGGACTTAAATCCAAGTTATTTAACATTTTGATCTCAATGTCCTTATATCTCATTCCTCTGAATTACAAGCACAAGTTTGCTTGTGAAGCCAACGATCTTCCTGGGAACACCTGTTGATTTCAGACGACCACAAGAAGCTGACAGATTGCCGAAGTAAAATATCTGATAAACAGAGAGTTATTTTATGTGTGATAACTTGGAAGTGATCAGAGAACATGCTGGACTTGCTGCTTTGACAGTGATAACTCCTGCAAAACTTTCTCTCCTCATTTATCTTCATCACTTCGTCCAACGTCCTGCTCTCTCCTTGTCTCCAGTGATGGCCAGCCCGCAGCGTTTCCTTGGTAACAGTCTGTTGCAGTGGAACAACATGGCGGCAGCCTCGTCCTCGGTCCCCTGGCATGTGGAGCTCATGTTCCGCACGCGTCAGGCCGGCGCCACGCTGCTTCACATCTCCGCCGGCCAGCAGCACAACCTCACACTGCAGGTGAGACGGCGTGGAGTTTCTCCTCTTCCCACTGCACACTGACACACCTCGACATCAAAGGGTTAGTGAGAAACTTTAACTAGAATACAAGTTTTAAGAAGAAGAATTTCTAGATTATTCCCTCTTAATGGTCACTTAATAAGATCATCATAGAGCGATAACTTTAGTTCTTCAACACCGAGTGGAGACGATCGTTCCTCTATGTTCTGGGTGTGTGGCGTTAAGGCGGTCCTCACCTTCAGATCAAACATGCTAGGATGGAGGCTCCACCTGTTGGCCATCCAACCCACAGCAAGTCACTGGATATCAGAGGATGATGAGTCAAAACTCCAGATGATCCAACTCCTTGTAGCCTCTGTGTTGAGATGAGCGTTTCTAGACTGATGCCTCTTTGATGTTGAATAACTGTACAATAATCTATTTCCAGCAATTCAAGGTTTTGCCTCTGACAGTCGGAGCTCTCTGTTTCTGTTCCTCATGTCATGTGATGCATTGCTGATTTTTTGTGGTCTTTTTTTTCTTCTCCTCTTTTATTGAACATGGGTTTGATTTCCCTGCTGCTGTTTCCTTCCTCCTCCCGTCTCTCCCCCGGCCTTTTGTAGCTGCGGGGGGGAAGTGTGTTGATGGGGCTGCACCGAGGGGAAGACTCGACTCTCTCTCGCGTGGAGGAGGTGCTGGTGAACGATGGAGACTGGCATCACTTGCAGCTGGATATCAGCAGTCAGGGGGGAGCAGCGGACCCCCACACAGCGGTGCTGTCTTTAGATCAGGGGCTCTACCTGGTGAGTGTGTGTGTGTGTGTTGTGTGTGTGTGTGTGTGTGTGTGTGTGTGTGTGAGTGTGTGTGTGTGTGTGTGTGTCCTCGCTGCTGTAAGTTACGATGAATGTACTGTACAGCAGCTATGAAGTCCGTCACGCACCTTTTCAGGCCAGTATGGAAGTGGATGGGCAGCTTCGAGACTCCAAGCTGAAGACCGTGAGCGTTGGTGGTTTGGCGAGGCCTGATGGGAAAATCCAGCACGGCTTCCGTGGCTGCATACAGGTCCGTCCCCTCAGAGGATCACGCTTATACCAGCATGTGTGCACAGGTCTAAATGCAGGTCTCAAAAGGATGGCACGTGTTGGTGTGTTTGCAGATTGAAAAAGTCATTTAGATTTGGTGAAATTGAATTGGAGATATACATTTAGATTAGTAGATCATATATAAATGTTGTTTAAATGACTATATTTTTAGGAGCATGGTCATTAAAAAATCTGTTTTTAATTTAAATCACTTTTCTGGCAGATTTGAGCTAACTAAATCCCGTCTTTACCTGCCCTTTAAAATGAACTCATGCTAAATCAGCAGCATTTAAAAAAAGGTTTTAACTTCTTGAACATATGATGGAGTGCAGACAGACTTCTACTGATGCTACATCACAGACGCTGTGACGGGCACCTCGTAGTGCTCCGATACACCCCTCACAGCAACCTCTGTGTTTCCAGCACATTCCTTTCTCTTACTTACTCATCATCCAAGAGTGTCCCGCAAACGCATAACCACATTGTGTTGCCGTGTTGCTTGTTTGTTTGTTTGCCTGCAGGGCCTGCGTGTGGGCGGGGCTCTGAGTCTGTCCCAGGCGAGGAAGGTGAACGTGGAGCCGGGCTGCAGCGTGCCCGACCCCTGCAGCTCCAGCCCGTGTCCCGTCAGCAGCTACTGCAGCGACGACTGGGACAGCCACTCCTGCACCTGCCTCGCCGGTCTGTCTGCTAACCGCTAACCAATAACCATCATTACATTTTGCAGGGCTACACGGTTACTTAAAATGGTTGTGTGAATATTCATTCAACCTACCTAAAATGATGCTTCTAATGGCTGAATTAATATGCGTCGTGTTCCATGAAACACATGATAAAGCTCCACAAGGAGAGGGTCCACTTGTCCTTTATCACATGTTCCTTTCCTCTGAACGCTACTTCATACAGATACCTTGTTGTGAGAGCATAGCAGCTTATTTTTCTTCTCACCTTTGTTTCACAGGCTACTACGGCACCAACTGCACCGACGTGTGCTCGTTGAACCCGTGTGAGCACGAGTCCAGATGCTCCAGGAAGCCGAGCTCCTCTCGCGGCTACACCTGTGACTGTCCCAGCAACTACTTCGGCCAATACTGCGAGAAAAAGTAAATGTTTTCCACATTTATGTGAAACTGTGAATGTTTTGTACGTGTTGATCGTGGCTCTTCCTGGTTGGTGTTGTTGTTTTGCTTAGCAGGTAAACTGATGGTGTGTTGTGTCTACAGGACCGACCTGCCGTGTCCCCGAGGCTGGTGGGGGCACAAGACCTGCGGCCCCTGTAACTGTCAGACCGACAAGGGCTTCAACTCCGACTGCAACAAGACGAGCGGAGAGTGTCGGTGCAAGGTGAGCGTGTGGCGACCCGCAGCTCTCAGTCATTACTTTGATTCAATATCATTGTGACAAACAAAGGCAATTTGATTCTTGGCAAGTAAAAACAGGCATACACACACAGAAAGGAAAAAGGAGCAGGCCTACGTTGGGCTGAAAAAACTAATGTCAAGTAAAAGTCATAACAAATTTAATTAAATGTATGAATAAAGAAGTAGTTATAAAGCTTCAGAGCTCCTTTCCATTCAACGTGCTGACAACTGTGATAATTATGGTGTGTTTACAGTACACAAGATATCAGATTTCATCAAATGTTATAATTAAGTGTTCTCCATTTATTCACGTTGTTCATTAGCAGCATCCTTTCTTCAACATTTTCTTTTTCTTTCTTTTTTAATTTCTTTATATTCATAAAAAGTTTATTTTCTCCAATTTAGATAAATTGAATCTACTGATATAAGATACAAGAAAATATAAGAGAACATTTTGGTATCACAATCAGACTGAGCTATCAAAATGTATTTTTAGGTAATTAACATAAGCATAACTTCTGTTGTACAAGCAATCTCCTGCTGTTCATAATAGATATGAACTCATTGACATAATAGTGGAGGGTATAAATATGTTGTGGATCTTTTACTGTTTGTCAGGAAGTCAATGTGGTCACTCTCCACGACACGTGTTCAGTGTTCAGAGCGCGTCTAGGGAAACAGGCAGAGGACATCCTTAAGATAGTTGCCCAGATGAACAAGCAGCTGCAACAGTTTGAAAAATGTGGTGTTGGGTTTTAATGAAGGAGGCTGTTATTGTAAATCATAATTTATTTTTTCAGTCGTTAATCAGCAACTTTAAATCCTGTTTCCAGGACAACCACTACCGCCCTGAGGACAGTGACACTTGCCTGCTGTGCGACTGCTACCCGGTCGGCTCTTTTTCCCGAGCGTGTGACCGAGAGAGCGGCCAGTGTCAGTGTAAACCCGGCGTCATCGGACGCCAGTGTGACCGCTGTGACAACCCCTTCGCTGAGGTTTCTCCTAACGGCTGTGAAGGTCAGAATATATCAGATTACTGTTAATTTACTACAATGCTTCATTTATAATCCCTGCTTCATTATAGCTTTAAAAATATTCAATCTCTTTCCATTGTTATCCTCATCATCTCTCCGTCCTGCTCCACCCCTCTCAGTAATCTATGACAGCTGCCCTCAGGCCATCGAGGCTGGGATCTGGTGGCCCAGGACTAAGTTTGGTCTCCCTGCAGCAGTTCACTGTCCCAAGGGAACTCTCGGTACGGTGTTTTTTAGGCAGCTCATCAAATTATCATATAATAATGGCGATATATGAAACTTGCCTCAAGCCCTCTCTCAAATGCAGTCTATTCCTCAACTCTCATGTGATGACTTCATGTCCCTCTTCTCAGGCACAGCGATCCGCCACTGTGATGAGCACAAGGGATGGCTGCCTCCCAACCTCTTCAACTGCACCTCTGTTACCTTCAGCCAGCTGAAGGTCCTGGTGTGTAGCTCCACCCACTATACCATATAAATAACATCCTCATGTGTAAGGAGGTGGAGGCAGAAGATGATTACAAGAATAAGAAGGGCGTTAACATTTTTGAAGAGTCATCTTTTTTCCCAATGTTTGGTTTAATACATAATTGCCTCGTTAAGCATCGAGAGGTTACTGAACGGTTATCCTTTCCTTCCTCCAGTCTGAAAAGTTTTCCCGTAACACATCGCTCCTGGACTCTGGACACGTTCAGCAGACGGCCGCCATGTTGGCCAACGCCACCTCGCACACGGAGAAGTACTACGGCAGCGATGTGAAGGTGGCTTATCGGCTCACACAGAGTCTGCTGCAGCACGAGAGCAACCAGCAGGGCTTCAACCTCACGGCCACGCAGGACGTCCACTTCACCGAGGTGAACGGCCACGTCGCGGATCTCTCCCTGTAGTCTTCACAACGCAGCAGGAAACCAAATGAACAAAAGATTGTTGCAGTTTTAGCAGTAAAGTAAATTGGTTTATTAACAGCCAGCCAGACTTCAGCGTCTCTCATGCTGCATCCACAGGGAACTCATCACACCTCAGCTCACTCTCCACTAACCTCGCGCTGTTTTCTCACAGAATCTGGTCCGTGTGGGCAGCGCCATCCTGTCTCCAGACACGCGGACACACTGGGAGCTGATTCAGCACTCGGAGGGGGGCACCGCGGCGCTGCTGCGCCACTACGAGGAATACGCAAACACGCTGGCTCAGAACATGAGGAAGACCTACCTCAGCCCCTTCACCATCGTCACACCACACATAGGTGAGCGCTCCACCTGGGACCTGCGGACGGCACTAGAAGACTGTGGGGCGTCTCTATGGGGATCCATATTCAAACATGTCTGTAAAGCAGTATGTGCATATCCATGTGCCCTTGATAATTGTCAGAGAGAAAAGGGAAATGTCTGATATTAATGTGAACCATTCAGCAAATCAGGCTTTGTTTCACACTTCCAACATCCATGAATTGTGTCGAGAGCTGCAACTAATGATTCAGATTATTATTTTCATTCCAATTATTTCTCAATTAATTAAACCGTTGGTGTATTAAGTGTCAGAAAACTGAGATAGAGTAATATCTTCAAATGTTTCATTTTTATGTTTATTATGAGAATAGACGAAGGAGAGAAATACATCTTTACATGTCAGAACTGTATGTTAGACTTTCATTGTCAAAATGCGTCCATTGTCTCATCAATTCATCTCTGAAAGTGTTTTACAAACGTGAACAACATTAATCAAGAAACGGTAAGAGTCCTCATATCAGCTCTGTAGTGATATGTTGGTTTTTTTTTTAAAGCTGAATCTCGTACTTTGGACTCAACATAATAGATTGAGGGCTCCAGGTCTCTGGTTGAACGAGGCCAATTTCAGCAGCAGCGCTCTCTGCATGTGGGTTTTTCTCGGTAGTCATCTCTGTGGATCGTCTGAAAAAGATGAATTTTGCCGGTGCCAAACTCCCGCGGTACCAGTCCCTGAGGGGTCCTCGTCCTGCAGACCTGGAGACGGCCGTCACGCTGCCCGATTCTGTCTTCCAACTACCGGTGGATACCAAGGGCCACAGGCACCTGGATGTCTTCCCAGAGTCCTCCCTGAAGAACCGCTCCGCAAACAGGAAGAGACGCCACCCCGATGACGGCCAGCCGGACGCCATCGCCAGCGTGATCATCTTCCACAGCCTGGCCTCGCTGTTACCAGAGAGCTACGACCCCGACAAGAGAAGTCTGCGGTAAGAACGATTAATGAAGCACCGACTTGGACATCTGGCTGAAAGCTTTTTACGAGAACTCCTCAATTCACATCTTTGACGCAAAAGAAGAATGTTATCCAAAATAACATCTAATTTCTTATATTAGTATTATAGTTTATCATCGCGAGCCACACTGTTGATTTTGTTAACATTAATATAGGCACTGTAGTTTATTTTTTGTCTCAAAGCACATCCCTGCTGCTGTAAATAGCCGATCAAAAATGTATTAATCCACTGCTTGAAATAGTCCTTATTTATCTTGTTTCAGTAAAACTTATAACTTCAATGCCAAAGTGTTTCATTAAAACACTTTGTATTTTTGACTTCTTTTTTTTATTTAAGTCTTCATAAGTACCGATTCATGCCTTTGATCGTGTATATGTTTTTCCTTGTCTTCAGGGTACCAAAGCGTCCGGTCATCAACACCCCGGTGGTCAGCATCACCGTCCACGACAACGACGAGCTGCTGCAGCACGCGCTGGACAAACCCATCACTGTGCAGTTCCGCCTGGTCGCCACCGAGGAGCGCTCTAAGCCCATCTGTGTGTTCTGGGACCACCACATACTGTGAGTCCCACCTCAGAGTTACTGATGGAGGTTGCGTTGTGGTTTTCCCATATTCTCCTCCGGTCTTTGTGTTTCGTGTCAGGGCCGGGAATGGCGGCTGGTCGGCGAAGGGCTGTGAGGTGGTTTTCAGAAACAACACCCACATCAGCTGTCAGTGTTATCACATGACCAGCTTCGCCGTCCTCATGGACATCTCCAGGAGAGAGGTGAGGGACGCGTACACATCCAACTTCAATAACACCACAACATGCCATTGTTCGGTCCATTCACACATCTTTCATTCACACATCTTTCATTCACACATCTTACCTTCTGTCTGCGTCAGAACGGAGAGATCCTGCCAGTCAAAATCCTGACTTGGAGTACAGTGGGAGTGACGATGGGCTTCCTCTTCCTCACCACGGTCTTCCTCCTCTGTCTGAGAGCCATGCAGTGCAACAAGACGAGTATAATCAACAATGGAGGCGTTGCTCTCTTCCTCTCCGAGCTCATCTTCATCCTGGGCATCAACCAGGCAGACAACCCGGTAATCAATTCTGTTTCCCATCTGTTTCGGTTATAATATTTCCTTTCATCTCTTCGTGTTTTAATCATCCCTCTCTGCTCCTCCCTGTTTTTACCTGTGCAGTTTGTGTGCACGATCATCGCCATCCTGCTGCACTTCTTCTACCTGTGCACTTTCTCCTGGCTCTTCCTGGAGGGTCTGCACGTCTACCGCATGATCAGCGAAGTGCGGGACATCAACTATGGGCCCATGAGATTCTACTACCTGATTGGCTGGGGAGTGCCGGCCTTCATCACAGGTCTGAACCCTCGTGGTCGCGTCACAAAGATGTACCTGCTGTACAGGAGAGACGCCGGGAACGTTTCACCTCCAGTTGTGTGTCTTGATTCTCAGTGATTTTCCTTTTCTGATGATAGATCTTTATGAAATACTCTTGCAGTCTTATTGAGGCGTATAGATTGATATGGGTGTCACTTCTTAAACCCCACTTTTATAGAACTGCTTTTAAGTGATGTCGTCCTTTTATGTTTTATTTGAATTGGCTATTTGTTTGGTTTAGTTGTATTCAATGCTTTTATGGTATGGTCTTTTTTGTTTGCCACCATTTAAGTTGTAATTATGCTTTGTTTATCTGTAGAGCACCTAGTAAACCTTGTTTTTAAAAGTGCTATATAAATAAAGTTATTATTATTATTATTATTACTTGTATGACGTCAAAATTACATTCTAGTAAAATGTTCTCTTGTCAGCGTTGCCTAATTACTGACTACTTCAGATGTTTAACTCGGGACAGAGGAATGTTTCCACACTCACAACACATACCGACACTACTGTAAATGTGCCTCAGCAGCTGTTGGCTGATGCAGCCGTCTGTCTCTCCGGGTCTGTCTGCAGGTCTGGCGGTGGGCCTGGACCCTGAAGGCTACGGGAACCCAGACTTCTGTTGGCTGTCTATGTACGACACTCTCATCTGGAGCTTTGCTGGCCCCATCGCTATGGTGGTGTCGGTGAGTCATGGAAAAGGGACTTTTAGAAACACGCTCCATCGTGCTCACCCATGAAGATTTCATCAGAGCGAGGCTAGAGATGTTATTTAAGAAAACACAGCCTTCACTGTTCACAGTTTAGAAACTATTCCTGACAGACAGATTCCTTTGATGTTTACTCTCTCAACCTCCTGGCACATTGTACGTTGTGATGCATCTCATCTTGTGTCCGCAGATGAACGTTTTCCTGTACATCCTGTCGTCCAGAGCCTCCTGCACTATGAGACACCACAGCATCGAGAAGAAGGAGCCCCGTGTGTGAGTGTCCCACCGGTCACATCACATATTAACACCGTTGACATGTTCAAAGTCATTTTGCCCGTCTAGAGGAGGGACATAAAGAGCCGGACATGTTCAAACTTTTTTAATCAAAACCAGTAAAACTGACCAAAAAACAATTGAAGAATGTTAATAATGACATCAAATAAAACTGTTCCTTCAATCATAGTTTAATAATCTGTCCCTGTTGGACTGACCGTCAACCTTACAGAGAAGCTAACATTGATAAACAAGATTAGTCAATTTAGTGAAAAAGAATCATACATTATCAAATAATTGTTTCATGTTTTGGAACATTTCATAAACCAAATAATTGATCTAATATGAAAATAATGTTCCCATAATGAATTGCACAATGGACCGTTTTCAGCTGTAGATATAATTTGCACGGCGGTCGTTATATTTGTGCTTCTAGTTTCGCAGCCTTCACAGCGAGCTCATGTCTCACCACAGCTCCTCCCACACAACGTGCCGCTCTGTTTCTCTGAGTCTGACCTCATCTTCATCGTGAATGTCATCCTCCCTGCACCTCACTACCTTCTCATGTGATCCTGCAGCTCTGGCCTGAAGACATCAGGTGGCGTTCTCCTCCTGGTTTCAGTCACGTGTTTCTTCGCGCTCCTCTCCGTCAACAGCGACATGATCATCTTCCACTACCTGTTCGCTGGGTTCAACTGTGTTCAGGTGAGCCGTCCATTTCTCCCTGAAACACTGTGAATGGTTGATTTCTGTTTGTTTTCCTGACCCTCTTCTGTCGCCCCACCACAGGGTCCATTTGTTTTCTTCTTCCGCATTGTCTTCAATAAGGAAGCAAGGAACGCCATGAAATACTGCTGCAGCCGCAAGCGCCCGGATCACATGATCAAATCCAAGGCCTCCGTGAGTCCCTCGTCACAGACGCTGAGAAACTACTCCTTACAGTCAAATACTCTCTAAAACGTAGAGCAAAAGAGTTAGCTCCATCTGTCGGTTAATATTTACATCTTAGAATTCTGCATCTTTTCCCAAAAAGAGGAAACGATTAAGTATATGAAGGTGTTGAGATATTCTTTCCACTTTAAATGATAAGGCTAGTGATTTTCTATATTATTCATATTGACAACAAAAGCCCAAACCCAAAATGTATTGGTTCCACTAACAAGTCTTTCCTGTGTCTCTAACGCCTTTAATGTCGTATTTCTCTGTGTAAAAGAGCTCCATTGTTGTCCAGAAACCATAAAAAAAGTGAAACCATGAGCCCCTCTGTTGCTATGGGTGACTCACCATAACGTCGCCACACTAATAAATCACTTTATTTATTGGTTTAGATCATTCAAATTGCCCTTTTACTCTGTTTGAGTAACACTTTTTTAACAAAACAACCGCGCATGTGTCTATGAGCGGCTCAACTGCTCGAGGTCACACCAACCACTCCCTGTTCATTTGACATAATTTCTTTCTGCCTACTTTTTGTCGCTGTAATTTCAGGGCTACAAATGCAACACGAACTACATGGACGGCAGATTGTACCACCTTCCTTTTGGAGACTCCAGTGTGTCCCTGAACGGCACCATGCAGAGCGGAAAGAGCCAGCAGAGCTATGTGCCGTTTGTGCTCAGGTAATTAAATGTGAAGCGAAGATAAAGATCCACGTGCTGTACGATTTCGACAGTGACCGGAGAAGCAGCTGTAACGGACTTCTTGTGTCTCTTCAGGGACGATGGGTTGAGCAGCAGTCAGGCACACATCGCTCTGAACGACCACGCGTCCCTCTTCCATGAAACTAAAGAGCACCCGGATGGTATTCCTCTCCTTCACTATCTCGTATTTAGCTGAACTGCAATGACCTGAAGACCTCAACCTCTCCCCTCTGCGTGTGTGCAGACCCTGACAGCGACTCGGACAGCGACCTGTCGCTGGAGGATGACCAGAGCGGCTCCTACGCCTCCACACACTCCTCTGACAGCGAGGACGAGGAGGGTCCCCTCCCCCCAGAGGAATGCTGGGAAAACATAGCGTCTAATGTGGCCAAGAGACCACAACCACACGGTACAGATCTGAACCCAGACCCACCGTGTGCCGCTTAGCAAATGTATTTCTTAAATCATCAAAGACTCTGCATACCATCTGGATGAAACTCGGTTGCACAACAACAGGCATCGACGATCACTTTGTGAAACACACTTTTTAAAGTTTGTCCTAGTTATATTGATGAATATCAATGTTTCTATCCAATATCATATAATTGTAATACAAAATCATATAGTCTATAATTGTGCCTGTGTTCTGGCTATCTGGTAATGGCATAATGTAGGATTTTTTTTTTTGTAAAACAGATGGAATATTGAAGGTTATAAGAATAGTTTGAGAGCAGCAGCTTAGCACTGTGACCAGAATGTAATGCTAAAACATGAGCGGCACAAACAACCACTAGTTTAATCCAATGGCACTTAACCTATGTCGACAATGAACGCACATTCGTAAAACAGGAATAATAATTGTATCGCCACGTATGTTCATTAACCCCCTCGTGGAGTGTAAACTCATCCCAATTATCTCGTTAGGTTCATACTATTTAAAACTATTTGGATTTAATATGTTAAAATAACTTGAGTTACATGTTTCTTTTCCCATATTCCATGAATTCTTTGTTTCTGTTTCCCAGACAACAGTTTCTGGGCAGGAGATTACACGGCGGCGGGGAGTGACGGCGAGCTCACGAGTACCGACAGAACGAAGCCGGACACTCCGGCGCAGAGCGTGTGCGGCGACATGCGGACGGACGAGCCGCCGCAGGAGGCCCCGACCGCGCTGCTGCCCGGGCTGCCCAACGTCTACACACACCCTCACAGAGGTGAGGCCCAGTAATAATTAAACTGTTTTAATGTGTCGTACGGTGACATCGAGTGACTTGAAAGGAGGCTTATAAAATAAATGTATTATTATTATTATTAAAGGTGAAGCCCAGCATCAAGAGGCGCGGGGATTTAGATATTACATACAACGTAATCTGTTTTTACATATAGAAAATGTGAGGACCATGTGGTCTAGTCAACTTTCAACATCACGTGTCTTTGTGTTGGTTCAAGATAATGACAGAGTAGGTCAGAGGAAATGTGATTAACGATCATAGTAAAGTTAGTCAGAGAAAAGTTTTGAAAAATGTCACAGTATAGTGTAGTAGGTCGTAAACAAGTCTTAAAAGTCTTGAGTATAGTTTGTCATTAAAGAGACATAATATAAAATATGTCATATAAAAAGTAAAGCTATGGTACTAAAGTAAAAAGTAATAGTACGTTCAAAAGAAGTTATCCAAGTATCATATCTCTTCAAATACGACTTACACCAAAGTATCAGTATTAATACAAACAATGTGATAAAAAAGTCAAAATACAGTTTTCCCAAGAAGATCCAGAACTACTATGCTATGCTACTATAGTATAGTATGACATGAAAGGTTTTATTTAAAAGTCATTATAAAGTGTATCGTATGTCATGAAAACCCCAGTAGTAGAACTACAAAAACCTTTTTGACTTTGTCCTATTGTTTAATTTCAGGAATTCTTATGAATAAATCACTTTTCTCTGGTTTGGTCCCCGTCTAACATCGTGCCACCACATATTACTGTTTTCCTTCTCAGGGATCCTAAAGAAGAAGCAGTTGTCCCCCATTGTAGAGAGAAATGGTCTCAACCGCATCCACAATGAACTTTGTGAAAACGCATCCGGCACCACGTCTCCTCAGGGGTCCTCCTCGAGTGACGGTCGGCCCAAAGCTCAGACCCGGCTGCCGGAGCAGCTGAATGGACTCGCCGTGAGCATCAAGGCTGGGACGGTGGACGGTGACTCGTCAGGATCGGAGTGAGTATTAACGAAAGCCAACGCCGGTATTCCCAGAGGAAGATGAACAGCAATATCAGATACTAATAGAGAAGCAAAAACAAACGTCTTGTTTTCTACCTGTACTCGTCTCCCTCGTGTGTCGCAGAAGTCATTGTGTGTTTCGGTCTACTGTCTGAGTCAAACCACACTTTGTGATTGTCAGTGATTGTTGTTTTCATTGCGTGTAGTCTGTCTCATTTCCACGTAATAATCTGATATTGTAGCATTAAACCAGAGGAAGACAGCCCCCGTAATGCTATCCCCAAAGTGTGAAGGGGTCCTGGATCATGTTAACAGAGCTGTGATGTCACTGCTCCAAGACAGTGTAGTTCATAAATGTAGTCCAGTGCTAAAACAACATGAACGCCTATTTTCAGAAGAAAACCTGTGCGATTGATTACTTAAACTGGTCCATCCAGTCATCTGCATCAGGCATTTCTATGTTATACTGGCTGCTCATGTAGCGCATGGAAAGAGATCCACGTTGTGGACATGCAGCGCCAGCTTTCTGTTGTTTCAATGCTATTTAAACTTTGAAGCAACAGTAAGTTCCCATTTAATGTTTTAAAAGAATAACTGATGAGCACTAAACAAGGCTGGAGGAGTGTCGCCCGCTTTATGCTGCAGATGTCCACAATTAATAAAGAATGTCTCAGTATGAAATCAAAGCTCAGCTAATGCATGATGGGTAGTGAGGATGAAATGGAGACAGACAGGCTGTATGCATGTGTATATGTAGGAGTCTCTTAAATGTATACATGTATCAAAGACAGCAGGTCTTTTAATATAAATATAACTTGTAGGTAACTAATTAACCTTCTTTGCCCCTTCTCTCTTTCCAAAAATCATAGATTTTTATTCTTTAATTTTATCCCATGAAGCTCTGATCCTCATTCAAAACTATCAGGATCACGTCTTCAGATCGGTACTTCCTTTACACATCCGTCCCCCTCTCACTCTGTGTTTGTAAGTGTTTCATCAGCTGTTTATGTTCTTTGTCTTTTGTGTTCTTCCTCATGTTGTGCTGCATTCATTCCTCTCCATCCATCCTGAATCCACCCACCTCCTTCTCCATGTCGTTGTTGTCGACCTCCACTCACCACCCTGATCCCCGACAGCCACTGCAACACCTCCATGTGACCGCGCTGATGAAGGGGTGTGTCTTTGCAGGTCATAGAGCCTCCTTCCTCGACAATGAGTGCAAACCGGGAGCAAAGGACTTCTCCTTAAAAACAAAAAAGTGGAAAAAGAAAGAATTCCCCCTCGTCATCATCCTCTGAAGGACTGCGTGTGTGCATGTGCGTGTAAGCATTTGTTTGTGTGTGTGTGTGTGTGTGTGTGTGTGTGTGTGTGTGTATATGTATGTGTGTGTGCCAAACCTCAGGAGTCTCTGCACTGGCCCAGGCTCACGCACACCAACAGAACGAGTCTCACTCTCCCTTTAAAGAAATCATTTTGTTTACATACTTGAAGAAATGCACTTTTTTTAATTCACCGCCCTAATTTGTTGGGGGTCAATTCTTTTATTTTATTTTTGGAATTTGTCTTATTTGTTCCAGGATACAGATGTTGTTTTGAAGACCGTGGAACAAGATAGAAGTCATGTTTTTTCGGGGTGGGTCATTTAGTTTTAGACTTGCAAACATTCAGGGAAATCCCTTTTCATGCATTAACTACTTGGTGACGTCTTCCTGGTTTGCCTGCTTTGGCTACTGCTCCAGCTGTTTGTGCCAGTCGGAGTTTGTTTGAGGCGTTCAGGCTCAGGTAACTGAGTTACTTTACACGCCTCAGATGTCCAGGAGGCACCGAGCGGTCGAGTGCAGGCTCTTCATGGATTTCTGAACTTGATATCAAGGAGGAGAGACTGTTAGTGGACGCTCCGTATAAGCTATTTCTCATGAATGAAAGCTGTTGGCTGCGGCTGCCGGGACTGACGGCCTGCTCAGCCTCCAAGGGGGCGGAGCTACATGTGCAGACCTAAACATGAATCAAAGGACTTTTGATTTATTTGTTTTTGTAAGTCACTGAGAGTGCATTTTTTTATGGACGTTAAAAGCACTCTTGTTTTTCATCGTTTTATCTGGAGTGATACACGCATTCATTCGAGTTCAGTGACTAAACAGCTGTATTTTATAGATTAGCTTTTGTTATTTGTAAAATAATGCAAAATTGTGCTGTAATACTATTTGCGCTGTAATCCATTTTTACTGTACAGAGTGGCCTGTAAATGAATCGAGGACAAATCTTTAAATGTAAGTAAATATGTCAACACTCAGAATCTGTTTTAGTAATTCCTCTTGAACCTCGGGAGGAAATATATTAGATCTGGTTACTACTTTCCGTCAAATGAAGAGATATTTGTGGAGGCCATATTTCCAACCATATGAATCTAATGTATAGATTTGATGCCATATGAAACAACCCTACCAGGTCAATCATATCAACTCTGGTATCCTATCAGAGAATTGTCTCTTTTACTCTGCCACTTCCTGTTTTTACTGATTAAAATGTTTTCTACCATTTCCATCTTGCCTAAAGTTTTTACCAGTTCAAATTCAAGTTAATCCAAGTCAAATTCACTGTGTGATGTGTTTTATATTACAGCTTTCTGCTGATGTCAAATGTACATTCTACAACTGTACAGGTAAAATAATCAGATTTACTATAAAAAGGGAGTGGATACATGTTTTCAATTTTGTATTGCCCATTATCACAAATTTGCCTCAGAGGGCTTTACGATACAATAAAAATAACATGCGTTCTCTTAAATTAATTGCTTTTTAGTTGTTTAGCAGAAGATGGTTAAAGCAAAGGTTTAGTATTGTGAGAATATATTATAGGTGCATATATTCACATTACTGCTTTACATTATATATATATATATATATATATATATATATATATATATATATATATATATATATAGTATGTGGTAAAAGCTGTCATAAAAAGTTGTGTTTTAGTCTGTCATTAAGAAGTACTAGTAGAGTATATTATGATATGAAAATGTGATAAAGTATTATACTGTATGTCATACAATCGGTAAAAGGAAATTCCTAATATAGTATGCCATAAAACATCCCAATAAAGTCAGTGTATTATGCCTTGAAAAAGTTTTAGTACTATATCATAAAAAGTAATTGCACATAGGATTTCATAAAAAGCCATAAAAAAAGTAATAGTATTGTATCTCAGAAAAAAGCAATAAAAGTCATAGTATTGTATGTAATGAAAATGTCATAAAAAGCTATAGAATAGTATGTTGTGAAAATATTGTGAAATAGTACACCATAAAAAATGGCGGAAAAGACAGACATCGTTTATTATGCAATTCAAAGTTGTAGTATAGTATGTCATTAAAAAGTATTTGTACAATATTGTCAAGAAAAAATAACAAATATATAATAAATAAATAAAAAGGCATACAAAAATGCAATAAAAAAGGATATAGAATACTATGCCATGAAAGATGCTATAAAATAGTCCTAGTATATGATAAAACGTCAGAGTATTATATGTTGTGAAAATGTCATAAAAAGATTATAATAAAAAGACAGAATAGTATGCCATAGAAATGTAATAAAATACAAAATAAAGTATATGATAAAAACATACCTAATATAATATGTAATAGACTACTAACCAGTTCTAATGATGGACCCAAAACAATGCATGTGACTCTGCAACAATCTGCTAACATTACAAGACACATGTAAGCAGCAGAGAGGAGGCACCAGGTGGCGCTACAGCTGCTGATTGGTTTGCATCATTTCTCTTTTCTCCCGCTGGTTCTGTAATGGACGTCAAGATTTCATGAAAGGAAGTGTATACATGACTTTCATTACTATTTTATAAATGTCTAATCTTTGATGAATCAACTAGTTTTTAACTGTCAAAATATGCTTTATACAACTTTATAAGTAATGAGCAAACACACATTCTTAATATCAAATGAAAAATAGTTGAACTAGATGTAATGTACTTACAAAGAGGCTTCAAGCTCTCCTGACGTACTGAGATACACCGCTGTACATGTGTGCATGATTTGATAAGTACATTGTTTGCCGTGTTTCTTTTCAAACTAAACTTTTATACTCAAGTTACTACTTAACACTTCTGCAAATGTTCAATTCATAGAATTGGATCTGTGATTTCAAACATGGAGGTCACCAGATAAATCTGAGAGGATTTTTCTGGAAACAGCTTTTCAACGTCTTCTTGCATTATCTTTTATGAAAAGGGATTTGCAGTTTATGACGGAAGGAACAAAACCCCTCCCATATGGATTATTTAATTTAACCTTATTTTACATAATTATTACTAGATAATTGCAGATTAGGTTGAACGCTTCTTTATTTAAACTCGGTGCTATCACAGCTGCGGAATGATAAATAGTTTTATATGAATAACTGAATAATACTTGGGTCAGAGACACAAAGGGAGGGTCCCTCCCTCTTCTGTTGGTCTGACGGGTTGAGATACACCTTGCAGAAAGAGTATGTGTGTGTATATATATATATATATATATATATATATATATATATATATATATATATATATATATATAATTAAAAATGTATTAAAAAAGAAAAACTGAAATATCCCATGGTGATAGGTATTCAGACCCTTTGCTGTGACGCTCATATTTAACTCACATGCTGTCCATTTCTTCTGATCCTCCTTGAGATGGGTCGACTCCTTCATTGGAGTCCAGCTGTGTTTAAATAAACTGATTGACTTGATTGGGAAAGGCACACACCTGTGTATATAAGACCTCACAGCTCACAGTGCATGTCAGAGCCAATGAGAATCATGAGGCTGAAGGAACTGCCCAAGGAGCTCAGAGGCAGAATTGAGGCGAGGAACGGATCTGCCCGAGGTTACAAAAGGATTTCTGCAGCATTCAAGGTTCCTCACAGCACAGTGGCCTCCACAATCCTTGAATGGAAGAAGTTTGGGGCGACCAGAACTCTTCCCAGAAATGTGCGTCCAGCCAAACTGAGCAATCGTGGGAGAAGAGAGAGGTAAAGAAGAACCCAAAGATCCCTGTGGCTGAGCTCCAGAGACGCAGTAGGGAGATGGGAGAAAGTGCCACAAAGTCAACCATCACTGCAGCCCTCCACCAGCAGGGCTTCACGGCAGGGTGGCCCGACGGAAGCCTCTCAGGGCAAGACTTATGAAAGCTTGCATAGTTTGCCCAAAAACACATGAAGGACTCCCAGACTATGAGAAATAAGATTCTCTGGTCTGATGAGCCCAAGATTGAACTTGTTGGCGTTAATTCTCAGCGGTAGGTGTGGGGAAAACAGACACTGCTCATCACCTGACCAATGCAATCCCAACTGAAACATGGTGGTGGCAGCATCATGCTATGGTGGGGCGGGCAAGTACAGAGATATCCTCGAAGAAAACCTCTTCCAGAGTGCTCTGGACCTCGGACAGGGCCGAAGGTTCACCTTCCAACAAGACACTGACCCTAAGCACACAGATAAAACAACGAAGGAGTAGCTTCGGAACGACTACATGGTCAATGACCTATAACAGTGACCTATACAATGAGAGAGCAGCTCCTGAAAGAAGTTTATTAGTTGTGTCGTAGACGTTTCCGTTCGATAAACTCGGTGCACATGCCACCAGTGAAGAGGCGTTGCAAGTTGACAATGTTTTAACAAGTCTCAAGCCACGCATTTACAAATAAATGATCATTCTTACCTCATAAAACCATTAATGTTACACTCGAGATGTAAAAGATCATTTTATTAAAAAAAAAAATGTATTTGTAAATATGCAGACATGTTCAGTTTAAATACAATCTAAAATGTATATTTTATATATTTATATATTTGTTATAACACTGGGAATGGATTATTTTAAAAACAATTTGCGTCTAATAACAATTCTATGACCAAGCAGCAATTAGCACGGCAATTAGGTCATAAGGATGTTGAAGAGTTTGTATACAAAATGCATAAAGCACACACAATAAAACACACATAGTTTCAAACTTTCGATCTGTGTCGACTCCTAATAAATAATGTAAATCCAACAAAAGGAGGACAGCTCAAACATTATTCATTTGTCCCCTGTTCATCTCCGTACTTTATAAATACAAGAAACACTATTTCCTGATCAGAAACCCTGTCACGCACGTGTTAGTTAGTCTGGATCGTCTCAGTTGGAGTCGTCGAGGCTGCTTTTCTGTTCCGAGCTGCGGTTGCAGAGCCGGACCATGATGCTTTGCAGGCTGGGCTCCACAATACCGAGCATGGGCCTTTGGGAAGGGTCCCCGTTCCAGCATGCCTCCATCAGCTGCCAACATTCCTCATCAAAAGTGGGCAACCGCTCCGGTCGAGCTCCTGCAGACGACACGGACACGAGTGAGCCGACAGAGCCAATCAGAGCCGACAGAGCCAATCAGAGCCGACAGAGCCAATCAGAGCCGACAGAGCCAATCAGAGCCAATCAGAGCCAATCAGAGCCAATCAGAGCCAATCAGAGCGCCCCGGAACACACGCAGGTCGATTACATGCGAGGTTATGAATCAGCCCGTACGTCATAGAGACCACCGTCACGGCTCATCAAACGGACTGAACATGAATTCAGGAGAAATACTTTGAACTCCTTCTTCTGGCCATTGTCATGGACACAATCGTTCTTCAGGAATCAATTACTCACGCCATGTGACTTTTCATTTTGAAAGAAAACTCCATGGTGAATCAAGAAATAGAGAAAAGTCTTGATGAATTTACATAGACGATACCAGCAGAACTTTATCGACACGATTAACAAACTGCAGTACATTTAACATAACTCGGATTCATCAGCTCGACTTCTCAAACACATCTTCGCTAAAACTTTACGATTTAAAACTCTTCACTGTTGCTGATGAGCCGCACGCCTGCCCCTTTCTCTGATTTCTGATCTCTGTATGCGACGAGTAATTTATATTTACATTCATTTTGTGGGTAGAATATTGCTTTAAAAGAAATTTGGAGCAATGAAATTTAAGAACAAAAAAAGGGAGTTATCGGGATATTATGGTTTGAGACAGCCTTTTTTAATTCTGTTTATTCTACCAGTTTATCCCTTTTCATAGCGTGAGGTTTGACTAGTCATAATCAGTTATTTCTTTGTGGATCAGTGACATCAGAGAATATTAATGAACACATGAGAAGCATTTAAGCGTACCGGAATACAATGTCCCTGCATGGATTCAGATAATACCATAAACATCTCCAAAGAGTTTCACTCCCGGTTCCAGTCCGTCTGTATAACATCGTGTTCGCTGCTCTTGTTCAGCGTGAACACAAACTGGACCTGAACTACAGGGTAACAAACACACTCATTTCCGTTTATCCATTCCAAATCTAACCAAACTGCAGGTGTGAAAGTGTGAATTACCTTTTTTAACATTATTCCACAGCTGGTCCTTACTGGAGCATTTCTCAAAGGCTTCTGGGAGTTTAACTGAACCAGTGCAGAGATACCAGAAGAGGATCCCGAAGGCGTAAACATCAACCGAGTTATCGTACTTTCCTGTTTGGAGAAGGGTCACAACGTAGAGGAAAACTCAAAGAAACTGATGTATAGGATTCCTGCACAATTAAGTATAATCTTTTACATACATGCGATGACAAATCCCAGTTCTGATAACACTCTCGAGTTAAGAAACGTATGCTTGTTCAGACGATCTGACCAATTAAAGTTTTTGAAATCGGACCTCGAGAATTGTTTTTATGATGAAATAATGCATGAGAAACAGTTCAGTAATGGTACCTGTAAAGAGCTCCGGAGCCATGTGGATCGGCGTTCCAACGATGCTGCCAGACATCATGGCCTCCGGCTTACAGAAGCCCAGATCGGTGATCTTTGCCCGATTCTGTTTGTCCAGCTGGAAAAGGGACAGCAGACATCACAAGAGAAGGAAGTGCGTGTTGGGTCAGTGTTTACACACACACACACACACACACACACACACACACACACACACACACACACACACACACACACACACACACACACACACACACACACACACACACACACACACACACACACACACACACACACACACACACACACACACACACACACACACACACACACACACACACACACACACACACACACACACACACACACACACACACACACACACACAGACACACACACAGACACAAATACACGGTTTGCTGAACTTATAGTTGGTCTGAACTTACCAGAACATTCTTTAGCTTTATGTCTCTGTGCAGGAGGCCCTGACCGTGCAGGAAGCGGATCCCCTCCACCACATCCAGGGCGATCTGAAGTCTCTCTCTCAGTGATAACCCGGCCTGGTAGAGATGGAGAGAGAAAGGAGACTTAACTGGAAGTAAAGAATGATTTTTGACCTATAAATCAATAATAAATCCCTGCATCGTGCCGTCACCTTCAAGCCCGTATAGAGGTCTCTGTGCAGCCGCTCCATGATGAGCAGCACGGCGATGCTGGAGCCGCCTCCGTACGTGTGATCGATCACGGAGCCGTGCAGGTCCACAAGCCGCTCGTGCTTCGGCAGGGACCTGAATTAACACGCAGCCCACTTCAGAAACATGGTCATCACATTAAATCACTGGTTGTTTACGCGGCACTCCTTAAGATGCCGGTCCCGGTTGATCTCAAATTCTATTCTTAAGAAAATACGACAAATATCTCCATTCTGCAATAGTTGGGCTCAATTTCTGCAGCAATAGATTCAGAATATTTAGGCATTCATGGAAATAAAAAATCTTCAAGATAGCCACTCAAGCTTGAAGTCACAGCGTAATGATGCATGTGTCGTTCGTCTTGTTTTCCCACATTGCTTCATTAGAAACGTTCAACAGGATTCAACAGGCAACACATTGAGATGTTGTTATTTCAGGTGGGCGGAGTTTGGCCTTTATAACAAGGCGACTGTCAAGTCCAATGAAAACATTTCTGCACTTGATGAATGCAGCATTTGGATATGAATAACTGAATAATACTTGAGTATTGAGATTTGTACCTGTGGCAGTTTGGTGTGAAAAGTTCAATAACTCCGAGATAAATCGGATCGCTGCAGTGATTATGTGAAAGCAGCGTTCTGTGTGTGTGCGTGTGTGTGCGTGTGTGTGCGTGTGTTGTTTCTACAGTCGCTCTCACTAACTCACCTTGTGTAGTGAAACTCCAACGCCAGGTCGTTCCAGTGTTTATCGTCAGGTGGTACCACCGACTTCAGGGCACATGGGTAGTGCCCCCCCCAACTGTCACACAGGTACACAACTCCGTACTGACCCCGACCCAACTCTCGCCCGAGCTTCGGCTTGCCTGTCATCAAACAATGCATTTGTTCTTTTTACGTCAGAAAAGAAAAGAAAATCTTTGGCAAATTTGTAATGTATTTGCAAAAGATGTCATTTAAAGAAGGGGATGTTTTTGCAGTGTTCCCAGACTGAGCTGACGGTTTGGTGCGTGGACAATGTGCATTTGGTGGCGACTAACCATGCAGCAGCACGTCCCTGAGGGAGCGGCTCTCCAGGGACAGGCGGGCCAGCCGAGGGGCGTGGTCCTTCCTCACGCGCAGCCACAGGTCCTCGGTGCGCTCCAGACGCCCCGTGTGGCCTTCCTCCAGCTGCAGACACCAACACAGGACACAATATCTCCTGGTGAGCATCAAAGCTGCTCAATGACGAGTTCATTCAACAGTTATTCACAAGGCTCTACACTCGTAGAGCCACGGCTAACCTTTCTTACTTCCCCTGCTTGAGAACGACGGCCCGGAGGTTCTCATGCTCCTCGTCTCGACCTCTGTGGTCGGGTCATCGGTCAGACGGTGCGTGCAGAGCGCCTCGTCAACAAAGTTACTCCTTGATGGATGTCATGTCTATTTTTAACCAGCGGCCGACGGTACAGGGTTAAGTTCATCACTGGTGTTTGCTTTGTGCTCAGCTGGAACTTTTAGGAACATATTGTAAAGTTTGGGAGACTGAGTCACCATTTGTTTTTAATAATTAACATCTAATGATTGTGTTCTGTTGTCTGGTGTATTGTCTAATCAGGCTTTTTTGAAATCACCTCTTAAGACTCACTTTTACCAATTATCTGTGTCTTCATTATTGTATCTGTTCCTTATTGTTTATGTGTTCTACTTGTGTAACTTCATCCGTTAGTTCAGTTCTGTTGTATTACTTGTATTAGTTCAATGTGATTTGTATTTGATCTCATGCTGTCTTTTATCTTTACTTGTTTTTTAAACTAATAATAGTGTATCGGGCAATATAAATAAAGTTATTATAAATGTGTTCATTAACAATCATATTAGTATAATTTTGATGGCCTAACAACAGTATTTAGCCATCATAAGTCCCTCTCATCATTGGGTTTGAATTATGATTTTTACTTATTTGCTGGGTAACATGTCAAGTATATTCATTATGTATTACATCAGTGGATCTTGATAATATGCAAAGTTCCTAAAGAGAACATTTTGAAATGTATGCATCTGTCACAATATTTGATCTTTGATTCACAAGGAGAGGTCCAAGACTGTCAAAAAGTGCATCAGGAATATTTTTAAAATATATGCAGTGTATTGACAAATATTTTAACTTGCTTAGTTTTTCACAACTTGAACGTTATTGTTATTATCTTGAAAAGATATTCAGTGTAAAACCAGTTAATTGGAGCCACAATAAGCTATGTTTTTACCTCTAAATATTAGTTACTTTTTGCACAGATAGAGCTTTATTTGCATTGTTCTAACAAAGTGATTAAACTTTGTATTTATTTGTAACTTATGGAGCAATCTGGTTTACTTAAAAGAGATCGCGATTTGTTTTAGGTGATATCATCACTCTGAGAGACAATAAGCATTCAAGCATACAGTAAGTAAAAGTTACGGTCCGTTTTTAGTTCTATATTTAAAACGAGTGTAGGAAAACCACAGAGCACAATGACACAGGGATTGGAAAGATGAGAAAAAAAGAAAAGGTCAGAGAGAAAGAGAAAGTTCACCTGGCGCAGGGAGGCTGCGAAGGCCTCGTGGGAGCTGTTCAGGCGGGTTCTGAACTGGGAGCAAATGCTTTTGGCCAGTTTGGCAGCACTGAGACTTTCTATGGCGTCCTGGGCCACTTTCCGCTTCCACTCCGGAGAGACGGCGGGAGGGTTCACAAACGTTATCCTGTGGATTATCTAGAGACGAGACACAGAGTGAGAACACCAATCACCTTGCATTTTCAAACGCCTATAGCTGATTAGACACTGACCTGTTTGATTTGCTCCCAGAAGAGTCTAGAGACCGAGGACCCGGAATGAAATGTGACCTCCACATGATAGGCAGCATTCAGTAACTGTGTCAGATGAGGAGAGGGAGTAAATATGCAGCAAATCCATCTCCTACCATATCAGGATGCCGTCTGTTGTTCTAACAGCTTGTGGCATGCAGAGTTGACGAAGGCCACATTTGATCAAATGTGATAAAAACAACTTTTTTAAATATTTGTAATTCTAACAATAAGTGTCTGATCCCATGTTGAACCCTTTGTTTTAGTTTAGTGCTTTTCAACAAACTTTATTTTCAGATTCCAAAGTTTCTATTGCCAGGTAGGTTGAACATAGGATGAATTTGTCTTGTTGGTTGGGGATTGGTTACACTAATGTTTATATGATTAAACACACAGTAGACAGGGACGGTGACTTGTCTGACGTGTTCCTACAACTTCAAAACCTCAAATATTCCCATAAAACAGTTTTCATATTGGTATCACTATCAGTATTATTATTAGTAGTATAAATAAGGTTCCTGCCCACCTGTTTGAGGTGATTGGAAGTGATGTTGTGGACAGAGGAATCCATGTGTGACTTCTCCAGACTGTTGAGACATCGCTCCAGAGTTCCTACGAAGCTCTCCCGGAGGTAGTCCACCGAGCTGATCAGCTTATTGGCCACGGCCTGATTCAAGCGGACCACTATCAGCTCCTGGATCTGGTGGATGCAAGATTTGAACTCCTTCGACGTAACAGGCTCTCCATTCGTTGTTACGATGACGTCTGCAGTTGAAAGAAAATAGTTTGTCACGTAAATATGTGGTGCATGTCTCCAACAGCTCAGAATGAATAGTCACATTATTGTATGAGAAAGTCTGGACGTTGAAGCAAATGGAGAAAAACTGGAATCACATCAGAGCCCCTCTTGTTGTGTTGTTGGGGGCCAGAATTAAAATAATACGGCTCAGACGTGACATTTTATTGCACCCTTTATAGAGGTTGGTGGATAATGGTTCGATAAAAGTTCAATAATAATAATAATGATAGATTGCTACAGGAAAAAGCTTATCCAGTGTTTGGGGCTGATAGCTGCGAGTCGCTGAGTGCAGGACAGTCTCTGCAGGTCTAAAGTCTCCGCAAGTCTGACGAGGTTCTAAAGACTGGAGGAATCGGCTTTGAGGTAGTCGGGCTGCTGATTAACACTGCACACGTCGGACAAGTCCGTTGTGCGTTTTGCCTCCCTCCCCCAGAGACGCATCGGCAGCATCACGGAGACAATAGCTCAAATAAAAAATTATCTGAACGGGGACCACGAGGCAGCCATCTTTTTTTTATAATAAAGAAGGAATCCCTTCTCATTAAATTGAAGATTTCGAGATAAAGAAGACACACATGGAGTCATGTTGAGTACGCCGATGTGACCCCACAGGACACGGTCACTGTGGACTATGAAAGAGAAAAACTGTTTCCACTTCCTATCATCTAAAACAAGACCAGAGAGAAGGAGTACATTGTGTCTTTTTGAAATGGATATTTCTTGTAGAATCAAAAGGTTATGATTAAGTTAAACTCACGAGTATAGAAACGCTATAATTAACAAATCAAGATAATTTAATAGATTAGATCACATTTTGGAAAACCTAATTGAATTTGAACTGAGGAAATGAATTGTGTTCACAGTAAATCAGTCCACATCTGGACTGAAGACTGTTCTTATTTACTAAAGGCTTGCATTTAATAAATAGTCTCACAGCAGCAGAATTGTATAAATATTATTTTAGATTGTAAGTAGACCGATGTTAAGAATGTGGTTGGGGAAAAGTGCAAAATAATAATGTTGAGCTTTCGTAATCTTTACAGTAATATTTTCTCCCTGTGAAACAAACATCTTACTTAACTACTTTTGTTTTTGTCGTGTTCAGTTAACTTTAAGGAATATAACCACTATTTTGATAGAAACAAGCTTGACCTTAAAAAACCCTGAACTCTTTTTATTTATTCCTCTCAACTCTTTAACAATTACAATAATCAATATGTTCCTCCAACTCTGTGTTATGAAAGTTCAAAGCTAGGAGCAAACATATTCATAACTTATACCAACTCTGATCATGTCATTATTTGCGCCACCCCTTAAAACACAACATCTTTGTAGACAATACGACACATCTGGACAAAACCTGCGTTGGGTTTTCATCCGGGCCGTTTACTCTCTAACCTGTAAACTCCAGATTGGCGGCATCCTCCAGTAACTGCTCTTTCATGCTGCCGAGCGTCTCCACAATCATCTCCTTCATCTCTTCCTGTTTGCGGTTAGCGATGGCCATCAGGGAGGTGAAGAGTTCCCCCTCTTTCTCACGGGTGTACTCCAATCTGCGGGGGGTTATCTGCAGGTCCCTCTGCATGTCAAAGGCCTGCAGGGAAGAGAAGCAGAGAAGACAGAAGTCTGAGGGGGGGGGGGGGTTGAAGGGCATACCGGGTCAGAGGAGACTCAGACCAAGCAGTGCATGCAACGCGACTAACAACTGCCATGAGTATGAAGCAGGAGATCAATCAGTCATACACATTAAAAGTGCATCATCCTCTGACCTGGTTGATGAAGAGATCCAGACAGCGACAATGAACCCCGTTGAGCAGGTTGGCAGCCTCCACCTGCTGGTTCTGAAGCACTTGGCGAGTGAAAGGCACCAGCAACCGATGCAGCCTCTCGAACGCCTCGCCCAGCACGCTCTGGGGCTTGGCCCCCATGGTGGGCGTCTGCGTCGGGGCGCCACAGGAGCAGTGTCCTACCGGGCTACTGAGAAGGCCGAGGGAGAGCAGCTGCTTGTGGAGGGCGCTCTTCTCCTTATCCCTCTCCTTTTCCCGCTCTGCCCGGCGGCCGGGTTCTGGAGAGGCGGCTGGCATCGTGTCAGGAATACGGACGAAACAGACCGGGAAGCAGAGCATCTCTTTGACCTTCCACAGCTCAGCCACATGGTCGGCGCTCAGGGAGTCCTGGTTGACGGCGTACAGGATGATGGGGACGACGGTGCGGGTGCAGTCGGCCAGGGCCTCTTCTATTGGCTGGACACTCGGACAAGGCACCACCATGACCTTTGCTTCCTAAAGACAAAGCAGAAGAAGAGAAAATATAAATATGTGGATTCATTGTCACGCTAACGGCTGTAAATACAGTAAATAATTAGGAAATATGGTTTTGTGAGAAAGACAATTTGCCAAAAACATATTTTCATATTTACACTGAGTAGAAATCCAACCATTCACACCACTAGGAGGATACCACAGGATGTAGTTGCTGAAGTTGTCCTGCAAAATCTACCACTGAAGCAAAAATGGAAGTCAAAGGAATTTAAAGCTGCTTTACTCTTTTTTGTTTGCATCCAATTACTATGCGTTATGTCAAAGGTGTCGCATGTGGCGGCTTATCCACCGCTAACTATCAGTTAATGAGCCGGACATTTTCCCCAAGAGTTTATGTGGACCAAAAACAAAACTAAAGGGTGGGTGAATATTAGGCTATTATCCACCAGGTGAAGAAACTATAGCCCCCGTTACGTAGAGAGTTCAAGGCACTTGGAGCACAGTTTGGGACAATGGACGTTCACAGATATCTAAACGGCTTCAAATGCAAAAAGAAGAGAAAACACACTTCCAGACATCACATGCTGCTTCTATTTCTGAACACCGGATGGCAAATCAATATTTGTGGTGGTCTTGGGAACGTCTGCGACAGGGCAGGAAAATGACCCAAGTAATAGGTTTTCTTAACCCTTGATAAATAACAACTTTTACAAAAATATTCCCGGGGAGGGCTGGAGAGGGAGACCGGGGCGGGGGAGGGGACAGCCTGAGAAAAGAGGGCAGAATGACCAGCAGCCACACAAAGGAGACAGTCAGTCCTGTCTCCAGGAAACAGAGCCGAGCCCGTCTGAGCAGTCGCTCCAGAACAGAGATGGCCTACAACAACAATTTGTTCACGACCAATCAAAATCAAGACAACGTATTAACGCATTTATTGCAGTCAGTTATCAAATAAAAACATCAAGAATATGTCTGTTGGCTATTTTGAAGTCACTATTTTGTTTTTATCGTGTCTGTTAATAATAACACATTTCATTTGTATAGTGCTTTAAAAGGTTACTAGAAGTATTAGAAGTACTAGTGCGAGTATGCAGTAAACAAACCAACAGTGTAGATAAAGAGTCATGTTGGTAATCAAGTGTCGTTACCTTCGCATTGAAAATGCTGAAGGTAATGTTTTGGTCGCCGTGTATTTGTATGCGTGCGTGCATGCGTGTTATTTGCGTAAGTAAAAACGTATTAAACTGAATCGCGTGGAATGATTGGTTATTATCCGGGGACCATTTGATTATATTTTGGGATCGATCAGGTCAAAGGTCAAGGTAAAAAAAAAAATCTTTTTACTATAGCACGGTCAATTTATATCCAATGTGCATGCAACTAATGCCAACATGTTCATAATTCAATGCTGAATCTTGTGATATGCGAAGGTACGCGCTCTACCGAGTGCCCCTTCTAGTTAGCATATGTTAAGGGTGAGTGGTAATATAACAGGCCATTGTTCACAATATACTTGCTTATGTGAATTCATTGAGCAATAAACATAACCGATTATGTAGTACAATAGTTTTCTAAACACGGTGCTAGCGTATCACCCTTTTTGTCCCCCGGTGTTTAAGTTAGGGTGGGAAGCATCGGGTTAACCCTCGGTGAAGAGAAGGATAATTAGCAAGTTGGCCAGGAAGACAGGTTGCTGTGATTTTGGCACGAGTGTGAGAATACCGCAGGGAGAAGACAGATTCTGTGCCTTTGTGTACTCCAATTTAAACACGTTAATACATTATTCATTCAGCAGAACCCGAGGAGGAGTGGCACGCTGCTTTAGTTTGCGACAAACCCATGTTCACCAATATCAAAATGATAGGTGAATATCAACATTAGTTGTAGATCATTTCATTTGAGCATGGAAATACATGACAATTGGCCTCTCTGTCGCGTATATGTGATAATGTCTGTATTATTAATACGAACAATAACGCCTCCAACGTCCTCGCAAGTGTGACCGACTTTGACCCCAAAAGGGGCCGCAGAGCCCACGCCTCGCAGTCACGTGTGAAGATGAACAATGCAAAATGATTGGCTTTACTTCCAGCACTAATAATTTCCTTGCAGGCGTTCATCTATTATACTTTTGTGTCTCTATAATAAGACTGGGGGATGCAGCAGTGAAAAGGGGGTTTTAGATGTATATTAGGGCAACAATAACAACATATTACTTGAGGATCGCAAACAGATAAGACAGTAATGCAAATTCCATACCAGAGGTTTTTACCAAACAATGTCTAAATATTCAGTCACGCATTTAAATACAATAACAATAATCACACATTCATTTTAACTAATAGGAATGTTCACAAATGAAATGTTTCCACAACCCCATTAAGACAAGCTGACTGGTGTGCTTTCGCCACAGAGACATGTTCGTAAAGGATTCATTATTCTTTTAAAAAAGTGTCAACGGGTCTTTTCCACAGCACAGCTCACACAAACCACACGTACAACACAAGTACTTTTCTTACTATTAAAAACACAAGAACGTTTTTTTCCCCAACAACGTGAACAAGCAGTGACACAGAATTCAGGTGAAAACATATCAACTTCATCACTTTGCTTTGGGATTTATTTTTACCATGACCGAGTCATGTGAAACGCACCAGACCAGTGGCATTACGTAAGGGGGCTGGGGCGGGTGGGCCGCCCGAGGCAGAGCGAGGCCTCGCTGCTGAGCCGTGGCCTGAAGGATTAGAGACTAATTTCCACGTGTCACACATGATAGGGAAGGACTACAATCCTCACACCATGATGGATCAATTCTCTCCCACAAGAAATTGTGATTTTCAGGTCACGCTGGCTGAATGCCAGCACCGGGTCCCTTTGTCCAACAGGGTTTCCTTTTCTTTTCAACGTAACCACAGTAACCTGGAAATCTGCTTTTGTGCTAAAAACCTGAGTGGGAAAAGTGTGACTGGAAATTAAAGTATTTCTGAAAAGTAGCACAAATCAGGTAAAGTATAAGACCAAACAACTCAGAAAATAATCAGCTCTCCCAAGTAATCCATTTGTGAGCTAAACCATGTGTGAACACTGGGGCTAGTTCAGGCCAGAGACACGGAGGAAAAAAAACAATCCATCTTTCCTTTTCTTTAGTCCAAAAAGAGGAAATACCACCACACAAAACAAAAGGTTGAAATCAATTAAAATCACTAAAGGATATGCATGACCGAAAAAATCAGAACCTTTCTTGATAGTATTCCTTAAACTGTGACAAACCATGTTATTATTTTAAACCCAAATGGGAATTATCTAAAGTCAATTAATCAATTTTTATCAAAAGATATTTACAGACACGTTCAAAGACACAAGCAAAGACTTCAGGTCCACTTGGAGTTTCCTCTCCAAGTACGCGCGCCATGATTGAAATAACTGAACCCTATGAAGTAGGGGTTTCACGATACCAAAAATTCAGTAGTCGATACCGATACCAGTAAAATAACACGATTCTCGATACCAATTTCGATACCACGGTAAAAAAAAAAAGATTCCATGTACAATATATGTTAAATATTTGAAAAATAGCAAGACATAAAAAACGTGCAACAGAGCATATCACAACATAATAAAGTACAATTTTTTGGAAGCCTACGCAAGGTACCTTATGTATGGCTTCATTTAGCTGGGTTAGCACATCCTGAATTAATATTTCACTTTTCTTTGTGGCAGATGATGCTGACATGCGTATTTGCTTTATCTGATCACAAAGCTCTTGTTTTGGTTTTCCATCAAGTAATGTTTCAGCAACGACACTTTGACAAGCCCTCCATCAGTAAATGGCTTTTTGTGTTGCCCCAAAATCCAACAACTCTGAGGGAACACGTAAGGTTACAAAAATATATATATACCTCTCCACTTGACAGCTTGCTAGCTAACGTTAGCTTCCGAGGAGCGCAGCGCGAGCCCCCATCAGCTCCAGAAGAGGCGGTACTTGCGGTACTTTCGGTACTTCAAAAAAATAGGTATCGTCGGTATTTTGATATTGAGTACCGTAAGGTACCGTAAGTATCGGTTCTCGTGACATCCCTACTATGAACACTGCTGATTGGTCGGCAGAGATATCCTCTCTTCTGGCCTAAGGGTGTGTACACTTTTTTTTTTTTAAGTACCTACCATGTCAAATCTTAGAACACTTATGTGTATTCAACTTACTTCAGAATGTAATACCACGGGTGCCCTGTTTCATATTAGAAACACTCTTTCCCAGAGGGCTTTCCAGAGCATTCTTCCAAAAAAAAAACACAACTCCCACTTTCAATCCAAGCGCTTTAAGAAAAATGCAGCAGTAAGCAACAAGTCCACGATGCCTAATATTACTATAAATGTTTGGAAACCTAAATGTAAAGTTTTATGACGAACGGGAAAAGCAATGAGTGCTATGCAAATGATATATCAAACTCTTTATTTAGACCGAGTGGACACTGCATAGAAAGTAGATCCAGAAGGTTTCACACAGAACCCGCTGCCTGTGATGAGAAGCCTACCTGTAGGAGTGGGTGGTGGAGGGTGATCTCCAGCTCTGCTAGCCTGTGGGCCGGATCCTCACATTCCTCATGGATCTCCAGGTCTTCCCGGGGTACCGTGTCCCAGCGCCCACAGTTAGCCGCCAGCTGGTGCACCAGCTCATACTGGCCCGGCAGTGCCAGGCTGAGCCGCGTCTGTCTCCCGTGGGTGAAGCACAGCTTCCGCCTCTTGCAGACAGTACCCTGGACTCCTTCACAAGCCTCTCCAGCCTCCGGGCCCAGGGGCAGCAACCTCTCCCCCAGAAGGCAGTTGAGCAGCTGGTAGCGGGCGGCACAGTCCTGGCCGAGCACCAGGATGTACGGGGCAGCGCCCACGGTGTTACTCAGGAACTCCTCCTCATGGCTGGGGAAAGAGATGCAGCTGAGCTGGCCTGAGGAACCAGACAGAACACAGAGAGGTGCATGATGTTGGGACGTGGGACTTTTCAGGAACCTTTAGCAGCCCTGTTTACTGACCTTTATCAACATTGAAAGCAGAGATGGAGTATTTAATGACACACTTTCTGTTACATCAGCAGTATTTCCAGAATACATTCAAGAGCCTTGTTCAATGCAAGAGAAGTACTTATTTCACACTATTTTGATATTATGCCTTGGGCTATTATTTTCCAATCCAGCACTAAGATGTTGAGCGCACACAAACACAAAAACACAGAAGAACCAATTCAACTGTATTATTGAGGGTATCAGATATAGGCCTAATTCTCATTGATGCTGAGTCACAGTCTAAAACAGTTATATAACAAAACAGAGTGCAGCCGTAGCCTGTTTCAAGTGCTTTTTTTCCCCCTAACGTTTGGCTTTACTGTAACCGTTAATCTAACCGACCATTCCCCTACTAGTATTCACCCCTTGACCTAACATGACACATTAAAGCCTATTGTTTCAGACGGACCGGTGCTGAGCATTTGACCGCATGACCTCTGCACAGCGGATCGACTAAACAGGCAGTCAATGCATACCTATACACAACCTCTACCAAAATATTAGATCAAGCACTATTAAATGATGTCGCTGCATCATGTGATGTACATTTGCAAGATGAATCTAAAATAGCCAGTGTTTAGCTTTACCCATGAAAGGCAGCAATGTGATTTTTCTGTTGATTAGTCTTTATCTGAACCCTTTTCATTTAGCATGTTGATCATCTCTGTACACATCACACCGGCTCTGAAGAAAGATACTCCTGCAGATGGACCCATTACATGTCATACCATGAGTCTTGTGCATTAAACGGTGTCCATGACATCTTAGGATATATGGAGGCATTTTATAAAGCATTTATCTTGGGGTGGAGGAAATAAAAAATGTGTATCCAAAATCAAAAAGGGGGTGGGTATATGATCAATTCAAAGTTGGACTCAATACTTGGTTTTAATGCATACTTAACCAGTCTAAAGAACTCACACAAGGAGCACATAATGTAAAATAGAAGAATGTGTGTGTGAGTGTGTGTGTGTGTGTGTGTCTTTTCCAGGCTCTTGGCCAGCTACAGTGAAGAAATCTCAGCATATTTGGAGCACTTAGTCTACTCATGCTTTTAAGAAGGGGGTTTAATCCCTTTAGTTTTCCCAAAAACCCGAATGAATATATGTTGCTTGTCTCTTTGCTCTGAAGCAATATCTTGGCAGCAGAAACGTCATAGCCTTTCTTTTAGACAGTCAGAAGTGCGACCTGGGACGCGTTAGACGCGCCGCGGTGACATGTGGCTGCAGCGCGTGTTCAAACCTACCTGCCTCAAACGAAGCTGAGTCCGAGCTCACGGTGGATGCACACACATTGCTGTAGTTTTGCCTTATTTCCCTGAAGAATGCGTTGGTCTCCTTTAAGTTCTTCTTCAGCTGAATGGTGTGCTTGTTGTAGCTGTTAAATATCCTCGTCAGTTCCCGGGCTAAAGGTGTCGTTTTCTGTTGTTGTACGTTTCCCTCCATGGTCAGCAGTCCTCTCCCGGTGTGGTTCTCACGGCTCAGCGGCCGCTTTGACCCACAATGTAACGTCTTAGTTAAGCTGCTCAACTGTCCTGTTACACACCTTTTTTTCCTTGAGTGCTAGTTAGTCAAGTTTGTTCACCCATCTGCGTTAAATAGTTCACTTATAGTTGACCGCCTGTAGTGGTGTGCGTGTCCGTGAGCTCGGGCCAGGCAGCTGGATGTAGTTGTTATGATGTTGACGCGGCGCTAGCTTGATGTCGTGCCTCGCGCGCAAGAAAACTGAACGGTTGTATTCAGTTGACTCGAAGACAGATTTTAACGGTTAGCTAACAAAGTGAACACTGTTTCGGCATATTTCTTGTTAATACCAACTCTGTGTCTGATAACAGGCTGTCAACAACAACACTGAAGACAACACCACAATGATGCGCTTCGGACTAACGTGCTAAATGATGTGTGTTGGTCGAGCTGGCTGTTGTCCAGATAACGTCCGCGCCGCTAGCCAGAAGGCAGCTCCTGTCCGTCCTCGCCTCGGGCTGCCTCCTCCACACACATCGCAGTTACCTCCACCATACAGCTCCGTGTTTAAAGCGAGAAGCGGCGTTGACAGTTGCCGCTGAAAGAGCGCGTCAAGAACCGTGGTCGTTTCCTCGATGCGGCTCCGTGGGGGAAAGCTCTTCCTAAACGGTGTCGGGCCCCCCGGACATCTCCCTGGAGAGAGCGCCGGCGACACAACACGATACACTTTGTTGATGAGGAAGAGGAGGAGAGGCGGTGGTGTGGGGCGAGGTGTGTCCAGTCCGGCCCAACTCGCTTAGCAGAGGCTAAGCAATCAAATCAATGCAAAACAGAAAGTCGACACAACCAAAGTTTAGGGAGAGGAAAGGGCGGGGCTCGGGATGACGCATTGCAGTCTGGGAAATGTAGGAATATTGGTATTGACTCATCAGTAGCTGGCTACTGTCCAGTACGTTGTTGGGTACTTCCTGTATTTCAGGAAGCGTTATTTCTCATGGCAAATAAATTACAATAGAGCTCATTTGGAAAAACTTGTTTTCTGACAATTACAGTTTATGATTGGATTAGATTCAATGATATTCATCGCACACACAGTACCAGAATAAACATATGCAGTTCAGCCCCAAACCAAACAGTAGCACAGTCACATTTAGAGATGTTCAATGTTACGTGTATGTATAGAATGGATAATAGACTAATCTCCTCTAGTAATAGAAAGGGATATGTATGTCATATATACAAAATAAACAAACTATGTAAAAATATGAAGGCAGGTATGATGGTGGTCAATATGTATATAGCTTATATGATCAGGATGAAGTATAGGCCTACAGTAGGATGTTTATGTACAATGTAAAAGAGACAATATATACAACTGAACATTGTCAGTGTTAATTGCCATTCTACAATCAGTTAGGTAGATAACTAGGAGGTGCAGATACAGCAGGAAATAAGTATCAACATCAAACTCTAACTTATTATCTCATGATTCTGATTTTAAACATGAATACCAGTTTACTTGTCCCAGAGAGAGTACCATTCAGCATGGGAAAACAATAATAATGTCAGTAAATGTCTTCCATCATAAATCTTAGGGGACAAAGAATACTAGTTTTAGGAAGTCTAATGTAACTAATTAGTTCCTGCAATGACTAATTTGTTAGTAGATATTATTAAATGTTGTGGAACATGTATGCAAAAGGAACAATAACCCTCCATCGTGTTGGTTACATCATCAGCATGTCAATGTGATTTCTATGGCTAAGTGAGTTCATAAGAAGACTGTCTGACACAAGACTGATCATGTACACTAGAGGAAATCTAGAGCTTGTTTCCCTTGCAGAATAAAGTATATTGTTAATCCACTTCACTTTAGCAATTTTTCTAAAAGGATCCAGGTTCCCCCAGCAGTCTGTGTTAAAAAGTACATTTGTATCAATAAAACAAATACACTGTGTCAATTACCCCCTCTCATTTTAGATTTAGACCAATAGGAGCTCTGATATAATTGTGACTCACAGCAACAAATTCATAATTTTCAGCTTTTGACTGGTAACAATAAGGATTGATCAGGACTATGCCAGCCTTTCTATTGTTTATTTCCTGAAATGTTTTAAGATCTATTTCTTTAGTTTTAGTTTTTAAATGCTGTCAAGTTGGATCCAAATGTAATTTGAATGCAATCACCCTCTGTTTAACAGTATATCAGTGGTATTACCTAATTTTATCTTAATCAAATTGCATTGTGTTTCTGTCAAACAATATGAAACGGGTCTGAAGTTATTTTCAATAGTCATTGATTTCATGTTTCTCCTAGCCTAGGTACTATTCATTTTTTAAATCATATCTCAAAAGAAGTGTGAATTACATTTCAGCAGTCAACTAAGTATTACATCTGCTCATCCTGTTCTAACCGAGGAACACTCACCAGCTAAGTCTGAACTAATATTGCAGTCTAAATAGGATCTTAATTGCTGAACATACTAGAATGTGCTCATTATTAGTATGCAGTTGAAAGGCCCACTTGGCACAGACACTGGCTGTTTCAGGATTCCTGGCAACCCACATCCAGTTATTGGTGAATGTATGCTGACCTCTAGTGGCCTACATCTGTAATGACACTAATAATGCTATTTTCTCAAATGCATTTCTCTGAGTTTACCAGAATTCCCATTTAGGTCCAATTGTATGAATGGTTGAAGACCCAAACAAATATTCTAGCTCCATGAAATCCGCTAGAATTTAATATGTGTATCTCTACAACCCATAGTCCAAAAAATAACCCAAGCCTTTTATTATAGTCGACAAACATGTGGATACATGCTCTATTTGTTAACAGAGAGTTGGTTGTCTGTGCAAACTCAATTATATAATGTGAAGTCACATGATGATACCAATAATCTCTCTGACATTGCATGCAACTAACTGTGTTATTCCAGCCGCTCTTAATCAGGTAGATATACAGTTAGGTTGGGGAAAAAAGCTCCTTCTCATTAATCAGTATGTTCTTCAAGTAGATAATTGAGGAAAAAGATCTCAGTAATTCAATAAAGTGTAAACTGTTCAATTATCAGTAAATACATTCACAATGAAAGAATGATCAAACACATGGTATTATTGATCTCAGCAGCATAGTTGTCTCTTTGGTTTACTGTCATTCTGTGTTATATTTAGTGGGGGATCTTTTAGTTGACTAAATAAAAGTAGCAATACTGCCATTTAAAAATACTAGTAAGTTAAGGTCCTGCTTTAAAAATGCCTCTTAAGTAGAGCCAGGCTAAGCATGCACAACTTAATATATCAACAATGCAGGTATTCACAATGCAAAATAATTGCCCTTTAAAATGTTATTATAATATATCCCAAATGTTATTATAATATATCACAATGCATTTATGTTTTACAATTTCATATAGGATTACTTTTGGGTATTTTTATTTTTTATTTGTTTTCTATTTATTTACCAAATTTACCTGTAGTAACGAAAGCTGTCAAATGAATATAGTAGAGTGAAACGTTGTATTTCCCTCTGAATTTTCCTAGAGTAAAGTACAAATGTATACAAGTAGTACGAGTACCCCTAATCTCCAAATACTGTACATTAATGTATGCTACTAAATTACAGGACACCATTATACTACATATTGCAGAGCTGTATAAAATACATTTGCCCCACTCTTCATTTTGTGGTGCGCTTGTTGTAAATGTCCGAGCACACCGATTTTAACCACAGTCACACAAAAAGCTGAGATCTGCAATATGTGTTTTAACTTATTTAACGTTATTTAGTATTTGGCTCATAAACTAATAAATAAAACCTAAATTGCAAGTACTGGTTTAGACATTAACAAGAAAGTAACAATATAAGAAAAAGACCTCAATTCATGCGCTTACACTCTCCGGCGCCGTCTGGTATCTCAAATCAAGCGCTCCTCTGTGTACCTGGAACGCCCCTCGCCTATTTGACGTGTGGGCTGCAGGCTGAGCTCAGAGCGCCGCTAGTGTCGCAGCGCGTTGTTACTTGTTGCTGGAAGCTCTCAGCGCTCCGGTCGAGTTAAACACACACGCGTTAGCTTTCGGTCTTAAACATCTAGTTGTACTAATCTGCTGCACAGCCGGAGTCAGCTCATATTCACACGTGTATGTGAATTGCACCTGAGCACAGTTGGGAGCAACTTGCTCCAACAACAACACCGGAGGTCCGCGCGGAGGAATGCGCTTCATCTGAGAACATACGCCAAGAGAGACAACAACGGTGTGTCAGGATGCAGAGCTTACATGTTGACCCTCTCCCGTCAAGCCGACGGCCGTCTGTTGGGGCAGTTTCACTGGGTGAAAATCCTCCCGTTGGGAAAGCCCCGTCCCAGGTGACCGTGAAGAGACAAGCCGTGAAGAGACACCACCACAAACACAACCTGAAGCACAGGTACGAGTTCCTGGAGACGCTCGGGAAAGGAACCTATGGCAAAGTGAAGAAGGCCAAGGAACGATCCGGCCGACTGGTAAGGACCGAAACCAACATTCCTTTATCACTTTTTACTTGTGAGCCAAGTGCAATGCTAGGTCAACTGTGCCCACATCTGTGTTGGCTCTATCTACCCGCCACCTGTTGTTTAGAGATAAACGGCTATTTTTAGAAGACCGTCTGCACACAGGTAGTCCGCATATGTGGTTTTAATTAGGGCTTAGCTTTCAGGATTGGCCTCAAACGTGTCCCTGTAAGGAATTGATGACTAAATTGTAAACTAATACAAAAGGCCAGTTTGTCTGTTGCTGCTGTATTGGTTGGCAAAGCAGCACACATGAGACATCAGTTTGTTTTAGGTTACTCATGTCTTTCTGTCTTCTGAACATTGCGTCCAGTCAAATCACTGAATAAGTGTTAATGTCTTGTGAAATGCAATCCATTTACACTAATCTACATATTATATCACCGTCTGTCTCAGGAAGTGCGAGTATCACTTTGCTAATTAGGTTTGAAAGTTCACAGTCCTCTGTGTAAATTAAATATTCATTTGATCTAACACTTAACTGTATCTAATTATAAGTATGTTCTCACCAGTTACCAATGCTTCCCCTTTGGCAAACCTTATATCTGAGCAAGTATTATAGTAGATCATTTGGCAAAACAATCGATACTTAAATGAGAACATTCTACAAAAATTGAAGCCACAATTGATTCCTCTGCACAAACAACGTTTTTACAACGTCACCTCCTATTGGCTTAAAAGGAAGTATGCTGAGGTGTTTCTTTGGAAAGACTTAGTGACTTAATCTAAGCAGGAAGTTTAAAACAGGAAAGTTAGGTTACTGCCTTTCTTTGGTGGAGAGAGAGGAGGAAACCACAACTAGCCTTTCAGGTGGATTCCTGTTTCCTGTGATCTAAAGGAGAAATGGGAGGTATCGAAAGTAAACTAACAGACTGCAGATAAACATTTAAAAAGAAGTAGCTACAATGCCTTCCTACCTTTTTTAAATGGCCGTAAAGTTGAATCAACAACTTTCTAAAGCAGTTTTTACAAACAAGAAATCCTATAACCTTCTCAAAGGTTAACTGTAGGGCTCTGGCATTAGATTGCATTCAGTTTACCAATTTGTATTTACTAAACTGTACGTTTTTCTACATAATACAAACTGTGTTCTCCACCAGCTTTCTTTTGTTTTGTTTCCATAACATCGTGTATTCAACATTTAAGAGAGAAACTAAAAGCCAGTTGTTGGAAAAAAAAAAACTCACACTCGAGTGTAACTGCATTTTGTTGCAGGTGCAGGTAGATCATGCTCTCAGAAATAGTGACCCGTCAAAAACACAAACGCATTTACTTTGGCCGAGTGAACTCCCTTTGTCGTGTCATTAAGGTTAGCTCAACTGCCAAGTCTTGTTTACCAGAAATGCTCTTTAAGAGGTCATGGATGTTATGAGTAAAAGTTAATTGGAAGTCACGGAAGTTGTTCAGGAATTCCCCTTCTGTACCTGCAGTAAACAAGTTCAGCCTTGTTTTCCACACGCCCATCGTTGCTCTGACACGGTCTGGTGGACGGCTTTCCAAGGGTATGCGTTTGTGTCTGAATATCATCCCTGCAGGCGTCTTCCTGGTCATCATGCCTCAAACCCATATTCAAACATCAAAATACGAATGAGCCCAAATGTATGTCTTGAATTCAGTTCAGCTCAAACGGCCGTGCCATACAATGGAGATGAGACAAACATTCATGTGCTTGTTTTTATCTACCTGCCTGTTAGCATTGACAGCACAATGGACAAAGATATGTCACTTGACACAGGGAGTGACCCGACACAAAGGATGGCTTCATCTTGCGTGCGTTGTGGCACCACAGCTGTTCCCATTATCTACATGCATAGGGTTGATTACATACCCATTAAGGTGGGTGGTTTCAGCGCACAGTGCTTGACATGCATGTTGTGTGTATTCACCACCATGGAGCCATTACTCAGGTTGTGATGAAAGTCATTCCTATCTTCTAATTAGTGAGTTTCAACCTTGTGATTCAGGTTGCACCGTTTAAAAATGAAGACATGTCATAGCTAGTGAAGACTTGCGTAACATTTAAATGTATTCATCCTGATTAACAATCTCTTGGTCTATAACATACCCAATTAAAAGCTGATGTATATTAAATCACAAAGGCCAGTCATAAACTCCTTATAATCGAGTCCCTCTACGGATTTTCTGACAACCAACCAATTCATTGTTTAAGCTCTAATGTGTAGCTGCTGTTTCAAAGCTAACTAATGCTTTTCATGCAGCTTAGAATGACTGGGAAATATCCACTTAAAATAGCGTAATATTGTTTGGTCAATTAGGTTAACAATATTGACATGTTTGGTAAGTTAAAGTATATTGTGTTATTTTTGTGGAATGTAATATGTCAAGTTAAATGTAAGACGATTCCATTTGAGCACTTTTGCTTTTCACTCCAAACGGGTCCCACATAAGTGAGCTGGTTCAGGTAGTTATGCAACATTATCACCTGAAAGAGGAACTTGAGGTTAAATATGAGATATGTCAATCCGGTGCCTCTTGCGTGGAACAAGCTGAGTAAAAGGGCTGTGCACGCAACAACAGATAACCGCACAGGGGTGTGAACTCATCACGAGTGTGAGCTCAGCCCGGCTGACAGCTATGCAAACAAACGCAGGAAGCCACACTACCCAGAATCGGGGAAAAGGTCTGGAGCGTGAATACAGCGCTGACCCGGAGGAGCATCGCGGCCAGACGGTGACTCATGACGCAAGACGCTTGTCTGTGGAAACTGATACGACGGCACGCCATTTTACTCACTTCCCCTGTGTCTGTAGCCTTGAGGGGTGGAGAGGAGACAAGGACGCCCCGCCACCTCGCGCCCATCGGGTGCCTCATGGCACCCTTCAGCTTGGGGTGGACTGATGACGCACTCTGCGCACAGAGGAATCTCAGGCATCTGAGTTTAGACAAACGCAACACAGCGACGTGTATTTAGACTTGTTCGAAGCTTGTATGTGAAAAGTCCTCAACAGATGGTATTCACATTTAAATTGACTTTTCCCTCAAGTCTCAGAGAAATACCAGCAGACAATATATTTCTTAACGGCAGAACAGACCAGCGATTTCCTCGGTCTCGTTAGAAACAACATGGCAGAGGCTTCGCTGGCCATTGTTACTCTCCCAATAGGACGAGCTTCAGAGGGACAGAAACTCATATAAACTTTGTTCTTTTTTGTGCACTTGTTCTGCTCAAAGATGTAATATAGTATATGTATTTACTGAAGCAGCGCAGTTACTGATCAATTTATTAATGTGTTGTCACTAAAGCAAGTCTATGTAACTCTTGAAATGATAAGCACCTTCTTACAAATGTAAAGTTGTATCATAGCTGGGGGAAAATACACCATTTCTATCCACCCGTTGGTTTTGCTGCCGCCGCCTCCCTTGGTCTTGTATCACCACGGCTTATGGAGGCTGATGTTGGAAAACTGTGGAAAATAACTGACATTAGAGTCGGTTGAGTACTTAAGACTCATCTCAACTTGTTCTCCTGTTCCTTTGTGTTTTTTTTTTTTTATTTTTATTTTTTTTTATATTTACCATTTTCCTGCAATTGTCCCTTAAGGCCACAGCAGCTACTGTTCATCAAAAGTTACTCTTGCTTTAAAGTAACTATTTGATTCTCTTAGCAACTGTCAAGCTGTATTGTTTTATTGATTAGTCTCTGGAAGCAATCTCACTTTTCTAAAAAAGCAATATTCTGAAAGTCAAACTCTTTTATTTCTTCTGTTTTCAGGTTGCGATAAAGTCGATCAGAAAGGAGAAGATAAAGGACGAGCAAGACCTGGTTCATATCCGCAGAGAAATCGAAATCATGTCCACCCTGTGCCATCCGCACATCATCACCATATATGAAGGTACACTATTCAAAATGTTGCGTTTGGGTTTATTTTCATCGTCGGCCTTTCAGAGCTGACTCGATCTCCTCCATGCAAAGTGAAACGTGACACCTGGAGAGAGACGACACCCAATCAGCCTGTTTGGAGATTCAGAGCATGGTCACCCACGTCTTTAGTGCTGAAGAACCCCGTATTGTTACACAAGCGCTGACGTACCCCGCGAGCGCTGCATCAAAAGGTGCAGGGCCTCGTGTCCCTCACGCCTGATGAGATGGTCATCGGTCAGCGTTTGTCCACCTCAGTGCATGTTTGCAATACGGTCATCATGGGGCCCCGTTTATTCAGCTCTAATCGGAGTAAACGAGGAGTTTACGGGAAGATCTATAATCGTTTTTTCAAAGCAGGCACTGTCGAGATTATCTAGTGTAGCTCCCTTTTGGCTGATGCGTTGGATAAGAAACCTTTTAATAAAAATGTCTCGTGTTTTTTTGTCTTGCAGTATTTGAGAACAAGGACAAAATAGTGATTGTGATGGAGTACGCCAGCCGAGGAGACCTGTACGACTACATCTGTGACAAGAAGAACATCTCTGAACGGGAGGCCAGGCACTTCTTCAGGCAGATAGTATCAGCTGTGCACTACTGCCACCAGGTAAGGCAGTCTGTCTGTCCAACACCTTCACACACACGATACCAAGCTGTTTATTGGAGCCCTATTCACGCATGGCTGCTACGTCAGGGCTAATGACGCAGAGTCCACTCGGACTAGTCGCCCCACTCGTTGTTTTCCCAGAGCGCCAGCACCCCTAAAGTAACAGAATGGGCATTATTCCCAGAGCCTGCTGGTCTGAACAGGGAGGCTGTGAGAATGATGAGGGGGAGATGAACAGTTGGTCTGCAGAGAGCTAGCGTCAGGGCTAAAGGCCAGCCGGCCCAACACACACACACACACACACACACACACACACACACTCGTAATGAGGGTGTGATGGGATAGAAGGGATCTACACACACAAAGCATTGTTTGCTGGGTAATTACAAACATTTACAGCACGCTGTTTTAGTGTGGCCGTTCAGCGCGATGCAGATCCTTTTTAAAATGTTTGCTGGGCTGTATTTACAGAGTGACTTGCCCTGCCCTGATCTGTGTTAACCATCTGGGGTTTTCTTAATTGCTGATGTCTCGTTAAATATTTAATTTTCCACGTTGACAACAATCAGAAAGGTCATTGGAAAAACTGAATGACTCAGTCAATAATTTAAAAAACTACAGTTTCTTCATGACTACGTCATTACAATAAATACATGCTACATAACACAACCTAGAAACACTGTCTGTTGCTACAAGTGGTGTTAATATGTAATGGTTGACCTGCATGAGAACTCAAAGGCATGCCCCCCTGCTGAGAGGAGGACAATGAGGCAGGCGCACTAGAAACAAACTTCCCTCGGAAAAGACCGTGTTCGGACCCTGTGAAGACTAATCCTTTTATAATAGATATAGACTACGTCCAGTAGACTGATGTGCCTGTAATTATATAATTGTTATGCTTAATAATAATTAGATTTTTTTCTCCCTGTCAGAATGGAATAGTACACCGGGACCTGAAACTGGAAAATATTTTACTAGATGGCAACGGCAATGTGAAGGTATGCATCGCACACGCACACGCACACGCACACACACACGTACACACACAGAGGCATTTTAGGGTATTTCATATTTGTATGGTTTGGATTATAAATGGCAGCAGATGGTGGTTGTTTCAAAAGGTAATTAAAAGTAATATGTATACAACAGAAGATTGATTTGCTTCTTGCACGAGCAAGTTGTTTCAGCATTCAGTCTCTAAACTCACGCTGACTATTCATAACGGTGACTTGTAGAGATGCAGATGGTTGTTTCTTCTCTGCAGTAATCTGATGATACAACAGATCCGACTGTTGCTCAGCTTGACTTACGCTTGTTGTTCTTGCAGATCGCAGACTTTGGGCTGTCCAACCTCTTCCATGGTGATAAGTACCTCCAAACCTTCTGTGGGAGCCCTCTGTACGCGTCCCCTGAGATAGTCAATGGCCGGCCATACCGCGGGCCAGAGGTGGACACGTGGTCTCTTGGTGTGCTGTTGTACACAATGGTTCATGGTACTATGCCATTTGATGGAAACAACCACAGGGCATTGGTCCAACAGATCAGCACTGGAAACTATCGTAAACCCATCAATCCCTCTGGTGAGGCTTTCAGCGCAACTATTTTTTGACTCGTCATTTTATCGTCTGTAGTTTGCCACTTATGTAATGATGTATGTTTTTCCTCTCTCTCAGATGCATGTGGACTCATCCGATGGATGCTGATGGTGAATCCTGACCGTAGAGCCACAATAGAGGAGATTGCAGGACACTGGTGGCTTAACTGGGGCTACCAGCAGCCATTACTGGTGGAGGCCAAGAGCAGTCCAGTGGAGCAGACCACTCCCCCGGCCTCTCCAACATCGCATTCTGGCGGGCTGGCCTTCGTCGGCAGTTGGCTGCGCCGTACATCCAGGCCTCTACTTGAGAACGGCTCCAAGATGCGCTGCCTGCTCCGCTCGCAGGGCGGTGGAGGGGACGTAGTCCGGCAGCGCTCTCTGCGAAGGTCGCGAAAGGAAAACGACGTCTCCCAGACCAACCATGAAGTAAGCACCGACGGCCGCCCCTCCAAGGGGATTCTGAAGAGACGCAACAGCGTGAAACAGAAGCCAGCGAGCGAAGTCCCGGCTGTAGCTTCAGTGGAGCCACTCAACATTCTGGGTTTGCCTCCACCAGCTGATGCGCCTTCTGCTGCTCTGCTGCCTCGCAAAGGTATCCTTAAGAAGCGAAGCGAGCAGGAGTCGGGGTACTACTCCTCCTCTCCCGAGAACAGCGACTCTGGCTGGGCTCTACGGAATAGAGAGTGCCCTTCAGCGCCGACTCACAAAGGCATTTTGAAGCGCAATGGAAAGTTCTCCTCGGGGAGGCAGCAGGAGTTTGGCTCTCTGGACCAGCTGGCAGCGTCTTTGCCCTGCGGCGGCGTTGTCGGCTCGCGGCCGAGCGGGGCCATCAGCGAGGACAGCATTCTGTCTTCTGAGTCCTTTGACCAGCTGGACCTGCCGGACCGTGTAGGATCTCCAGCACGAATGAATAAACCAGCCAAGTCTAGCATGAGAGGATGTGTGTCTGCGGACAACCTGCTGGACATCGCGGAAGACGGGATCCTGGGTGACGGGTCGCTCAGGCCCTGGAACTGCTACAGGTCAGGAGTGGCCGACAGCTCCTTCTCTATCACAGACTGTGATAACGTGACCGAGGCCTACAAGCAGGCCATGGTTACACGAGGCTCTGCAGCCAGCTGAAGAGCTTTACTGGTGAAGGACACACGCTTAAGACTGCTAAACTATTGAAGACTTGTTTGCCAAAGTGCATTCGGTGACACAACCAGCACACTGTCGTGATCATCATTTTGGCGAACTTCAGGAACAGCACAGTACCAAAAAAGCAGAAGGATTCTTATTTTAAAAGATTGTATTTTAGGTGATATGTATTTGTATAGTTTGAGAAACTGGCTAAAAATAACCAGTCTTTTACAAAATGATGCAGCAGTTTAGAATAACCATTTCAGAGATCCTCAGGAGAAGGAAGAGAGCTTCTGTGGGCGAATCGGGAGCTCTTAATTTCCAAGCCTATTATCAAAAGTAATTAATTAATTAATTAAAGCAAAAAGTCACCCTGAAACCAAAAGCGGCAATATCAAAGTTGTGAAATGTTTGTTTAAGATATTTCTCAGTGGCAGTAAACCAAACTGACATTAACAGGTACAATAAGACTACTGTTTGAACAGCCATAAAGTCGGTGTCTTTTATTGTTGACGGGAGAGTTTGACAAAGTGAAACTTAACGTCTCTTTAAGATTCTAGCGGTGTGAAAGCTGATCATCTGTCAACGTATCTATGAGAACAGTAATAACGCACAGGTAAATGTTGGAATGGGTTTACTCAAGCTTTATTGTGCTTCAGGATGTGGGGGAAATGATATTTTATGAATACCAAAGAGTAGGTTTGCCAATGTCAGGTTTTTTTTGTTTCTTTATTTAAAAGAAAAAGCAAGTGCCAAGAGAATCTTTGTTTGTATCCGGGACTTAAGCGCCTTTTTATTTTCTTGTTGTTACTTGAAATGACTCATTCTTCGGTTGGATAATAACTTTAATAACAATCGTGACCTGACGCATCGAGCGCAACCAGTAGAACCTGCTTTAGCGCCCGAGCCTGCGCTTATGCTCGCGGACAGTGGCCCTCACCTGTGTGCAAGTGGCAGTTTTACAGGTGGAACTCGTTAGGCTTTTTTTTAAGTCGGCTTTAAATTTGGAAAACAGTGATGTGTGTTTGAAAGTGAACAATGCGCCCCAGCTAACTCCTGCACACTGTGTATAATATGTAACCGTACTACTGAATTTACAAGTTCAGTCATGGAGCTCATGTATTAAAATATCAATACACCTCAGGTGGGACAATATTTCACATTTAACTGTTAAAAAAGCCCTAGGCTTAATCCTGGTGACCTTAAACGACCAAACCTAAATAACAGGTTTAAAAGTAGAATCATTCATGTTAATAATAATCATTTAGTTTTACAAGATATCTGGTTCCTACTCCTGCTTTATGAAATACCCAGTGGTAATCAGATTTCTGTGTGAAATGTCTGCACACTGGAGTTTCTTGACTGGATTGTTAGGCTGGCATTAAAGTGGAACATCAAGCCAGAGTTTGAGCACCGTTTCATCGCACCATCCAAACCAGTCGGCAGGTTTTGAGTTCTTGTAATGAAAGTTACAAGAAGGTGGTCCGAGGCGGCTTCACTCATCTCCTTCTGTTAGGTATGGTAATGTTGTTGCCGCACTGTGGGGCTAATCTGGAATTTAGCTTCTACAAAAGCACAAAAAAGAGCCAACTGGAAGTTCTTGTCTTTTTATTTCTAATGTCACAGACAACTGGTTTATTATTCAAGTGTTACAGAGGAAGAGGGGTGTAAAATAGTACCTTCATTTTCTTTTACAATGTTAAGTGCATTTTATCACTTCCCCTCCAGACATTCTTATCTTTATTATACATCAAGAAAAAACATGTTTGCCAAAGTTATGGGGCTTATTATTTATATGATACTGATCTGCCATGCTGTTATGACTGTGATAAGGACATTAATAAAAAGAAAACTGAGAACTCAAATACTGGCTAATGATCGTTTTGTCTTTTAACAGTGTTGGTTTAAAGTAACAAGAGAATTACATTGTTAAATATGCAGAAACATTTGTTCAAATGTAACATGTTCAGATATAAAGCTGTTACATTATTTAATGAATCCAGATAAGTACCAATACATATGAATAGAATACATAACACTTCAAATGTGCAAAAAATGCAAATAGGCTTAAGTTAAATTCAACTGTAAGTTAATGTGTTATATCCTATATTTTAAAGTTGCCAAGTATAACACTTTAAACAAACGGCATCAGGATGGATGTTTAAAACAAAACTCAAACTGTAATGGCTCTACATGTTGCAGAGAATCAACTTGCCAAGAACAATTGAGATTAGAGTGATGGCATTGTTCTGTTTAATATACAATGTAGCCATTAATGTGAGGGAGTGTTTTTAGATGTCACTGGTGTCAATTCAACATCCTGAAAGTCAGCAAGGGTGTAGCTGATCTCTGACCTGTGAGCTCCTGATCTGCAAACACTGGCCTGGAAACAAGAGGGCAGGCTGAGCTCCAACACATTCCCTAACTTGTCATAGCAGAGGCGGACAGAGCTCTGTTCAGGGACAGATCAAGGGGGAAAACAACCGTAGGTTAATCAGAGGGTCATGGACAGACTCTGGCTGTTGGCCAATGATGTGCATGGTCGCTCTTCTAAACATACATCTGACTTTTTCTCAAGACTGTTTAAACAGGCAGCTTTCTAAAATGATCAAACATGCTGGCGACAGGGCAAAGTCAAAGATGCTATCTAAAAATGTCAGTTAAACATTACCCATACCAGATCAATGACCAATAGGTTGGCCAAAAACGTCATCACCGAATCAGAGGAGACGGCAGCGTCCACGAACTTTAGCCTCTGCATGGCGATGCTCACGCTGGCACATGCAATGGTGGAGGGCAAGAACACCGAAAACCTGCAGTCTGATGAGAAGAGACAAAGATCCCTTTCACAAAATGTTGAAAGAATCACATCTAGCACCACATCTCATAACTACGATGGGCACTTGCAGTTCACTTAAAGTACTTGTAGCCTATGCAACAGTGGGAATGTCATTAAAGGCTAGTTGTACACATTTGAGCGGATCCCACCATAGCAGACACACCCTGATGGACAAAAGCTAGTAGTCAAAAGAAGACATTTCCCAAAACATGATAAGCTGGTAGAATATCCTAATTGCTTCAGGCAGGAGACACGCTGAGATAAAGAGTCAGACATTCAATCCATGCCGAGACACCTTTTTGAATGAGTTACAATAATAGAAACCTATGAATTGTCTCAATTGTATGGACTGAAATGTCATAGTGTGTCTAAAACCGCACACACCGACGGTATCCCCGTAACCTGTTGCCTCGGGCAACACCACAGAGATTCGTGGGAAATCCGCCAGCTGAATGGTGGGACGGAGGTCTTTCACAGGAGACAATACAGGACTACACAAACTCGGCTCTCTCTCCTAAATGAACAGCTGACCCATCACAACCAAAGTTATGGCTGCTTTGTGTTCATTGTTCCCGGTGTAGAATGTGATTTAAATGTCACTGTTACGTTTAACGCTCCCAACAATGAATATCAAATACCTGCTTTTACTGCATTACTTTTCATTTTTGATCCAGTAATAAAATAGATGTACAATTGAGTACAGAACACAAGAAAATATATTGTAAAATATATTTGTTACATAATGTGAATCCATTGCCAGTGCATATCGTCTTCTGCTGTGTTTATTGTGGGAAGAAAATGTACATTTCACATTCTGGTCGCCCAGTTCTGTAACTCACCAGTGGCTGCCAGAGCGATATAGGAGTGAACATGTCTGCGCATGCTCGGAAGGTGTTGGGGCCGAACCAAGGGGAGCGCGTGGAGCACCGGCTCCAGGAAGTCAGAGGGCACCACAGAGGCCAGACACCAGTCTAGCCTGGAGACCACTGCCACCTCCCACTGCTGCAACACACACACACACACCCACACACACACACTTTAAAGGGCCTTTACATTCACACTCTGAACTATAAACCACAACAGAGCCAGTCTGCCATCTGAGGGAACCGATTCTGAACAGTGACATGAGGTGTACGCTTATGACGCGATCATTAGGATCCCAAATGCAATATGTACTTTATGCAAAAATAAAACAAGAGTTACCAGGATGTCCGAGATTGAAACGGAGTTGTCTGTGTAGATGCAAAGCTTGCTGGCAGTCAGGTGGACCGTCTCTCTCATTTTGGAGGCCAGGAACATGCAAACAGCTCCTAAAAGCTGCAGGTTGGACTTTCCAACCGCGAACCCGCTCAGGTAACAGTCCAGGTAGTGCGCTGCCAGCGGGAACACCTCCTCCTCACATTTCTGCTCCTCGCACACCTACAAAGCGGCCACATGTTGTACTTCAGGTCAGTTCGATAACAGGTGCTTTCAGTTCGACTGCTGCGCATACCTGAAACATCCACACGGCCAGTATCCTCCGCATGTGCGGCTCGATGTCGGTCTGGACTCGTTCAACGCATGGCGCCACCTGGCCGCTCTTCTCCAAGGCCGTGAGGTTGCGCAGTGTCCGGAGGTCCCCGGTCACCGGCTGGTCGCTGCCCGACCGGTGAACCACGTCCCGCTCCGTATCACCAGCGTGTATGTGTGCGTGTCCGCTTTGAAGCCCCCCGTCCTCATAAAGATCCATCGACGACATTAAATCGAGTAGCGTTTCAAAATGGCGGCCACTTAACCGGGTTAAGCTAGCTATGCTAACTCTTTAAAAGCGTCCTTTTTAAAAGAGCAAAGGAACGTCGTCGGGACTCAATTGGATTCATCCAGGTTTACAAAAAATAAATCAAACCTGCACCTAATGGGCTCCAGCTCCGTAGAATAGATACTTATAGTCAGATCAGGGAGGACTGAATCATTTCAGGTGGACATTTATTTTTTTCTGATTGGCGAAAGAAACTTAGTTTGACCAATGATGCTGAAAAAAAACATCGTCTTTGTTAAAATAAAAAAATGCACAACTTCGTTTAAATAAAGGGCAGTTCACCCCAATTTTTTTTTAAACATATTGTTCAGGTCTATCTAGAACTTAAAATACTGTATTTACATTTGAGGTATTGACTTTTTGGTCTTTGTTTAATAAAAGTATATTTGTTGTATTACTTTCAAAATGTGTCCAATGAATGAGTATATATTTTCCGATACAATTCAACACAAGCATTATTTTTATTAAATTGACAGATGGCCGAATATGTTCGGGGGAAAAACTAAGATGCAAGAGAAGTAATGTACATGTTTTTAAAACCAGGCTGCATAGAAAGCATTTCACCATTTATCTTGTATATAAATGGTGAAATTGAGGCTAATTTGTGATAATGGGCTATTCAAAATAAACTGAATTTAAAATTAAATTGAAAGTATATCACTGTAACATTTAAGAAAAGAAAACGGAAGAAAGAAAAAAAAACACATCCTCCCTGACCACCCTTTAATGGACTCAGTTTGTATAACAAAAAAGTGTTGCTTCAAAACAACAAAATTGCTACAATCAAACATAAAAATCAGTCTTTGTATTATTGCCAAGCAATTCCTGATGTGAAATTTCAGGAACTGCATCACAACTGATTTTTCAATGTGCAAATGTATCCAAGGGGGACAAAATTACAGCTCCTGAGACACAGGCATCATTGAAACTGTCTTTTCGAGGGTCAGGAATGATAAAGAAGTTCATTTATTCCTCAGTCCATCTCAACAGTAACGGGGAGCCCAATTTCAAGATCCCTCGCCCCTGAATTTTGCAATTCTCTGCGAATCTCTGCAGAGATGGGAGGGTGCGCCTTTATCTTGAGCAGCTCCAGCAGGGCGGTCTTCTGTTCGGAAGCCAGGTCAGCTTTGTAGCGCTGAGCCAGGGTGAGTAAACTCTGATGCCACAGCACAGGAAGCTCGCGTTTTTCATTGCGGAAAGACAGGAAGTGAGCCACCAAGGCATCTAGGACACGGAAAGGCAGGGCGTATTTCTTGTCAAGCAAGATGCGCAAGAAAATGCTGTTGGCGCCGTTGTACTCCATCTCTGCCAACTTAAGCATTGCAGCGCTGAAAGACAAGAACCATTTTGTATGTTATACAACCTCCCATGTAATGCATTCTTAACGTATCTTACCAACACTAGGCTGAATCCTACAGCTAACGATGAGATGCAACATCGGTCTGCAGGTCAGACATCAGTAAAAGGAAACATTACCTGGAGTGGAGCACAGGGATTGAGCACTTTGTGAGTATGCTTCCGATGATGATGGCTTCCCTCAGAGTACATGTCCCAGATTCACACAGAGGAATCAGTATACCTGTGTGACAGAAGAGGCAGAATATATGCGGTATTTAATTAGAGAATTAATTACCGTGACAAAAATGTTCAGGTACATCTGTGTTCCTATCAAGTAGGATACATGGCCGCTTTTACAGTCATACTGTCCCGGTACTTAATTCCTACACCAACAGCTGTTTATTTTACAATGTATATATTCTGTCAAGATTGAGCATTAAGGGAATGCCTGGAGAATGGGTTTTATGAACTGAAACATTCCAATTCAGATTTAGACAAAGATACTATCATAAAGACAGCATATTAATAAACTGAATGAGCTATAACTGTGCACCTGAAATTATTTCATATTTGTTTACATGATACACAAAATCATATGAGAGAGAGAGAGAGAAATATATTAAACAATGATCATTTCAGAGCCTCCAGGTGCAGTGATTACATGGAAAAAAACTAATTAACTTCAAGTATTCAGTTTTACTAATCCAATTTTCAATTTATTCAGTAAACCAAATGAACTTTGATAATAGAAGAATAAATGGCGAATGACATTCACTTGAGGTCATATCTCTCATTGTGACAAACAGTTCAGTGTCTTGGTGATCAACACTGCCACCCAGTGGCTTTGTCTCATACTGGCATTTTTATTTATTTATATGAGGCATTTGGGGGACAATAGTTGTATTAACTGGGACAATTTGTAAACGGTGTGTTAACAAAGGACTAAAGACAAAATAATCATTAGCAAACAAATGCTAGACATATAAAACCATAATTTGACCCAATTAAATTAGAGTTGAGCTGCCAGAAGCAATGGCGTTGTTTACCCTGTGGATACTAATCTAAACTAATCCTCCGAGTGTCCTCCAAATATAATTTATACATTTAGTTCTGAAATTAAAAACATTACTTCTTCGCATCAAGCTTTTTAAATTCTCTTTACCAACTTTTTATTTTTAAAGGTCAGATGTGACTAGAGCTTAGTTAAGTATTTCCTGGGCATTCAATGAAACAATAACTAGTAATGCCTAACATGATGGCAACACTTTACAGGTCTGCAGGGCACATCAGTAACCATTATAGTTCAACACTATTTAGATTTCCCCTTCAGCTTGTCCTTTGTTAAATAACAAATGTGTTAACCTTCCAAATCTATAATCTTGATAAAAGCTAGAAGAGTGGCACTAATGAATTCAGTGCATAACACACTTTGCAGCTTTCACATTGCTGTTGATGAAGAATCTATCAAACGATAATCATTCCCTCCCCCCTCCCGCGACTGGGAGATACTTAAAACAGGTTACATAAAGACAATCAGGGAGTTGTCTTTAATATGAAATACTTTAGAAACACTTTAAATCAGCATATTTAAAATTTAGACAAATAGATACTTTTCATTCAGGAGTGATGTTGAGGTCAGAGGTCAAACGAGCCTGAAACCTTTAACCGGAGAGAACAGCTAAACGATGCTTTCAACCCGGAGTCAACTTAAACAATAGAATAATATCTACAAAGGCTACAACTTCTAATGATGATAATCATTATCTATTGTTTTTTTCTTGATTCATTGATATACCATTTGGTCTATAAAAACATCTGTGATATGAATGTTAATAAGTCCATTATAATATCGTATAACCTCTTGATCAAGCATTTTGTTTTATCTTTTCCCGAAAACCAAGATACCTAGTTTATTGTAAGGTAGGACAAGTATGCTAATTTTCATGTTCAAGAAGCTGGAGACAAAAATTGGTGTAATTTTTACATTACAAATAGAAATGTATTTAATATAATTTTCGGTTCCACAATTATGCCAGCTCTAATGTCAACCTCTTTGCATTCTCAAAAATAGAATTAAAACTAGATGTCCATTAAAATGGTCTCACCTTTGAACCACGCTCCTGGTTTGAACAAGGCCTTCTTCAGAGCACTGTAGAGATGGAAGTTGAGTTTCTTGTACTCTGCTATATCATCCCGTACTCGGGGCAGCAGCACCAAGTTGTAAAACCTCTGAGCCATTCGCTCTTTCAGATTGGATGAGAAGATTCTATAACAAAAAAGCATTGGAGAAAAACACTTAATTTGTACCATGTTGAAATATCTGCAGTAAATAAGATAACCTACTTAGTGTAAAGCCCAAAACAAACCCATCTGGCGACTCACCGTGTTGCTTGGTACATGGCAGCTGCCGTCCAAGTCTCAGGATCAGTCAAATAAAGAATCTGCTCCCAGTTTGAAAGGGCTGGGACTATTTTGAAAGCCTTTGGCAATTTACCGCTGCGATATTTAGACAGAACCTGAAACAAAAGAATATAAATGTAAACTATCACTGCTTACTAGGAGATCTTTACACTTTCTTTCAGGCACTAAAATTATTCACTTCAAGTCGACGGATAGAACTCACCTTATTGACCCCTTTGTACACTTCTATTACCCTCGGGTCAAGTTGGGGCATTGGACGCCCGGACACCTCCGACATCACTGTCCCCACCTCAGTCTGCTTCTCTGTAATCTTCTCCATGATGATATCAGCTAGGGTCCGTCTACAAAGAACACAAAGAGAAAACACAGTTAAGCATTCAAAGAAAAAATGAGCTCCTGTTGTGCATCATTACAATTCAAACTCAAAAGCTTCAAAATAAAGTCAGGATTATGTTTCAGCTTGCCTCATTGGTGGGTTTTTATTCATGAACATCTCCATGGCCGTCTCATCAGCAGGGTCAACAACGACTTCGGTGTCACACACAGCATCGTTGTCATCAGCACCCGCTGTTCCCAGTGCTGGCCACTCCTCATCCGAGTCTGCATCCTGAGTGTCCGTGCCTACGGTTGTATTACAAGATGGTAAATAAGATTACACTGTACTATTTGAGAAACACACTAGTTAAGTAAAGTCCCTTGATGACGCTGATCATCTGGGGCTATATGCCATCAAACATTCAACATGTTCACTAGACTCCGGTTTTGTCAAAGTTGTTCCTTTAATAAAATATTCTTGCTTTATCTATGTTTCTTTTACCAATTCCAGTTAGTATGTTTTACTTCCGTATAATAAATGTTGAACCTGTAATACTACAAATTATTCACAAATATGTGAACTTCCTCATTAACTATAATTGTGCATAAATGTACAGTAGATAAGTCCTGACAGAAGACTCCCTCCAAATATCTCTCGACTCAATGCATTTCATGTACTTCATAGAGGTTCATGTTTTGAGAAGGACAGACCTCCGACATTACCGAGGACAGTGACGGGCGTCTTCTTCTTCTCTGGTACCAGGCCGTATTCGGTCTGAAGCTCATCTTGCTGAATCCGTGCCTGTTGTAAGATCTTCCGAGACAGGCGCTCGTCTACGTAGTTGTCCTCGCTCTCCGCCCGGCTATCCTTGCTCTTCACCCGGCCTCGGGCTCGCATCGTGTCCGCATGTAGGATCTGGTCGGCCAGCGCCATCGCTCCTCCGCTCGTCTCTGCTCCTCCGCCGCCGCCGCCGCCTTTGGATTTTTTCACTTTCGGCATCGCTGTAGTTTGAAAGAGGATGCAACTTTACTACCAGTGTGCTTCGTCGGCATGTGCTATGGTGCTACTGAAAGTCTATAAGTAATAAGTACTGTAAACAGTCGCTGTTTCAACACGTGCGGGTGCCCATACCCGAGAGGAAGTGACGTAGTTTACGTCACGTTACATCGAAACATAGCAGGAATTTAGAGTCACGTAAGCTCTTATTTTTGGCATTAATCTATTTTATTGTGGACAATTTATCAATATCCAGCATTATCAATGGTCACGGATGTTTCCTGTCGGTTTAACATGTCAAATAGTTATTCAACTTGCGGAAGACTTCATTTTCACCCGGAAGTACTAAATTCACAACCAAGAAAACATTCCGAGGCAAAATAGCAATGGGGGTTACTTGGTGAGATGATTACTTTATGTTTGAGCTACATTTGAAATGTTAGCAATGTTTGTAAAACGATTTAATTATTGTACATACTGAATCTTCAACTGCGTTACTCGTCGCACATGTATTTGTTTTACTTGGCAGCGCTTCATCGCTTTCATTCACACGACGCTCTCATAACCTTTACGTGCTAAAAAGAGACTTTCTTGGCTTGTCGGTCATTTTCTAACTTGGTGTGTCGCTGTGTTGGTTCTGCAGTGTGTGTCAGGTGCCTGTGGCAGAGGGGAAGAGTGTGCAGCAGACAGTGGACATCGTGCACAAGAAACTGGAGCAGCTGGGTGCTGTGAAGCAGGGCAACTTCTGCGTGGACTGTGAAACATACCACGCAACAGGAAATGTCAGCGGTAATATTTAATCTTCTACTTTTTCTTTGAGCGTCATATTTAACCTAATCGTCCGGATATATTCTCTATGAACATTAGCAGGCAGTAAATCCTAATTTGTAAGGATGTTGTTCATATTGCTCCGACAAACCCTGAATCCTACATTTCCCACAATGCCACTCAATAGTGACGTTCTTCAGACCAACTCGTCTCACAAACTCTCAATTATTTCAAAGACCTTCAATCATCAATGTGTAACTGCTGGGTTTCTATTATTTTTAATCTCAAGTCCAGTTGACCCATCAGGGTTATTTTCTCTTTAGAGAGCTTGCTCCAGAGCCACAGAGAGTGGTATAAGATATTTCAAAAACACACATATATATATATATATATAAGAAATGGTAAAATAATGTTTTTCACTGTATGTGCAGGCTACTTCAAAGTCTGCATTAAACTGTTCACAATAATGAACAACAATAAATACCAACAATAAAGACACAAAATAAACGCCAACAATAAAGACCAAAAATAAAAACACAAAGACCAACAATAAAGACACAAAATAAACTCAAACAATAAAGACACAACATAAAGAACAACAAATAGCAACAATAAATACACTAAATAAACACACTAAATAAAGATGCACAATAAAGACCAACAATAAACACCAACAATAAAGACACCAGTTGATCAACAATAAAGACACAATAAAGAACACCTTTATTAATTTTGGAATGAATAACCCTTAAATAACTGTTCAGTCTAAGTTCATCAGTAATGCAATACAAATATTTTGTTTTTATTATAAATTAGCTTAATTAAAAGTCTCACAAAGTGTATGCAGTGTTTCCCCATGGTTTACAGCTTCAGGGTGGCGGGACTAGTGCGGGTCGCCCCCCTGTTATAATGGTAGGGGAAACACTGGTATATATATATATGTATATATATATATATATATGTATGTTAGTACTTGTGTGAATTCACTTCTTTACTTGACAGCCAGTCTTGCCCGTCTGTTGCAGGTCAGCCCACCAAGCTCTTATACATGATGCACAACTCTGAAACTCCCTTGAGCTGCATGGCTCTATTTGAAGGTGGACCCTGCCTGATAGCCGACGCAAACTTTGATGTTCTCATGGTGAAGCTAAAAAGTCACTTTCAAAATGCCAAGGGGCACAAGGTGGAGTGTCGTGGTACTAGATACCGTTACTGTGACTTCTTGATAAAAGTTGGCACTGTGACAATGAGCTCCAGTGCCAGAGGGATATCAGTAGAGGTATGTAGTTAAATCAATATTAGTGAGTGGAAACATGACTTGTTCCCACTGTGGCTGCATTAACCTTTTTGTGCATTTCGCCAGGTGGAGTACTGTCCATGTGTCGTTCCAGGCGACTGCTGGAACCTCACAAAAGAGTTCATGCAATCCTTTCTTGGCCCCAGCGTCCCTGAACTGCCTTCTGTGTTTGCTGCCAAGCCTGAAGGACTCTTTGCACCATCAGACGGTGTGGACACAATGACTCAGTACCTAGAGTTGTTCAACAAACTTCGTAAACAGCAAGTCCCAGGAACCAATGTACGTTGAGTTGTCAGTGGCAACAGATACATTTTTCTAATGCCTGTATTCATTTTGCTTGAACTCTGGGTCCTGTGGATCAGTATTTTTTTCAAAGTCTGTTTTTCTCTTTCTGGAGCCTCAATGTTGCAATAAACTGCCATACTGGATAAAAGCTGGTATCTTGTATGAAAGAGACTTAATGGAGAACAGAAGCTAGACTCCTTTTCTGACCAATTGTATTGTGATGATCATTGTATAGTCATACACACATATTTCAATTGCCCTCTTGGAGGGGTTGTAACCTTCTATAGAGAGTTTTAGCTGAAACATAACTGTGTTTTTCTGTTGGTTCATCTTATTACATTTCCTGTAGTGGGTGGGCTTATGTTTGATTAGTTAAGAAATTAAAACAAATTATTGACGTATGCACAAGGATGTCTCTTCAACTGTGCAGACACCTGCAGATGTCAGTGTTTATTCAATAGACCTTTTCATTGTAACGATTTTGACTGGTATACATAAATCACAGGAAAAGTGGATATAGTCTTTGTTCTGTTTTAATTCCCTATTAGGACACTAGTGATCTTGCAGAGAAGAAAGTATGAATAAGTTAACATAAAAACGGCAGAAACGCACAAGGACTTACATGGTGGTTCTACCAGTGGTGGGCTGTCAGGGCCAGCAAGGCCTTCTCTGCTGGCCTAAACATCATCAGAATCTAATTAAAAAAAATATATATATTTTCCCATGAATATGTTTTCAATTATTCCACAGAGTAAGAGTTATTCTCTTAATTTCATAGCTTTTGTCTTGGTTGCACTGCTGCCAGCCCCAGGTTGAGATTGGAGGGCTGGTCTTTATGTTAGAACTTTTATCCAATCATATTCCGCCATCATGTGTTGCTAGGGGTCTAACATCTGCCATCAGGCCTGCAGAATCAACATTGCGGGCGCTGGTAGCTTAAAGTGAATGTAAATGTAAATGTATTGTTAACCAATCAGCTTTAAAGTTGGCTGCTGTAGGCCTGCTAGCTGGCCCCGGAACCGGCACAGGAGCCAGCAAACAGGACGTCTTTTGATTGGATTACCAATATTGAAAGACGGGTCCTCTGGGCAGGTATATGCAAAACTGCTGGGAAGGCCTATTGTTTGCAAGGGATCGATTTGGTGTTTGGAGCCACACTGGCTTTGCAAACTTGAGTTGTCTAACCAAGGCAGCAATGAGACGCCAAAGTACGGCTCGGCATTTACAAGTATCGGTGCTTTGAAAACTTTTGGGGACCCGAGCGGATCTACAGATCAACGAACTAGCGCGCAGGGCAGCGGAGCTGCACAATGAAAAGGTGAAGAACAATAGGGAAATATTGAAGTGAGAATATATATATATATATATATATATATATATATATATATATATATATATATATATATATATATATATATGTGTGTGTGTGTATATATGTGTGTATATATATATATATATATATAGTTTAGTTTAAACTAGTCTAAACTAAACTATATATATATTTTATATATATATGTATATGTATATATATATATGTGTGTGTGTATATATGTGTGTGTATATATATATATGTATATTTTTTATATATATATATATATATATATATGTGTATATATATCTTATATATAAACATATACATACATAAATACATGGTGAACTAATCTTACATTAGGTTGTTCAGCTGTAGTAAGACGGCTTTGAAGGCCTCGGTAGAAAATGCACGGCCCGCCACTGGGTTCTACAAAGTACTTGATCGTGAAAGTGAAAAATAACTAATATTATTGCAGACTGCAATCTTTTTGTTCTTCATATTTTAGGGTTAGTATTTCCCATGTGACCATCAATGAATGAGGCCCTTCATCTAGATTGTGTGCCATCCACGTGACAGCATGACAACTACAACATTACATTCAGTTGATACTGTGCCTCCAAATTACACATTATTCAAAGATTTCATCAGATTACCACGAACCAGCTGAGCTGACACCTGACGAACACGGGGCTTTCGGGGACACCGGGGTCATCGGCCCCGGTCCAGTTGTTCCCGGTGTGCGGGTCTAGCCTCGGTTACTGTTCCATGTGGCATCGGCGGTGGACGGACAGACGGACCGCCCACCCCGCTGCCAGTTGTTCAGCCTTTCCGCCAATGAGAGCCCGGTTGCCGCTCCGACCCGGTCCAATGAGAGCAGCGGGGTCTGGGCTCGGATCGAGAGTTGGGTTGTTCAATCCGGCAGGAGGACAACAACCAGCTCTAGAGTGCACCGGATGGATGGATGTCGGCGATGGTAACGTTACCCAGCTTTCCCCTTATCAGATGTTACAAATGTAGTAACGAACACAGCCGAGGCCCGGCGGTAACGTGCACCCCATTAACCCGCTCACTGTGAGGAAAGTCACCGGGGAGTTAAAGGGAAAACACGGTTAACGGCGCAGTTCGCTAGCGAGCTAAAGCCTCGCGGCGGTAATAGTTAGTAGACGTTAGCGACCGACAACAACCGGGAGGTTAACTTCGATTGTCCTCCAGGAACGCGTTAGCCGCGTAGCTAACGACAGCTATCGCGGCGAGCTAATAACATACATGTTAGCGGCTCGGTCCTCTGTGTTGTATTAAAGTACCCCAGGAGGACAGGCGGAGGACGGCTGGGCTCCGCTAAGCTCCCGCAGAGCTGCCGAGGCTAGCGGGTCGCGCTGCTAGCTCACTTATGGCTGAGCTGCCTCGGACCAACAAAGTTGTTGGCTGTTCCCGGAGAGTGGTCTCCGGCTGCTCTTTGTTCTGGCTCCACTCGGGGGTGGCGGTGGGGGAGCTTAGCATGGCGTTAAAAGCCGACCGCCACGACCCGGGCGGCGGGCTTTAAAACGCGGACAGATGCGGTCGGGAAATCGGAACATTGTGTGAATATCGGCGTCACTCGCGTTAATCGACTCTTCCCGATGGCGCGACGCACAACACGGCGCGGCGTGCGGAAAGGCGACCGACCAGAAACCAGTTGCACCGACTTGCAAGTTGACGTTGTCTTTTCTTTGTAATTGTAGTTTTAAAGTGTTGGATGCTTTACACAAGGAGAATGGCGTAGTGCAGCAGGGTGCCGAGGAGGGGGATCATTACATGGATTCGTCACATAATGGAGATGGACGGACATCCTCCTTAAGCCAGCATTTCTGCCTCAGTTTGGCCATGACAGAGCTTTAATATGGTCTCTACTACAACAACAACATCAATCATTTGTGTTTCAGTGACATAGTTTTACAGACACAACAAATATACAGTATTTCCCCTATAACAACCAAACACCTGTTTTATTTTATTCCAACGGTTGTCAGTGATCTGTATTAATAATCATAGGGATTGTCAGGTAACGTTTATTTATATAGCCTAATTTTATTTAGAATCCCACATTTTCAATGGCTGTAATGTCAAGAATAAGAAAAAACCTTGCGCACATAAGAGAAGAAAGAAAGCTGTAGTATGGAGCTGTCCGTCCCAAGTCTCATGTTCATCAAGTGGTTTCACACATGGTGTTAATATCGTTGTGCGTATCGCCACAACATCTGTCAAACGGTGACACCCCATTTTGTGAAGAAGTTTTGCAGTCATGTTAATTTCTCCACCTCTAATATGTTTTTTTATTAAGTTGCGCAAACAATTACATGTCTTGTTGATCATCAAAACAGACATTTTGGAGAAGTTCACATTCAAAAACCCACCTTTTGATAGGCGTTGTAAAATTGAGTATAATTAAACAAAATGCAACTTTGCACTACTAATTTGATTTTATCCCCGTTTCTCAGAATGTTTCTGCTGATGGTGGACATGGGTGATCCATCTCATCATTGCCATTGAGTTATCTGCCGATGTTGTGATGCATTGTCCCAAACCGGATCAGGCAAACTACTTTCACAGTAAGTAAAGTGCATGCGCTCATATGCATTCAATGTATGATTCATGTGTTTCAGTCCTTTTACTGGATTGTATGAACCGATCTTAATCCTTTCTTCTTCACATCTTCCCTCAGAATGAGGTGCTGCTCGGTTACAGGGCGTGTGGCCTATCACTGAGGCCACATGTGTATCGAGAGAGATGGATCGTTGTAAGCACGTGGGACGCCTTCGCCTGGGCCATGACCATTCCATCCTCAACCCACAGAAATGGCACTGTGTGGACTGCAGCACCACCGATTCGGTGTGGGCCTGCCTCAAGTGCTCCCACGTGGCCTGTGGACGCTTCATGGAGGAGCACTCGCTCAAACACTTTCAGGAGTCACAGCACCCCCTGGCTATGGAGGTGCGTGAGCTGGACGTGTTCTGCTTTGCCTGTGGAGACTATGTACTGAATGATAATGCAGAGGGAGACCTCAAACTCCTCCGAGGGGCCCTCTCTACGGTCCGCAGCCCAGGCAGACGCTCACTGCGCTCCTCGACTGGGGGGGAGTGCACCTCTAGGGCTGGCGAAGGGGGGCCACAGCCCGCCATGCAGCTGGCGTCGCGTCATAGGAGGAAAGCGCTTCTCGGGAAGATGCTTCGGACGTGGATGGGTAAACATCAAGAGCTGCAGAACCAGCGTGAGGAGAAACTTGAGGAAGCTAGAAGACAAAAGAAAGAGGTTAAAAGGAGACTCATGGAAGAGCTTGGCAACGTCCCTCCAAGAAAGAGCGCCAGGCTTCTTACTCAGGCGCCACGGTCCACCATCACACTCATTCCTCTCAAATTCCGCGACCCTCCCGAACGCCTACCTCCTCCCCCCAAGAAGCCGTCCCTTCTCGCGCTGTCCCGTAAGGCTCCTCAGAACGGCAGAGCAGCTAAACTGAGGAGGTACTACTCCACACACGCGGTGACCCGCCGGAGACCCGCTCCGGGTGTCACCGGTCTGCGCAATTTGGGGAACACGTGTTACATGAACTCAATTTTGCAAGTGCTGAGCCACCTGCAGAAATTCAGGGAGTGTTTTCTCACTTTGGACCTGTGTGAGACTGAAGAGCTGCTGGCCAAGACCAATAACTCCCCGGAGACGAAGGGCGTGACGGGAGGAGTGGTGAGCAGTGGGAACACGGCGCTGTCAGGATGCCCTCTCGGACGCACGGGGAAACCGGACAGTGTGAACGTGGCTCCGGCCAAGGAGAGTGCCCCGCCTTCCCCACAGGCTTCGGAGTTGGTCCAGCCCAAGGAGCCTCGCTGCTCCACCCGACAGCAAATGTCTCTGTGCCATGAGCTACACACACTTTTCAGGGTCATGTGGTCCGGCCGGTGGTCTTTAGTCTCTCCGTTCGCCATGCTGCACTCGGTGTGGAACCTCATCCCTGCTTTCCGAGGGTACGACCAGCAGGACGCCCAGGAGTTCTTGTGCGAGCTGCTGGACAAGGTGCAGCAGGAGCTGGACACCGAGGGCTCCAAGCGCAGGATAGTTATCCCCATCACAAAGAGGAAGCTATCCAAGCAAGTGCTAAAGGTTCTCAACACCATCTTTCATGGGCAGCTCCTCAGCCAGGTGAGACGTGAGATTCAATTCAATTCAGTTTATTTGTATAGCCCGGTTTCACAAATTGCAAATTAGTCTCAGAGAGCTTTACAATCTACACATAGACATCCCTGCCCCAAAACCTCACATCGGACCAGGAAAAACTCCCAAATAACCCTTCAGGGGGTAAAAAGGGAAGAAACCTTCAGGAGAGAACAGAGGAGGATCCCTCTCCAGGATGGACAGATGAATAGATGTAATGTGTACAGAAGGACAGATTTAGAGTTAAAATACAGTCAATGAATTTGACAGAGTTTATCAATAGTTCATATTTCGGCATAGTCCACAATGGAGAGTTTGGAGACCTGTGCCCCTATAAACTCTTTACAGGACGAGTACCGTGCCCCAAAGCTTGAAACGCACACCGTTAAGTTCATTTAAAAAGAATAAACAACAGCCTTTTAAGTGAGGTCATTCATTTTTAATATCACTCAAGAAAAACGTTCAGGATGCTGCATCCCTGATTTTATACCTATGACCGTGTGATTAGCAGATTATCTGTTCCCCCATGATGTGTTGGCTAATGATGCATCAACACAATAATAATCACCTGCAAGACTTTCTATTCCTCGGAAAGTGTCGTGATGTGTTTTTTCCATCTCATTGTATTTGAAAATTATCTTCTAGCACTAATACGAAGACCGGGTGTCAACGCCCGTCGCCCCTTACCTGCTCCTCCTCTGCGTGTCCTCTAGGTGACGTGTCTGTCCTGTAAGCACAAGTCCAACACGGTGGAGCCGTTCTGGGATCTGTCTTTGGAGTTTCCCGAGCGATACCACAGCATAGACAAAGGCTCCGGCTCCACGGCGTACCAGCGCAGCTGCACCCTCACTGAGATGCTGTCCAAGTTTACGGAGATGGAGGCCCTCGAAGGCAGCATCTACGCCTGCAACCACTGCAACAGTTAGTACAACGTTTAACCCAGTGCAGAGGAAGAAGGGTGGAAAGACTATTTCAACTCCACATCTTTTATTTCTTATCTGTTAAGATCTACGGCTGAAGTTGAATTAAGTTAGGATGCCTGCCCACAATTTAACGTTTAATTTAAAAACCTGTATCAGTCTTTTTAAGCCATGCATATGAATATTAAAAAAACATGTCTCACTGACTTTTAAATAAATACATGTACAAAATGGTTGTATAGAAATGTATTGAGTTGTGATTGAGAGGCAGTGCAGAGAGGACAATGACAGAGGAGTGTTCACTGTTCCCCGCCTCGGAGAAGGCATATTTGTGTTAGCTTTCGAGGCACATAGTAAGGGAGTGTGTGAGCTCTGCACTAAAACAAAGCATCACATCAGTGATAGTCATTTTAATCGATTGTGGATTAACTGACCAGTTCATTGTGTCGTGGCTTGTTAGAAAGAAGACGGAAATCATCCCACAAACCCATAGTCCTGTCAGAGGCTCGTAAGCAGCTTCTGATCTACCGTTTACCTCAGGTTCTACGGCTGCACCTCAAACGTTTCAGGTGAGTTTCTCCATAATCTGATTTTTCTCATGTTTACTGCTAAAAAACGCGTTGAGAAACCAACTCTTCTTCATGGCTTTGTTTTTTGTCGCTGATTCCAAGAGCCTAAGTACAGAGCATGTATGTTTGTCTTGGTGCTTGTGAAGCTGACTCGTCCCTGTTGTACGGCAGATGGTCCGGGCGGAACCATCGGGAGAAAATCGGCGTCCACGTGGCCTTCGACCAGGTTCTGAACATCAAAGCGTACTGCTGCACAGGCTCGGGCCACTCCGTCCACAGAGGAGGCTACACCTACGACCTGTCTGCTGTGGTTATGCATCATGGCAAAGGCTTCGGCTCAGGGCACTACACCGCATACTGCTACAACACCGAAGGAGGTGAGCGAGAGACGGGTCTGGAGTCGTACTGAGGTCCTGTGGTTCTGGTGGTTCTGTTGGTAACCTCTTGTCTGTGCTTTCAGGTTTCTGGGTCCACTGTAATGACTCTGAGATGAAGGTTTGCAGTGTGGAGGAAGTGTGCAACACTCAGGCCTACATCCTCTTCTATACCCAGAGGTCTGCCTAGGTACCTCTCCTGTGACGTCGACCTGTTGGGGCAACCTGAGGCTGCATTTATGAAAACGTTTTCCCGGGTGTCACTCAGCGATCGCTTTGAATTGATTCACTAAAAAAAGATAGCAACGGGGCAGTAGGCCAGCCACACGCATACATCAAGGTGAACAGTTTAGCAGTTAAATCTAGATGAGAAACATGATTACTAATGGTACACACACTGTAATGTTGCCACAGTGAATGAAAGGAAAACCATTTAAATCTACATGTTCTAACGGGTCACTTTGGAATATGTTCGCAAAAAGCCGGAAAGAGGAAATCAAAAACCTTTTCATAAATGAAGCCGCAGTGTTTCGCCCTGTGTGACCAGCATATCCCATAATGGCCCGAAGGCTGTGGCGGCGGGTCCCACTCCGTCCTGCTGACCCCCCCGATGTGTGTCTGTGTGTTGGAATACAATCGGCTCATGTCTGTTGCTCTCCTGAATCAGCGTTTCACATTTAAAAGCCACACGGAGTCTGGATTTTATAGCATTTCTATCACAATAAAGTTGTTAATGTGCATTTTATCTGTACCTGTACATTTGATAGCCAACGCACTAAACATTATAAAAGGTACTTATTTCAACATCATTGTATAGTTCCACTTGAATGAAATGAATCTAGTCCAGACTCCGTGTCGCCTCCTGTTCGACATTTGTAGTTCTGGTGAAATGTCAGCCATGGAAAGTTAACGCTCCTCCCTGTGTCGTCTGTCCTCATCGTGTCCGCTCCTCGAGTGTCCGGCTGTAACTGGACACCGTGTCTTAGGCTCAAGTGAACAGGAGTGTTTTTAGTTTATTTTGTAGTCATTCTATGTTTCACCTTCATAAAAACACGTGATTGATGAAGAGTGATGGACAGCTGCACTTTTGAGGAGGGGCTCCTGTTGTTGGTCCTATCTTTGTGATTGTTCATCTTTGAGAGCCTGTATCTTGTTAAAATGGCAGCTCCCCCTGTGGTGTACCGGTGAGGTCGTCTGAGCCCGGGTCGCAGGACCGAGTGCGAGGGCGGACTGCGATGAAGAAGAATGTGTTGGCGTTCCCATTTTGAGTTGAGCACCTGAAAGCAATATATTGTACATCTTGCATCTTGACAGGAAATTAAGATAAAATCAGGAATTCTTCTGCTTGTTAGGCAATGTTTTTTTTTCTACTCCACTGTTTCTATCAAGGTCTTTAGAATTTGCTAGGTAATCAAGAAAAGCTTTTGTGTTTGATATGAGTCAAACGCAAATGACATTTGTGAACAATCTAATGACGATGAATGTCTTACTTTTCAGTGGTCAGCTGTGGCCGTGCCACCGGCTCTGATCCCTTTGAGTTCTGTCTTGTACTGTACGAATACCTGTCATAAATGTAATGGTCATATGGATTTTACCAGACGGTGATTATTAAAAAGACAAAACAAATTTGAAACGATTCTTAGGTTGTATTTATTTTCGAGTGAATGGTCTCTTCAGTGCGACTCCTAGACGGAGGAGGATTCATCATGTCACGTGTTGTACGCAGCGTCACGCCGTCATGATCCGGCAACATCTGTGTCAAGGGCAATCAGAAAGAATACATCGTGATGAATGTCACACGTTTAGCAGAACACATATGAAGTGGAACTGGAACAATCAGAGGATTAGCTAATCTGCTTCTCTAATGCTTACTTAAAGATTTGAGGCAGAGAATAACTAATCAGCTTCAGAAATATGATGGGAGGGCATCAGATGTGAAATATTATCTTATGTACCATGATGGGTTTTTACCCTTCAATAAAAGTTAGTTTTCCATTCACAAATAAAATCCTGAATTGGTTTGATATTCACAATGATTTGTCAGACTGATTCTGTCTTCAAAGTGAGACTCGCTTAGAAGACAAGAAACAACAAACACTTCTTGAGCAGCTGGAGCCGTTAATGTCAGCTCCTGTTATCAAAGCTAAGCTGCATTGAGCTGTAATGTATCGGATGCAAAGCAATACTTAAAGAGCACTTTGTAAACTGCTGATCACGCTAAATCACAAAGTATCTACACAGTCAAAGGCTCTTATTAACGGCCTAAAACAGAATTATATAGCTATAGAAAATATTTTATTGACTTGATTGACTTGAGTTTTTAAGTGATGGAAGAAGTTGCTCTCTAACCCAGTCCAACAACATTTCAGTCAAAAAGTCTCTGGATGTGTTCAAGGTCAAGCCTAACATATGAAATCATTTATTTCTTACATTGTTTAATAAAACAGCGATCATTATTTTTTGCAAACTGGATATAAACTTTAATACAATTTGACATGCCGTTAATTTGACAGTAGCAGTTCTACAATAGTGATAATGAAATAGCATTTATGGACGGAACAGATTTTACACGGTTGAATTATTACGGTGAATTTGTCGCGGATATCAGCAACTTTTTTTAATCAGTTTTTTTCGATTTGAAGAAAAAGACCAAAAAAGATAAATGCGTCTAAAAGCAGTTCTGCCACAGGAAGTGGACCCAACAAGTCCAGATACGAGCTATCTGCAGAAGATTTAGTCATTAATGAAATGTTAACTCATGCCAGCTAGATGCATCTTAGTGCACATATGAGGACATGCATGAGCAATAACATTCATGAAAAAAAGTTTTCCTCTCAAATATACTAAAGCTTCAACATGAAGGCGAACATGATCAGCATTTTTAATTATTAAGTTGCTCTAGTCTTTTTAATTCATGTATCATAAATATTTCGAAAAAGACGATCCAAAGATTTCTCGCGAGAAACTCAGTTTTTGGTGACAGCAATGTAATCGATGATTGGTCGTCAACACCGACAGATGTGGGCGAGATGAGATGACGTCTTCTGTCGCTGGCATCAGAACGCGTGTTCTTTGTCCCTATAAACGGCTCTCGGCGCTCTCTGCCAGATCACTTCCAGATCCATCCTTAAGTGCCATGTTTTGTCCTCAGACGCTCCGCGTTCACACCCAAAGGGAACGAGTGCAGAGGCCCTCGGTCTCAGTCCTCCAGTGGGTCGTGACTCCGGCCCCCACCGGAGTCTCTGGGCAGCTCAGCCGGGCAGCAGCCACGGCTCCACGAAGTCCCACTGCTTCCACAGCACGAACAGAAGCAAGGTCAGCAGGACGGTGGCGGCCACCCGGGCTCGGGTCTTCATCAGCGGGGTGATGAAGTTGGCCAAGGTGGAGACGAAAACCAGCAGCACGGCCATGAGCGCCAGGATGACGTTGATGAGTTTGCCCAGCAGAGCTCGGGCGTTGGCGTTCTCCACTCCCTCCAGCTGCACCACCTGCTGCTGCTGCTGCTGCAGCTCCAGCTTGGTGATGCGGGTCAGGCACGACTCCACCGCCTCCTACACACACACACACACGCACACACACACACACACACACACACACACACACACAACCACACACACACAGGATACAGAGTGTTAGAGGCCCTCGGCTCTCTCAAAAATGAACACATTCTTTTCTGCCATAGGTAGAAATGTTGTGTCTATTTCACATGAGATATTTATGTTTTATTTGCAGGGATTTGGGGCGGGGCAGTGTGATGTCATGAATTGAAGATTTAGAAAAATTGGAATCAGAAACTAGTAACAGTTGGTGTGTTGTGTGAGTTTTTTAGGGGTCTACTCTTAATTAAAAAAAACTAAGGATATTTAATATCAGAGATAAACACTGATGATTTTGAGGCCCAGTTTTTAAGGGGTTAAAGGTCTATAATTATAATAATAATAATCCTAAATCTTATATAGCGCTTCTCTAAGTACGCAAAGTCGCTTTACAGAGTCCAGAGTCCAGTAGTCGTACACACAGCCATACAGTCTACAACAATACATCAGATGTTACCTGAATATCTCTGGCTCTCTCGTAGGACTGGTAGGCGACTTTCTCCTCCATGCTGGCGAGCTCCTGTTTAAGGTTAGTCATCTCGTTCTGATGGAGCTCCGTTAAGTCATTCAACTGTTCTTCAAGTCGCTCATACCTGAATACACACAAACACACACAAGAAGTGTAATTACTCGCTAGCTTACCAAAAGTGTATTTATATATGGATGAAAATAGTCCCCAGCAATTTTCTATTTACTCTTGTTTGAGTAACATTTGGTAAAAAGTACGATGTCCAGCTTGGTAAAAAATATTATTGTGCCCTTTAAAAAAATTATATATATACATATATATATATATATATATATATATATATATATATATATATATATATATATATATATATATATGAAATATTTCTATCTTAAGGAGGAACACATGGGCCTTGTGATAAAAGTCACCACAGTGTATGGACAAGGTGAGAGATGTGTGCTTGGTCTTTTCATGGGATTTGTTCGCAATAACAAAAGTAATGAATAAAGCCAGCCTTGTATTTCAAGTGAGCTACATGTGAGGACTGTATGGAATAGAGCTCAGTTGTTACAGTATTTCTTTGGACGTGTACCTGTATCTTTCTTCCTGCAGGCACTGTGTCATGTAGGAGTAGTCACTCTGCAGCTGACCCTTCATGTCCTCGATGGCGTCCTCCATGTGCGCCTGACTGGCTTTGATCTCCTGCAGGCCCTCAAGAAGAGAGTCCCAGGAGCTGTGCATGTGGTGGTGGTGGTGGTGGTGGTGTCCATCCAGTCTGGGGCTCCCCATGGTTGGACCCAAAAGTCCCCCTACTCCACCCACACCACCTGAATTACTGCCTGCTGCGGAGCCGGACGTGGCGCTGGAGCACTCGTCGTCGCTGCCGTACTTTGGGCTGGAGACCAGAGTAGCGCTTCCACTCAGTGCACGAGGCGTCAGGGTGTCCTCGGAGTGGCCCCCGACTCCGTCCTCCAGCGAGTCCTTCAGGTGAGCGATGTTATCTGCGCTGCCAAACTTGTTCCTGATAAGACTGGCGAACTCCCTCGGCTTGGAGACCACGGCTGTGTGAGTGAGGGCAGTTACTCCACCTTTGACCCCTTCAACTACTCCTCCTCCAAAACCACTTATCCCAGCACGAACATTAGCCCTGACGTCCTTTAATCCCTGCTGCATGTCCCGCAGGACATCCTTAGGCTGACGGGCCGGTCCATTCTGTAGAGAGGGAAGATAAATGAGGAAGCAGAGAAGTGGAGGATCTCAGAGGAAGGAGAGATTAGGTTAAGGGAAAGAACTCCAGGGAGATAGATGCGGAGAGCCGGCCCTGTTGAGAATTAAGGTGAGACACAGGATGATGCATTGCTTTAGGAGATGAGAACCATCAGTCTATATTTGGACACACCTGTCCTCACAGATTTCGTTCAACACTTGACAAAATCAGCTGCACACAAAGACATCACATGTTCATCCACAAACTAAACACACACATTGCTCACCTACCTGCTCTGTCTCCTTGAGCTTCCTGTGGTAGTGCTCTAGTTTCTTGTGCAAGTGTGCGATGGTCTGTGCCGACTTCTGGTTCTTCTTCTCAAACACCTGCTTGATCCTGGACGCCTGCTGTTTGTCGGCGTTGTGGGCCAACTTCAGGTACTCGGCGACGTTGTCGTCGCGGGCCTCCTGCTCCACGCGGATCTGCTCGGTGACCTTCAGGACCTTCTGCTGCAGGTGCTCTAAGGCAGCGCGTGTTCGCTGTGGCTCGCCAACCCCGAAACCCTCTGCACCCCCACAGGCCATGAGCCCAGACGCTGCTGCTGCTGATGATGATGCTGATGCTGATGCTGAAGCTGATGCTGATGCTGATGATGCTGCTGCTGCTGCTGCTGGCGCGGCGTCCGCACTGATGTTACTGTCAGAGCCGCCATGGCTGGTGGTGGAAGGTAGGCTTAGCGTTGCCACCTCGCTCTTGTCCAGCTGAGGGGACGAGAGGGCAGGGGGAGGTAGTCAGGGGGGAGAGAGTACTACAATACACAGTTGTGGATTATTAACATGACTTTACTCAAGAAGACGCAACATTAACATGTATTGAAATATACTCAAGTAAATATTATTTGGAGTAACAGGCTCAGTGAAAGGGCCCTAGTCGAATCCTGATTGTAATGGTTTGTGTTTTCTATTAAAAAAAGAAGTCAGTCTAAATTTAAGTGGAATATCCATCTGATGGCGCCAAAACAGCTAAATTAACTTGTTAGTTTTGGCCTTCTAAAAATAGTTAGACTTTCATTTACAACTCAATAATGTCCTCCCTCCTTCCACATCACATTAGACCACATTAGAAACTAATTATAGGGGAAATACTGTCGACAACATGTTCAATTCATTTGTTTCAGTTTAATCCAGAGTATTTCATTCAGGAGACGCAGGTCACCTGAACATGCAAAACATACAACTGAACAAATATGAGGATTCAACTGTCCAGTTCAAATTGACAATGAACTTTGACTTAATTAGGGCAGGTTATATTTCAATAAACAATTAGGAAAATCAACAAATGCTTAACTGAAAAAAACAATACTCTCTTAACTTGCTCCATATTTTATATATTGTACATATAGATAGATATATTATGATTTAATTACTGAGTTTTCATGGAGGAAAGATCTTGGAAAGACTTTAAAATAAATATCTGTTAATCACTTTGGCTTCTGAAATGAGATTTTGTCAATTATGCCTATAAATGATTTAGAGGGTACACCAAAAGGCCATCATGCATTAATTAGATGATATATAAATAGTCTGCTTCCTGCTCTGCACAGCCTCAGACACTCTTTACAAACAAGTTACTTAAAAAAAATGTTTTTAATGCACACATGATACATGTATACATGAGGAATCCAGAGGTAAGAACACTGCATGGTACAGTTGATGATGAATGATGATCACATGTATGTGATCTCATTTTAAAGGCTCCATATTGTGTAAATATCCGTGAGTTCTGTTTCGTTCCGTGTGATTGAGCTCTGTGCATTGACCAATGAGCGATGTCCCTTCTGTGTATATCACCTATAAGTATATATATCGGCAGATGGCGGGTTTCTAATGACCCTCTCAGCCTGACGTCAAAACAGTTAAATCAGACCCTGCAAACATGAGCTCAGACACCCAGACACCTCACCGCGCTGCTCGGGCGGCTCCAGACGGGACGCTGGAAGGGTTTATTTATCTTTTCATTGCTCCTCGTGCTATTATGCACCAGCACGAGCGACGCGAGGCGGGCGGTGTTATCGTATATATGTAAATATATGGTACAGATAAACAAATCGGTTACAATGACATCGCAATGGAGAGAGAGAAGCAGATGAGTGCGGTCCCTGGTGGTTTATGATTCCCCGACCCAGTCACAGAAGTGAGATGCATGGGCAGCAGCTCTACCTAATGGCTCCTACGAGGAGGGAGGCGCAGTGTCCGGCGGTACATATGGCGACAAGACAAACAACAGGACGCCACACGGAGCAGATGGGCACATCTAACGGGGATGAATCCGGTGATGGATAAAAAAGAAGAAGAAAAAAAGCCCTGGAGGTCGGAGGAGAAGGCTGTGATGAGGATGGAGATGATAGACATCCATGGCATAAAAAAGAGGACAGGGGCATGCCCGCCTCTTCTTCACCCGGCAGGAGGACACCGTGTGACAGGAGAGACGGCCGATGGATGTCAACGCGCGTGTATGCGAACACATGAGGATGAGACACAAGCAGCACAGCAATAAATTAAATTAGAAACGTTACCATACTGCTTTAATCCAATTTTTGCAGTGCCATTGCAAGTCTGAGTTCGAGGCCCATCCTCCTCCTCCACCTCCTCCTGCCTCCTCCTCCTCCTCTACCTCCTCCTCCTCCTCCTCCTCCAGAGCTCACCGAGGAGGAGCCCCCCTCCTCAAATATCCTAACCCCCAGCCTTTCGATGGCTGACGATCCCCTCACTGGATCCTAAAGCTCCATTGTTAATGCCATCGATATCTGCAGCCTCCCTCTCTCGCTCCCTCTCCCTCTAATGCACTGATCTATTCCTCCCTCTCTCTCTCTCTCCTTTGTGTCATATGCTTCCTCTGTCTCTTCTCTTACCTCTTGCCCGCTCTCGCTCTCTCTCAGTCTAAATGCAAATGCTAGCTGCCCCTGCCTATAATGGATGTGGGAGCTAAAGACAGATGATGGAGGAGAATGGGCGGGGGGATGGGAGAAGCTTAGCGCAGGCGTGCAGGTGCCTCTGTGCCGCTGAGGCCAGAGGAGAGAGGAGAGAGGAGAGAGGAGAGGGAGGAGGGAGTACAGCAGCCTGCGCTGGGCCCTGCATCCCTTGTCCCATGTCAGCCTGAGCTCTGACTCCCTCTCTTCATGTCCAGGAGGAGGAGGAGAGCAGCAGGTTCAACAGAAGCCTGTTGGAGCGCTCATCCACTGACGAGGTGTTGCATAAAAGTGCAGTAGTGGAAGTATTTAGAAGTTTTACTTTGGGAAAAGTAATCCATTCAAACATAGGAGGTAGACAAGTATCATCAGCCTGCTGATGCATTCATGAGAGAGTAGCGCTTTACTGATGCTGCTGGTTGAACTGCAGCGAATTTAAACGTATGTGTAGTTTCTGCAGAGACTGGCCTACAGCGCCATGAGCTACTGTTGAAGAGACCGAGTCAACACATTCAAGGCGGTTTTAAGAAATCTAATGTACAAATGTATCTGCCCGGTTAATGTTTTAAAAAATTAGATCATGTTTTTATCAAATATAAAATCCAGCACGACAGCTACCAGTCCCAGCTGTGGAGACACTGGCACAGCTGTCTATTTATAAAGCATGTGTAGTTCTGTTTGTTTGTCACTTGTGGTTTCGTATGTATTTTATTATATTTTAATGTTTTGAACTATCTGGATCTTGAGTCTGTAATAAAAGTTTGATTGATTGATTGAATGTGTCATCTTTTATTAAATCATCATTAGTTTTCTACTTTCACTGGGTAACTGTCTGCAGCTGTCAAATAAATGTAATGAAGTCCAGTGAGAACAGTTGACCTTGAGGTTCGTACTTGAGTGAATATCTTTAGTGCATTCCTTCACTGCTCAAGGGGATGTTTAAGTTACAAATGATCATTAAACTTTGAATACACTGATGCAATGGTGTTTATTATTGGTACAATAAATTATTCCAAAATGCGTGTTTTTAATCGTTAACCATCCACAAATAAAAGACTACAAATAAAAGTTTCATTTGAACATTTTATTGGAATCGTCATAATAATTAAACAAATGAATACAAGGCATGACCTCTCATAATAAATAAAGATATATCTTTAAATTTGTATCATTTAATATAAAACAATATGTAGGACCTATGGACAAGCATCTAAAACAGAAGTGCATTCACTGATCGGGGTCCTGCTGTTATTCGCTCAGCTCCGTCTTTGTGACACCACAGCAGCATTTACCAACATAAATAAGTGTCAAGAACACAAACAAAAAAATTGAGGCAGATAATAACACATTGTCTGTTAGAATTGCACTATGCTTCCAGATAAAGAGAATAAAGCACTTTAGCTTATGATTGATACATGTGTTCTTCTGATTGTCCTTTATGGAGCTTCAAATACCCAAGAAAATAAAGTACAGCAGAGGCCCCTGATACAATACTGCAATGCTTTTGACTCGATATGCTACTTAACAGTGCTGTATTAGACTATATATATACACATCTCTGATATATGTGCATATATATATATTTTGTTTTGATATATAAATCAACCTAAATAAAGTGTTAAGTGTCCCATAGACGTGTTTCTACGCTCCTAACCTACAGCATCTGGAGCTGTACTCGTGTCTGAGTCCAGGCCGTGCACTTATGGAGATCTGCTTTGAAAATCAATCGACAGGCAGCCGATGGAAGGAATGAGACATGATGGCACTTCTGTCAATAATAATCTAAAGCAAAGCAACCGCATGCACAGGATATGAAAACTCAAGCTTTTTCCTACGAGTACATGATGGTAGAAAGAAAACAGACTGCCTGTCCAAATATATTAAGTATTACACACAGAAAATAAATCATACTCCTCATGATTCACCAAAAGAAAAAAACATTGTAAAAAAAGCAATAGTGGATTTGAACAAAAGAGCCAAAGAGCTTCATCCGTTCTCGAACATTTTCTATAAATCTGCAGATTTGTCACAGCAACGTATCCATGATTAAAACCAACATTACATCCGTTTCAAGTGTAGACAGCAATGTGCTCATCCATCATGCCTCCGTACTGCTGGAGGTAGAGTCTCTACGAAGCAGCACTGGGGAATATACCGGAGGAAAGGTCCGACAGCACGTTGGCATCCCTGTGATGCAAATGAGTATAAATCCACTGATTTGAGAGATTAGCGTTAATCTCCTGTGCTCGAATGTCCCCTTCTTACCACTGGGAAGAGCCCCAACCGCCCTCTGAGTAAATACAGAACCCTAATTAGCCGTATAGTTACATTTTAAAATAATGTATCGCTGAGGTCCATCGTGTTTCAGGTGGTTCTGAGTCCAAGGCCTCCTGGTGAGTGACGGTGCAGAGCCAGGACTTCCTGAGAGAAGCACTGCTGGTGTGGTTCTCTTGGTGTAGTGGCACCGTATCATTCGCCAGACTTGCGTGGCATCCCAACTACTCTTCTTTTAGCCTGATAAAAATCTGTTGAGATAAAGAAATCGGAAATTCAGCTCATGCAAATTCACACGAAATCACACGTCTACGCATTCACACCTACAATCTCTAAGTCTGTACCTGTAAGGTTGGTCTGCCTCCTCTTCAGCGCTGTGTTCTCTCCGGGCGTCTTCTCCAGGTCCTCCTGGCTGGCTGTACATCTCTCTGGCAAACATGGGCTGGGTGTAACCGCTGCCTCTGCTGCCCTCTGACCTTCGGCATGTCCCAGACCAAGGCTACAGGATCGGTAGAACAGCGGCACCGTGGCGTCTGGGAGGCCCTCCCACTGGAAATGAGTGTTCTCCAGAGGCTTATCCAAAAGGAAGTCAAAGCCCCATCGATGGCACGCGTCCTCCAGGTCACTCCTCAGGGCGGCTTGGTAGTCCATCTGCAGCTGCTCTCGGTCCACTGGGCCGAATATGCTTCGTCGAGCGGTGCCGGTCTTCCGGATCGGCTTGTGAGTATCCATCGTTCTACACTGCAGGAAACAAGTCAAGACCAGCGGTTAGTTGGAAAGCTGCTGTCGGACATCACCAATGATCGGACTCAGTGATGATGAGCTGGAGTTGTTCTCCTCCTTGGCAATAAGTATACCAACATGTTATTCTTCTACAATAATCAAATAATGTCAGCGGCTATCATTCTCAGCTTGTATCATCATAGTTTGTTTTCATCTGTAACTGAACGGCTCAATTTCTCCACTAAATAATCGAAAATCAAATTGAATCGTTTCTAAAAATCCATCCAGAATCAACTAAACATGAAGCAGAAGTTATTCCGTTTAAGTTGTTAAAAATACTACCCCAATCTTAAAAGTGTAAACCAGCCTTACCATGTCTCTAATCGGTTAGATATCGTCAAAGTGAACTTATCTCGGACTGCAGTCCCCAGGCAGCTCTTATAGGAGAGCCAGTGACTCACTGAGCCCTCCAGTGTGAATCACGGGTACATGTCTGGACATAATCTCAGACAGACATGTCAAGGCAAAGCCCCCACAGAGGCACCGCTAGGTGGCAGTGTCGGGTCTCTTTTATTTTATTTTTCTCGAATAAAATATTTACTTTTATTAAGAATACACTCCAGATTAGAGGGTGACGGTAATGCTCCCGAAAGATGTTTGCCAACCGCCATAAGAAGCTACAGAAGAAGAAGAAGAAGAAGAAGAAGAAGAAGAAGAAGAAGAAGAAGAAGAAGAAGAAGAAGAAGAAGAAGTGTAAGTTCTTCTACACACAGCTGGCTCAGCTGAACAAGTTTCGAACCCCAATAAGCAGCTCATATAAGAGGTTGGATTAGTTAGTTTTATATTTAAATCATTGTTCTCCACATCTTGGCATTCAAACAGCACTCGCATTAAACGCTGTTCCAAGTATAGCGGTCGATTGGTAATGGCACTTCTGAAAGAGCTACAGGAAGGAATGAGCTGCGTCTCAGGAGAATAATACGTCATTATAGTCATGCGGGAAGAGCCGGGCCGGACTCAGCCCACACTAATGATGCAGCTGCAGCCCACAGCACCGTAGGGGAAGGAAGGTCATTGCAATTATAATACAATCATAATAATATGGGAGACACTAATGGTATGTTATACATACATGTATACATCCGTCCATGCGTGGGCTGAGACGTATGCACCACTGTGTACAGATCGTCAACAGTAACAGTCTTACGCACTTGTTCCAGTTTGAATTGGACTTATGCTACTTAAGAGCAAATTAATATTTGTTCTGTTCATTATGGAACATTATTTGGTGTCTTAAAATGACAGTATATAAATGACTATTAACAGTATTAGATTCATTCGTATTGGGATGTTATTATGTAGTATATGAATTTCCCCCCAGTAAAAAGGAGAAATCTGATCAAAACGAGTCCAACATTGTTTTATCAATCTAATGAATCCTCATTTATGTTGGTTAAAATGTGTGGGAAAATTGTGAGGGGCACCAACGTGAGACACCATTGCTTCCTCCACCCCCTTTTATGTACTTTTTTTTTACCAACTGCGTCACAGTGAGAGCCGGACGGGGCGGAGTGATTCAAGCGTGCGGCGCGATAACGATACTACATGTGTGGCGCAGTCACCGGAACGGGCTCGGCGGAGGAGAGCCAACAGCAAAGCTAGACCCTGCCCCGTTTACTACGCGGCTCCACGTGAGGCCGGCGCGCGCGTCTGCAGGTAGAACCGGGCTGTCACCGGAGCGGACCCGCCTCCACCAGCGCTCAAATATACGACCACTCGGACAGGAAGCCTTTGGAGTGAAACCGTGAAAAGTGATACGTAGATACGCGTTAACTCGACGTCATATCAGCAACTGTTGGTCATGCACACGGAGAATATATGGACACACATGTAGAATGTATTACCAGCTTTGTAACGTTATTTATAACCGGACTGTACACCGGAGACACGTGGTTAGATGCTTACAATCCAACACAACACTACATCACCTCAGCAATGCTTCACACAGACAGTTTGAACGAGCTAATTAACATTAGTTTTGGGTCATTTACTTACATTAACTACCAGTCAAAAGTCGTCCAGTGCAGCTGCGTCTCCGTCTGATTCAACCTGCTGGATGAAGCCGGTCCGTTTATCCGCTTTTAGTGATTCAACCCCGCCCTCTCAACTTTATCAAACACTACTAGTAGTGGCGAATAGTACTCTCCTTTCTAGAAGTATATCCTCACAGACATCAGCTAACGTGTTCCGAAATCCGGTGGGCGGAGATCCTTCCTCTCCCGTGCAGAGGCGGAGTCGGCATGTACTCGCACGTGAAACGTGGCCGGGTAAACACATGAGCGCACGTGAGAGTTTGGCTGTGGACTCGAGAGGAAATTCCTTCTCATGAAACCCAGAAGGAGCCTCGCTCTGCCTCTCAGTGCGAATGTCCTGCCTGTGGACCGCGCAATTACCCGGATGGATCTTTGTCAGTGATGAAAGAAGTATTCACATCTTGCTTATTAATTACTTTATTTAGAATACACCATGGTGGAAATTATATTTACCAGTAGCACTGTATTTAACTAAAAATAAGGTACTTTTTATTCAACTTTATACATAGGTAAATGTCATACATTTTACTCCTCTACATGTCTTTGTTTTCTTTGCAGATTTAGAATATTAATAACAATCTATGAATCAACTAATACATTATACGATTGTACTATAAATTAAGCTATATCCAACACCATGTAAAGTATGAGCCCCAACGAGATGCAACATTACATTAGTGTACACATTAATGGTTTAATAATTCGAAATGAAATGAATTACTTTCTGTAAGTATATTCTGATGGTAATACTTTTTCCAAAAAAATGCAGGACCTTCACTAGTGTTGCTTTTGTTTTGTTTGTTAGCACTAATACCGTTTTGGACTTAGGATTGTATTGTTTAATTTTATCTTACTGTTTAATATTTGTCTTTTACCATCTTGGGACCATTTTCACAAATAATTTAAATATCTTATGATTACTTTTTAGATCCATAAATAAATCCATAAAAAACATGATCAAATGTGTTATGTGCCAGGACTTGAAACAAGTGCCCCTCTATTCTTTTAATACTTGTTCCCCAAAAGTAGTTAACAAAGTAAGACTATGATAAGAAGAGAAATAATAAACTTGTATTGAATTTTGAGGCTATAGCCAAACTCTCTGTTAAAAATTGCTGTAAGTATCACATTGGTTATATTTTGCACTCAAAAGTCTGTTCCAGTCCTCTTGTCACAGACAAGCTTGTTTTTCTCAGGAACAGGTCAACCAAGAAACAACTCCTCATGCTTCCCAACTCCATGAGCCTAGTTCCCAGCACAACAACAAGAGCCCCAACTGTAGGATGCGATGTATAAAGGCCCAACTGATCCGACACCACAGTGAGTCCTTTGTTGAGAAGACTGATGGACATAAGAGATTCAGTGGTGATATGTACTGAAGGTAATGAAGTTTAAACTAATGGAAAGATACAATGAGCGCATATAGTGTTTGTTGCTGAGCAGCATCTGTGTGACTCGATGTACAGTTGAGCAGACAGTTAATTATCATTCAGCTCAAAGGCAGCTGCCGAGTGCAGCGAGTCTGCGTTGGGTTTTTTATGTTGTGCTTCATCTTATTCAGGCTTTTGTTCTGCAATGTGAAAGTTTCATGAGATTAATGGTGCCAAAGAAAGCACACAGACACGATGTAGGGTCAGTGGCCACTAAAGCTCGTCAAGGAAGTCCTTCTTTTTGCAACCTAATTAGCTGCCACTATATGAACCCTAAACATGGGACTTTTTACACTCAAGTTTCATGTTTTGTGTAAAAACGTTTTTAATATAAATGATCCCAGAAGCTTTATACTATATATTCTCATCAAAATGATTGTGGTGTAGTTTAATACTAATTGATTTAACGTTAAAAAAAGACTACTTTTAAATATAATCAGGATACTTAGAAAGACAGATCATTACACCACTATCCAGCCACATCCAGCTTTCTTTCTTTCTCTGTTGCTTGATTATTTGTTCCAGTTGTAATGATACCGTGTCAAATTATTAGAGTACATACCATCAAATGATGTGTACGTATATACTCCAGTACATACAAACATACACACAAACTACAGGATGGACTCACAACATAAAGAAGAACTTCAGGAAGTCACCGCTCACGGCCAATGAATAGTCCGACAAATTCACTTGTTGATTTCCACACAGTTTTAGTACAGATTTATAATACCGTAATTTGTTAAGTTAATTAGTACTCTGATGTGTATTTTACAGTAAGACCGAATAATTGAGGGCTGTACAGTTACCAAATCATTTGATTGGACCTTCAGCTCTCCGCTCTTCCACCGTCTGAAAACCATCAACACTTCCCTTGAATGAATTAGAACACTAAATGTTTTGGAAATAAAAACAAAGGTTTTTTTTACACCATTTAAAACCAAACATTTTTTCCCATCTCTCTCTCAACATTGCTCTGTTTGCTAACATAAGCCACAGATGTGGTTTTATATGGCTGGTGTGGCTCCAAGCTCAAAGTCTCCGTTTGGATATTTCTTTCCATAAACGCCCCTGAATGCATGATGAGTCAAACATTTTATATATATATATATATACTTAAATGTCATGTTTTGGTCTGATAAATTGTCCAAATCCAAAAGAAATTCACCCAGATTTAATACAGAGAGCTTCAGATCAAATTAAGTTGGTTTTACCAAATCTAAATTTAGCTCCAAAAAGTGAGCTTCAGTCCAGCCATTAATCACGTGTCACAGCATGCTACTTAACACCGTCTGGAATTCCCGCAAGTTCCTTCACTGTGAGACCCGTCTCCATGGTTACCGTGAGTCATCGCTTCTATAACGTCACCCAGGGCTCGAGTAACAAGCGGGAAAGCGCGCGAAAAAAGTATGGGGGAGGGGGCTGGTACTATAAAGTGTCTGTGGGAAACAGAAGAGACCCACCCAGTGAACATTAATTATATAGAACTGTTGCTGACCACAAACTCCAGACAGAGGAAGAATGTCTCAAAATGAATGAGAATAGTTCACGACTTTGGAGGCTAATACAAACCAGACTGTATATAAAAGGAGCGAACATGTCGGCTTCGACAGGGAGGGGGAGATCCGAGAGGATACACGAGGACAGGTTACTTTTAATAGATTTCCTATCCGACAACAGCCTCATACAAACTGGATTATTAAAACTTCTCAAATTAATCAAAGCTCATTTAGTATCAATATGAAGTTGTACATTGTTGCCTCCAATTTAAGATGCACAATCTGAACACAAATACAATCTCATCTGATTCTTGACTATAAAAGACCATTTTACAAGATGGAAGATTCACATTAAAGATCAAATAAATTACATAATCTGAATCTACTAGATTTGTTTTTGTACAATTGGTCACCCAATAGTAAGTTGACTAAAACTAAAATAAACCTTGACGTTCATTTAGCTAGTATATAAGATACCGGTGTGGATCACAGACAAGGAAACCCCCTCTACCCTGCGTTAAGTTAGCAATTGTACAACATGTAACTCAACAATAGAAAATAATGTAGTACAGCTCAAACCAAACGAATGGCAGCCTAGTTAGTGGGCAACAAAGTAATCAACCAACCAGTTTGATGAGGACGACTGAGCTGGATCACAGCTCCGTTACGCTAGATTCAGTAGGAGTGCCCTCTTGTGGAGAATAAGAACAATAGAGGAATAGCCTTTCTTCCAAGAGGAAATAAATATAAACAATGAGGTCTTTTGTAATCAACTGGTTTCTTTAATTGAGACCATTTCACATTGTATCAAACAAAAGAAAAATGGAAAACTTCAAAAACAAAACAATATTTTTTTTCTAAATCTATGCCAGTTTTGAATTTTGGATGTGGGGGGTTTTAATTACAAACAACCTTTAACAGATGGAAACCTTTAGTGCAATGTAAAAAAAGTAGCACAATGAAAATAGGTTGGCTTCACAGACAATCAAAGGGAGAGATTCTTATTAATCATCCCTATCCTTAATTAAAAAAATGCTGGCATTGAAAAAGAGGAACTACTCACTGTCAAACTACACAGTACAATCATTGACAAAAATCAAAACTCACAAGAAATTAACTGGTGAACTGGAATGCTCGGTGCCACGACTGTTTCAGGACCTAGAAGATGGACTTAGGTATCACACCTGTACACCCCCACTTAATGCATGTGAAAACATGTAACGGGACACTAAAACAATTGTTTGTTTAAAAAAAAGAAGAAAAAACACAAAAACAATGACACGGCCATGTTGACTTCCATTATTTAAAATGGCCAAGCATGTACACAACCGTTCATCCGCTCCTTTTACACCCGGCGGGTGTTCCTCTACTTTCTGTCGTTAGACCTGGAGCGGCTGTGGAAAGTGAAAAAACAACAGTTTAAGGGAGATAGAATTAATGCCCCAAATAAAACTCAGCAATACCACACTTGAGCAAACAAAACGAGGAAATGGCTGCTGCTTCATGACACATGAATGTTACGTTGTGTCCTCTAGAGAAAACCAAGAACAATCAACTAATAGTTTCAACAGGCTTATTATATGCCTACACCTGACATTAAACTGTCAACTATCTGTCAGGACACAAGATAAAATGTATCTTCAGAGAACTCAATAGATATCAGTACCTCCTTGATCGTGAAAAGGACCGTGAAGGTTTGTGGTTCTTGTCCCGGGAGACAGACCTCTCCCTCCTCCGGTCTCTGGAGAAAGACCTGCAAACAGCCAACCAGCCCATTAGTGTCAACATACTCATCACGTTTGACTGGTGGCTAGATTTGGATGTTGATCTTTGTAGATCTGATTCACGAGTATGTGGATCAAGAAGTTAAGTAGACCAACTAAATAATCAAACAGAGTCTAACTAATATAGTTGCTTAATTTATGTAACACTAAAAAACATCAGTTTCTTGAACAACAGGTGATTAAAGATAAAAAACATTATTAGTTTGATTTATTTTTAACTTAAGTAACTTGAAAATAATGAGCCAAAACAAATTGGGGCCAATCGGGGTTTAGAAAGGGTTCCAATTTGATAAATTGTAGAAATTATAAGTTAAATCTATGCTCATGACTTTCTTTAGATATGTTAGTATAAAATATAAATTAAACAATATCGCAGGGTATTTTACATGTAGGGAAATGTAATTATAAAATACATAAAAAGATTTACCAGGGAATACAAGACTTCCTAAATTCTGACATACCTGCTCCGACTGCGGCTGAAGCTCCTCTTGCGTGGGGATCTGCACAGGGAGAATAAACAAGTGTTAAGAACACACAGACGCAGCGACCCCCTGTGGAGCTCCACACTATTCCATTACTGTTCTTACATGGGCCCCTTCAACACAGACCTCTGTCTAACTAAATTACTCTCAATGGAATTAAAAGACTTGGATGTTTTTCCTGAAACACAATTATCTCAAATCAGAAAATAGAATTCACTGACAATGGACCCAGTATATAAAGATGGCAGGTGTTTAAAAATCTCTCACCTATCCCACAGTGCGTTGTGCATCTATACATCAAGTCATCAGTGCAAGTTATATTTAATGTATTCATTTGGAATGCTAGAGTAATACGTGTCCTCTGACATAGAATTCATATACAAGATGTTTTGATGGTGTCCGAGCTGATCACAAAATTGAATAGAGCTCGGAAGATTAACGCTGCACTGTGGACTGGCCGAGTTGTGTGGGGATGAAAAACACACACACACACACACCGGGGCCACCATCTGTATGAAACTGGCCCACTGAACCCAATGGTAGAACATTAGGAATTGGAAGCTAATATCAAACACAACATACTGGTCGCTGGGAATAAGTTTTGAGAAGCAACCAGGCTAAGATCTGCTAAAACCAACCACAGCATAAAAAAATATTTGTTTAAATTTTAATTTGGGGGTTGAGGAGTTTCGTTTTGTGTGACTTGATAATTCTGCTCAGAGCCCCAAGACATATCATACAGATGTGTCTATTATGGAAATCTCTGGAAATGTCAAGTTCCAGATATACGACTCAAATGATGAAAAAAAAAATTACAACCTTTTCAGACCAGCTGTCTCTTCACTTTCAAAACTGTAATCAGCAGTGTACTGAATGAAGCAGGAAAACTTACTAGTATTTTTGGGTTTTCAACAAGCTAGATATGACGAAAGGTAGGCAGACTGCCGGCCGGGTAGAATTGGCTGAATAGGACTGGCCAGATGCTGCACGGTGTTTAGGTGGCAGGCAGGTGGGGGCTGGCTGTGGCTTTTTTTCCTGCTTTAATTGGTTAGCCGAAGGCTGCTGTTGGTAGGTTGTAGACATTTGGGGACGCAATACGCTGATTGGTCGGGAATGTGAGGTGGGCCGCTGCAGTTTGGTTGGAATAAGGTTGAAGGAGGAGGAGGTTGAGAACGGCATGCTGAGGAACCAATGGGTTGGTGCAACTTGACGACTGGCCATGCCTGGTCATGTGACAGCACCAGCCAAGCTGATTGGTCGAGATGGTCAGCAGTCACATGATGCTGAAAGAGGACTAGTTGATTGACTCAGAGGATGGTGAGAGGAGGCATGGTGACGGCTCTGTAACGGGTTTCATTCTTATTAATATAGATGAAAAATAAAAGCATCCTCAAACAAAGGAGAAAAATGCATCACATTTGGCACTTTTACCCCACCAAAATCTTACACAGATTATACGTTATCTGAGGAATTATGAAATACTATTTCACACACCTATTTTGGAATTTTGTTGACAACTTTTTGAACGCACAAAATGATGTACACTTAAAAAGAAGCATTAGTACCTACAACAGAAGTTTTACAGGCCAGATTTTAAGATGCATTTGCAATACAAATACTTCACTACATGATCTAGTAAAATGTCCTATTCCCATGTCAATGATTAGGAAACTATAACAAAAAGGTACAATCGGCAGAAAGAAAGATTACAAACATTAGAAATTAACAGACTGGAAAAACATAACCAACTACCAAGAAATATATGATGGTAAGAGAGGAATCAGTAAGTGACAAGCAGGAATTAACAACAACATAAAAGATATGTTGTCCCTGCTGGTCACTGTCAAATAATAACATGGGTCACCTTCGTTTGGCTTGTGGGCTACGACTACGGCGTCTGTTGTCGTCTCTGTCTCGAGGACGCCTGCTCCACGGAGGAGGCGCACCACGGCTGCGACTGCGCTTCTCACCATTGGACAGCTCTACTCGCACCCGGCAACCACACAGTGTCCTATAAACAACAAGTTATCATTAACAAACATAGCTGTATCAAGATGAATGCCGTTTTCCCTCAATTGTGTCCACTGCATCTCAAAATTATTTAGATTTCCCTTTACCTTCCATCGAGCTCACGCACGGCATCCGTTGCATCTCTAGGATCTTCAAATTCTACAAAGGCGAAGCCTGGAGGGTTCCTGGCCACCCACACACTGCGGAGAGGACCATAGTAGCCGAATGACCTCTCTAACTCCGTCTTGTTTCCATTGTTCCCCAAATTTCCGACATAGACCTTGCAGTCAAGAGGACAGTCACGATGCATGACTGGATCTAAGAAATAAGAAAGGAAATTTATTATTAATGCAGACTGACACATTTGTTTTCCTCTAAACAGAATTGGTCTCACATTTCGGTTTCTTTACATCTTAATTAGTTCACTATCTGGTGAGAAAACGAGGATAAGCGGAACCAGCAGGGCCTGGTAGATTAAACACCTCCGTTTCCTGTTATCTTGTGAGAGCAGCATGCAACAGTCTAATACACCAAGTGAACACTGCTTGCGATGTAAAGATCAATGATACTACTCCAGTTTCTTTAACGGGACCATATAATAGCTTATTATCCACCAGGGTGTAAACATATACATGCAACTCCCCAAACGCAAGAAACGGGAGCATACAAAGACATGTGCGGCGGCAACGTGACTTCTCACACAAATCTTGCAGAATAACATCCTCCAACGTATGAGGCATAATGTGTGTAGGTTTTTTGTTAGGTACTGAATTAACGTGACAAGAATATCATTCCGTGTCCAGGACTCCAACACATTCTTCAAAGTGTTAAGCAGCGGAGAAACGCTTACAATAAACAGTATGCATGGGAAGGCTAGTTCAGCTAATGCCGATACCCGATGCACCGTTAGGTTGAAGTAACGTTACCAGCTACGTTTTAGTTTCACAGAGCGGCTCGACCATACATTGATCCGCATGACCCGCATTTATAATACTAATATTAATGTAACAAACGTCTCACATTCGACATTAGTTTTATGTTTCGGCACCTAGAAGCTAATGCTAGCGTGCGGCTTTATAGCGGTAGCTAAAATGGCTGTCGCCTTTTCGAGGCCTACTTCTAATTCAACAACCTCAGAAGCCAAACAAACACATCCGATTAAATTGTTGCAGCGATACGGTTAATCGACACACGTGGAATTCTTTAAAAGTTTCAGCACGACACGCAATTGAGATTTTCATTAAAAAAATACCGTTTTCGTTGCAATTCACGGTTCCGACTATCCGCGTTTCTCTGGCTAGTTTGTTCCTCTCGGTCGTCGATGGAAAATGGCGTGGCGGAACATACGTGTGTCAGTGTGCAGGCTGCGGTAGGTTGACCGGGCTGCTGCTTTGGGGAGGGCGGGGCTTTGGGGAGGGCGGGGACACGTTAAAGAAGTACGTCGCTGCCGGATATATGATCTGTTTATTGAACTTGGCTGAAGGTGCACTTTACAAATGCAAATGTTTTTTTGAAATAGGTGCAACATGACCAGAGAAAATAGAGAAAACATGTTTGTAGTGTCAGAAGGCTGGCAACCTACAACTCCCAGAATGCACTGGGAACGTTGCTGCGAGCGCAACTCCCAGGCTCATCAGCGTATTTGAGTGACCCACAGTCGATGGTGTGCAACTCCCTTCTCACCTCATGTATTACAATTAACGCATAATTGATACCGCAAATCATTAATATGTTGTTCATTCAATAAGCAGTGCAAATACTGAAAAAAAAGGATTCTTCGTGTCTTTATTTATAGTGTTGTAGTAGATAGTTGATGATCGTTAATGATCAAGGTAAAAGTAAATAGAGATCTCTATTTTTACTTTTACTACATGCATAGTGGAAGAGAATTCCAGCGGGTACTACGAGTTTAATGTTGCATTTATAAAACTGGGACATAACTGTATCCGCTCTGCCTCCGCTCTATTCTTGTGTCATGTGTACACTACCAGTATTTTAAATCCCAAACATATATTTTAACTCCAAATTGTGAGCATGCATAATATATATATAGATTGATTCGCGAGTGATATGTTAACGGTTGAAATCTAAAATGTATACACTAACTTGTGTTCTCTGTTGCCCCACTCTCTCTGAAGGCAGCTGTACATGTACGTAACGGCAACGCCCCCTCAGTCTCCTGGTTACCGCCCACTAAGTTACTCAGCCAGGTGACAGCTGAACCCGCAAGGACTCAACACAGCTGAACTCACCGCAGCACAACAGACCACGTAACGATATCCGTCGGTGCCAGATTAAAGGGGAAGACACCCGCACATTTATTCCAGTATTGCTTTTACTTACAATCAATACATGTACTTAATCTGAAAGCCTCTCTTCCGCTCGTTGTTGGAGATAGCTAGCCGCGCGAGGACATCGTTAACGTTAGCTTCTCGGACGTCACTACCAGAGAGCGGCGGTTGTATCTCTGACCAGCTCTCGGTAGACAGAAACCGTCACCATGACGGATCCGGCCGGGGATGTGAAGCAGGACATGAAACAGGCAAGCAAAGAGGTGAAAGAGAGCGAAAACGTGGCGGAAAAGTATTCAGCAATGACCGTAAGCAAGATTAGCGAAATGAACATGGGAGAGCTGTCGTCCGCCTTCAGCGCGGTGCCGACTCACAAACCCGTTAAAAAGGTAAGAGCGAGTGTGTCACATGTATACAGTGCTGTTAGTGAGTATGTTGAGTACATCTTGTATCTGCGGTATTCATTCAGGTGCACGGGGGCAGATGTCCCTGATTAAATGAGTGTCACAACAAATCAGTACCTGGCTACAGGACACTGAGTTATTAATATACTCCGGTCTTTTGGTAAATAAAGGAAACAGCCTTTATCTTTACCTGAGCTTAATAGATCATACATTTGTTAGCACATTTTAAGGAACATTACAACTTAAATATACACTAATAATTATTCACATGGATTGTCTCTCAATCTGTGTTGCAGAATAAAGCCTTTTAACGACAAGACAATGGCAAAACTGCAGCCAGGCAGATTAATATTGTACGTTAAATATAAGCCTATATATGTTATATATGCTACAGTAAACATGGGATCCAAACAGTTTGTTTTTCTTTACTCTAGACTGTGAGGTTGGACAAAGAGACACCTTTGGCAGCTTTCTATAGACTCAAAAGTATTATCCAATTATAGGAGCTCAGCAATGAAAAGTCACATGGGTCACATTACCACTGTCTACATGTGTACACAAATAAAGTCTGAAGGTTTTAAAAAAAATCCTCAGTCACTAGTACTTCTTAACAGAACAGATCTATTGAATTTTCTTCAGGAATGCACACATGCTGCCCTTCATTCCACATTCAACTCAAGGAAACAACTGAATGATTTGCTCTAGGTAACACTCACAAAAGAGGGACGTTAACCGACACCTTCAGGTAACAAGGAAGGGGTTGTACTGTGAACTCCCGGGGACTTAAAGTAGAGAGTATTTGTACATCTCATTTAAGTTATAGTGGACAAATGAATACCAGTTTCGGACCAAATATATCCTCTAATGACTTTTTTACATGGAGCAAACATGTCACACGTATAGCCAGAAACACTTGTGACCAGAAATCTGTCAAATGCAAATTCTCAACACAAAAAATAAATTAGTCAGCCTTGCGGTCTCACTAAAGGATTGTTTCACATCCTAATTCTCTCAAAAGGAGGAACTTTATAATTATAACAACCATTGGCTTGCAATTAAATGTCTCTCAAAAGAACAGTTATGTTTCTTTTGTTTGATTGAAAAAGGTAAATATATAAGTGTATTCTGGTACCAAATAATAAAAAAGAAATCATGCTAATACAGTTAACATAATTATTCACATTATCTTGTATGAACATTGTAAAATTCAATTATTTAACAACTATTTCATAAAGATTTAATCCTGGACACAATTGAGAACCTCCAGTACTAGAAACAGACCCTGCAATAATTTATTAATATGTGGCAATGTTTATGTAAAACACAAAAATAATTTATTATAGAAAATATTACTGAATAAGTTATGTCATGGCACGTTTCATCTGTCATGTGAGGTCAAAGGTTTTAGAAAAGGGGAAGAGAAGAAGAGGACTGATGTTGAGCTTATGTTGAGGCGTTATGTTGCAGATGTTTAGTATGCACTGTCATTAATATCGGTATTGATAAGTGAATTTAGCAAGCTCACAAATGATAATCATGAGGTTGGAGATTGGCTAACTTTAACTTTCATCCATCAAACATGCACACATGTAGACATTAGGTTCATTAAAACATTATATAAATGCATAAACTTAAAACACATCTTTTCCGACTATATCTGAATTAAAACACAGATTAGCACTTCAGTGGCTCTTAAATTACTCTTATTATGGTACTTTTGTAGTTTGACTTTCTCTCTTTTTGAAATGGTACTTTCTGGATTCTTGTTGTTCTGAGTTTGTACTCTTGGTTGATGCACTTACTGTAAGTCGCTTCGGATAAAAGCGTCTATTAAATGCCGTAATGTAACATAAAACACACCAACACACATTAACTTAAACACAAGATACATTAAATATAATGTAAATGCACAGAATATTCTAATAAATGCTTAAACCAGCTCGTATAAAATAATATACATCAATTGACAGCATAACAATAACATAACCCATGCGAGCCAATCATCAGTGGTCATAACAACACCAACATGGTAATCCTTTCGCATTAGTCCAGGAATCTATTAGTAGCCCGTTGTAATGCGGGGCAGTCATACGATCTTCAATGTGACTCTTTCTGATCACATCTTCTGGAACTAATATCGGCTTTCAAACTCATGCAACCCACACTGTGCTGTCCAGTGGGAAATATATGGTGTCCAGTCACCTAATCTCAAGAAAAACTGCTTCACCTTATTCTTCGTTGCCATGTAGTTTCCACTGGTATGTGGAGGTTTTTCATTATTAGGCCAAACCTGGCAGTTGGAGCATGAAGCACCCGACATTGTGTTCCCATACTCTGATTCTTTATATCTCAGATTCTTTGTTTTTGCTGAGACCAAAAAAAACCTCACCTGGCAGGGTGACGACCCAGAAACATTCTAGAAACTGCTGAGGTGTAGAGATTTTCCTGTTGACTTCTCCATATGTGAGCTGAAGATAACACTCCAGCACCTGCACGATTGTTTTGTTTTTTCTCACTCATGTTGCTTCGATGCATGCAAACTCCCTGTCAACAAAAAGATCAGCTGACCAGGCATAAAGCCAGAGGTACAAAACACCACTTACTTCATCACACACACACACACACACACACACACACACACACACACACACACACACACACACACACACACACACACACACACACACACACACACACACACAGACAGATATAGTTTGCTTTCCCCTGAGTATTCATTAACCACTCGTATGGATGCAGAAAAATAAAGAACAAACAGCTGATTAAACTACAAGCTTAATCTAATCAGGATAGTAGGGTAGACTTATTAGTGTGGAAATTAATCGATAGTTACAATACAGACGTGCACGCCAATCACTTTCAAACCACAACGTTATTCTATTGTAATAACGTTGTAATTATATGCAATTATAATATGATAATGTTACATTTCTCAGGTAAATGTGAAATGCCTGGACGTTTGTGGGTCACATTCAGGCTGTGGTGAACTGGGGATGTTCAGTATCACTACATATGCATGAGCCACACGTCTTACATAAGACGTGGTGGTAGGATAACTGGAACGAGTGTGTTTTTTTACAAATATCTTATCTTTTCTCAATTTCACTACTTCCACATTTGGTCAAGGCTCTAAAGAAGAACTCAAGCAAGAATAACATATAAAAACAGAACAACTTCCTTTTTTTACTTCGAGAAAGAATGGTTGTGCTATTTTTCCAAACTAATGAGTTAAAGCCCCACTATGTAACTTTTTCACCTTAAAATAACAGCTTGAAAAAAAGTGGTGCCGCTACAATGACTTTTAATATGTTGATTTGCTCCTCCGCCACTGACATCGGGGGTCTGTGGCCAGAAAACTGCTGAATGTAAGATGGTTGGTAACGACCCGGTACTTCCGGTTGAGGAACAGGAAGTACTTAAACTTGCTGTCTGGCAGTGATTACCAACGTCATATAGTGCCAGTACACGCTCGCAGGTGACTTTTTATTTGCTCCGCTACGAGACGAGTACAAACAGAATGACATGCTGCGGCTGAACGGCTGACGCGCTGCCGGTAGCTCGCATTGATCAGCTGTTCGATCAGCTGTGAGGGCACGAGCCTGAAGAGCCATATATGGCTCGAGACCAGACGTTAAATACCTGAAGGGGGCGCTACAGGGGAAAAGTTACATAGTGTCGCTTTAAAGTAGCACTTTTAATATGAGTTTATACATTGCTCATAATTATTTGAGAAACAAATGTACAGTGTGTAACTTGATTATTATTTTGTTTAAATATTTTAATATACATCAGCAAATCCAGTTTGTGGAGGACAAACAGGAGTTCAGCAGGTTCCCCACCAAGGCCGGCCGGCGCTCGCTGTCCCGCTCCATCTCCCAGTCGTCCACCGACAGCTACAGCTCCGGTAAGGAGAGACGGCAAGATGCACTTGACCTCTAGTGTTCAATTTGGCTGCAGTATAATGTCTTTGCAGGAATTTATGACCGTCTTTGATTTTGTTTTTAAACAAAAAAACAACCTGTGTATGTATAGATGTTAACTGGACTTTAAAGCCGTTGAGGGTGATGGTGAATGTGGAGCTCTTGGGCTCCAAATTCAACACGTGAGTTCTTTGAAAGCCTTGTTTCCTTTACAGCTGCGTCCTACACGGACAGCTCTGACGACGAGACATCCCCGCGGGACAAGACTCAGGTGAACTCCAAGGGCAGAAGCGACTTCTGTGTTAAGAGCATCAAGCAGGCTGAATTTGGAAGACGTGAAATTGAGATCGCAGAACAAGGTATAGTGTCATAATACGGAAAGCAAACATCATTCAGAATAAAGGAAATATTTGTAAAGATGTCTATTGAACAGTTGTGTTATTTAGCTCAAAAGATGTTTGATTTGTCTGATTCCACATTAAAGGAAAAAATCCTACCACTTTCACTACATAACCAAATAAGATAATATTATCCTAAAGAAAAGGCAAAAACACTTTCTGAAAGAGTGCTTATATCTAGCTGTATTTTCTAAAACAGAGGTTATATAACTAGATTTGTACAAGATTATATTGCACCGTCTGCTGTCGTTCTCACTCATCCTTTTTTATGTCTTGTCGTTTTCAGATATGTCCGCGCTGATCTCGCTCAGGAAGAGAGCCCAGAGTGAGAAACCATTGGCAGGGGCCAACATTGTGGGCTGCACTCACATCACGGCCCAGACCGCGGTAAGATTCATCTCTGAGCTTCAACGCCCGCGCAAAGACGGCAGCGTGAAAGAGCCTCTCAATCAGGAGAGGCGTCCAGGTCAAGTGTCGGCACTACTTACCGTCTACTCTAGAAAACAGGAGAGAAAACAAACAAACATCTTTTGTCAACTCTTCTATTGAATTTTAAATGATTAAAGCTTTATGCGGTTGTCTCATCAACTCATCAACAACCAGCTGATCCCAAATAAAGTATGTAATTGGGCCATCAGACGGTGGGGCAGACATGTACAGACCTGGTTCTTTACAACTGTCAATGTTCTGACTCTCCAGTGAAGAGATGGTTCTTATTGATCACTCTCTTGGGCTTTCTCTGTGTTTCCAGGTGCTGATCGACACTCTGGTGGCTCTCGGGGCTCAGTGCCGCTGGACGGCATGTAACATTTACTCTACTCAAAATGAAGTGGCTGCTGCTCTGTCAGAGACGGGTAAGCAGTGGATGAGGGGAACAACATTCAGCTTTGGAGCTCAAACACAACCACATGCTTACTTTGCTCTCGGTTCATACGATTTACTCCTGATTTCATGTTCTCACAAGTCGGTGGTCGTGATAGTCGTACTCTTCACCTCGAGGCAACCCCATCTTTTAGTTGTAACCAGTTAGTGACCCCATCATTTAGTTTTAACCAGTTAGTGACCCCATATTTTAGTTGTAACCAGTTAGTGACCCCATATTTTAGTTGTAACCAGTTAGTGACCCCATCTTTTAGTTGTAACCAGTTAATGACCCCATCTTTTTGTTGTAACCAGTTAATGACCCCATCTTTTTGTTGTAACCAGTTAGTGACCCCATCTTTTTGTCAAAATTGTCATCAATTTTGGGGATAATGTTTGTGAGGTTAAATATTGTTGACTATGGACTCTAGTTTTTGACCTTACCCGTACCAACACCGAGCTGTGGAAATCATACATATTTGAATTGCACTTCATTACCAACAATACCATGTTTACAACAAGCCATATGACTAGTATAACATGTTTTCCTCTGTATTTCTCCATCTGAGCATCTCTTTATGTCTTTTAAGAACCAAGGATACTGTTTGGAAATGTTTAATAAAATCTGCCCTGCAGAGATAATGGGAACGCATGTACGATTTGGCATTTAGTGAACTAGCAGGACTACTTCAGCCTTTTATCTGTGGTTGCTATGTAATGGTTAAAGTATGTACTAAATGTCCACCGTATAGTTTTCAAGCTAGGGGTACAACAGATTAAGGAGTCGCTCAGTGGAGATCAGGCCTTTTTGGTGGGCATAGTTTGTGTCTACTGTTCAGGAAGTAATTGCGTTGGAGAGTTTACAACATACTGAGCGGCTTTCTGTGGAAGGCAACATACATTTTCATGAAACTATAGGAAGCATAAATGTTTGCCATTGTTGAGCTTTTATAATTATTTATTTCTGGTGGTGTACTAAATTCCTTGTTAACAAATATGTAATGTAGAGTTATTAAGTGCGAAAAACTTAGTTTCAATAACTTTGCCCTCAGTCACTGTCGTATGTGCAGCTCAAGACCAATATAGTGTTATTGATGTCATGTTTTTCAAGATATTACCCTTCGGTTTTGTTGCAGGCGTGGCGGTGTTTGCCTGGAAAGGGGAGTCTGAAGATGACTTCTGGTGGTGTATTGACCGCTGTGTGAACACTGAGGGTTGGCAGCCCAACATGGTACGTGGAAACGTTTGTTCTTCTACCTTGTTGAGTGGACAGATTATGTAGCAATAGGCTGTGATATGTGAACAATGTAGACAAACAAATGCCTCAAATAGTTATTATTTTCAAATGATTTCAATGTGTGGCTCAATGCATGGACATATGTGTCGCCTGTCTGTTAGATCCTTGATGATGGAGGAGACTTGACTCACTGGATGTACAAAAAATACCCCAATGTATTCAAGAAGATCAGGGGCATCGTGGAGGAGAGTGTCACTGGGGTTCACAGGTGATCTACTGCTTCACAGATATGCTTCCTATAACATATGTAGTGACACACACACACACACACACACACACACACACACACACACACACACACTGTCATGATGGTAAAGACTTCAACCTTCCTCTTCTAGGTTGTACCAGCTGTCCAAAGCTGGAAAACTGTGCGTACCGGCTATGAATGTAAATGACTCTGTGACGAAGCAGAAGTTTGACAACCTCTACTGCTGCAGAGAATCTATCCTGGACGGGTGAGTAGTACGCTCATGAGTAAACAGCAATTAGTTGAATATTTCACAACAGCACATTTTTGCCACTTGTACATAGTTAAGATTCGCAAATAATTTTTTTGTCCAGCTAATCAAAGAAAAAAATACTTTTCCTTCACTCCTGAGTGGGTTATACGTTGCCGTATGTCCAAGCCTTGTTTACTGTGACACCGGGGTGTCCCCAGGTCCAAAAAGATCCTATAACTCACAAGGAGCTCTTCTGCGGTGCACACTCTGCTCAACACTGAGCAAAACAACTTGAGAACACAACTATTGCATCCATTACCATCCTGTTAGTTATCACCACCACAGTGTATACAAAGTGTTTTACTCTTTTACAATGTCTGCACATCTCTTTGATGAGTCGGTGCTTTTTGAACCCACTGCTCATAATTTATTGCTGTTCCATCTGATTAATAATCTGCAAGGTACACTAGTGTCTTGTAGCTGGTGTTCCATTATGAGTTATGACACTAAAGGTTGGCATCATTAAACTTTTAGATTCATGCACTGGGATATTTAAGGGAACTAATGATCTAAAGAGCTTTTATTCAAACAGACTTGTTGTGTTAACCAAAATTGTGGAACTGTCCGACAGATTCAGATGGGCAGTTTATCACTTCCACATAAGAATGCTAATGTTGTGCCTCAACCCTCTCCAGCTTGAAGAGAACCACAGACGTCATGTTTGGAGGCAAACAGGTGGTCGTGTGTGGGTACGGGGAGGTGAGATGCTTCTTTTAACTATTTCATGCCACATTAATCTTCATCACGTAGCTGGGAAAACATCCATGATGATGATGCACTGTAATGCTAATACCTCAGACAACCCAGGCTGTGGACTCCGAGCACAAAGCAGCTGTCATCCCATTTCAATATGCACCGAGTCTGACTCTTGAGTCTACGTGAAGTTAAAAGACCAAAATCTGTAGGATGAGGAGATTGTTTGCCTTGATGGATTTATGTTAAGATGGCCTGTTTTTGAATATAAGTGTAATTTCCTAATAAGGGTTGTTGTTATAAGTGTCCTCGTAACTCTGCTGGTCACTCAGTGTATTGTCTTGTCTTTGCAGGTTGGAAAAGGCTGTTGTGCTGCTCTGAAAGCCCTGGGATCCGTTGTGTCCATTACAGAGATCGATCCCATCTGTGCCCTGCAGGCCTGGTGAGGAAAACAAGAAGTGGGCGTCTGATGATCCGAGCTGAATGTGTTGAATGTCAAAAATATGACTAGAACACACAGCAGGACGATAACATAGCAGAGCCAGCTAACTGTGTTTTGTTCATTATTTAACAAACATATTGTGAGCTGAAACAAAAACAAACTAGATTGACCCACTAGGGACTCCAGCCCTGTGACTGTGTGTCAATACATAACAGATAGAGTCCAGTTTGTCACTGGAGCTGAATGCTAAACCTCTGCTCTCTTTAACAGCATGGACGGATTCAGGGTAGTCAAGCTGAATGAGGTCATTCGCCAGGTTGACGTCATCGTCACATGCACTGGTAACTCCACTTTACAGTGCAGGTGTTAATGCTCATTGGGATGTTCTGGTGTGGGATTACACTCTACAGCCTTTCCATCTGTACCTTTCTGACTTAATAAAAGCCTTGTAGTTCACAGGCATGTGCAATGTTCCTTATGGCTCTTTGCTAATCGTGTCTTTTGAGGTGGATGATGTCCACTGATTGATGGTGTCTTTCTCTAGGGAACAAGAATGTGGTAACCAGAGACCAGCTGGACCGCATGAAAAACGGCGCTATTGTCTGCAACATGGGCCACTCCAATACTGAGATTGATGTGGTAAATTGTGCTACATGGGAAGAATTCAAAGTTAAACCATCCTACCGACTGGGTTGATGTATATTTAAACAGTGTTCATAAACCTGTCATTACATTGTAGGCAAGTCTTAGGACCCCAGAACTGACCTGGGAGAGAGTGCGCTCTCAGGTGGATCACGTCATTTGGCCTGATGGCAAGAGGGTCATCCTTCTGGCAGAGGTAACACATCTGTCCGCCTGGCAACCACATGTGATACATAAGTACAGTTGTTTGGCATGTGATGTGTTGACTTTCCTTACTAGTCTGTCTTCGTCTTATTTGTAACTTTAACTCACTTTTTATGAGTCTGACACCCAGAAACGTCCTGAACACTGCCTTTAATTTGTTTTAACAATACTGCCTTTACTTCCTTTAATCATTGCTGACTAAAAAGAGTCAATAAGTGACCCACCCATGAAGTCTCTTACACTGAGTGACTGACGAGTCTCAATCTTTGTCTTGTGAAGAACTCGGCCTCATGCACGTTGTCTTCTCCCACAGGGACGTCTCCTGAACCTGAGCTGCTCCACTGTTCCTACATTCGTCTTGTCCATCACAGCCACCACTCAGGTAACTATTAGTACTACCAGACAGCCAGCAGTCAGCTGTATAGCAGCTAAAAAAGCGCAGTTCTTATTTCTGCCGTCTACTCAGAAGTTCATACTCTATTATATCCATCATGTGCATCTATTTTCAACAGTATTATCATTCTATGTTTCTGTTCAGGCCCTGGCCCTTATCGAGTTGTACAACGCTCCAGAGGGACGATACAAGCAGGATGTCTACTTGCTCCCCAAGAAAATGGGTGAGGATAAAGACCTTAACTTTGACCTGCAGTACAAATGTTCAAAGCAGACACGTAGCATTATGTTCTTTCTCAGTCGGCCATGTGAGTTTTGAGAGGAGTTCATGTGTGTGACAGAGCTGCACGGTGGTGTAGTGGTAGCACTGCTGCCTCACAGCAAGAGGGACCCGGGCGAGTGTCACTCAATGGTTGTCTATATGTCCGCCCTGCGATAGCTGGGCGACGGAAGGAGAATTAGCGATAACTAATAATGGATTAATTAATAGTTAAGACAGATGGACATTTAAAGGTATCTTCTTCTTACCATTTCATATGTGTTTATTCCAGATGAATATGTCGCCAGCCTGCATCTGACCACCTTTGATGCCCACCTCACAGAGCTTTCTGATGAGCAGGCAAAATACCTCGGCCTGAATAAGAACGGCCCTTTTAAACCCAACTACTACAGGTACAGTTCTGCAAAATGAAACCTTAAAGGTATGAAATAGAAATGGCATTTTCTGTTAATGTTTAGCTATTGAGCATTTTACAACTAAACTTGTACTTGGTGTTCACAGGTATTAGTCTGCAAGGGAACCACAGCCCGGCACACCTCAATATGAATGCTACCATCACCTATCCCTAAGACAAGAGACACATTTATGTACTTAGTTTGTTAGACTCTTCACAGGATTCACAGCTTGTGTCTAGTTGTATTTTACTGCCTAAAGCAAGTTTAGCTTTACTTGCTGCTTCCCACAGAGTGGCTCATGGCACCCAGCTGGCTACCAGAGCAGCGTATCACAGCACTTATATATGCTGTTTTTATTCTTTTCAATTTTTCAATTATTATTATGATCTGTTTCCAAAATCTTGTGGCCCCTAGGTTATTTTAGAGTTCTGATATATATTGAATAATATTTTAATATATTGTGCCAAATAGCTGTGACACAGAAGGGTTAAAGTTGATGTGACATGCTAATGATTAGTTGTTATAACCTACTCGAGTGATTATTTTGATACAAACAGATAAAATTCCTCCACTTGAAATTCAAAACCCATAAAACTAAATCTCAGTTATTTTAGCCGCTGTGGGCTCCTTGTTTTGTCTCTCTCACCAACCTTTTGCGTGGAACCGTTGGAAACCAAGAACAAAGTTAAGCTCCAACTGTATTTCTCAGGAATAGGTGAACAAAATTAACTTTTATTTGTCAATTAATGACAAGAAACTTGATTACAATTCGGGGTTAATGTGTGTCTCCTGGAGGTATAAGGCTATAATTTGCTGACAACCGAGCCATAACATAACAACTTGATGATCTGATTGTAAATCAGGGCGGTGTTTGTTTCTGTCCCTCAGTGGTCAAAATCACTTCATGCAGTGTGAAAGCAACGTGTTCACTTACTTCATACATTCCATCCGCAGCATAGAGAAGAAACGTTGTGTTCTATAGTGTCGTCAGCATTACTGCGAACAATCAGCACATCTGGGTGAAAAAGGAAAGTCAGTACATTTGACTACAGCAAACCTAAAAAGAGAACTTGACATTTATTTTCTTGTAAATATGTCTCCATTTATGAGGTTTTGGTGTCTGGTTAGAATAGTATCTGCATCTCAGGGCATCCAAATATCTCCAATTATTTGTATATATATTTGTACCTGAACTTAGTGTCCATGTCTAGACAATAACATTACATTATTTTGTAAAATAGAGTTAGAGCTGTTAATAGTCTCTAAACTATATGTCATCTGTCCAGAGTTAGTTGACTTTCGCAGCTATTTATATTCTGTGTTGTTGAAGATTTTAACAACAAAAACGTCAACATAAATCCCAAAACGCTCTGGACCCAGACATGGACAAGCACTGCTGTCAGTCCACTGGTCTTGGTGCGTCTGTTAGCTGTACCTCCTGTGTTATCTTGCAGTATTGCACCATTATTACAGCTTTTCTAATATGACAATAGTTACTTTAGTTTTGTGCTGCTTTTCATTGTTCAAAAGGCTAAGCACAGCTTTTGTGAGATTAGTTAAATAGACAAACTCATTATGCCACTTTTACTTCTCTATATTTACTTTTAATATGTTTATGTATCTGTGGCCACGTTTCTTGACTAGAGCTTTGTGATTTATTTTTTGTTATTTAAACTATATATTATGCAGGTAGTAGTTGTCTCATGCTGAATGTACAGCTTTTCAACACCTTTTCACTTGCTGCATATCCTGCTGGTGGTCAGTGGGCCAATCGTACACCTGTTGACGGTCCCTGCCGAGGGTTCAGCACCTTTTTGAGGTTTTGTTCCACATGTGTTTACTCAGTATCCTGTTCCTGTTCGTCAAACCTTACCCAAAGAGTTACAGTTAATTCCTGTATTTCATTTCTGTAAATTTGTTCTAATTAAATTGTGTCACTTACTCTTGCTGTTTAATTGTATCGTAGGACGCTACTATGAAGCGCTTTCATTTTTGCACTTGGAGCTTTAAAGGCATCAGAGCCAAGAACATTCAGTGAGGATATCGTTGCCAGCAAGATAAGCGCTGTAACCATGGTTACTGGTCAGTTGACAGTGCCTTGTGACTCACTTAGTAATTTATATTTACATGTGTTCTTCTGACAGTATGGTAATATGCCCAAAGTGGTTATTATTCTGCAATATACAGTGATAGCTATGCAGCTAAACATACTTGTTTTTCTTCGGTATTTTACCTCTGCAATGGTAGAGAGCATTTGTTAAATCAGTGTTTCACATTACTTAAAATGAATGCATAGACATTAGTGGGCAACATTTTACATTCTGTTGATTTATTTTTAAAAAATCATCCCAGTTTAATTCCTTATAACAATCAAAAAATGTGTTTTCATAATAACACTTAAAATATGCCTTTTATATGTTTGAACTTATAATCAAGTCAGTTAACCCTAGTTTTAACTCTTTTATAGAGAAAATTAATGTGTTATTAATAAAGAAAACAGCTTGACTCTTGTCAAATTTAAATAATCAAGCAACACTGTGATTTGACAGATGCACACTATTACTTGTTTGAAGTTTTTGATGTGGAGATGATCCATAGTTTAGTTTGAAGAACACAATTATGAAGTAGGCTGATATTTTCAACAAGATCTGTATAGTTTGAAGAACATAATTATGGCAGTATACACAACCTGTTGAATTTCTGTGCACAGTTCCCTTTAATAAAATGCTGCTTAAATAAAAAAAAGAGAGACTTATTCATCATTTCAAAGACATGATTAGGCCCGCCTATGAGCAAATGCATTGTCTATCTAGTTCAAGGTTCACTGTTATATATATATATATATATATATATATATATATATATATATATATATATATATATATATATATATATATATATATTTCATTTAGCTGTATTACTAGTTCAGTATGTTTTTGTTTCCTACGAAAGGAAAAAAGGAAGCATCGACAGGAGGAAATACATTGGGTATTGTGTAAGGATCATGATTTTGGAACATTTAAACCTCCCGCTTAACATCTTAAAAAACCCTGCAGTATCACTTCCACTTATTGTGCTCTTGTGAACATGAACTTGTACCACTCCTGTACCCGATGCATTGAATAATAATTAAAAAAAAATATTTAGTGACACAGTGATAGCTGAAACTCAAAGATAAGAGGTGGTCCCTTTGAAATATATATTCATATTCTTTGTTGTTAAAGCCTCAGGGAGCCGCAACAGAGGGGCTAAAGAGCCGAGGGTTGCCGACCCCTGCCTTACCAACAACAGTATCTCAGGGGAAAAAGGCCCAGCACAGGTTGTATTCCTTGTACCAGCTCAGGAAGTACAACCTGCCTCAGGAGTTGCTGATCCTGCTCTACTCCACCATCCCCCAGTCTGTTCTCTGTTCTTCAATTACTGTATATTGGATCGGGAAAGGGACAGACTACAACGGATAGTCAGGTTTGCAGAGAGAACTGATGGTTCCAGCCTGCCCTTCGTCCTGGACTTGTACACCTCCAGGTCAGGAAGCGGGCTGGAAAGATCCCTGTAGAGTAGACCCTTCACACCCTGGACACAAGCGGTTCCAACTCCTCCCCTCTGGTAGGCGCTACAGAGCACTGTAAGCCAAAACTATACCAGACGGTCAGCTTCTTTACACTGGCCGTCAGTCTGATGAACATTTCATTAGACACTTCCATCTGCATGGCTTGCACTATCACTTCGTTCTGCACTAACATCCCTAATTCATTGCCACTGTTGTTGTTTTTTCTATTGCACATACCTATTGCTTCTTTAATGTTTTTTGATATGTATTTTGTTATTTGTATATTACACATATGTACGATGAGCGCATACGTGCAATCGAAGTCAAATCCCATGTATAAAGCTGATTCTGATTCTGATTACATATGTAAACATATGTAAACATATGACGGAATCCATCCAACTCTCGCGGATGAACTAACGTCTCGCGAGATCACACTGCCCAAACATTATGGACGTCGGTGGGAACAGTGGTGTGTTTCCTGTCAATAATAAACAGAAAGCAATGCTACCCAACAAAGCCAGGGGCGAATTTACCCGCAACGCAAGAAAAGATTCAGAGGTACGTAAACCCGAGTTTTAAAATGAATGTCCAGCTCACTAACCAGAGACAGGCGAGGCCTCTTCTTTTACACAACGACAGCTAGCTAGCTAACTAAACTATCAGTTCTGATGTGACTCGACGTAAACGAACAGCAGCAACTGCGGTTCTATAAAGTATTAAAGTAGTGAACCTATATTTGTTCCGTGTTCCCGTTCTGGGTCATTGTGAACTCGTGTTGAAGAGTAATGCAGCTCAGCAGGACTAGCTAGCTGCTGTTAGCTCGTCACAGGCCAGACTGAACCGGCTGTCAGGAGCTGCTCAGCTACCTGTTGATAAACGGGATCCCGAGACTTCTTCTTTATGACTTATTGCTCTGGTCTCATACTATAATATTGTAATGTATTCTCTATAATGATTATATGTTTAGGTATGTCGTCTAATGATTTATGTTTGGAGCGATCTGTCAGATTATTGCAGTTTGATGTCAGTTGCATTACTACTGCGCGTGTGTTACAGGGGATGTCCGAGTCTCCAGACCTCGAGTTTAAATATGCTGATACAGACAAGTGGGCTGCAGAGCTGTCAGGTGAGTGTGGTCATCATGGACATTGAGATTTACTGACTCTGAATTTCATTCTTGCAACATATAGTGTGTTCAGATCATTTATATATTTGATGTATGTTTCAGAACTATATAGTTATACGGAAGGACCAGAGTTTGCTCTCAATAAGAAGTGCTTTGAGGTTGAATTCAGAACACATGGTATGTAGTTCAACTTGCATATACTAATTAATTCATCAGAAAGTATTTATTGCATCTAAGATTAAGAAGGCATATATTTTATTATCTCCATTTTCCGTGTCTTAGTTTCAGATAAGAAGTGGACGGAGCTCGATGCGGCTCACCAAAGAGCTCACGCCATGCGCCTGCTGGACGGTCTGGAGGTGATCGCCCGGGAGAGAAGGCTGAAGGTTGCCAGAGCCATTCTTTACATGGCTCAGGGTAAGTCTGCATTATTTACAACTTGTTAGGCATAGAATAATTTTGTACACTTTAATATCTGTCCCACGGGGCATTGAACACAATGTCCAAGTTGTCTCTTTGTATATTTCACTGTGGGGTTGTTTGTTTGTCTGTAGGAACGTTTGCTGAGTGCAGCTCTGAGGCGGAGGTGCAGTACTGGATGAGATACAACATATTTCTGCTGCTGGATGTGGGGACCCTCTCTGCTCTGGTAGAGCTGCTCAACATGGAGATTGAGTATGTTCTTCATCAGTTTTCTGGCCACACATGAGTCATCCTAAATGGATTTTTAAAATTATTATTATTATTTATTCAAAAGTGATACAGCTTGTTGAATCGGCTTAAGCCTTGCCAAACCAAAGTGAATAAAGATAAAATATGTAGATTGACTTAGCAAAGCTTCAAATTCTAAAAATATCTGTCAGAAGAGTATAACACATTTGTATGATCCCTTTCAGTAACAGTGCTGCCTGCAGTAGTGCTGTCAGGAAACCAGCCATCTCCCTTGCTGACAGCACAGATCTCAGAGTGCTGCTCAACATAATGTACCTGATGGTGGAAACGATACAACAGGATGACCCGGCAGACAAGCCTGAATGGAAAGTCATCAGGGAGACCTTCAGAGCAGAGCTGGGTAAGTTGTATTATAAGTGTGGAAAACTGCAGCCATGTCAACGATATAAATGAACTATTTCCAATCCAACTCTTCAATCCAGGCTCTCCTCTGTTCAACAACGAGCCCATTTCTGTCATGCTCTTCGGCATGGTTACCAAGTTCTGCAGTGGTCATGCGCCTCACTTCCCAATGAAGAAGGTGTTATTGTTGTTGTGGAAGAGCATACTGGTGAGACACATTAAAGGCCTCCACATGAAACAAAGTATTATCTGAAGTCAAGAGACAATTTATAATCCTCTCTTCTGTTTCAGTTCACACTTGGAGGATTTGAGCAGCTCCAAAGCATAAAGATCCATAAGCGTGAGGAGCTGGGCCTCCCCCCTCTGTCCGAGGACAGCATTCGCGTCATTCGCAGCATGAGAGCTGCTTCTCCTCCCGCGTCTGCGTCCGACCTCATAGAGCAGCAGCAAAAACGTGCGCGCCGCGAACACAAGGTAGACATTACTGCTAATACTGATTGGATTGAGACGTAAAAAGCAACCGTAATGTAATTATAGTCGAGATTTAATTCAAGTCACAGTATTTAAGGGTATACATGTACACAAGTTAGTTAGACAATGATTATCAGAAGTTGTAGGTGCATCTGGAACAGAAAGAAACCTCTTCAAGCCCAAAGGGTATAGCACGGCAGCAACATGGCACAAGGAGAGCGTCTTCACGCACACCTCCACAGTATGGCATCGAATAGCTTTCCAAGACATTTACAACCAATCCTTTTTTTATTATGGCAGTTGTCAGATTATTGCCTTCCCAAAACCTCTAAATTTAGTATCTGAGACACGAGTGATGACATTTAGACTTGAATTGATATCATAATTGGTACATTGTCCTGGGTTTCCTCCGGGTACTCCGGTTTCTCCCACCATCATAAAGACATGCACACAGCCTCACCCCGGTTTGTATGGATGTGAATGAATGTTGGTGGTGGTCGGGGGGGCCGTAGGCGCTGATTGGCAGCCACGCCTCCGTCAGTCTGCCCCAGGGCAGCTGTGGCTACTGATGTAGCTCACCACCACCGGGATGACTGTGTGTGTATGACTACTGGACTCTGGACTCTGTAAGCGACTTTGGGTACTTAGAAAAGCGCTATATAAATCAAAATGTTATTATTGTGCACATTTTACCTGACGTTACTGATACCTGATGACTATACCTTCATGCTGCCTTTGGGCCATTAAGTGTTTGTTTGTGCACATATTGAGATCTCACTTTTCTGCATTAAGTAGCTTTTGATTCTTTGTGGTGATTTTACGTTTCCTCACTGTTTGTTGTGGGGACCTGGAAACGGCTGCATGACATTCTTTATCATCATATATTTTCTACCTGTCAACTATCTTCTTGTTCCTCACACAGGCGTTGATCAAACAGGACAATCTTGACGCATTCAACGAAAAGGATCCTTACAAGGCCGACGACTCTCGTGAGGACGAGGACGACAGCGATGACAATGACAACTCCCTAGAGGCAGAGACGTTCCCTCTGGAGAGGGACGAGGTGATGCCACCGCCGATTCCACACCCCCCATCAGAGAGGGTGTCCTTCCCCAAAGGACTGCCCTGGGCTCCTAAAGTCAGGTATTTATTCATTTCTTGGTGCACAAAGAAACAACCTGATGAAGATCCAGGTCTGATTTGCTTTGACATTATTGCTTTTGCTCCAACAGGGAAAAAGACATTGAAAATTTCTTGGAATCGAGTAGAAGTAAATTTATTGGTTACACACTTGGAAAGTAAGTTTTCTCCTTGTTTGCTTGACTTAAAAAGTAACCTGAGACTAATGTTTCATACTGTGACAGTATTGTGTGCGCTGAGTTTAATCTTGTCCATGTCTTGCAGTGATACAGACACAGTTGTTGGCTTGCCCAGGCCAATTCACGAGAGCATACGGACGTTAAAGCAGGTATTGCATTTTACAATTTTGCATGATTTAGGATATTCGAAATGTCAAGTTTTATACTGCTGCTAGAGTTAGACATGTCAAGTTTTCATCTTTTTTTCAGCACAAGTACGTCTCCATTGCTGAGATACAGATTTCAAAGGAGGAGGAGTTTCAGAAAACCCCTCTGTCTGGAGTAAGTGGAAAGAAAAACGTTAATGATTCACATCACCTGTCAATCTGGAATTATTATTATTATTATATCTGCAGGGTTCTTCCTGGGTCAAAATGGGTCTTTGGTGTTCCCAAATTTTCTAGTGTGAAAATGGCTTAGGCGCACACTCAAATTTTCTCTATGCAGGAAAAACCCAGTATCTGTACACGATATCTCGCCTGTGGAGACTTTTTAACTTGTCAACTCCTGCAGCTTAACTCTACCAAAGAAACAAATAATATAAATTGTTATATATTGGCTATTATGCTCATACAAGTAGTCTTTGTTCAAGTTTAAACTGCACATTACTCTTGCTCTCCAACATCTTGCAGCATGTGTTTTGAAACGGGCGATATAATTCACTTCACATAGCAGAGGATGAGGTTAAAGTTACTGAGAGGAAGTCTCAATGCAGCTGTATTACTGGCTGGAGGGGAGGGAGTCCAGGGCAGACTATCAGACTCTACTGCAATAACATTAGAGATTTTCTAAATGGAAGCTGGTGCTTGGAAACGATTGCCTTTGTCCACAGGGACCGCCAAATCCCCCCCAAAAAATCCTTGTAGTAGCTTAAGTCTTTATTCTTTCTTCAGGTTAAGGATAGCAGAGTTTTTAAGACCAATTTGTCTCGAGGGTTCATAGTGACGTTATTTGATGTCTCATGTTTTCTCTCCTCATCATCAGGGGGAAGAGGAGGTGGAGATGTCCTGCACTGAGCTGCTTTATCAGGGAATTCTGCCCAGTTTGCCTCAATACATGGTTAGTGCTGTTTGGGGTCGGGTATTCTCTGTGGTACTGTGGGTCCTGTAGGACTCGTGTTACAATACAAAGCCTTTATTGTTTCAACTTTCATATATATTATATGGCTCAATGCTTCTGTGAATTGATTTAGTATCAAAGTAACCAGACAAAACTACTGTGCACCTACTAGTGTTATATTTAGTCAAAGACTGTCATCCTGCATAGAAAATACTGTGTTAAAGTATTTCAGTGAGTTTCAGTTCCTTGAGTTTGGGCAAATAAGCAAGTATGAGCGCAGTAATGAGCTTCAACAATATCAGTGGCTATGCTGCTTTAAAATAAGGCAAGTTGAGAAGGTAACTTCCTAAAGAAGCAGCACAAATGACAAAACTTAAATACAAAATTGTATTGCATTTAGGCAAAAAGACCATTTGGGCAATGTATGTAGCCCCTACACGTTATCATTAATTACTCTTAGTCTGTTAATAGTTGCTGAGTATATCAACCGTCACTGTTCATCTAAAATAGCCCCTCAGAAGCAGCCTGAGCTCCGGTGTGGGACTGTAACTGACTCCATGCTTCGTCTCTCTGCATGTCAGATTGCGCTGCTTAAGATCCTGCTGGCAGCAGCGCCGACTTCCAAAGCCAAGACGGACTCCATCAACATCCTGGCCGACGTGCTGCCGGAGGAGATGCCGTAAGTGATGCTGAGCCTCTAAAAGGGTTTGAAAGCTTTGCCAGTTCCTTCTCCAGTGCAACACTGTAGTCTGAACAAGGACAATATCTTGCCTTTAGTAACAATCTGTCACTTAGGTTAATGTCTGAAGTGGAACAAAACAATACTGGTGTCTGCGTTATTTTGGATTTACAGGTTCAAGATCATATAGCCAAAGGTCTCGTTAAAAGGCTTTCAAAGATTCACAATTACATGTTAACATGAGAGAGATGACTAAATCCCATCAAAGTGAAATACTTTGTTGATTTTGATTTGAGCCTCATAGGTTAACTTAACATTGGTGATGTGATTGTGCAGGACCACAGTGTTGCAAAGCATGAAACTTGGAGTCGATGTTAACCGACACAAGGAGATCATCGTGAAGGCCATCTCTGCCATCCTGCTGCTGCTTCTGAAGCACTTCAAACTTAACCACATCTACCAGGTACACACACTATTACATGTAGCCGTATTAGATATTTCCTTTTAATATTTGAAAAGTTTTAAGTACCTCTTGATCTCAGTTGTTTATTTTCCTTTGCTATAAGGAAATAAATACATGTCTTTGTATACTCATCTCATAGTTTGAGTACATGGCTCAACACCTGGTGTTCGCCAACTGCATCCCTCTAATCCTGAAGTTCTTCAACCAGAACATCATGTCTTACATCACAGCTAAAAACAGGTACTTTCAGGGCCTCTTTAAATGACAAAGAACATTTATGAGCAATACATCTAATTGAAGGGTACTTAAAAGGCTTTTTCTTTACTTTGCTTATTTCTTAGCATTTCAGTGCTTGACTTTCCTTACTGTGTGGTGCATGAGCTCCCGGAGTTAACAGCAGAGAGTTTGGTGAGTATTTTATAGTTGTATATGTTGTCACCATCTGATGAAGCAGAGTTGTTGCTTTGACTGCTTAAGTCAAAACTAGAAGTGATATATTTGATGTGGACATTTTACAGGAAGCGGGGGATAATAATCAGTTTTGTTGGAGAAATCTGTTCTCCTGTATTAACCTGCTGAGGATCCTCAACAAACTGACCAAGTGGAAGCACTCCAGGACAATGGTGAGCTCCTTTCCCATCCAACAGCATTCACCATGAGCGAGCGTGTCACGTTTCTACAAATCCAAAACATTACATTTCATATTTCCCCTCCCAGATGCTGGTGGTGTTTAAGTCCGCTCCCATCCTGAAGAGGGCGCTAAAGGTCAAGCAGGCCATGATGCAGCTTTACGTCCTCAAGCTGCTCAAAGTTCAGACCAAATACCTGGGACGTCAGTGGAGGAAGAGCAACATGAAGACCATGTCCGCCATCTACCAGAAGGTCCGACACCGGCTCAACGACGACTGGGCCTACGGGAACGGTGAGTGGAAACAAACCAGCAGTCTGCTGGAGGTTGGTGTTGGCAGATTTGAGGTTACCCGTGTGTGTGTGGCTGCAGCAGCTCTGAAAGGTTTCTCGGGCGACTTGTGAAGGGCTTTGTGTGCGATGAGGAGAATCTTGAACCGGATCCTTTGCTGTGTGGGGAGCCAGCGGAGGTCTTACGGTCTGGGGGGATTTGACCTCTGGTGCGGGAGAGGAGACCAGCAGCTGGATTCTGGATGTAGTTTGTTGATGATTTTGGTGGATGTGCCGTACAGGAGGCTGTTGCAGTATTCCAGTCGAGAGGGGATAAAAGCGTGAAGGAGTTTCTGTGGCTGAAGAGGAGAGGGAGAGGGAGAGGGAGAGGGAGAGGGAGAGGGAGAGGAGGAGGAGGAGGAGGAGGAGGAGGAGAGGGGCGATGTTTCTAAGATGAAAGAAGGTGTTTTTTGTGTGACTTAGACATCAAGGACGGCCTCGAGTCACGGCCCCCAGATGACCTCGGGGAGTGTGTGTCTGCGGTCGCCTCTACGCTGCAGACGATAACAGAACCGCTCTCCCTCTGTCTCTCTCTCTCTCTCTCTCTCTCTCTCTCCTCCCCACATTCCAGTGTCTCTGTTCCGTGAATCAATTCAGAAGTGAAAACATATTTTTTACCATTACTCCCTTTCTTGGGGGGACCTGTGACTGTTTTTAGTCCCTCTACATCCTGCTCTGCTGAATAATGGAGGAAGGGAGCAGATTTCGAGTCACGTTTTCTGCTCTGCATGCCATCTTTGGCAGTCGTCAGATGGTTAATTCTGCTTATTATATTGCTAACTCATTAATCATGGAAATGTGCAGTCTCTAACAGGCATGTACGTAGTGGCTCAACGGGCCCGATGAGTTGTTACACTTTTCTTTCCTATTTCATTTCATGGTTTTCTCTGTGTTAAAACACTTTCAGTGACAAGTTTAATTTGAGGCGAGGGCATTGCGTCCATCAGACATTCACAACTGTGAATTATGTGGTGCTGTAAGTTTCAGCCGGGAGAAAGTTGTGATCAAATATAATCTTTCATTGCATAGTAGCGTGTGTATATTATTGATTTGAAGTACATTTCCAGTGGATTTTTAGGCATTTTGGGCAAAACAAGCTTGGGTTTAAGAAATGATGATGGTCTTCCTTACTAATATTTTAGAGACCAAATTATTGACCCGATGAACATCAGATTATTCGGTTGTGAAACGTCAGTTGCAGTCCAGGTGAAGGTCAGAGCTGTTGTATGTCCACCCGCAGACCAACGTGCACTAATCATGAGCTGCTGTTGGTTCTCCCGGAGCAGATCTGGACGCCCGTCCCTGGGACTTCCAGGCCGAGGAGTGCGCTCTGCGGGCCAACATCGAACGCTTCAACAGTCGCCGCTACGACAAGAGCCACATCAACCCCGACTTCCTGCCTGTGGACAACTGTCTGCAAAGTGTCCTGGGACAGCGGGTGGACCTGCCCGAGGACTTCCAGATGAACTATGACCTGTGGCTGGAGCGGGAGGTCTTCTCCAAACCCATTTCCTGGGAAGAACTGCTACAGTGAGAATCAAGGACTTTTATTAAAAAGTTTCAATCAGGAGTTCAGACAAACACCGACAGTGCTCTCAGCATTACGTTTCATGTTCTGTACGGATGACTTTTATTCTCTGAAGGTGTAGACTTACAATCATCATGTTTTACAACAATCCGAACAAACACTTTACGTGATGAACGGTTGAGACTTTTCCTTACACTAATACCACCCACAGTTTTCTTTGGTAATGAAACAGCTGATGATGAATCCAGTGCTCAATGTTTGGACCCAACCCCTAGCTTTACATGTACAGGTATTTGCTCGCTGTGCCTCTTCTCTGATACAGGAGGTCAGTAAGTTTGACCTTGAAGCACTACGTGACAGTTTGTTCTTCATGTTAAAGAGATTTATATGGAATAAATTCAACTATTACAACTCTAACTCTTTGAGGCATAAGATGTAAATAAATATTACATTCCCTTGTACATCTCATGAATTTGTATCTCCTTCGGATATATGAAAGGATTGGGGTTGGGCCTTTTTAGTCTTAATTACTGTATGTACAATTAAAAACATATATTACATTTTAATAGTTATCGTGTGAAAAGGACACTTCTGCTTCATCTGACTTTACTTTTGTTGTTGTGCTGCATTTACATTTCATTTGAATTTTTTTTTTGCATTTTTTTGCATTTAATTTGCATTATTTTGGGTTTTTCATCTGAACGCTGCCGACGGCCCTTTACTCTGGGACCATGGAGGGAACCATTCAGCCCGTCACCGACCGCCAGGCTGAAGGGACAGTGCAGCCTTGATTTAACTTCTTTTCTTTTATCTCGTTGGTATCTTAATGTGCTTTGTTGTGCGGAGGAACTGTTTGCACATGTTAACATAATGTGATTGTGTGAGAGAAAAGAGAAACATTTAAGTTTCTGTTTTGAGATCAGGGGTTTCTGAGACAGACGGCTACTCGAAAAAAAACGGGACAACTCCATTACAGAACCAGTTTGCTCTGTCTTGTTATTCTTTTAAACTTTATTATTTTTGTTTTATAATAAAGGTTACTTAAATGAAAATACATGTTAATTGTGAAACTTATTTATCATGGCTCAGGCTTAGTTTTACATGGACTTAAATACTGTAATAAAATTGTACTGTCATTTGTGTAGCATTTGTTTTTCTTTTTAAAAGATGACTCTTTTTAGATTTGTGCCTGTTTTATAGTGGCAGAAGAGACACAGACAAGGAATGTGGAGGCTTGTTTAAAAGTCTGTAAAAAAAACTAGTATGTGTTAAACATTCACTCAAAAAACTTGACGACTATATATTCATAAACACAATATATTTATAAATACAATATATATATATATATATATATATATATTTTGTAAGACGTGGGGCAAATAACTGAATTTCTCCTAGGTCAGAAGGCCAGCAGGGAGAACGGTCACCGGGAGGTGGGGACTATAAAACCCCATGTTAGGTGCTACCATATACAGTGCATCTGGAAAGTATCCACAGCGCTTCATTTATTCCACATTTTGTTATGTTACAGCCTTATTCCAAAATGGATTAAATTAATTATTTTCCTCAACATTCTACACACAACAACCCATAATGACAAAGTGAAAACTTTTTTTGATACTTTCTGTTGAAAATAAAGGATGAAAACATAACATGTACGTAAGTATTCACAGCCTTTGCCATGACACTCAAAATGTAGCTCAGGTGCGTCCTGTTTCCACTGATCATCCTTGAGATGTTTGATTGGAGTCACCTGTGCTAAATTCAGTTGATTGGACATGATTGAGAAAGGCACACACCTGTGTGTGTATATATATATATATATATATATATATATATATATATATATATATATATATATATATATATATATATATATGGTATCACGGTTGACAGTGCATATCAGAGCATAAACCAAGCCATGAACGTCAAGGAATTATCCATAGACCTTTTGAGACAGAACTGTATCGAGGCACAGATCTGGCAAAGGGTCCAGAAAGAGTTCTGCAGCATTCAAAGTCCCAAAGAGCTCAGTGGCCTCCATCATCCGGAAATGGAAGAAGTTTGGAACCACCAGGACTCTTCCTAAAGTGTCGGCCGCCCAGCCAGACTGAGCGATCGGGGGAGAAGGGCCTTAGTCAGGGAGGTGACCAGGAACCCGATGGTCGCTCTGACAGAGCTCCAGCGTTGTTCTATGAAGAGAGGAGAACCTTCCAGAAGGACAACCATCTGTGCAGCACTCCACAAATCAGGCCTGTTTGGTAGAGTGGCCAGACAGAAGCCACTCCTCAGTAAAAAGCACATGACAGCCTATTAATCAGGCCTGCGGACGGAGAGAAGTGTCTGTAGGGTCAAACAGACGAGTCCAGGACACTGCGGGGGATGATAAGACACAAGCCAGGCGGGAGAAGCCCACAGGTCCCATTTGGTCTCTTAGGCTTTTTCAACCAGTGACCCTCAGTCTGAGCTGACCCCGGAGCCCCACGTCCACATGAGATGGAAACACCGCACTTCCCACAGAATCCAGGGAAAACCCCTGTTTTAATGGCGTATGTCAGGTTTTATGGCCTAACCACATAGGCAAGAGACAATGTAGCTGCAGAGTGCATAAACACCAGCAGAAACAAATGTGTGTTAACATGACAGTATAACAACATTGTGTGATCTTCATGTAATATATGTATTCCTTATATTCTGTATCCTTACCCCCGGTTATACGGTTCTGTGTCACTGCCCACGTGAAGTCTCAGAAATCATGTATATGAAGGGAACTGTGAAAAGGGCTTTTCCACCCAAAAACCTGAATGATGGGGGGACAGGCACCCATACAAGGTCAGAAAGAGGACAACGCGTCTCCTCTCTGTTTTTGCACCTATAAAAGTGTCAGAAAAGGTGACAAAGCTTGTCTTAATCCACCAAGGACCACACGTCTCCTCTTTGACGAGAAGCCAAGCTGTCTCCCCAGAACCTCTCCTGAAGAGGAAGAAGGGGGGGGGAAACCATCATGACCAAGAGGACCACGTATGTCTGGTTCTCTTCATAGAACAACGCTGGAGCTCTGTCAGAGCGACCATCGGGCTCTTGGTCACCTCCCTGACTAAGGCCCTTCTCCCCCGATTGCTCAGTCTGGCTGGGCGGCCGACTCTAGGAAGAGTCCTGGTGGTTCCAAACTTCTTCCATTTCCGGATGATGGAGGCCACTGAGCTCTTTGGGACTTTCAATGCTGCAGAACTCTTTCTGGACCCTTTGCCAGATCTGTGCCTCGATACAGTTCTGTCTCAAAAGGTCTATGGATAATTCCTTGGCTTGGTTTATGCTCTGATATGCACTGTCAACTGTGATACCTTATATATACACAGGTGTGTGCCTTTCTCAAACATGTCCAAGCAACTAAATTTAGCACAGGTGACTCCAATCAAACATCTCAAGGATGATCAGTGGAAATGGGATGCACCTGAGCTACATTTTGAGCGTCATGGCAAAGGCTGTGAATACTTACGTACATGTTATGTTTTCGTTCTTTATTTTTAACAGATTTGCAAAAGACTGTTTTCACTTTGTCATTATGGGTTGTTGTGTGTAGAATGTTGAGGAAAATAATGAATTTAATCCATTTTGGAATAAGGCTGTAACATGATAAAATGTGGAAAACGTGAAGCGCTGTGAACATTTTCTGGATGCACTGTATATATATATATATATATATATATATATATATATATATATATATTACAATCGCAATTCAATACAGTTTATTTGTATAGCCCATTTTCACAAATTACAAATTTGTCTGAGTGCTTTACAATCTGTACACATAAACGTCCAAGACCTCACGGAGTCTTTAATGCTGACTTGTGTGTTTGTTGATGCTGTGAAGACATTTTGATTGATGTTCAAATAAGTACTGTGGTTGGATAGAGAGAGAGAGAGATGGCATGAAACCGTAATCAGTATCGCATGTAGAAAAGTCCTCCAGCTCCCTGGTAGTAGGCCACGCGCCATCAGCTTGTGCCCCGCCCTCCTCAAGTCAAACATTGAGTCACTCCCATCTCTTCGACTTTCAGGAAACTCAAACTGAAGAAGAAATGAAACCTAAATATTTGAAAGCGTCCTCTCCCCCGTTCCGCCATGGCAGAGGAGTTCATCACCCTGAAGAAGACCCGCCTTTGCTGTCAAGTCTGCGGCGAGCTTTTTAGGAATCCCGCGACTCTCTCCTGCGGGCACAGCTTCTGCACGCAGTGCATCCTCGGCCGCCTGGACAGGGACGAGAGGAAGCAGCGCGCATGCGCCTGTCCTGAGTGCGGCCACAGGTTCGCCAGCAGACCGCGGCCGATCAAGAACACAACTCTGTCCGACTTGTTGAGGGACATGGAGAGGCGCGGCGGGAAGAGGAAACACCCGGGGGCCTCCACGCAGGAGACCGCCAGCTGTGTCGTGACAGCCACTTCCTCCGGAAGCAACCTGTGCGTGAGGCACAGCCGCCCGCTGGATATTTACTGCTGCACCGACGACACGATCTTATGCGCGTTTTGTGCTTCAGCCGAGCACAGGGGACACACGATTGGGAACGTGAGGGAAGAAAGGAGGAGAAGACAGGTACGCGTAACTAACGGAACCACACGAATAGGGCCTTTCCTGGCGGGTTGCCACACTATTTTTAACTGATTATATTTGTGGGGTCAAAGGTCAACGTGACGTCTCAAAACACGTTATTTTGCCATAACTCACTAAGTGTGATAACATTTCACACACATGTATAATTGGATGAAGTTATGGCATTTTATATCCTTAAGGTCAAAGGTCAACCTCACAGTGACAGCTACTGTTCGTTATTTAATGCCACAATAACTAAAAATGTGATAATAAATATTTTGGTTTTATAATAAAGGTTAATGAAATTAGAGTACATTAAATTGTGAAACTTATTTATCATGGCTGTTTTAGTTTTACATGGACTTAAATACTGTAATATAATTTGTAATAGTCATTTGTGTATCATTTGTTTTTATTTTTAAAAGTTGATTGTATATTTTGTAGCATTAATACAATGTTTAATAAAGAAATGGCTGCCAAACTATATCAAACTTCCAACTGACACAACAATTATGCCATATTGACCCGGCTCCTCATACTGACTCGGGTAATACCAGGTAAATAAAACTAAATAAGTAATGTGTGTTTCTGTCCGACATACACTGAAGAAGGAGCTGAGGGTCATACAAACAAAATCCAAGCAGATTCTCCAGGAACAAGAAAAGAAATGTACAAACATAGGGAAGACTCTCAAACGGATTCAGGTGAGGAGAACATGTGACTGCCTCATACTGTATCCCAGATGGCACTCCTCAGCACTCACACTTGTGTATAAAACAGGAGGAGGCGAGAGAGACACAGGACTACTGTGAAAGCGTCTTGGCCGGCATCGTTGATTCAATCCAGAGACGTCACATGTCAGTGAGGGAGCTGATCAGAAGACAAGAGGAGCAGGCAGCCGCTCAGGTCGAGGTCTCCCTACAGACCCTGCAGGGGAAGATGGAGGAAATGAGGAGGAGAGATGCTGAGTTGGTTCGTTTGGCACAAACCGACAGTGATGCTCGTTTCTTGCAGGTACTTTGATCACAATTGCGTTGATGTGACTTGAATCTGTATAAAAGATGATGCCCTAATTCTTTGTCTTCTCCAATCCTCTCTTCGCAGGGCTGGCTGTCAATGCAGCACCTCTGTGAAAAAGACCATCTCCATCCTTCGCAGGAGGACTCAGAGAATCCTCTTCTCCCCTTAGTGGTCACAAAGAGAGCCGTCGGTCAACTCGGGGAGCAACTGGAGGAATTTTGCGACAGAAAATTTGCCTCAATCTGTCAAACGGGTATGTATCTTTGTTGATGTGGAAATCTTTAACCTTCAATCCTATTTAATATGCACACAGTAGTTCTATATTTCATGGCTTTTGTGGACTTTTTATTCTATGTAGCTGACAGTGGAGAGCAGCAGGAATCAGAAGAAGAGTCGGAGGAGGACGAAATGCAGGAAAGATGTGAAGCCAGTAACACGAAGTCCCATGGTCTGGTCTTCAAATTGCTAGTCTAAAGTTATTATTATTAATATTTATAGGTTTATTATTACTTTTTTAATAATTATTTTAATTTCAGAGGAAGGTTTTAATCTTTGGATTAAAACATATTTCCCACCATGTAAAACACAGCCATTTGTGAAGTCATTAAAATTGTCATGTGTGGATCCTGCTGTAAATTACATTACATTCACCTTTTATAAACAATATTTGTCAGTGCTGTGAGCAACACACATTAAATCCCATTCCCCTCAATGTTATTGGGATGGAGGAATATATAAGACAGATATCTCAAACCTGGGAAAGACAAAAATATAACCATGAGCTTAATTCCATTTTTTATTTTTTTTTATTTGTCTGAACTGAACCTTTAAGGTACAAAGCTTTTATTGTGAGAGGCGTTTTAGATGGGTATTATTATTATTAAATAAAAACAGACTCACTGGCATAGCGTACTGCATACAACGTGAATGGAGCCCTCGTTAGTGTTATTAGTAGCACCTGTGCTCCTGCGACAAGCCGACAGTCTGTCAGCAGTGCCGCGTCATGCTGCTCTTCCATGTCTGACAGGTCTCTCTCGGACCAGCAGGGCTGACCCCAACATGGAGCCTAAAACCAGAGCAGAGTTCCTGCAGTGTGAGTCTGTCTTCCGACTATCAACATTTTGAACCACATACCTCAACAACAACAACAACAACAACAACAACAACAACAACAACTCCCATTTAGGTTTAAAAGTAGCTCAGTACATTAGTACAACTACTGGATATCTGTGCCTTACTTGTGTTTGTAGTTTATATTACCTTACACTTCAACTCTACTACATTCTATTAGTTACTAGATAACTACATTATGACAGATGTAGTCGCTTTTCAGTTTCAGTTTTTACTCTTAAAAAAACATGCAACATATTATTAAAATGACTTGTAATCCTTCATAAAAGTGAGTTTACAGTATTAATCAGAATATATATTAATGACTCAAAGAGGTAAACAATACATAAAATAACAAATAAAAAAATCTACATTAATGCAGCAGAACATAAATCTTTTCATCTCTCCTCTCAGAGCTTGTTGAGCTTTAAGTTGGGAACCACTAACTTTATATGATGTTTAAATTAGCTCCACTTCAATCAGCTGCAACAGTAACTTGTTCCTTGCACATTGATTAGTATTAGCATTAGTAGTAATCATTTAATAATACCATAATAATTTAATAGTCGCAGGGAACATTTTTCTGCAGATCTCCTCATACATCTGTACTTTTACTTAAGGAGTCAGAAGTTTAACTTACTAAGCTTAAGGATGTGGATACTTCCTCCACTACTGTATGTAGACCGCGTCAACCACTACTGTGTTCCCACGGTGCTAATTTTATATTGACGTTTGTCGTCTCCTCCTCAGATGCCTGTGACCTCAGCCTGGACCCCACCACAGCTCACGAGAACCTGGAGATTTCTGCAGGAGACAAAGAAGTGAGGTTGAGCTCTATCAAGAAGAAGAGCCCGGCTGTTCATTGCCCACAAAGGTTCCTCCACCGAAAGCAGGTGCTGTGCAGGGAGGGACTGCAGGCCGAGCGCTGCTACTATGAGATCGAGGTGGAAGGAGGCAAGGCTGAGATCGCCCTCGCCTACAAAGGGATAGACAGGAAATCTTTCACCGTACGGTCAGCTTTTGGGGCAAATGCCAATTCCTGGAGTCTTGATCGCTCCGTAAATTACTCTGTGAGCCACAAAGCTGATAGCGTCCAGCTCACAGCGTGCCCCAGTCAACGCAGGCTCGGCGTTTATCTGAACTGCACAGAAGGAACTCTTTCGTTCTACGAGGTGGCAGACAGAATGATGTTTCTTTACAAGGTTGAAGCTACATTTTCAGAGCCTCTGTATCCGGGCTTCTGGCTCGGAGAGGGCTGTTGCATCAGGATCTGTGATCTGTGACTGGACGCACTGACCTTTGACGGAGGTTTGTAGAAAGGGCCGGTTTGAAGGTTGGTTGTCTTCATATGGGATTTCCCAACATCATGTTGTAGCAAAATAGTCTGCATTACTCTACAAAAAAAGATTAGTAATTTAAACTAAATCTCAGTTTTATGGGGGGCATAAAATTAGATACTTCAGTCTAGTAACTCTGTAGGTGTCCGGATCTGACTTGGAAACGACAGTCTTAAAGTTTAGTACTTGAACAATTGTTTTTTTCTCGACATTCATGTTGTACATCATGCTTTTTAAAACTTGATATTATTTTAAAGTCTGCCTGCTGCTTAAAATGTCAATGTAAGTATATTTAAAACTATAATGCACAGAAGCTACATGTGCAGGTGTTTTTAATCTAAAAATAGTTAGCGGCAAAATTAAAATAAATAACTAATTATCTGTATTTATTTAATTTGTTTTCATTTGCAATAACTATAAGGAGGGTGGGTAGTAGACATGTATACAGTAGAAAGTGTTGTGAAACAAACAATGTGCAGCTAAATGCTAATGTCAGCATCCTCACTCGCTTACAATGACAAAGCAAATATACTAATGTTAAGCAGGGAAAATGTTTATTATTTTAATTTAACTAACTAGATTGACGATGTTACATTCCTAATGTAGACTTAAAAATGGCATTAAAAAAAGTTTTCAAACATGTAAAAGAAATCCGACAGCAGTTTATCCACTCTTTATTATTAATACTTTTGGTTCACTTTTTTTTTTTTTTTACAATTGTCAGTATGATACAATCATAATATGACTGAGGTGGGAGAGAGAGAAGCTGTAAAGAGACATTTATAAACATGTCTCCTGTACAGACGGTGCTTAAAACGTGTGCTCAGTAAGGCCCTGCACCTACAAGTAAGAGAAGGAATCTACACACACATTTATATAATCCACACTCACACTCGGACACATTTATTATACTTACGCACACACACTTCAGCACTTGAAAGGTAAATGTGTAACATTCCTTTGGCTGTAAGGGGCCACTCCTAATCATTGCTATTATCTGACACTAATGTGTCATTCTTAAATTACTCTGTAGTGTAATAAGTTGATATTGCTTTTATACTACGAGGACAACAAAACAAACCTTAACTTCTTTAGCAGTCCGAGTGGAAAAAAAGGTGCATCAATCACATTCATTATACTTCATATTTCATTTACTGCTAAATTTTTAAGACGATTATATACTTCATGTGGATAAAATGTATCTTGATTACACAAGATTATGTACAGACTTGAACAACAGAGAGATCTCTACATGACAGTCAGCAGGAAGTAGCTGACTCACGGACTGAAACAAGGTGAGGTAAAACAAAACGGCTTGAAGGAACACACCTCGCCTTCAAGGAGCAACACGTGACTGGTTTGAATTCTGGATGCTGTTGCATGTAAATCAATATTAACACTGATACATTCAGCTAGCTTAAAGACAGCTGCAGTGTGTTTGTGTCTTATGAACTGCCCAAATATGCACAACTTAAAAACGCTAATTTAGGCTTTTAAAATGACGACAAGCCAAACAGTGTGGCGATACTGTGATACAAAGGTATCCTTTTGTTTTGCAGACTTTAAACCAGGGCTATTCAACTTCAGTAGCATGTGGGCCGAATAAGAAAATCAAGGGGTGTGTGAGGGCCGCACAGAATATTGATCAAATATCCCCCTGAGAGTTTGCTGCGCGGCGCGGAGCACAGCGGAGTACAGCGGAGCTCCGCCGTAATCAGCAGCTGGCCGCACCGTTTTGTTTTGTTTTTTCAGCGCAGACCTTTTTTATTTTTTTGGGTTGAGATTAACATTCGGGGCTAATCAGAAAGCCCCGGGTTTTTTTAGCGTAGCGACGGCACTGGGTTGGGTTGAGGCAACAGTGAAATTCAACGGCTCTGGGTTAGATGTCTCGATGTATAAAAGAGGCGTGTCCGTCAGTTTTATTTTTTCTTACCAAGCTAGACTGATTTGCAGACGGTCTGGCGGGCCGGAGTTAAATTCAAACGGGCCGTGTCCGGCCCGCGGGCCGCTAGTTGAATAGGCCTGCTTTAAACCAAAGCTTGTTCACATCTCAACATGTATGCTAGCAGCTATTGGATGTTTTACCCTGGTGATATTTAATTGAACATGTTCCGTTACTTAGCAGGCCTATGCTAATAATCGTGTCAGACTAAAGGTAACACAGCATGTTGGCGTGTTTTCATACAATTAACAACCTGCTAACATGTAGCATGAAGCTATCTTAGCATTGATCTCAATAGGGCTGAGGCAAAGTTATTTTCAGAGATGAGCTAAGGTGATGCTAGTGTGGATAAAAACAAGCAGAGCGTGCAGCTCAGTAATGGTCAGGTGAGTGGACATCAGCTCACACCAGAGGAACACAGCAGACAGCCAGCTGCACCACACATCGACCTCCCTGCAGCATCTTCACATCGCACAAAACAAAATAGCTACACAAACTACAAAATAGACATATATTTAGATATACAATTTACATACATTTCAAAGAAGATGAAAATATACTTTTAAAAGATAAATCTTTGTTGTTCATCACATCTACAATGCAAATATACAGGAATATAAATATAGTCCATTTAACCCTTAATGCCATGGATTTTGAATATTGTGATTAAAAAAATAAATAAATGTATCCTCTTCCATGTAATAGGAACGTGAGTGCTCAGTGTGAACTGGTTGAAGGTTTTGAACAACTATTTGCTACCAGAGTATACAATAATGCATCAGTTCAACCAGGAGTCAAAGGTCTTCATCACGAAGGAGACGCAGTGGTATAAGTCTCTTTCTATAACACCTAATGAGGTCTGTTACTCCACACAGATAAAGAGAGGGTGCGTTGTGTGTGCATTAACGTGTTTGTGCATGTATACAGTTTTCCAAGGCGTACAGAAGTTCATACTAAGCTATTTAATACATCATTTGGATTTTTGTTCTTTCAGTTAATAAATGTTTTGGTCCATTGATGATTTTCCTATTTCATAATTATAATAGTTTGTGTTCTGAAATAAATATATTTTGCTTTCTCTTTGTATGGGACATATTATAGGCAGCAATTATTTAATTGTACGTGTCTTCAAAACAATACGCCAATAATTAGGGTTAGTAATTCACTTGTGCTCCATAATTGTGTGAAATCTCTTTTGTGCTTTTGTAGCCTAGTAAATCAACTTTTGTTTCAAACTCTCATGAACAATCTGTGCATTGCGTCACTGAATGGTAACGAGTGCCTTGTTCTTTAGTTTCTTGTGCTTAAAACACGTGTTCAACACGATTACGCTTATCCTTTCTGTTTTGTCTTCAACATAAATACGTAGATTTGGTGGAGACACTGCAATGAATTTGGACTTTTACATGTTATAATGTGCGTGTTACAGATGATGAAATCCTTTTAACCTCTATCATATTTCAATACTGCATACCACCGTTTACAATACTGGCTAGACACACAGAGGGACATGGGAACGGGACATACATGGATGTCTTTAGAGCAGCCTTAAGAATAGTTTACATCGCACAGAGCTCTGCGAACAGATCCACGCAGTGACACCTGTTTTCTAGCTCAAACATCAGAACAGAGCTGCTTGTGTGGACATCAGTGCTGACTGAAATCACTGCAACAGACTTCATAGGAAATAAGTTATATACTATATGGCTTTGACACTCTGTACCACTACGGAGGACAGGCTTTAATTCATAAAATAAATAAACTCACATCTATCTGTCTCTTGGCCCCGGTACATGGGAACAAAAAACAACTCAACCAGCAGGACCACACCGGCTCCACTACATTCATTCAGATCCCCTGCACTGTGTGTGTGTGTGTGTGTGTGTGTGTGTGTGTGTGTGTGTGTGTGGGGGGGGGGGGGGGGGGATATAATCCAGAATAGATGCAGATGTGCAGCGTCTCACTTTCGATCTCATTCTGACATGTTTGCTCTACTGTGGTACCTTGGTGTTATTTCGGGAAGCATGTATTTGGATAAATTGGGTAGCTAGGGACAGTTTGGTGGCGTTAGTCGGGCAGTGTGTGTGTGTGTGTGTGTGTGTGTCTGTGTGTGTGTGTGTGTGTGTGGGGGGGGGGTTCTTGGCTCTGCATTGACCACTGGTGAAGACTCTATGGCTGGACGGTGAGCTGTGCTACAGGACTGGGGGACAGAGGGTTGTTTGGACAGCAGTCAGGAGTCAGACTCTGGGGTGGCGGGCGTGGTCGGCGTGGTCGGCGTGGTCGGCGTGGTGGGGCTGATGGCAGCGTTCTGGTAGCTCGTACCGTAGCAGATGTTTGGAGACAGTGAGTTGGTGTCCAGGGGTTTGGTGCCTCCTGGAGTCAGGAAGGCCTTGCGTTCTGGTCCTGATGCCGGCGCCTCACCGGGCTTGGCGCCGAGAATGAATCTGGACTCGTCCTGTTCCTCCAGGTTGGATATGTCCTTCATCATGGTTTTACGGTAGGAGACAGACAGCTTGTTGGAGCCGTCGGACATGAGGTTGAAGCGTCGGGCGACGTAGACAACAGGAAGAGGAAGCATGGCCACGAAGATAAGAGCGAAGCACATGACCAGCGCCCAGGGAGGATAGCTCTCGAAGCGTTCCTGGGCCTGCAGACACAAACACAGACGATCTGGTAAATAATGAATATCCAAAGATGTTTTCTTTCTCTAAATGAAAGGGAACAAAAGAATGAAAAAAATGATTCTCATTCCCACTAAAATATAAGCATTTTGTTGTTGTGCAATGGAGAATCCAGGTGACATGCATGGTTCCCAGAAGATGAATCTATCTGACTTTGGGGTTTCATTCTAATAACTTTAGTGATCACCTCAGTTATCATCTGGCACTATTGTCAGATCACAATTGAATTTATTCTAATTAAAATCCCATTTCCATCAATCTCAGCTGTTCTTTGTGTGACAATAAGTTCAGCTTCACTGTTGCTAGACACATACTTGTCAATAAGACTTTTGTACTTTTTCCGTAGGACAAAAAGGATACACAAAAAATAAAAAATCATAGAAATAAAAAAAAAAATCTAGATTAAAACAGAAAAGAAACCTTTAACAACAGTAAAGGCGCACACACACACACACACACACACACACACACACACACACACACACACACAAAGACTCATACACATGCACGCACAAAATGAACTCGTATTGTCATACACACACAGAGACTGACCAGCTCTTGGACCCAGGCGTTGTATCCCGGGGGACTGATGGCCATCTCTATGACAGTGGACGAGATGAGCACAATGAGACACAGAGGGGAGACGTACTTCCACAGGTAGAAATAGATTATACACGGTCGGAAACCCAACATGTCCTCCAGATCCTGCATGAACCTGATGGAGAAAGAACAAAAACATCACAAGTAAGTCCTTTTGTACAATTCTATACTTATTTATTAATCCTTCAGTATGTTTTATTTAATTTTTGACACACACAAACACCACAGCCAGTTGTACCTTTTTGTGCCATAAAACCAAGCGACAGACAGATTCTCCAGGATGACCACTACTGTGAGGGGCAGTCCGGCCGAGTAATCATCAAACATTGTGACAAAGTAGTTCCCTGAGCGTTGAACGAACAACAGGCCACAGAAGAAGGCCACAATGCAGCAACACACTGAAACAAACCCACACCAGAAGAAATAGATTAGCATCAGAGGAAAATAAACGGAAAATTAAATAGTCAATATAATGTGTTTAGCAATCAGTATACTCTAAGGAATAATACCACGCCTAATGCAGATGTGCTTTAATGCAGTACTGAGTACGGACATTCAACTCCTGACAGCACACGTGGTCCGTGGTCAGTGAGGCCGGTCTACCTGTGAACAGCTCCTTCTGGACCTTGTAGGTGTCGAGGACAGGTGTGGTGATGCCGGTCATGGTGCCGATCATGCTGCCCAGGCCGAGGTTGATGAGCATGAAGAAGAACATTACTGACCAGAACGGAGACGCCGGGAAATGGGTCATGGCCTCTGTGAAGGCGATGAAGGCCAGGCCGGTGCCCTGGACTGACTGCAGAGAGACGGTCAGAGGACAGACATCAAGTAACAGACCGACAGGTGGAAGAGGAGTCGGCTGTCGCGGGGCCTGACTAATACTTGCCTTGTTGAGCTCGTCCTCCAGGAGGCAAGGCGCCAGACCCAGCTGGGCGAAGCCGCCCTCTTTCACCGTCTTGATGACGCCGTATACCTCGGCGTAGTCGGATGTGGAGAGATGGGAGAAGTTGACATGTGGAGGGATGAGATCGTGGCTCAGGAGGTCAGAGGTCAGGTACTCCAGGATCTTCTCTGCATTCCTACAGAGAGAAAGGAAACATCATCCACAGATACCAAGCACACCTGGATGTTCACATTAAATACAGTCAAGGGCTGGACTCTATATAATAATAACCTTATTTAGTGTGAATATTTAAAAGAAGTTACAAAGTGCTTTACAATGAAGTAAATAATTAAATAAAACAAAGGTAATTCAGATCCAGGAGTTAAGACAAGTTAACGTAATTTAATTGAAAGTCTTAATACGAGATTTAAAGGAAGTTGTTGAGTTTTGGTGACAGGTAGGGGAATACTGCATGAATAATGAATTGGATTTATGTGTTCACATTAAGAGTGTGTGTGTGGTATATAAAGCCTGCTTGGACCTGAGTACAATAATGATAATATAATAAGTTCATATTTGAGCACAATGTTTATATTACACTACTATATTTGACATGTGCAGAAATAATAGTGGTGTGTTGTGAAAATTCAGACGACAATATTTCCTTAATCTTCAGTATACAACATACATACATCATTTCATGTGAACGAACAAGTGGCTAAGGTGGTCAAGCTTTGTTTTTGTCCTCTTATTTTATATTCTGCAGGTGTTGAACTTACTCTACGACACACTTTTCATTCATGATGTTGGCCTTGAAGCCCAGCACGGCGAACACTACCAGTGTGGCCAGGATGGAAGTGAGGAAGTTGATGACGGAGACGAGCACTGCGTCAAAATGACAGTTGTTATCGATCTTATTGTAACTGGAGAAGGCTATGACTCCTCCAAAGCCCAGCCCCAGGGCGAAGAACACCTGGGTGGCCGCCTCCCTCCACACCTGCGGCTCCAGCATCTTCTCCAACTGTGAGAGGTCGACGGAGAGAGAGAGTCTGATTTTTGAGCATCGGTCAGCGTGGTTGATTAAAAATACTGCGAGGAAGACAGTCTGACCTTGGGAGTGAACATGTGAGCGATGCCATCCACTGAGCCCTTCAGCATCAGAACTCGGACCAGGAAACAGAAGAGCACCACGTAGGGGAAAAGAGAGCTGAAGTACATCACCTGGGAAAGAGGAACATAGACATACACGGTCAGGTCAGGGGGGTCTCCGGCATGTTTTCTGTCATCGCGTCAAACATTTCTGCCACTACCTTCCCAGAGGAGGCGATTCCTTTGATGACGGCGAGGCAGACGATGATCCAGGCCACCAGCAGAGACAAGGTCATTTTCACGTTGAGCCCGCCGCTCTCCGCGATGCTGCTGGTGGTGTTGAGAGTCTGGCGGTACCAGAAGTAGGTCGTGGCCGAGCTTTTCTCGCACTCTGGCTCCACAACTGTTTGATTGGCAGACAGAGGGAGATGGAGCTTCAGTCTGGGTGTTAATGAGTATGAAGGAAGAGAAATGGGGTGTGAAGATACAGCTGGGAGGCTGCAGGTATCTTGGAGAGGGCAGAGGGAGGAATATAATGAGTGTTTGCTCCAGTCAATATCTCAATTCCCGGCTGGTTTACACCTCTCGGACGTCCGGGAGCTAAACAAGGTCATCTGTGTGCTTAGTATGCAAAGCCTGAACGTGCAATTCACAACACTTGAGCTCTTTTAAAGTACACACAATACGTTCTTACCTCCGGGAAATGATAGTATTATTTAGTTTAGAGTTAACAGTGTTGCATTTCTACAATAAATACTGCAGGATGGCACAGATTCAGACACAAAGCCCACATAAAAAACAGTTCAGGAAAAGCTCTTTTCAGATGTATGACCACCTATATCTAGGTGTATCGGCTTCTGTTAAATTGATAACTGTCTTGTTCCATCACGATGTGTTGTGACACACTGACTAGACACGGTAAAAGGAAAGCACACATAGACTGAAATGTTCTCTGAATCTCTGCTCCCCGTCTTTTTGCCAGAAGCCTCGCAGACTCACACACGCTGAGACTTTCTCGGCTGGCCCTAAGGTTATGTTATTACCGCCTCATCAGATGAACTCCACAGGGTTTTGATTTGTTTTATACCCGTGAAGTGGTTTAAGAAAGTTGTACGGACGTTAACGTAATTTGTCTGATCTGCTTGCTGCAAGTTTGTCGAAAGGCTGCTAATGTAATCCCAGAGCTTGTATCAAGGTGGCCTGTTGAGAAATAATTATGAAAAGAACCATGTAGATACTTTTAAAATATTGACTATATATGAGACAACATAATCCTGAACATTTTCAAACTCTTGTTATTAAACAGCAAAGCAATCATGTATTGTCATGGCATCTGGCAGGAGGATTTGGAACAAAAACACAAACTGGTCAGTTTATATTTCTTATGTCCATGAAGAATAAACCCAGTAGTTCCCTAGAGACCTTTTCTGCATCTATAGCTAACATGCCGGGCATTAATTACATTTCCTGAACCTTTAAATAATTACATTTACCTCATCAACACTTTGGTCTAAACTTAAATATCTCAACATTTATTTGATGGATTGCCTTAGAACATTTATGGTACCCAGATGAGAAATCCCAATGACGTTGGTGATCCTCCAAATGTTCTTCTAGTGCCACTAAAAGATTGACTTTTTAATTGTTTGTGTTAAATATCTCCTGCAAAACTAACAACATTCCAGTCAGCCTCAGATGCACTTTGTGTTACCAAATGTGAGCATGTTTTATTATGACTAGCTAAACATCCGCCTGTTAGCATGCAGAGATTAGCATTTAGCTCATGGCACTGCAGTGTTGAAGGGCAGCATCGGACCGCTGCTAGCACGGCTGTAGTGTCATCAGTCTTGTTCTGTCTAATTGGGTTTGTTATATTAAATTAATTATAAAGCAATTATGTGCTTTATACAAACCACTTTATAGTAAATTGCCTCTGTGTTTCAAATATGCTTACACAGTTACGTTCATTGTCTCTTAGTATTTGGTATTTTCTGTCACTCACAGGCAAGTGTCCCGTTCCTTCTGATGGGACATTCGCTCCATGGAAGAGGATACTGGAAGGACTGGAAGAAATAAAAGATGCTCCAGCCGATGATCACATTATAGTAGAGACCCACAAAGCCACACACCTGGATAGACAGACAAAAGGACAGACGGGCAGTTTACGGTCTCAATTTCCTTACTTCCACCAAACTGTATAATACACTGTGAGAAAAATATGCAAATGAGGCAGCATGCTTCTGTTCATGTTGCTGTCAATCCCCAGAGCAGTCCTGCCAGCCAGGACATTCACAAGCTAAATAAGGCTGAGGAAAGCATGAATAATTGAAGTGGTCTCTTTTCAACACTCGTCTTCTGCAAGATATTTATAGCTACTTCTGCGTCAGACATGGAACTCTAACCAACGGCTACCTTTCACTCTCAAGTGCATCAATACCTCCCATAAACCTGAGGCAGTGTGAAGGATGTTGTGGTGACTCCAGATGTTCCTACAACTGTATCCTGTTCACTGATTGACCAGTGTCATGGTTGTTACACGCTATTAACATACTAGACACAAACCATATGTCAATGAGACAACAGGCAAACTAATATTATAAATAAACCACACAGACAGAGTTGCTGTTTTTTACTTCATGGTGCACATTCAGCAGATAAACTTCTTCTTTTTACTGCTGGCGTTCCTCCCTGATTCTTGTCAGACGACATCCACTTATTCTCCCCATGTATTCTCCCCTAACCCTAACCCTAATCCACTGCATATTTTAGGCGTATTGCTGTCGAGATCATAGATGATTATGAATATGGAGATGAGTGCCCTTCTCCCCCCTCACTATTAGACTGGACATCCCGATACCGCCCAGACTGGGACAGACGTAGTTCCAGACCCCGATGCTCCCACGCCGGATCTTCTGACCCACAGCCAGCTCCAAGAAGAAGAGTGGGATGCCGATGAGCAGGAGGAGGATGAAGTAGGGAACCAGATAGGCACCTGAAACACAGGGAGGTACATTGCATTTGGCATTTCAAGGCAAAAGTATCAGTTTGTAAAAAACTAAAATAAGGACACATGTCTCTGAGAGAGACAGCGGGAAGTAGACAAATACTGGTGGTTGGTAAACCAACACCGTACTTAATCTTAATGACTGTTGTTGTTGTTGTATTTGTCTGATAACTGTATAGCATATAGTACTGTAAAGTATATTTATAATTTAAAAATAAACAAAAAGTTTTTTCTCAAAGATGTAATCATTTACTTTGAATATCATATACTTCACATAATGACTAAACACTTGTCACAGTGCTCCAGACTGCTGTAGAATTTCTTGCACCTCTCATAGAGATCATCTCCTTCCTTGTTTGCTCGTTACCGTACATCATTTGTTTTGTGTCTGCAGTCTGTGGCGCTGATGTATTATTAGACTGCTATTTGTTGCCCTCATTTGCATGCCAGGACCAACATGTTCAATACAAAGCAATCCAATACGACAGAACATCACAAACCAGTTTTTGCAGACAGAAATTAATCATGTTGATTGTGATATGTTGATTGGTTATCCTATGAAGGATGTTGTAGTAAATGGGCCAAAACATATAAATATACTGATATAATCCTTAAACAGTTGAGTATAAACGTTACTGTTTTAATACCAGGGGGATTTATACAGTAATTCAACTATTTTTCATCAGTTAATCTTCAAAATGTGATGCATTGAGATGTATTTACCTAAACCCCTCCCACACACACATTTCATTTTAATTTAGATGGAAGTCTAGATGTGTTTCTCTGCAGCTTAATCCCGAGCGGCATAATCAGGATGCAACTGTGTTCCATGTGAAGGATGATTTGTTCATCCGGGACTTGTAGGAGGAAAACCAGTACTTCTACTAATACATCAAAAGTGGAACACACATGTGGTATTTGGTGGGGTAATGAGGCAGGAAGAGAAGAGAGGAGGCAAAATGCTAAATCAAGAAGGCTGAAATAGAGAGAATAGTGAGGTTGAATGCAGTCAGGAGTTTTGGCTTTGCCAGGATTTTAAAATCCACTCCATTACAGATTAATATAAGGATCTGACAATGGAGGGAGACATGAGAGAGGGTGTTAATGGGAGAAGATAAATACATGATGATGTACCATAAATGAGAGACAGGCCCACACAGCGCTAACTCCCGAACAACACGGAGCTTTAATGTGTCTGTAATTGGCTGCCAGACACACAATAACTGAGTGAAAAATGGCCACTCATCAGGCAGCCTAACCTGACTGGACTGGGACTCCAGTGTCAGTAAATCCTCCCTATAAGCAATAAATCTTGCTGCATGCAGTAAATCAAACACAGGAAGCAAAAACAACACCATGAAATACTTGGAGCCCTGTGACCAGCAGCAATGATGACAAGATGTTTTTCCATCTATAGTGAACCCAGGTTTTTACGCTGTTTACACCTCTGGTTACACGCAGCCCCACACCAAAATAACCCCTCATCACTACACAGTTATATTTGTTATCAAGCCCTTCTCTGTTTACCAAAGTATCAGCGGAGCCCTGTCGGTAGTCACAAGTAATCAATGGTGCAGCTATATTTAGACTTTGGTGTTTTCTATTCTGAATGGGAGCTGCATGTAGTTTGTGAGGGTAACGGTAACACGGCCGAGCAGAGAAACAACAAGCTGAGCAGATGCTGACCGCACATACATGTTTGTCTGACAGATATCTATCTATCTATCTATCTATCTATCTATCTATCTATCTATCTATCTATCTATCTATCTATCTATCTATCTATCTATCTATCTATCTATATGTATATCTATATATCTCTCTATCTATCTTTATATCTATCTATCTATCTATCTTTATATCTATCTATCTATCTATTTCTCTATCTCTCTATCTATCTATCTATCTATCTATCTATGTATCTATCTATCTATCTATCTATCTATCTATCTATCTATCTATCTATCATGTCCATCTATATCTATTTATCTTTATATCTATCTATCTATCATGTCCATCTATATCTATTTATCTTTATATCTATCTCTCTATCTATCTATCTATCTATCTCTCTCTCTCTCTCTCTCTATCTATCTATCTATCTATCTATCTATCTATCTATCTATCTATCTATCTATCTATCTATCTATCTATCTATCTATCTATCCATCTATCTGTCTGTCTGTCTTTCGACACGTATAGCTTTACTCTCTGATGAAGATCATATCACTGGTTTAGCCTTTTGAAGGTAAATGTTACCTGAAGGTCAAAGTGTTTGAAGTGTATCCTCCCACTTCTCTTTGAAATGGACGTGTGCAGTAAATGTATTTGTTACAGGAGCATCTCCACAATGTTGGTGAAAGTATGAGAATGCATCCAAAATGTTTTACCAACATAGAAACTCTTTATTACAACATTATCTCTCACTCAAAGATAAATATTGATATTTTTGTACAGTTCTTGTATCAGAGGCTGCAAAGTCACTGTAATACGTAGAAGACGACTACCGAAGTGAACCTATATTACTTTGGGGTAAAACCCAGGAAGTGAAAATAGACATTGTGACATCAAAAATGTACTTGCGACCAGAAGTGAAACTAAACCGAACACTGACTTTTAGGCCACATGAACTGACAATGCCCTATAGGGTGAAGGTTAAGATACAAACTAGACCAACAACTCTGTGGAAGCGACCTGTCAATCACAAGGTAGCCACACACTAAAGCATCCTCTGCTCTGTCTTCTATGGGATCATCATTTACTAAATGAACATAGTTTGTATTGAAGAAGACTTGAAACTAGTTTCCATAAACTTCTGTTTACTGAGGTAATAGTCAAGTGAGAAATTCTCCTTTTTTCCCCTGAAGGCCATTTGAAAGAAGTAAGTTTAAGGTGCTTCCCCATTGGCTTCACTCGTCATACCCGGAGGTTTCCGCGTGGTAAAACTACTTAAATCCGTCCCGCTTAGCACAGTCATGCTGACCATGATGATGCTACCATGCTGAAGAGTAGCAGGTCTATTCTTCAGATTAGTGTGCTGACATTTGCCAATTGTCTCTCAACAAAACGTAGCGCTGAGGCTGGTGGGAACGTTCTCAATGTTGCAGGTGTTTGGTCATAAGGTTTGGTGTTTGGTGTTTGGTCTTTGGTCCTATTGGACAAATTAATACTTTGGACAAAAAGTCAGGGGATCACAGTTATTGCAAATTATCCTGAATATCTGCAACACTTGTTATTTGAAATCAAGACTCACATCAGTTACGTGTTCCACCTCGTGACAAACATGCTTAAAGATGCTATGTTTACAACCTTTATGTGAAGATACCCTTCTATATTCTGAATATTATTATACCAAAGTCAAAATTTGAGTCCATATGTATATTTTTAGTGTCCCTGGCTCGAGACACTATTAGCGACACTATTCGTCATATTGTCTTTTTTTTACTATCACAAACGGTTGTTTAAGTTGGGATAAATCTACTGATACAAAAAACTCTAAAAGAGTGAATTAACTCTGTAAAATATGAACACAATAAATGTGATGACTGTGAAGGAGCAGCACTGCAGCACGGACTGCTTCAAGTAACTTACCTCCTCCGTTCTTCTGGCACAGGTAAGGGAAGCGCCACACGTTCCCCAGGCCCACGGAGAAGCCCACCTGAGCCAGGATGTACTGCAGTTTGCTGTTCCAGGCGGGGCGGCCATCGTTTTCTGGCACCTCTATCTGCGGGACCTTTTTCCCGGCAACCCCGCCAACGTTCAGGGAGCTGTTCTTGTAGTCGAGCGTCTCCTCGTGTGCGAGCAGATCGGCCACCGACTCTGTGACGTGCTCATGGCTCTGCTGACGCTGCGTCACCTTGCTGTTCTTAGGCATCAGGGAGGCTGAGGGTCGGGAGGGGAGTGGGGTGGGGAGGGAAAGAGAGAGAGAGAGAGTCGGTTGGGAACAGAAGGAGGTGAGACGGACAGAGAGCGGAGAAGAGATGGACGGATGAATATCTGTACGGTACGCTGAGCACTGACAGCTGGGTCTTTGGTCTGGGCCTCAGTCCTGCATCAAGAAGATAGAAAGGTCAATCATCAATAATTAATATGTCATATTCTTATATCATTGGAATAAAATCCGATAACTAGTCTCCATTTCAAATTAATGATGTGTGTGGCCTTGTCAAGGCTCATTTAATGTATTGTAATTTTAAGCGTCCTTTTCCTGGCTGGGATCCTGAAATAACACGTCACACAGTCACTGACACAATTATTCCTCCATTTCGTGCTTGGTTAGGCTCCCAATGGATTGTAACACCTGGTTATGCCTCTCCTGAGCTATGAAGGATGTCAATATAAAGACAGGAGACCATTCGTCACACTTGTGTGTTAACTTCTTTTTTAACAGGGACATTTTTACGCCATAGCTTTTTTGTTTCTCACAAAATGTTTTTGGTTAAAAAATCTAAAAAATCGCTGCAAATTATTCTATTTAATTTTCCTGTTCTGTTAAGCTTAACTTTAGTGCTTTCCCCCCTGTAATTCCCCTAATCCCTTGGAGCCTGGCTGCATCATCCAGCCTCACCCCTCTTACAGGGAGTGGTTGGTTTAACCCAAACGAAATGGAGGAAGTGAACGTGATGCTCTGGATGAAGCAGATGTGTCATGTGATCTCTTGATCCACATAACAAGTCTCTGTTCAGGTTCATTACTTATTGAGTGGGTCATTTCTCCATTATAAAATTATGCCATCCACTGATATGCAAAACTGCAATGCTTCGGTTGATAAACATTGTTTCATAAACAGAGGAAAAGATAGATAAACAAAACCAAGTCAAATTTCTTTTGACATCATCAAATAATTGAGGTGCTGTCAAAGCAGAGGGGACATGTATGACTCAGGAAACTGGGGATACATGAAGATGCTGCTCTACCTCAAGTGTGACAAAACAGCACTGATGCACACAAGCCTTCATCAGCCTTCATCCTTTTACATCAGCCTCCAACAGACTCTGTAACCACCAGCAGATTTTCCACAAGAAACATAAACTTCACACAAACACTGTCAGAACTCCTCGAAGTGACACAAATTGATAAAAACACACTGGAAATTCCTTATGTCGTGCTCAGAATGTGCATTTTGTTTACTTGTTACTGCATTTTCATCCCACACCAGATATCCTACTCTGTGCATGTCAAGATGAGCCTGTGATGCAATAATCCATGTCCATTCACAAGTCTTTATAATCCTGTGTGCATTAACCGAAAAGCCCTCTGCACTGCCTCTCCATCTTGTTATTCAATCCCATCCTAAAGCATAGAAGACACGTAATATCAATCAGAGGCCGTGTCATCCAGCCAACGTTGAGAGATGAAAACACCCGGCGCATAATCCGCCTGGAAAAGCCCGGCAACACACAGTTTACATGGCTCAGCAGACACAGAGAGTCTGACTGTGGAATCATTTCATGCCACAGTAAAGACGTGTTTTTTCATAGCCGGAGGAAAGAAATCTCTGGGTGTGATTGCAATGTTATACGTCAAAAGAAGCTCTATAGTACAGAGTTAAAAACTGAGGAATTGTATTCCCCATAAATACATAGATGTCTGTATATTCTTCTTATGCATTCTTCCTAACAAGAGGAAGGTCCTATGTGACATAAAACTTCTCTAAATGACTTGGACTCATGTTTATTCTGTCAAAATATCACATCAACACCAGAGGGTGCAAAGCGGAGTGATTTTCTGTACAACAATAATATGGTTACATTTAGGAAATACTCTCTTATGTACAACACAGCGGTTTGTCATGTGCGTACGCAGCTATCTTCTGCTGTGACTCCATGTTCTTGGACATGATACTCGAACAATAGATGTATCCAGACCAGAGTTAGAACTAACAACTATTTCCATTGTCGAGCGATCTGCAGATTATTTTCGCAATTCATGAAATAAAATGTGTGTTACAAGTTCCTGAAGCCATAAATGATGTCTTCAAATTGCTTGTTTAGGCAAACTTACAGTAGAAAAAAACTAGATATGGTGTCATGTGACAACGTAAAGCTGTGTTTCACTGCAGACAAGTTGGATTTTATATAAATGAGGTTTAAACACTTCCAGTAACAAAATATAACACCAAACCAACAGGATAAAAAAACTGCATCAGCTTCAATCCACTTGAAACTTCTATATTTTCTATTAATCGACTATTGATTGATACCAGCCCCCACAGTTAGTGGTTAACCAGCTGTTTCACACTGAGAATTATTAAACATCTGAAACATTTAACAACCAACTCTAATAACCACATTATATAGCACATTAGGTCGGTGTTAAGAAATAAGTGGCATGGACCTTCTTTTTTTAAAAGACATTGAGTTGTACTTTTATTTTTTCCATAAACACCTTTTAACAGTAAAATATAGTTGAGCCATGAAGCTGCATGTTCAGGATGCTCTCACTTCTGAACACACGGATCACTCATGTCAGCAGGTGACACATCTGGTGCTGATGCTGAACGCAGTGTTTTTATCTCAGATGTGTACTGCTCATCACGAGTCATGGGACGACTTTTAAACACGCGTAATCAAGGTCAAAGGCGATATTCAGTGACCTCTGTGTACAATTCACCACATTTAGACCACGATGCAAATCATAGACTCCACGAATTTCACATGCCTCAAAACAAGCTTCGTTTAAGACGTAAAACAAAGCGATTGAAACTGTTTTCCAGCCGTGAACTTACTTTATTTCAATGCAGGTGATGACACCTACAACGAGAGAAGTGCGGAGGGATATATTAGGATACATTCATTTCTCACCGTGAGTCTTTTGCAGCCGTCAACAATATCCAAGGATTATTATGAACGCAGAAAATGAGAAGAGAGAAGCATGAATACATCCGCCGGGCAGCACTTGTGTGTCAGTGTGGTGCCGACCGAGCGGGACTGGTGGAGGATGGAGGATCACGTGGTGCTCTGCCCACAATTAAAATGCAAGGTGGAGAGTCCGGCACGCGCCGTGACGCACAAAGTGCTGTTCATCAACAATGACACCTGCTACTCACTGGATGTGCGAGACTTCCACCATCACAGTGTGCAATGGGAAGGCGCTGAGAGAGAAAAGAGGGACTTATCAAGGTTATCCACTCCGTTACCTGAGGAAGCGATGGTCCGACGGAGCTTTCGTCATTTCACTTGACACACAATCCAAGCTATTTATCAGTATGTCAGGATACAGAAAATAAATCAGAGGGTACAAAAGTATATAGTTTTGGTTAGCATTGACAAAACACAGTTGTATCCTAAAACCTAAAACAGTGAGGCTGTAATATAAACACACAATTGGAAGAGGGAGAACATGATATTGTGCACTTGAAGAAGAGAAAATGTGTAACCAGTGATGTAAGACATATAGTCCTAAACTTATATAAGATTAAATAAAATCTAACTCACATGCATTATGCCGCCAAATTAGCCTGACATTGTTTATTTACGAGCTGTGTATTTGCTCAGTCTTTTTGAAAGCAGGACAAGCTGTTCTCTTCAGCTTTCAACATGGCGACAGCTGAGCTGGCGGCGAGAAGCTAACGATGCTAACAGTGGTGCAAACATCAACAACAGTTCAGAGGCCAACGTGAGCCAGTGGGACAGCTCACATGTGCTCACATGCAATAATGAACACGATTGTGAACAATGCAGTCATTATAATGACCTAACATAGGCTACATACAAATATATGCTCTGAATATATTACATAACTTGTTTGCGTTACCTAGTGTAAATAGAGCTAGCTAATGTAGTTAGCATTAGTGTGTAAAACAATAACAAGTAAAGGATATGCACCCACAAATTGACTTTGTAAAAGAGCAAAAGAGGCCCCTGTCAGCGTGGATAGTTAAATCTATATGAATGCATCAGATTTCACATAATTTGACGATATTGCATGTGCTGTCTGTAAAAGCAGCCTCATCTCAAACAGCTGTCAAATATATGGAGTATAAGAGGAAAGAAGAACATGGACAGAGTCAAGTAAAGTGCAAATACCTCAGCATCTTACTTTTTTGGGGGACAGATATCCACTCTCTAAGAGAAAACACATTTAATTATCTCCATAGATGACTACTGTATAAGCTGTAATTTACAGCTTTATCTCCCTGATCAAACATAGGACTTGCACCACGACTGCAGCAGACACGGTCACCCAGGGGACCATAAATCAAGCACCATCCGCCAGAATATTCTTCAACACCACCGAGATCTGGGCGGAAGATATTGTCGAGGGGCCATTTTTCCACCCTGACCCATATGATTTTATTTTGTTCTACGTTCAAACATGTCTAACTAAAATATGTTTGTTCTCACTTGCTTCTACATATTCCTCTTCATCTGTATCAAATCAAATGAATGTATCAATATGGGCGTTGTTCTCAGTGTTGATATGGAACATAGAATTTGGAATAGAATTTGGAATAGAATGTGGAATCAATAGGCTTTAAACTATCTCATTCTCTCTGTATCTATGCCTGGCAGTAGGGTGTTGTACAATTCAATTCAGTTTAATTTGTATTCAATTGAGTTTAATTTGTATAGCCCGATATAACAAAATTACTATTTGGAACAAATTTCAAATTTGCCTTAAAGGGCTTTACAAGCTGTACACATGCGACATCCCTGTCCCAGGACCTCACATCGGATCAGTGTGTAGCATCTAAAATGATTTCAGGTTCTGATGAGTTTTAGTATTTCTACACCTGGTGCTTGACGCTTTTGAAGCCTCGAGCTGACTGCTGGAAGCAGTTGCTACAGCAACCTCAGGATCATATGACAGACGTTGTCTCATCTCTGCACTGCAAATGTCTAATAAGAAATATCTGACATCAAAATGGACACGTCTAAGACAGCCCATTTAGACAGGAACAAGTCTAGCTCGATGATAAAGTTTGATGACGTTTTAAAACAAGAATTACAATCATGTAGCACAACAATGACAGTAAACATGATACAAACTAGTAGCCTACTGAGGAGCTCTTGATCACCACAGTTCAGCCGTAACTGCTGCAGGGCATCTGCTAAGTGGACAGTGATGTGTTCCTTGCATAATAGTAAAGTGTTTTATTAAACCGGCATCAGGAGCCTCGCAGGCCTGTGGGACTGTCGGCACTGCGGCGCTGTTTGCCCTCTCTGGTTAGCGATGACCGCGCAGTCCCATCTGGGTTGGCGGAGCCGAAGTGTTATATTCATTCACCTGATGTCCTTTAATTAAACATCAGGTCTTTTTTTGGTTCTTGTTTAGTCAGCATCAGTTATAAACAGCCAAGCTAGCAGCTCTGTGAGGCTGTACTAAATAGAACGGTACTAAATAGAAACAGTGGAGCGATGAGCTAATGCTAAAGCTTTCAGTCGAGGAAAATGCCAACAGGTTGATGTTTAGCAGGTACACAATGCTCACTATTTTATTGGCCATATTTTAACAATCTAAGTTGTTGAAATATTTCACTCAAACCACCAAATCAGCCTCATGTGAACCTCTTAAGGTAAAGTCAAGGGATCATCAACGCATGTAGGATTTATCCTCTGGGAACGATATGACTGTCCACAAATAATGGCAATCTATTTTTCAATTCAGTTTATTTGTATAAAGCGTATTCAGTCACGTGACCACAATAACCTTTGGCGGCCATATTGGGGACCATGCACAGCATTGTTTTGCATTGTTTTATGCCGCTCTTCTTTAAAAATGACCATTATGTCCTGAAGGAGACACAATTTCAGTTACAAATGGTGTGCCTTGTGATTATGGTACTGTGCCTCATTGTTGGATGTGAGCAAATTAACCACAAAGTGTTGAGCGAGTAAAATCAGATAAAAAAGCGTTGCGAATATTCAATTCCCACCGCTGAAATCTTTCTTTAGTAATGCAGAAGGACATGAGGTTGCTGGGCTCTCGCATAATCAAACAGCGGACACAATAGGTCAACTTCTTCTGACATTTAAGACAAGTGGACCCCAAGATGGCGCGATTGAGATGCTGACGTCACGTGAATACGCTCTATAGCCCAATTTCACGAATTACAAATTTGTCTCAGAGTGCTTTACAACCTGTACACATAGACATCCCAATCTATCCAGTAGTTGTAGAGACATTTCAGTTAAGATCAAAGTAGGGGCCTAAAACGACAGACTGGCATTCCTACCCATAAGGCCACGCTGCTATCATGACCAATAACCTCAGCATACACGTGAACTCCACGCCATGAAGCTTGTGAGAAAGTGTTTCCTGTCAGTAGATTTTACAGTCTTCAACATTTCCCGTTAACATGTTTTAAACTCTGGGTGTTGCAGTTATTTTTAGATTTTTATATACTCATTCATTTTCTTTTTCTCAGTCGGCCCCACTCCCTATACGCAGTGTCCCCCACCCTTGGAGGTTTTACTTCAAATATCTTTCATATTTCTTGTATCTCCTGGTGCTTGGTGTCTGACGTCAGCATCCTTTACCAGCACATTTCCACTCCTCCCCGCTGTTCACCTTCAGCCGCCTCTAACTTCACTTTGTCTCCCCGTCGCTTTGCAGCACCCACTTTCATTTCTGTTCTCCCACGCCCACTTCTACTCACGTGTGCTCATGCATTCTGCATCGGCACCACAAGATCCGCTCAGTACTTTTCCTTCACTCCAGTCTCATTTATATTCCACCCTCCCCATCCCTTTTCTCTCCTCCCCTCATCTCCCCCACCCTCCTGTTTCTCCCCTTGTGTTTTGTGCTGTCTGGGTCACTCAGTTCCTAAAAAAAGATTCACTCTACACTGGGCTTTGTGGTATCACTTATCTAGTCCATTATTCTGAGTACAAGCACTTGAACAAATGTATTACATTTACACTGCAAATCCTGCTGGAAGCGACTGTGAACACTTTGGATGGATGCAAGCGGGCTATTTAAAGCGATCAATGTCTATATTTGTCAGTGTGATCGATGCACTGATAATTTATAAATGCCTAGAAATACATATACCTCAATACCTCAATTCATCACGCAAAATCAGTGAATACAAACATTGTTGAGAAAAGACAAAAACAAGACATTTTCATTTATATGATGACGCATAACTTGGTTTTACGATTAAAAAACAAAAATAAAAGTCTTGGCTTTCTGCTTAATCTGTATCTGCATTCTCACTCGGTTGTATTCTGCTCTGCCAGTGTACATCAGTGCACAGGGTCACGCTAGTTTCGAGCAGGTGTTCAGACAGTGGAGAAAGTGGGTCATGTCGGGCACACACTGCAGTGCTCTGCCGTACGGCAACACTCCAAGACAGTATGTTTCTTTACACGCGATGTAATCAGAAGCTGCTGTACTGCTTGAGGGCTATTGTCGTTAAATTTAAGTTACAATGAGCAACTTTAAAGATGAATGCATTTAAAAAACAGTTGGTTGTCATGATATGGAAAAGGGATGTGACGCTGTAGCTCACATTTTCATGCACATGATGGGGAATTCATCAGGGAGTGTGTGCCGGTTCAGGTGAGACAGGTGAAGGAGTGTGTGTCCTTTGGTTGGCAAGAATACACAAATAGGTCTGTTAAGAAGTATCTGTCACACGTGAAAGCCGGGGTGCAGTGGGTCAGGCCATGCTCTTCACCTTAATGCAATGCACAAAAATAGAAACTCATTAAAAGCTATAATCATTTGAAGATTTCCTCTTTTAATAGCTCATTAACAAACACCCTCACATGCCATTCTGTATTTGATGGTTATCAGATGAAACTCCTTTCTGTTGCAGTAAATGTTAGTTTTCGTATTTCAATGAGTTCATTGTTGCAGTCTCTGAAAACATTACTGAGTAAAGGTTTCTGTTCGTTATCCACTGGTGGAAGCAAGCAGCAGCAACTATATCACTTTTCCACATTTTGAAACACATTGATGGATGAATGCTTTATTAAGGACAAACAACTGATCTGGATATTGGCAAGAGATTTAAAGCAGGAACAAATTTCCCTGCTCATACTATCTTTATAAACACACTTAAACCCATTTTAATACCGTGTGGCAGATTGCCTTGGTGGGCCTGCACGGGGGTCATGTGACAGTCTAGGAACCAGATGGTCACTCAAAGAGGGGCCAGTCCAGTTCACGAGGTTGAGAGCGAAGCTTCTGTCCCCATTTTTAATATAACATAATCCTTTTAAAATATCCCTAGGGTGAGTGATTCAAAAAAGGAATCCAGATTAAAACTTTTATCGAGAACAAATTATTTATATATATATATATATATATATATATATATATATATATATATATATATATATATAAACAATATTTCACAGGATTCTTCAGGATTTTTTCTCCCTGTTTTTCAAGAATCTCACGAAGCTCATAAAGAAATAGGAATTAGACTAAAGAAACACACTTTGTTATGCACTGGTGTGTGTATATCTTTGCATGTGTGTCACAAAAGTTACTGAATCGTCCGCTTTTATGTCTATAAGGCAACACAGTTTAATTGGACGACCATTCCTACCCCGGCTTTCATGCAGGCTGTAATCCTACGCGTGGGAGCGCACTAATGCTTCAGCATTTTATTTCTGTGTATTAGCGTCAATAATAAAAGTGCCCACACTTTCGAAAATAACCCACAACCCAAGATTTGTGAAGTATGAATTACGGCCTCGGATGCAATACCGTTTGGCTGGTGCGGCGTAATTCCTGTAAGAAAAACACGAGCAAACAGGTTTATTGAAATGGGATTGAACTCAAGGTCGCCCTTAAAACACATTTCATTTCAAATGGGGGACGTCATCGTGTAAATAAATGAGGAGACTTTGGGAGGTTCATTTTATGTTATTGAGTTGATGATGTGAGAGAATGTAACAGAAATTATGACTTTGTTTGGATTTGTTTTGGACAATATAATCCTTTTAAAACAAAATCCATATTAAAATCAACAACAAATACTTAAAATAACTCTCACACAGAAGGGAGATTATGTCCTTTTTGTTAAAAATGATCAAGACGTGATTATTTGACATCAATACGTTTAGATGTGTACATGTGAACTTTGTTTTAATGTATTATATATATATAATCATATTTTCTTTTGTTTTGTTCTGTATTTCAATAAATTCTTTAATAAAACAGAACAAACACACAGTATTATAAAATGTAAACTTTTTAAGTTTACATGTAAACGTGTAAAGGATTCTAATGAAAATGTGTTGAATTTGGACAGTTTTCATAACAAATTCCGCTTTAAAAAATTGTTTAAGTTGAAGTTAAACCAAGTTGTTATACTGGTTTGTTTTGAATAGCATATACATATGATGTTTTATATTTTGTACTTTTATATTTAAGTTACATTCAATGTTTTCCTTTTCTTTCTGAGTAATGATGGGGCAATACTCAGTCAATATTAAATATATAATATTCAAAACTTCCAGGAAATAGACTGAACATAGAGACAGGCTGGCTGAGGTTTCAAAGTGAACAGTTTCTCTCCACTACCACTACCTGGCAGCCACTCAGGAGACGTCCAGTCAATAATCAGGATTCAAAAAGTTTGCAGTTATTGCTTTATCTTCCTGTTTCAGTGGCACGCTGCTAATGATGTGGTTGTTAGAAGGAACTTATCTGCCCCCTACTGGTGGACATTTGGTAAAAACGTTAGTTCATGGAGCAGGCTGACAGAGCACAATTTATAAATACGCGGACACACACACACACACACACACACACACACACACACACACACACGCACACACACACACGCACACGCACACGCACACGCACACGCACACACGCACACACGCACACACGCACACACGCACACACGCACACACACTCATACACGTGCACGCACGGAATGAACTCGTATTGTCATAAAAAAATAATCAATAGGATAGAAAATACACAATAAATATACACTGTGCCATCACTACCTATCCCACTACGGATATATTTTGCATCGTCGCCACTCTTTAACACAAACATAGCACATATAATCAACAACTGCAACATTATAAATATGTCTTTAATCGAAAGAAAGAGAGAAGTGTGAAAGTATACAGTAGACAGTGTATTTTATCTGCAGTAGTAATCCATCCCATAGTAACTAAAGCCACACAGTATTAACACTTTCACTTCATACTGTATAATAAGTGGGGTATACTACATGCGTTCATGCACAATATGTAAATATCAAGTGTTCCAAAGCACTGTTGTATCATGCATGCATATTATTCTATCCAGTACAAACTTATATACAGTACATGGCACAGACACACGATGTATGCATTACTTATACACAGCTGCTCCTTAAGAAGGATCTGGCCTGCACAACATGCTTGACGGATCCCAAGCTGGGATCTATAAGTACTATAGATTCCCAGCTGTATATATAGTCCCACTCTCCCCAAGGTAAATACAGTGTTGTTTTCCTGTCATGTATGACTCAATAACAGTCAGTGTCGTTATTTCTAGCTCACAACTCACAATGCAGCCTGTGTACAAATACTTTAACAGAGCAATTATTTAACTCTGCTGTCAGGAACTAGACTCTGACCCCAGCGCAGAGCCGCACCCTTGTTTATGATAGGCGGGCAAACTTCCTGCTCACGCGTGTGACAACCCGCTTAGCCAATCAACGTCTTCTACGGGCGTGTAGGCGGGACTTCCTGTACAGTAGCGAGTAGTCCAACATGGCGGTTATGTCGCTCGCTTGAGTGTGTAGTGGAAACTGCGAAAGTTTAGTCAATTCCGGTCCATTCCAGTGACAGAGAGTATATTAAAAAAAAGTGAGTGTGTAGGCTGCGTACATCGGCTTCGGGAAATGAAGGGAAAAGAGCGGTCGCCGGTGAAGAAGCGCGCTCGGGCGCCAGATGACGGCCGAGGAGGAGGAGGAAGCCACCCGGCCAGCAAGAAGAGCGGAGCGCTGTCGACGGCCGGCAGCAACAACGGCAACGGCGCGGCCCACAGCGGGGCGTCGTCCCGGAGAAGTTTACACGGCGAGAAGAGAGACATGAGGGATCCAGACGGACATAATTCATCCAGTCGGACTAGCAGCGGCTACGACTACCAAGTTGTCCCGGGCGCCAAGCCGTACGGAGCCGCTGACATCGACGCGGAAGCGTCCCGGTCGGGTTCACGCAGCGACCCGCGGCCTCCGTCCAACCCGGAGAACGAGTACAAGACTCTCAAGATAAGTGAGCTGGGCAACCAGCTGAACGACGAGGAGATAGAGGATGGATTGTTTCACGAGTTTAAGAGATTTGGCGACGTCAGTGTGAAAATAACTCGAGAAAACGACAGCCGGGTGGCGTATGTGAACTTCAGGAGGCCGGATGACGCGCGCTCCGCCAAGCACGCGCGCGGTAAGCTCGTGTTGTACGACCGGCCGCTGAAGATAGAGACCGTGTACACCAACAGACTCCCGAGCCGCTCCCCGGTTTTAAAAGACAATTTCACCCCAGCCCCCAGACATCTGCACTCTCAGAGGGCCCTGTCCCCCACCGGCATGGGGTACAGAGACTACCGGTTGCAGCAGCTGGCCATGGGCCGTATCCCCCACCCTCCTCCTGTTGCTCCTCCGCCTCTGCCTCCACCTCCTCACATCAGAGATCTGGAAAGAGACAGAGATTTCTCAGTGTACGATGCCAGGAATAGACCTCCGTTCATCCCTGAATGTGCTGTTTTCCGCGAGGAGGACCTGATGACCCCTGAGGATGACCAGAGGGCCAACAGGACTTTGTTTCTGGGCAACCTGGACGTCAGCGTGACGGAGAGTGACCTGAGGAGGGCCTTCGACAGGTTCGGGATGATAACAGAAGTGGATATAAAGCGGGCAGTGCGAGGCCAGAGCAACACCTATGGATTCATGAAGTTTGAGAATCTTGACATGGCTCATCGTGCAAAAGTGGCGATGTCAGGCAAAGTGGTCGGCCACAACCCGATTAAGATCGGGTATGGTAAACCAACACCCACAACACGGCTGTGGGTGGGGGGCCTTGGGCCCTGGGTCCCACTCGCTGCACTCGCCAAGGAGTTTGACCGCTTTGGTACCATCAGGACTATAGACTACAGGAAAGGGGAAGTGTGGGCTTACATCCAGTATGAGAGTTTGGACGCGGCTCAGGCCGCATGTACTCACATGAGAGGCTTCCCTCTCGGCGGCCCCGACAGGAGGCTGAGGGTGGACTTTGCCGACACGGAGCAGCACTACAAGCACCAGCAGTACGTGCAGCTCCCGCTACCCCTGCCCCACTATGACTTTGTTCCGGAGCCCTTTGCCCACCGCCTTACGGACTCGGGGAGAGGGAGGGAGCGGTCCCCTCCGCCTCCGGCTCGCTTCAGAGACAGGGGCCCGTACGCCAGCGCCGAGTGGTCCGGCTCGGGGGTCCACGAGAGAATGCGAGGACCGGGCTTCGACCCGATGGATCGCCTCGAGAGGCGTCCACATGAGGCCTGGTCGATAGACCGTGATTTACAAGGCAGAGATCTAAACCGTAAAAGGAGACATTTGGACGATGGAAGTCGGCCGGATCATTCGCCTGACAAAATCGACTTTGGCCTGCGCCGCCACGGCAACTCATTAGAGCGCAGCCCCGGAGGGAATAACAGAGACGGGGGGCGCAACGGTGACCCCGAACGTCTGACCCGTGCTGGCAGAACCTCCCCCGTCAGAGAGCGCCCCAACACTGGCGTTGGAGACAAGAGAAGAAAAACACTCACCCCGCCGGCAACGGGCGCCAGCGCCGAGAAGGACCGCAAAACCAAAGCAGTGGACTCGTCCAAGAGCCCGGCGAAGAAGGAGGAGCGCTTGGAGCATGCTGCCCCCTCTCTCGCCTCCAAGTCTGGACAGCAGGCCAAGCCGGCGGCGGGCGGAGAAAAGCTGAGTCAGGTCTGGCAGGGCGTCCTCCTGCTGAAGAACAGCAGCTTCCCCACATCGCTGCACCTGCTGGAGGGCGACATGGCGGTGGCCACCGGTCTGCTGTCGCAGGGCTCCGCGGGCGGTCAAGCGTCCCAGCTGAAGATCAGCCAGCGCCTGCGACTGGACCAAGCCAAGAAAGATGAAGTTTCGCGTCGCATCAAAGCGGCCAGCTCCGGCGGATACGCCATCCTTCTGGCCGTGCCCGGGAAATGCGAAGACGAGGGCAGCCAGGACGCCAGCAGCTCGGCCGAGAGGCCTCTGAAGAACCTGGTGTCCTACCTGAAGCAGAAGGAGGCGGCCGGCATCATCAGCCTCCCCGTGGGGGCGAGCCGCGACAAGGACCACGGGGGAGTCCTCCACGCCTTCCCGCCCTGTGAATTCTCCCAGCAGTTTGTGGATGCTTCGGCCAAAGCCTTCGCCAAGTCAGAGGATGACTACATGGTGATGGTCATTATCAGAGGAGCGGCGGCGTGAAAATAACAAAATATTCTCAGTCTCTTTTCACACTCATGAACTGTTACACTTGTAAAAACAGGGAGAAGTGATGACAACAGAGTAACAGGATTGTGTGATTAATGATAACTTTATATTCCCTAACCTGCATGGTAGCTTGTGTCTCATCCTGTGAATGGTTTATAGAAATGAAAATCACGTCAAATTTAACGAGGTTTTGATAAATTGATACATTTCATTAATAATTCCGGTGAGATGCTGCTTTCTGCTCTTTAGTTAACAGATTAATGTACTTGAAAGATGTATTTCTAAAGTAATTCAGAGCAAGCTACAGTGTTGTGAATCAATGCTATATTTTGCCTTATCTCATTTAAAAATGCAATGAGTATTTTTGCTTTAATTTAATCTGTTTTCAGCATAGATTCAACGGCTAGCGCCGACACATTTGCAGTGCTATGTTTGTACACTTAGCCTTTGAAAAAGAAAATTAAACCAAACTCGTGCTTATGATTTAGGATGTATATCCATTTGCTCTAAAGCTTTACCTTTTGCTCATTAATAGGATTACTCCAGATGTGCATCTGTATTACTTTTTTCTGACCAAGTAAACATTTTGATTTAAAGTGTCATTATATTACAGCTTTTCTGTTGTTGTCATTTTAGGCCAGTCCTGCTTAAAGCTAAAGAAAAATTGTGGAAATGCATTCTGTTGAATAGTAGGGCATTAAGGGTTTGAGTGAAACGGATGACATTAACATAGATGCTCCTGTCTGAGCCACATCTGGAGGTTTATGTGATGTACGGTGACGTTTCACTCGGCATTGGTAGAAGTCCGGAGGGGTGGACACAAGCAGCGAGCGCCTGTACGTCAGGATGTAGGTCAACACGACGACCTCGGAAAGAACGCTACTCTTAAGAAGCTACTTATGTTTAGTTTTAATATACATTTTATTTCGAGAGACAATTTTAAGCTCTGTGTTTTAATTTTTAGCATAAACAAATACTTAGGGTTAAAACTGATGAATATTTTAATGATTGATTTAAGCTACCGGTTCTTTTCTTGGTTAAATAAATAATTATTTGGTCTACAGTAGAATAGAAAAAAGGGAACAATTGTAAAGTTTTTTTTTTTATGTCATCAAAATAGTATTTTCTTTTATCCTATCAACTGTCAAAACCAAAGATATATGAACATAGAACTGATTGATTAAACGACTATCATATTTTGAGTAGTGAAAGTATTTATCAGTTGACTAATCAAGCTGGGTAAAGTATTAATCTGATCACACCACCCAGGTTTGCTTTTGGGTCCACCCCTTTTATAATGTACTTTTATTGGCATCGTATTTGGTCGACAACATTTACCGGTTAATCCAAGTCTTCACTCTTCTTCTGTTTGAATCCAGTGATTACATTGACTAGTCCAGCAAAGCATGTACTGTTTTAGAAAAAGATGATATAACTAAATAAATGTAAAGACTCTATGTAGGTCATGTGATGCATATCTCTAACGCCTGATCAGGACCAGTAGAAGCGTTGGCTCGACTCCCAGTGGACTTCAGAATGAGTGGGAGGAGGAGGCCGACCTGCAGTGGCCTTACACCTTCCTCTGAAGGGACTGCTCTGATTATATTCCTTTCTTTGATTTGAGTACTGTGATTCAAAAGGAGAAAAGAAATGATATCTGGAGAGAGAAAAGGAGAGCGTCCGTGCTCACGGGCCTCAGAAGTTTACCTAACCGTCAAAGTGCAACAAGCACTTGATAGATTTTGTCTCAATAAATTTACTCTTTCGTGGGAAACACGACTGCCTTGGAAGACAACCGTTGTGACCTTTTTTCCTCTCTTGGAATTGTCTATCAAACTGAAAAGGCGTTATGGCTGACAGGAGGAGCCTTCCCATCAGAGAGGATGGGGAAGCGTGCGACTCGGTGGGCGGTCAGCCCCTCGCTGCCGAGTCCTCATGTTGTCGACGGTCAGCATTTGTTGAACGACTTCCTCGTGAGGAGCTTCACTCGAAATGAAATCGTCCGCACTAGAATGCTTTTTTCAGTCCTTGTGCAAAGGCAAACCAAGAGTCTCTCTCTTCAGATATGTCGCCTTGTTGGTTCCGGGGCGTGACGGAGAACCATCGGGTTTGTCGCTCGCCACGTTTCGCCCAGAGTCCCCCGGGTCGCGTGCGTCCGCCGGCCTCTCGGTGGAAGCCTCTCGGCGTTCGACGGCCCTCGGGCTCCGTGGTCGTCCGGCTGCGGCGGCCCCGAGTATCGTTTGAGCCGCAGCAGCTCAAGAAAGGAGTGAAGTCCATTTGTCTGTCTGCTCGTTGTTCTCCCATCGGAGTTTGGAGGAACAGCTCCGATAGGGCCCGACTTGGGCCGCGTCTCGTCCGGCGCCGGAGGAGATGTGGAGACGATGAGGCGGCGCCTGCTGTATTCGCCTTTTTAAACGGAAAGGAGACGCAACTGAGGAGGAAAGAAAGGCCGTCCCGTGCTGGGACTCTTAATTATGTGTTGGTTTGTTGATCTGAGTAACACGATAACTGTGAGGGCAAAGTGAAGAGTGTCCTGCCGTCGCCCAGTCGGGACGGATCTCATCCACGCTGCTGCTCCGGCCCGGCGCCGCTTCACCTCCACACGCTGCCACGCCGCCGCCCGGCGGGGTCGGAGGTCGGAGGTCGGAGGTCGGAGGTCTCTGGTGCTGCAGGAGGTTTGCGCCCCGCTGGCTGCAGCTGCTCCCGCTGCTCAGGTAACGTATGGAGGACCTCAGCGCACGGCGTGGGTACGTATACAAGACGACTCCATTACCCACAAGGCCCTGTTCACCAGCTGGGGAGAGGGGAACGCTCTGAACAATTACCAAAACATGTACGTCCTTGAAGTACATAGCAAGGTAATACCCACAATGCATAGCGTTGGACAGTTGGAGAAGATTTAACAAAAAGGAAAATGAGTTCTTAGTTTGTGAAGGTAGCAGATATTCTGGCCTTGTATTCTTCAACCTAAAGTTTTTTTTTAATACGTTTTGACATTTCTATTTGTCAAAGTGTATTCAAATCCTTGTCTGGTGTGAAGGTCGTGACCTTCATAGCTGAATGTTAATCAGTAGCTACACAAATGAATGTTTAGAGGGGAGAGACCAGAGAGACACTATTAGTAAGCAATGAATAGCCAATAATCTTTCTCTAAATTAATAGTTAATAGTAAGCTATTTAAAATTATACTAATTAATAAATGAATAAGGAACATCTTTCTGATAATAAAAGATTTAGATGAACTTTAATCACATGATGATAACAAGCTTAGTCGTTATAATCCAGGTGCCGTCCTGGACAATGAAAGTGGTAGAATGTATCAGAGTAGATTAATTAGTCGGATATGTAACTTAAAGTGTCGGGGTGTATTTTAGAAGGCTGACATAAACATTATGGGTGTGTGTAATAAACATGCATCACCCTTGCATGAAGCCAAACCCGAGAGACGAGGAGCGCCAGCACTTCCGTCGGGGCGAGGGACCCGGGGGACCGGGGCCAGGAAGGTGTGAAAAGGGAGTGCAGGAGCTTGTGAGTCACGCCTTATCTCTAGTTGATACCTGCAAGCTGAACAAGGTTTAGTTCACACAGTCGGCGCCGACTCCACTGTCCTTGGTTCTGCCCCTGGTTTGACCTCGTCGCCATGACAACCTGAAGCACTCTGCAGTGTTTTGTGCATGTGACTCTGAAGTTGTCCTTAAACTACACGGCTTTAAAACATCTCTGATAAACAACACACGATGTGCTCCATCATTAGCCTGCATTGTCAGCAATAGATACATTTTCTAGAATTTAAGTAAAACAAATTATGAACAAAAACTATTTATTTAACAGCCTAAATGTTGAGCTAACCTGAAGATAATTATGATGGTGAATACTTCATCACTTCACTCTTCTTTTCTCTGTTAACCTTTCTTTCGTTCCACTAGCACCTAAACATTTCTTTTCATAATATCATCTGGTCATGATTGACATGTGGAGTGTTTCAGGTCGTCGCTTCAGTTTGCAGACGAGAAAGGAGGAAACTTAAAGCCCTTCAGTCGCAGCTCAAACTGCACTGGACTCATCACACCAGAGCAGCTCGGCCGTGGTGAGTACGGTTTAAATTTGTTTTAGAATGTGCATTACTGAATATAACCTGTTGGTATTATATTGTAATAATGTAAATTGCATTTGTACTTGAATAAAAGTAACTTTTCTTGAAACCCATTCTGACGTTGTGTCTTTCTTATTTAATGTTGTACACTTGATTGTCTGGTTTGCGCCTCAGTCCTCCAGAGGGCAGAGTTCAGCTACCAGAGCGCATGAGCAGAGCCTTCAGGGGGAGATGATACAGTATCACTGTTTTCTTTCTAAAAGTATAACTGTGATAAGCTTATCCAGTTCATTTATGGTTGACAGCTGAGGAATTTTATTTTGAGATGGTAAACTTATTTCACACTAATGTCAATTACATTTGTTCTCCATGGATTTACTCTAGCTTTAACAAGCCTTTAATACTTGAAACCCCCCCATGTGACATCATTTAATGACGCAGAGGAACCATTACAGTTTCTGCAATAATAGTTTACCGTTCTTTCTGTAGCCCGACACAGAAACCTTTTGTTCAGTTTTATCTGGTGTATGTATCCCGGTGCTCCAAAGAAACGTGTCAACCCGTTTGGCTTTAGATGCTGAGGACCACCGACAACTATCTCTCAGAGCAGGACTCCCCGATATTCATTTGAATCTGATCAGTCTTTTATCCACAGACGACCAAATCAAGTAGTTTTAGGAAGCTTTAGGTTTGTTTTCATCATTGAAGTTTATCCATGTTGGTTCAAAACATTTGACGTACATACATATGTGAGAAACTCAACTTAGGAAAGGCTACACATATTTTAAGAATATTTAAATGTTATTAGAAATAATTAAACCCTGGGAAGCTTTAGGGCAATCTTGATTTTACACTTCAAAAACATATTTCAAAACTATATTGTGTATGGATTGTTGCTTTTTGTTGATATTTTCTAGACCTGAGTACTTCTTTCCACTTGTTTGATGGCCTTTATAAAGTTTTAATATTTTAATATTTTCTTAACTAAGAGAAAAGAAATGCGTTCACACAAGACATGATATACTGTAAAAATACCCTAACGCAGCATTCATATTGTGGTACAATTAGGTTGTATCAAGCATTAAATTGATACATTGTTTCACCATGTGACACTCTGACTTGGTCCATATGCTGAATTAGTTGCACCTGTGTGGCATTGTTCTATTAATCCAGCATTTGTTCTATTAATCCAGCATTTGTTCTATTAGTGTTCTATTAATCCAGCATTTGGGAACAGCCCACTCTTCTGAGACAAACTCTTGACCTTTTCTAGCGCCAAACTCTTTTGTTTATCTTTCTGTCCCACTTCCCGAAATCACTCAGGCTGAAACTCCTTTTTAGGATAAGTTATGAGGACTGACATATTCGCAAAAACTATTTGAGTGTGCAATCAGATAACTGTTGAGCTGCCTGTTAAGGGTTCCCCTGATGAGAGGGAAGTTAGCAGGACGGAGGAAGAGAAGAGGCTTGTTGGAGCAGGACGGAGGAAGAGAAGAGGCCTGTTGGAGCAGGACGGAGGAAGAGAAGAGGCCTGTTGGAGCAGGACGGAGGAAGAGAAGAGGCCTGTTGGAGCAGGACGGAGGACGTCTCCAGACAGCCCAGCAGCAACGCGTCTCCCAGGAGCGAGCGTGGTGCCCATGACCTCCGACCCAGAGGCTAGTAGCATGGAACCAGAACCACTGTGTACTCGGCCGGCATAATCATGAAATACATGATCTCACGAGATAATCTTATTTTGGGCAAAGACAACATATTATGGAGATATTACTCAGATATTTAAGGTTCTCTTTGACAGCGGTTCCTCCGCCCTGTGGGTTCCCTCTGAGCTGCTCTGTTTGTGGTGGGTTAAATGTGAGGTCACAAACAGAGAAACACAAGATGCTGCACGTCTGCTGATAATTTTCCACGTGCTGGATGATGTGTTTATGAATAACGCAGTGCTCATTTCTCTAAAAATAATCTGTACCACCAGTTCTGTAGAGGGCAGTATGTTGATTCTGGAAGGAATGGATCCTTCATATTTCACTGGACCCATGAATTGGATCCCCCTGTATAAGGCCACTGACTATTGGAACGTCAAATTACAAAGGTATCCTTTTCAAGTTTAAATGTCCATGTGTGTTTTAAACAACGTGGTCACTTCACAATTAACATTATTTGGAGATCTTCTTGCCTTTGATGTTGGGATGCATCTGTTGCTTCGTGTTGCAGCATCACCATCAGCGGGAACGCTGTAGCATGCTCTGCAGCAGGAGTGGACTCTGGTACTTCTTTTATCATCGGCCCTGGCAACGATATTACCAATATCGACGGTTGGTTGGGAGCCTACTCGGATCACAATGGGGATGTATGTGTTTTTAATGTTTTGTATTATAGTATATTTTTCAGTAAACCGTGTGTTCCATGGCCACAGCTTTGCTCTTCCTCCATCTGCCTACCTCATGAAGGTTTCTGAGGCAGACTTAAAGAGTTCATTGTTGTAACTAATGGCTTTATCAATGTAAATAAATCATGTGTAAATAATTTCATGTTAGCTTTATATAGTAATATAGAATGATGTATGGATATGGACAACTTTTGGGTTGTCAGGCTTTGAGAAATATCTTTATGGAATGTATATTCTCCTGTGGAGCGTGCTTTGTATTCTTTTAATCAGGACAAAGGAACATACAACCATTGCTTTCTGAAAAAGATCTGCAGGACATCTGAATAAAGACCTGTAGTAGACAAGTAGTTCATATTTACAACTCAAGTAGTCATGGATATTTCTAAGGAGATAAATCCATAGCCCTTTATTATTGGCATGCACGATGAATGGATTGTGGTCTGGATGTTCTGCAGCTTGTTTCCAGTATTAGTGTTTTTTACGAGGTGTTTTATTGTTGAACGACACAGTGGGCTAGACAAAGGCTATTGAGCACCGGCCAAAGACAAATCTCACAGCATGTTTTGAATGATTTAAAAGCTCAATAAATGCAAATCAGATGCAAATGTAAGTATGGTCAAGTATGCTGATACATACAAAAAGTTGTCAGTAGATCTCAATCCGCTTAAACAGTGTAGAGAACAAAGGTGCAGGCTGCTAAAGACACACGCACACAGCTAAACAAACACAAGCAAACTAAACAACGGTACAGCTGTTACATGCAGGCAAGAGCGGGTCCACAAACTACCTTCACTACACGGTACTACATTCACTTGAGTTTGTTCCTACCACCATGAAGGCCATACATGTTCAGTGTTCTGTTGCTTTATAGTGACAGGTATTTTCTTTTATAAGGATAGGCTAAATAAATAACAAGAACCTCTACCTACAGTGCGATGCAGTTCCATCACGCCACAATCATTCTATAACTTGTATGTATGCATTATTAGAAAGTGGATTTTTGTCAATAAAGAAAATGGTTGAAGAAACGGCTTCATGTCGATACTCGAGTCTTCAGGTATCCTGCGGATGAGATGACCTGCTGCCTTCACACACGCCCTCCGTCCACTCCCCTCCGTCTGGGTGCAGAACTGGCTTTGCATCTGGCTCCTGGATCCTGGATGAGGTCTTCATGCGGCAGTTCTACACGACTTTTGACGTCAACAACAATACCAGGGTGGGCTTAGCTCAGGCTGTGTGATTACAAGTGAAGAGCGAGCCACTTTAACTCAATTTACTTTTCTTTTCACAATCATGATTCACAGCAAAGCAAACTGTCCTATAATTGCATTCATATTTGTGATTTCATCTAATAAAGTATTACTTAAAGTCAGCATATCCCTGTGGTGAAGGAGGAATTCAGGGACTCACATGCCTGAACAGTTATCCCAGAATATTCTTCAAAGGCAAGAGTCAACCCAAATGTTTTCCTCCATTATGAATCAGGTGGCCACTAGATGGCGGAGGACTCAGTGAGCCCTCACCATTCATGTGATTCTCCTGGGAGTGGCCTGAGGAGAGGATGAGTCATCATCCTTAGAATTCAGTCTGTGAAACACAGAGCCGACCGCCTGTCATTCATTGTCAACAGGCGCCGGCTCTCATCCAAGTCATCCTAGTCTGTGATGTGTCTGAGAATTTTCTTTAGGCCGCTGAATTTGTTCTAATCATAATCTGTGATTTGCAGTGATGTGTCATTCATCTCCATTACGACATGTGCATCAACACACTGAGTGTTAACCCTTCTATGAACACTTGTATTATAATATAATGACTTTTTATTATAAAAATGAAATACATTTAAAATCAGAATTTAATGCTGCATCACTTCAGTGCATTTTCCAAAGGTTTCAATGTAGTTGCACGCACCTGGCTGGTTCTGCTTGTTTAGTGGGTAAACATAGTAATGTGAGGAGCGTGGACATCCCTGCAGACCTGTTCCATCATTCATCCTGCAGAGGGGCTCCAGGGCTGCAGGTGAGGCTTCACACTGCGGCGTCTTTACAAATAATGAACTCTGAATAATAATCCTGGACAGTCATGTGAATAAATGTGACGTTGTATGTCCCGCGTAACGCTTCTTGCTACACCTACAACTTGAAGAGGACATTTGTCCTCACTGGCATCTGAGGCCTACATTAGACGTCCAACATCAGGAGGCCAGTGTGTTGCTGATCCAAGTGGCTGTTCTCTCCTGGCAGAGGAGAGTGAATACAGATCAGAGGGCTCACTCTGCTCTGGGAGACACAACGGTCAACAAGCCAAATAAGGGTGAAGAGCCAGCAGCACCGAATGTTGACAGAAGAAAGTAAGTCTGAGCAGCAGGTGCAATTAAATGTGAGTCTCTGGGTGTCAATTTTTGAAAATGTCAAACTATTCCTGTGACTTGTGACAGTTCTGTGTGATAGATACAATGCATTTACCTTACAGGAGTATAACGACATAATGCAGTCTTTGTTGACATATATTTGTAGTTCATGAAATACGGAAATGGAACAATAATATACAAGATATATTACAGCAAATAAAACATACAATAAGTCCTTATACAGGATTGCATATATTAAAATACAAGTGTGTGACCTAAATAAATACAGTAGTAACATGAACATACTAATAACAATACAACTGTTCCGACTTAACACTAAACAAGTAGATTATTCATTCTCAAACTATGACATTCTTTGGTGATAAATACCTTTCAGAGACAATGGAAATATGTACATGCCTACAGTAGCAGTGTGCCCCTTCTGAGAGACAAGAGTCAATGAAGTTGATACATCATATAATATTATTAGACCACGCTGCTATGATGGTTTTCAGTCACAATTATAATGACAGTGTTGATTCACCTACATTGTCTTGGAAAAGCACCATGAGAAGTGACAGGATAAGAGCAACTGTCCCTTCAAAATAAAAGTACATTTACAGTACGTTGCTACATCATCTAGGATTGCTGTGTTTTGTTATTATTCTATTAGTATAAATAATTATGATTGTATTGTATTATTAGCCGTGCTACTTTAAACTGTGTGACCATAATTCCGAGCCAGAGTGGCTGTAAATTGGTGAAAACATCATCTCTTCGGAGTTTCTTTTATTTCTTGTTTTATATTAACAGCTTTTTGTCCGGTCTAGTTATGACGTGAGCGTCTAAAATCATCAACGTGAAGGTATTCACCGATGTAACTGAAAGAAGTCGTGTTTGAAAACCGCTACCTTTCATTTAAAGTGTATCTGCGTCAGGAGGCGTGCTGGCTGCACTGCTAGCTGCTATTCCTGACTGTGTTTATGAGGCTGGTGGCTGGCTGGCATTTGCTGATTTGTTGAGGGTTGGGCAGTAAAGCGTTCACAAGATGGTACTCGCTCTCAGTTGTTTCCCTTGGGTGAAGCTTCCCGGCTGCTATTAACGGTCCAGTGTGACAGGATGTACATCGATGTTAGCTGTCTGAAAGAAGGGTTATCTGTGTTTCCTTTATTGAATCCATTCTGAACTGACATTTAAGCATTCTGAACGTGATTACGCTTTTCTTACTGACGGTGGACAGCTTTCAACCGTGAATATCTGCAGACCCCACAGGTCTAATTAATTGTTAATAAGATCTCTTTAAAAATGCCTTGAATACTAATTCAGCCTAGAATGGTTAGAATATGCAGACATGTTGCAGAAAGGAAATCCTAATCTTGGTGTACTATCTGGAACTCTTTCCTATGAAACATTTGTTGGTCCAGATTGTGTGCAGTGTCCCCTGGAAAGGACCATGCAACTAGATTACTGGGTACATTTGTCTGTTGATAGGGATTTTTTGTTATGAGGATTTTGGAGAAACAATTCAAATTGGATCTAAATAGCATTTCTGAATAAAGTGAATTGGAGTCAAAGTAAACGATGTCTCACAAGAGGCTGGGTCAATAATTCTGAATCTAAAATGGCTTAAAAAAGACGTGAAAACAAAGACTTATTTTAAAAAAAGCACCTCAACAGAAGCTCAGTTAATGCCAACACATTATTAATTGAATCACACTCTAATCATAAATGATATTGATAGATAAAATTGCATAAGAGTATTCCTTACAGTATCATCTCCCGTAAAGTCAGACCAAACGAAACAGGAATGTAAAACACAGCATAGAGTTTAAACATCTTGCAGCGCTAATTAGGTGAGCTCTGCAAACTCTGCATAAAAATAGCTTCTCTTTCAAGCATAAATCGTTTTAGTGTTATGATCCCCAGTGCATAAAGAAGCTGTATAACTTTTATTCAAAGCACAGCGTCAGTTTAAGTAGTAGTAAGCTGTTTCTATGTTGTTTGTTTTCTCTTGTAATTAGTTAGGATTTGTATATTTGTTATTTCTAATAAGATATATATATATATATATATATATATATTTCTAACACATTTTAAATTGTTATATTCCTACTACAAGAGTAATTTATTGCAGGGCCAGCCAATGATTTGCCGTAAAAGTGACTCTATTGCAAATATTAAGAGCATTAGTTGTATTTTTTGAATGACAATTTAGGTTCAGCAACAACAACAATCAAAATATTTTAGGTCACAAATGATTTTAACCACATTTCTCTGCATTATCAGAATGTTTAGTGGCGTTTCTAAATAGTTTTTTAAAATCAGAACATTGCTCTGACGGTTTGTTTATTATTAACAGTACACGCCATACGCCGTGAAGACAACTAAAGCTTTAACTTGTGAATCTTGCACACATTCAAAAAGAGGATTTCTATGTAGCAGCCACGAGGGTTGAACCATCACTGTCTTACCCTCCGGCGAAGCCTCTGACTTTCACACCACCATGGGGGTGTCGGAGCACACAGAGCTGACAGACTCCGCGTCAGACCTCCTTCTCTCCCTGTTGTCCCCCTGCCACTCCTCCTCTTCCTCCCCTATCGGGTTCAACCTCCCATTCTGCTCCAGCTGGTCCTTGGGCTGCAGAAAGGAGCCATGTTTGTTGTCGAAACCTCCAACTTCCACTTGCCCCGTCTCCTCATGTGTGTGAGAGATGCTAACAGTTGAAGAGTGGAGGCTGTCTCTGAGCTCGCTCTTCTCCAGACCCTGACCCGGACAACAAGCGTAGCGGCATGGCGTGAGATAGAGGTAGATGAGAACCATAACTAAACTGACCAGACATCCTATGAGGGTGGTGTAGGCTGTTTTTAGGTTCTCCAGCCCCCCACTATCAGTGGAATTTAACACCATTACAGTTACATACACTGTCTCATTGAAGGATTCACTGGTGGCATAGCAGGTGTACACCCCAGAGTCCTCCACCTTCAGGGGCCCAATCTGGAGACTGCCATCTTTAGGACGCATCACAGCGGTCTTGAATGCTGGAGACAGCGGGATGTTTCCAGGTAGAAGCCATCGCTTCGTCATGTCCCTCTCCCTGGTGTCACAGTCCAGGACGAGGGACTGCTCCATGTGGGCTATTTTGTCCATGCCGATGACCTCAGTGCAGTTCAAATACACCTTGTTCAGATCCATTATGGCAACTTTCTCTTTCTGCGGACCTGGTAACAGACACGTGTGGCTTCCCCTGAAGTCCGTGGCAGAGCTGAGCTCCTTGAGGTACCAGCGTGTCACCACTTCATGCACCTCGCAGCTGCAGGGCAGAGGGTTGTTGTGAAAGTACAGGCCATTCTTGATCCAGGCGGGCAGAGCCTGAAGTTCATGGAGGGGCGGGGCTTTGATTCGATTAGATGACACATCCAGCAGCCTCAGAGAGTCCAGGCGGCTCCTCTCCTTCACCAGCTCCAAGGGGAAGCGTGAGATCTGGTTGTGGCTCAGGTAGAGCCTCTGCAGGCTGTTGAGACCGGAGAAGGCAGAGCGATCTATCTGAGAGATGCGGTTGCTGTAGAGCAGCAACACCTCAAGGCGCTCAAGAGGCTCAAAGATGAACTCGTCCAGCTGGCGGATTCCATTGGAGGAAAGGTCCAGGTGTTGAAGCTCTTTCACATTCACAAAGGCCTCAGAGGAGAGGAAGGTGAGGCCATTGTGGCTGAGAAGCAGGCTGTGTAGTCTTTCGAGTGGGACAGGGGTCCACTCAGCACGTAGCTTGGTGATGGCGTTGAAGCTGAGGTCCAGAACAGCTGTATATTGTGGAAGAGTGATGGGAACGTTGGTTAGATTGATGTTGGAGCAGCTGATGATGTTGCTGGCACACACACACGTCTTTTGACAGTCCAGAGGGCTTCCTATCAACTGGGCGCTGACTCTCACGGTTGGCAACAACAAAGCCAGAGGTAGAACTGCGAGAAAGCTCCTTCCTCTGAACATCGCTTCAGTAGCACCATGGGAAATCCAAAGTGACCCCCCCATTATGCTAAGGCGATATAGACTATAGCAGTCTGGATGTCTTCAAGTCTTCGGAGGAGATTTGTGGAGCTGCATGGATAATGAGATCAATACATCAGCACTGTTTCACAGAGGGTCCACATGACAGTATTTAGTATTTTTTGTTAATGCTCCCAGGGGTGCATTTCAGAAGCTCTTAACGGGACACCTGCTTTGAATGTTATATGCTGATTGAATACAAAATATAAACAGTTGTTAGCTACATTGTTAGCTACAGAGTTACGGGTAAGACGGAGCCTGTTACAAGTGTTATGGTTGATCACCAATATAGAAGATGCCGCTGATCTCTAGAAATTGTAATAATGATGACAGGAGTGACAGATGGGTCAAACAAAGGGGAGATGGAAGCTCAACCACAGGACTTTGATGTGGAAGACTGCTGTTTGTGTCCCGAGCATCGATGTATAAAGAAAGCTGGAGACAGCAGGATGTGGGGCCACGTTCATTTCAATGAAAGCTGCTCAGTGGTGCAAGAAGACAAAACAATTAAATTAATCTTCTGCATTCATGAATCTGATGTCTCGTTCACAATGTAAGTCAATGGGATGAACCGTGAAGTTATAGTTCTATGCTTTGGCCACTCTTAAATTGGACTTTAAAACCTGCCACTCATATTGGGGAACTTGCAAAAACTCTAGTTAGCCTAATTATAGTAAATCATAACCACTGAAGATCAATGATAACCTCAATCTCACAAGAGTTTTGCAAATCTAGAGCTTCCATCTAGACAGGAGCCTGGCTGGGGGCTTGGTCCTGTGTGAAACCAAAAGAGGATGTTGATTTATTTTTATTTCTAAGTTACGTGACAAACATACCTATTTCTTTTTTCAAAACACCCATATTTATTTAAAAGACTAACCAAGTAGTTTTGTTGTCAAAACCTGCATTTGTTGTTGTTGTAATTCAAAACATGAAGTTTCACTCCCACAACGTGCTCGGGTCCATGTGTCCCGGATGAAGTATTCAGATGACGCCCAGTCCACTGGCTGACAGTGATACGGGTGCACCAAATGGTCAAAAGGTTACTGAAGATGGATGGGCAGCAAACAATGTCGTCATAACAGAGTTGATGAATCAGCGAAATGAATCTCAGCATCATATAAAATACAATAGATATATATCCTGAAAGATCATTACGGCTGCAGTTTGTTTGATCTTCCTCCTCCGACCATCATCACATTATCATGTCAGAGGCACATTTGCCCCAGCGCGCTAAGGAGTCCCGCCCGCTAGTTTCTTTACCTTGTCTTGGTCTCTAAAGATCCGGAGAGAAAAGAGGGGAGTCTTCAACAGTCCGGTGTTGGAGGCGATACGCTACAGAACAGTCGCATCCTCTTCATCACAGCAGCAGTGATCTCCGACACGCTCAGAATGACCGGGGGAAGCCGGTCTGCGCTCCGCACTGATGAGGAAATGCAGCCATGTGATAGTTGATCTGAGGGGCGCAAACAGCAGAGCAGGGGGTGTGTCCCTCCCTCTCAATATGTACAAGTGCTAGACTATATTAGGCTGCACTTGTTATTAGGCTGCTAGTCAGAACACAAACATATAATGTCTGAAGTCTGTATTAATGAGTTGAAGGATGATTTCCACGCCGTGTGGTCAACATCTGGCACTGAACTGTCTTTGACATGAGCTCCGGATCGATGCATGCTAGTTTTTTTCCCTGTTGTCATTTCTTTTCCGAGGGCTCATTACATTATTATATTTTCCATTATCATGATGCGTCTTGTTTAAGAGCCTGGGAGACCTCGGGCATGATGTAATGTGTCCTTTCCTTTGATGAAGTCCTTCTCTCTGCTCCATCTTATCAGACTGATGAAGGACAGGGCAAATGTGTGAACTGCAGCTGCAGCAGACTTTAACACAGGACGTGATGTGCATGCAGCACTGTGAGGGATCAATATGAGGGAGAAAATGAGCTTTTAATACAGTCACTTCCGTAAGATTTATATGCCCCAGCTCGTGCCGTTCATTTAAGTTATTTATATAATTCAGACTTTGAGTTGAACACTCTGTCTTTTTATATTCCTCCTCCCACTTTCTGTGCAATGTATGTTTTCTATCTCATAATACCTGACCGCAGGTTAATAATGGGATCATGTGATTATACACACAATTTTTGGAATATGATACATATAATCACAAACCCACAACAATGAAAGTGTTTTGTTGGCACAATAGATTTGAACACAGCATCTTCATATCATCGTCGTTTAACTTGATGTGGTGAACTTGTTAGCAAACAGTTGTGATATTTACACATCCAGTCGTTACTGAACAGGAGTATCGCTAATTTTGAGCTTTCTGTCTCCTCTATTTACTTTCTTTAAGTTCATGGTTTTGGTGTATACCACCTTCTGAGTGACGATGTTCACCAGCTGGTGACTAACTGTGTCTATTGGTGCTCCTCAGGTAGCGGACATGCGCACAGGTATTGTAGTGATGAGTTAACTTCAATACACAAACTCACACACACACACACACACACACACACAAACATCACATCACAACACATCACAGTCAGTTTGATGCATGTTGAGGGTTACATCTGATATTAGGCTGACTAGAAGACATGGACATCTGCATGCAGGACACAATATAACACATCTAGGCTATAAAAGGCTATAAAGTACCACTGAGCTGAAAACCACAAGTGGAATGCCAGAACACACGCGCTGATGATTGGAGTCTGAAGCTGAAGAAGGTGAAAAGAGCAACGATGCACAAGTCAACATGACAGATGGCCACTCGGCTCATGCACATTAAAATACCTCGTTATCAATCTTCAGAGCACAAGGTCACTTCTCAGAGACACCCTCACATAAAAGTGAGGATTAAACGGTCAACAGATCTGGTTGCTATGGCTGCCAATGGTAGGAGGGGATGGTAGAGAAAGCAAACACAAGAGCACCATGTGCAGTATGAAAGGATTGTAATGTAGAAGAGAGTGAACACAGAAGGAACCAAACTACGTCAGCTCGGAGAAAAAGTTTGACATGCAGCACTTGACATTTACCTGGAAATATTTGATTAAAAAAAAGAGTTGAAATGTGACAAGATTTCAATAGTCACACTATTGAAACTAACAGGACAATATTGCATTATCCAGATAGTTTTACATCCCAGACTTTAAATAATCTAGTCCACATCCACATGCAATACACAATATTTAGAATACACAATATTTAGAATTGGCTGAAAGGTAAGCTGCTCTACGGAAATAAAAGCAAATTAAGTAATACAATTTGTACTGTTGTAATGTTTTATATATTTTTTGAACATTTAAATGCCATCATGGCCTTGCAGTAACAACAGAATAATGATTTTGATTTATATAGAGCTTTTCTAAGTACCCAAAGTCGCTTACATAGTCCAGTGTCCAGTCATAGACACACACAGTCATCCCGGTGGTGGTGAGCTACATCAGTAGCCACAGCTGCCCTGGGGCAGACTGACGGAAGCAAGGCAGCCAATCTGCGCCTACGGCCCCTCCGACCACCACCACCATTCATTCACATCCATACAAACCGGGTTGAAAGCTGTGTGCATGTCTTTATGATGGTGGGGGAAACCGGAGTACCCGGAGGAAACCCACACAGGCACGGGGAGAACATGCAAACTCCACACAGAAAGGACCTGGGACGACCGGGCGGACCGGGATTTGAACCCAGGACCTTCTTGCTGTGAGGCGACAGTGCTAACCACTGAGCCACCGTGCTGCATTTAATGATTGTTTCTCCATTAAATTAACCAAGTGCATGCATACTTTGAATTCTAAGTATTCAAATAAACCTAGTCTGAACACAGTGCACATTTTACACTCACAGAGGACAAGATGCTTTAGCATTTAAGTAAAAAATCTATTTAGAAGATTTCTTCTAATGGAGGATGAACACTTTTAACACGACAAGCAAGAATGACAAGACATTTAACTAAAAGATCTTAGAAATATGTATGTGGACAACATTTAGCCGGTCCTTCTTCTGAGACATCCTTTATAATTTACAATGGATAAGATCCAACACTTCCATGATGAATGCATCAAAACTTGAATAATGATTCAAGTTTGATCAAATGTTTGTACAAATACACTCTTACAGATGAGAAATTGGCTGCTGACACATTCATGTTCCTCTGGAGAACCCTGTGTACGGATCAGCTCATCAGTGCTGTCGACACCATGAATATTATTTGATATTATCATCATAAAAAGGTGCATAAAGGAGATTGCGAGCATTTCTATTTCCTCTCAACGGTTATCGACATGGCGACGCCGGAGCTGGCACCGCACAGCTCAATGGTGCTAATAGCGGTAAAGAAGCCAATTTCAGTAAAGCTGCTGACCGAGCTAAACGTGTTCACCTGAGGGGGAACCGGAGGATTGGTGCTACTCTTCCGTGACAACGCTGAAGATCGGGGCTACGTTATCATCCGTAAACGCTTCATGAGAGCAGCTGAGAGTGACCCCACTGATTATCGTGGGGTCACTCTCACTGGTCGACAGAGCAAGCTCAAGCTCTGATAACAACACACACGGTGGGAGAATGACTTCCATCTCTACTCAAGTAAACATGTCAGTATGTTTGCTCTGAATATATTTATATGTATATATATATATATATATATATATATATATATACGGTATATATACAGTATATTGCTTGTATCTTTTTGTCATATAACTGTAGGGGTCCATGCTTAGATCCTTTACAAAATTAGTTAGCATTACTTTGAGGACTCTTGGTAGAATTTATAAGAGATGTAGAGGACATCTTTTTAATCCTAAATAGTGCTGCAGTGTGTGACTCATTATATGCAATGCCCTTCATTCAGGGCCAGAATTCAACTTCTGCTGAGCATGATGGGAAACTGAAAGCCTTCTGCATTGTGTGTGAATTGAAAAGGAAGATGATGATTCATTTCGAGTTAGCTCTTGAAACTTGAACCACCAAGGTCTTGCTCCACTCGAGAAAGTCACATCTCCACTTCAGAATGAAAAGATTGTATTCACCACACACACTTTTAGTTTACCACTTAAGAGAATTGTCTGAACCCAGAAAAAAGCATTGAGCCTATATCACTTATTTGATAACGTGAAAATAACCAAATTTAAAGATACATGAAAGAAATACAAAAACATAGACCATGATTACTTGAGGTCGAGCGAGATACGGAGCTGTGTCGCTGAGACCAAGCTGTATAATAATGCGACATTGGTCTCAGTAGCAGTAATTACCCATCATTACCACAGAAAGACACACACACACACACACAAACACACACACACACACACACACGCACGTACATATGCATGCACGCACGCACGCACACAATCACACACACACACACACACACACACGCACGCACACACACACACACACACACACACACATGAAAACAGGCACAGAATTCCACTTCTGCAGCTGCTATGATGAAGGGAATGTGGCCTTGTGGATTTTTCTGAAGTTAAAAGGTGAATGTATGAGGAACTCATGCTCGAATACCAACATATAGTCTTTAAACCCCATGATTATATTTAACAGTACAACATTTTTCTGTATAGTCAACACCTGATATATCTTTTTTCTCTGTGCCATAGACCTCCATTGTTGTCCAAAATAATATTAAAAATATTGTTGCACTGGCTGACATATTCCTTAAATATTGGCAACTGTTTATTGCTGCATGCTCACAATCTTACCAACTATGTATTAATCCGCTTTTGAAAACAGTCCCCAACAAACACTCTATTCACACCAGCCTGAGTAACAGTTGCACACAGCTATAGTGCACAGCTGTTTTAGAAAATAACTGCACATTTAAATACTCTCATTTTTATAAATATACTCCCATATTTGTGACTTATATTGGATCTAATGGGCTTGAGGCTGACAGTCACAGACAGTTTGGAGAAGTTTGGAAGTGCTCAGAGATTTATTATTGTGCCTGTTGGTTTCGGTTGGTTGGTTTGTTGACAGTAACTAAACATTGAGCATATCGCCAACTTTATTTTATCTAAAACAATATTTTTGTTAGGCATTTTTTATTCCTCCACAGATTTTTGCTGCTAAAGATGTCAGCCTCAGAGCAATAAAGGTCTCTCGTTGAGTTAGAACATTGAATGAAGCAGAGAGACGCGGTATAGAGGATCAGATCATAAACTCTGACTGAAAGAACCAAAAGAAATTGCACAATATCAATTACTTGGACTCCCTTTATTTATGATGGAGGTATTTTGTAAATGCAGTACTTCACAGCGTTGTGTTGTTGTGTCACAAGGACTTTATTTTCTTTGTTGTCAGATCATCATGGCTCAGTGTCTCGTTGCCTGTTGCCTGTCTGTGGACACACTGGCATCTGAACTCTTCATCCTTGTGAGCTTTTGAACATAAATACCTAAATTCATCCGGTTGTCTCCTCATCTGGATGCATCTTTATGAAGACAATCTTCACAAAGGACATAACTCATGCATCCTTTTCTTGAACAAAATGACAATGATTAATTATACTCTTACCGGCTCTCTCTGATGGATGTCGTATTTCTATCTTCATTATCTTCATTTTTGTCCCTCGGCAGTTTTCTGTTCTGGAACATTTATGCTAGAACACGATGTTCTTAAGGCGGAATCAACCTGATGAGCTTTGGCTCAGGAAGTCTCAGGTAGCGGGGCTGACTTCAGCAGAGGCCTGGTGGATGGGCGTTCCTCACTCTGGAGATTTATAGTTCTCTCTCGTGAATTATAAATGAGGCAAGCTGTGGGGCCGTGGCAGCATGTTGTGGTAATATTCAGCGCAGCCCATGATGCTCCATCAGCAAAATGAGACCAACGTCTTTCCTCAAGATGAGCTGCTTGTTGCTCACAGCTGGAATAATAAGTGATGTAATTGTTTTGTAAGAACTGATACTGGTTATGTTGTTAATGTCAGGGCGATATGCTGAATTATATTTTGTTCATGATATGAACTGATGTGCCATGATGCTTTCATATGTATCATATATAATGCATGTTTGGAAGCGCGGTACAATAAATAAAATATATATAATCGTTTTTATATAATACATCTACAACTATTGAGGTTAGGGATCAACAAAACAGGTTATTATGTACTTGACTGTTAAACTGCAGGCAGGAAAAAGGTTTACAATCTCGAGCTTGCTCAAAGTCCTTTTAATATAATATAAATGAGACTTATTCTGAGTGGCTGCAGAATAACATGGCAATAAATAAAAAACTATAAAACGCATGAGTGCATGTTAACACATTATGGTGTTTGTGTTTAATTAAAAACATAAAGGTCAAACTCGTTCTTGTTCCCTGACTTTGAAGCGTAGGTTTTAGTTGCATATCTGGTATTTCTAGGCTCCTTTTCCTCAGGGTACTATTTATAGTGATGTGTTGGATGTACCACACACTGGAATTCATTCTAAGCCACAGAGAGAATAGATGAGAAAATGAATAAAGCCCTCAGTGAGGAAGCAAGAACATTTACATAGCTTATTTGTGTAAGGGAAGAACAATTAGGGAATGTCACACACAGTAAATGATTGTATAGCAAGATATAATAGACATAAAAAATGTGCCCAATCTACCAAAACCACACCATAAAATCCTAGTTTTGTAGTTGTAAAAAGTTAATCTGATCTTTTAATGTCTGGCAGGTGATGTTCATGTGTTCTTGTGATGTGCCAATACGACCTCTTTAATTACAAGGATGTACATCGTACGTAAGGTGTACATGATAATTGGTCTTATTACAACAGTGTATCACAGTTGTGTTCAGGTACATGCATGTTTAATTGAGCTTTTCAATGTGGATAAGTGCATGAGGCTATTTATAATACTGCATTGCCAAAACAGGTGTTAGAGCTATTATTGTAATCTCAGTTACAGCGGGGGAAGCAGGCAGCGAATGCACAACAGACACAACATAATGGACACACTGCCACCATCTGGCACAGCCGACACGTTCAGGGCCCTCATCACGAGGCAGGCTTGCTGCGTTATATTGATAACTTTACAAAAAAATAACACCATAGCTTTTTGGAACAGACCTCATACCAGCAATGATTAACAGAATAAAGGAACATATATAATTAGTTTAATTTCTAATTTATTTAAGAACAAAATAATGTTTTTGTTAAGCATTTTTTATTCTTCCACCTATTTTCACTGCTAAAGACGTCAGCCTCAGAGCAATCAAGGTCTCTCGTTGAGTTAGAACATCAAATCATAAGAATCATAAACTCTGACTGAAAGAACCAAAATAAATTGCACAATGTCAATTACTTGGACTCCCTTTATTTATGATGGAGGTGTTTTGTAAATTCAGTACTTCACAGCGTTGTGTTGTTGTGTCACAAGGACTTTAGTGTCTTTGTTGACTTGTCAGATCATCATGGCTCAGTGTCTCGTTGCCTGCTGCCTGTCTGTGGACACACTGGCATCTGAACTCTTCATCCTTGCGAGATTTTGAACATAAATACCTAAATTCATCCGGTTGTCTCCTCGTCCGGATACATTTAGGTTCAGTTCCTGTTTACCTGCATTACAATCGTGACAAATGGACTGAAGTTGCAGTTGTCGCAACTTTTCTCAACTCCAAGTGTTCCTTCAAAAAGACACTTTTGGAATTATAGAGGAAACCAAATCATCATCTTCATCATCGTCGCCACTGCCTTAGTCGTCGTCGTCATCGTCGTCGTCCTCATCGTCATCATCATCATCGTTCCATAATCAATACATTCATGTCATTGATGAAGAGCAGCGTTACGTGAACATAATTCAATGCAAACTGATTCCAGAGGAAACACTTGACTGCAGTGCTTCAGAAGACAGACAGCAGCATTATGAATGACTCATGGACGTCATGTTTATTTTCCCATGTACAATACATAAAGCTCCAGCGTGGTGAATGTAAACTGACGACATAACAAGCAGAACTTTTAGTATAATTATAAGTAATATTCGATCAGTTGAAACTAATCGGCAACAATGTTTTATAATAGATTGATTGTTAAAAGCTGTTATGCTGTACAATAAAAGCGTAAAAGGCACAACACGACATTTGTCACATTCGTCCCCATTTTTGTATTATCGATCAAACAATCGATTAATATAGAAAAATGATGCGCAGATTAATCGTGAAGGATACTAATTGTTAGTTGCATCCCTAACACAAAAGAATAACCCAACAATATATGCTTCTGCCTCAGATGCACACAGCGAATGCCTCATACCTTCCACCCAAAGTCCAAAGCACCATTCATCACTTCACCTTCTGTCTCCAGGAACACACGTTTACATGACATCTGGAATATGATGTGCCAGATGTGGCATTTTAGAGATGTGTTAAGATTCTGTCCTTCAATCATGTCAGGTGTTGCCGAGCTCGACTGATCCACCTCTGTGTGCTATTGCTTTGATGTTTTTAAACACAGAGCTTAATGTTCCCCCATCCCTCAGTACACCCGTGCAAAATGTGCATTTGAATTGGAATTGATTGTTTGTGTAGGATGCGGTAATTATGTTTTGGTAAATGTAACGGCCTTATATTATTTCTGAGTGCGGCTGATATTTGTGCGTCTATATCTAGGGGTGGTTATTATTGGCAGTAGGAGCTCTCTGGGGTTAGTGCAGCGTCCTTTGCTATTTCTGAGTGCAAATGCAGTCTATTTTCAAGGTTGCCATGGCAACCATTGTATTCGTGGCGGCAGCGATTGGTGCTGCCAGCCGAGCAAGACTCTGCTATTTTTGTCATGAGTCAAAACCTGATACACACACATACGCGCGCGTGTGCGCACACACACGCACGTACAAACACAGACCCACACACACACACAGAGGTGTGCATGTCTGAATCCAGATAAAAACAGACAGATACATTCACACAATGCGCAAAACCACACCACACTTGTTTTGTTGTTTTTGTTATATACTGTTTAAGAGGCGCTATGTGTTACACAAGCATGTTCCCCATCTCCCCTCAGCGTTGCCAGACATCTTGATTCATCTTCACCATGACAACAGTAGTAATCACTGTCCATTAAATGTCTCCACCCAACTGCATTGTGTTTTCTTATGTTCTGCTGTCCAGGTGTGTTGGAAGTGTTGACAGGAAGAGACCGATGACTTTGTTAGCTTGTAATCAGTTAGGTTTAAAACACCATAGGCTGATATAGCTTGATGTGAAATTCAAAAATAGAGGAATCTGATGACAAGAAATGATGATTGTTGTCACCTACTGTGGTGTATAAGATCTTTAAGAGTAAAGGATGTTTGGATTCTTAGATTGTTGATGAAAATTCCATCTTACAATCGGAAATAAAGTGAACATGTTAACTGTAAGTTACATCATAATGTCATTTTCATTATTGTCCTTTTCATTGATTATATTCTTGATTAATCAATACATTAGTCAGTAACAGTGACAAATGACTCTATTTGTCTTGTCCAACTAACCATTCAAAATACAAAGATATTAACTTTGCAAGACCAAGAAAAGCAGAACATCTTGTTATTTGACGAGCGGGGAGCTTTTTTGATGACGGCAAAAATCGCTTAAAATAAATATGAGATAAGTCATTGTTTTCAAATAGAAGCATCAACAAATGATTGCAGCTCTAGTATGCAGTGTGATACATGAAGTGGTCAAATAAAATGAAGCTCTAATACCACTGAGCTTGTGATACAAATAACAAGTGCCTTTCCCTATAGTTAATCTGTGTCGTCCACTGATTTGTGGGCTGATAGCACCGACATGTTTGATACTAGCACCACAGGGACTTAACTAGAGCATTATTAAAATGAGGCTATTATTGAACTACATTAAACAATCAGTTCCAACGGTGTAAGAGGTACAAGAGGTGATGCTATGAAATGCAAACTTTATAAATGCAAAAGACCTAGGATTACGCACCTCCATGGTTGCTCCTTCAGAAGAGTACCTTCACCCATAATAGCCCAGATTTCATTGTCGTCCACTGACAGAGCAATGAGATGGACTGTATATGAAAAAGATCTCCGTGGCAACAAGAGCCCCAGTTTGAGAAGCTGGGCTTGTGGAGGCTGAGGCCCGGCCTAATCAATGCCTCACTGTGTCAGTAAATCTTGTACTGGAGGGCACTTAAATCCATGAAATTACAACCCAAATCATTACTGGGAGCGAAACAAGAAATAAGGGTTTAGATGAGTTACCATGAATTGTGCATATTCCTATTTTTTTGTTAAGAGGTCACTAGGAGGTCATCTGTTAAGTGCTAAAGCATCCCTCAAGAATATGATCCACATATCCAAATGTTCATGTCTATGCTTGTAGTCCTATAGGCTGTCATGCTATGACACAGGTTTACAGCCCTGTTTTGTTCTCATCTGTATGCTGACCTGCTAATGTTAACTGGCCTATTTGCATAACAATCACTGTATGCTGTATGATGATGGGGAGATTTTGTTTTGGAACATGTATAAGTCTACAGTTTAAACATGCTAAGTGTAGATGTGACATGAAGTGCAACAGACCAGAGTTTAGCATGTTAGTATGATAAAGTGATAGTACAGGCCTACATCTAAAGCGGGTCATCATTTGGCCTTTGTTTTGATAGGTGTCTTGCCATAAAAGTGTTGGCAAGTAGAGATTTTGACCTGGTGATGAAATTAGAAGGATACTTATAGATCATAATACTATTTAAGAATAATTTGATAATATAGACCTGAGTTTTCATCGAGGAAATTAGGCGCTCACCAAACTCACGAGAATCCCTTTATATGTTGAGATAAAATAACACATATCTTCATATTACACTAGTTTTTGAGAAGTGGTTGACAACCCTGATAAAAAAAATCAGCGTACACTATTAATAACTACACCGACAACATAACATTACCCCTCCATCATAGGCATTTCCTAATTTCTGAAGGTACATTTTAGTAAAAACAAGAGGACACTAGGACCCTGTGGAGACAGCAGCTCTGGTCCTGTTTCTCGCTGCCTCCTGCTCCATCTCTGCAGTCACTGTGTGAGTGGAGGGGGAAAGCCGAGTGTGAGCTGGTGTCTCTTTGCATGCATTTACATCAGCATCATTTCTGAGAAGCCTCTGCTGCCACAGCTCAAGTCCTCCAGGAAGGAGGATGCACAGCGGAGATCAAGGGATGGGAAGACAAGCAGGCTCGTTTAGTGGGACGTTCCTCCACAGCATCCACAAGGTGCAATGATTGATGTCCACTGGGTACCTCAGCAGTGGGAGCTACACCAGGTTTCCATCCTCAGAGACCAAAAGCAGCAGACAGCTTGCATCGGGAAATACTCTGATTCAGGTACATGATGCTGATTCTCTGTTTCTTGCCCTCCCGCTCCCTGATTCTCACCACATTTTCTTGCTTGCTGTCACCATCTTCTTCTCATCTGTTGATTACATACTGCAATGATAACTCTAATTTTATGGTGATGTGTTATATAGAATGTGGAGCTTTAACAGTGGGTGTAATGCATTAATGATTAATATATAAATGAGTAGGCGGTAAGTCATGACTAACCCTGGCAGGAGGGTTAGACTGAATTGGGAGTCCCCCTATGTGTGATTTAGAGATGTTGCTCACTGAAGGCAATCATTCATATGGGAGAAAGGAGGTTAGAGCTCAATGTGAAGCCTCAATCCCTGCAGACAGGAGGCAGAACATCCTTTTGTTACATCTGTAGTGAGAGCATTTATAGCTGTAAGCAACTGGGTTTCCTTGATTTGACATACTTATAACGACAGCCACTCATGTCTGTTTGTTGTCTGTAATAGGCATAGCTAATATGCAGGCAGCCTCTGAAGCCTGTCAATACCCTCACGTTTTCCAATTGAAATACCACATTCACTCCATGGGGCTTCTTTAGACACAGAAATACTATTGGAGTACATGTACCCATGTTGTGTTGGGTATATATATATATATATATATATATATATATATATATATATATATATATATATATATATATATTTAACAAGAGCTGCTAACACAGCAGATGTAGATGTGATGGGAAAAGGTCTGTCACCTATTTGTTGAGAGGATTGTATTTGGGGAATTAGCATGCATTCGTGCATTGACAGGAGGTGCGTTTGAAAATAATTAATCACAGTTTCTCAGCGAAGGAGCAGACTGGATTTATATTTATTTATGTAATATAGAGAAGGTAGTTCAAAGTTCAAGTTATTTTATTTTTTTAGCAGATCAGCATCATCATGCATGTTTGATTTAAGCATCATCATGATTTGGTTGCAGATTTATAAACTGAAATCTGTTGAAGAAGCTCAACTCTTTCGTATTCTGATTTATGATTGTTAAAATAATGTGACTTTTCTCAGCATGTTGCTAAAAAGGTTTGAGTACTAGCTTTGGATTGCCTTAACAGTAAAATTGCCTTTACAGAGGTTTAAGAAGTGATGGAGGATTTTCTAATCCATGTGTATTAATCTTAATTGTAGCTGAGGCAAAAGTAATACTCAGCATGAGCAACTGACTGGAAGGATTAGTTCATACAACCCGTAAGAGCAAATAAGGAGAATACACACGCAAACTCAGATAAACACACAATTTATTTAAATCTGTCCTTGTTTTTAGGGTGGGTTGTGACTGCAGACATGAAGACTTTCTAAATGGACAGGAATCCTAACATCTGAACTTCCTGCAGCAGCATCCTCCGGACAACAGCTTTTGACCTCATTTTCTAGCCGCTGTTTTCTGGCCGTCCTTCCTGGCTTTGAAGGATGGGTGATGGGCCTGTGACTGCTCCTGCCTGCCTGCTCCATCCCATCCTTCAATGGAACCGATGTGGAATTCCTCCCAGCCACCTCCACAGCTCGTCTCCAACATGTCTGCCTCCTTTCTGCCTGAGGGCTGGGCTCTGTCCCAGTCGCTAGCCCTGCTGGCCATGCTGCTCATGGATCTGCTGGCTGTGGTAGGTAATGTGGCTGTCATGGCGGTCATTGCAAAGGCCCCCCAGCTCCACAAGTTTGCCTTTGTGTTCCACCTGTGCGTGGTGGACCTGCTGGCAGCCCTGGTGCTGATGCCCCTCGGCATGCTCTCGAGCCGAGCCTTCTTCGGGGAGGCCCTGTGCCGGAGCTACCTCTTTCTCAGTGTGTGCCTGGTTAGCGCTGCCATCCTCTCTATCTCCGTCATCAACGTTGAGCGTTATTACTACATCATACACCCGATGCGCTATGAAGTAAAAATGACTGTTGGCCTGGTAGCGTCAGTGCTGGTGGGGATATGGGTCAATGCCCTGGCCATGTCTGCTCTGCCGCTGCTCGCTTGGTTCCTGCAAGGTGGAAGAACTCCTCTTCTTGACAGTAGTGGGGTTGTGGGAGGAGGAGGAGGAGGAGGAGGAGGAGGAGGGGCAGTCCCATCTCCACCTGCTCAAGGTCACAGGCGCTGCTCAATACATTGGACAGGAGGAGGCTCAAACCGCTTGGCCTTCATGGCCCTGTTTACTTTAGTGTATTTCCTGTGTCCACTGATGGTCATTCTGGTTGTGTACTGCAATATGTTCAAAGTGGCTCGGGTAGCGGCCATGCACCACGGGCCTCTGCCTACCTGGATGGACACGCCTCGACGTCAGCGGTCAGAATCACTTAGCAGCCGATCCACGATGGTCACCAGCTCTGGCACAGGGACCGGGACGGACAGAGCCACTCCGCAGCGTCCCTTTGGGGGGGGGAAGGCTGCAGCGGTGTTGGCAGCAGTCGGTGGGCAATTCCTTTGTTGCTGGCTGCCCTACTTTACTTTCCACCTGTATTCAGCGCTGTCTGCCAGCCCTCCAGCCACACTCGCGTCTCTGGAGGAGGTTGTCACCTGGATTGGTTACTTCTGCTTCACCTCCAATCCCTTCTTCTATGGCTGTCTCAACAGACAGATCCGGGAGGAGCTGGGCAAGCATCTGCCTTGTCTGTTTCGTCGAGCAGGATTTGAGATTGAGGCCAGACTACCTAGTCGGGAAGGATCCATAGAGGAGAATTTCCTCCAGTTTCTTCAGGGCACCGGCTGCAACATGGATCCTCAAAACTCTCACAGCACCTCCAGCCCGAAAGGGGAGGCGTGCTGCCCAGCGGCACAGCCCCAGCCACCCGAGCCAGCGCAATCCATACCGATAGATTTCCGTATACCTGGACAGATTGCAGAGGAGACATCAGAGTTTATTGAGTCTGAGCAGGCAAAGAACCTCCACATATATACAGAAAATGAAGTTTTTAAATAAGATACATTTTCATCACTCAGATATGAACTGTTTTAGGAATTATTTCTCTATTTTTAAACTGAATCCAACAGGTAGCTCAGTTAATTGAAACAACTTTACATTTTATTTTGAATCATTGCACTTTGCCTCGTCAGTTTCATTCTTTAACAGTCACAATGATTCAATGAAATGCAGTCGTTTGAGATGTGTTTGAAACTGTTGTTTGTGAACAGGGAAATTACTGCTGAATGAAAAATGGCAACAATGGCCTTCCACACAACCACTCAGCTCGGTACAGTAAACCACTTTTATGATGACTATTGGTGTAACTAGTTAAAGCCTTTTATAAAATATAAAAATAACATTCATTACATATTTGATTCTATGAAGGTAACCAAATTAATGTTTTAAGAAAATTCAATTTTTATCAGAAATTTAGGGAGCGATTACTGAAATGAGTGATATGATTGTGCGGTGGAGCCTTTGTTATTCAGACATGAAGACGAAACGGTTCCACAAAACCAACTGATACTGTACTTGTAACTGCCAAATCAATCATGTTTGAGTCTCCAGTAAGTAGATTTTTTCTATTAAGTAATATTGAAGAAAACAGCAATAAAATACACAATATTATGAGTATTTGAGGAATTAATTGAGGGAAAAGCACTTCTGTCACTTTTGATTGGTAGCCGTGCTTTAGAGATAATGTCACTCTTAACCCTTATGCCAATCTGATCATAATCGATTAGCAGACGTACATATTGTGGCCTAACTCTCATGGAATTGCTACCAGTTGTTTACAGGTAACCACTTTTTGTGTTCTCCTTTCTTTGGTGCTTTGTCCAAATACATATTTTTTTCTTTGATTTCTGAGAAAGTAGATCTCTACCCAGTTTAGGATGCCGGTTGATTAGACTAATTTTAAGGGTCACCCAGATTTCTGCCATGTGATGTATTTATCAGTGTATTTGGATACAGATATTAAAGATCTATATTCTCTTGATGCACTGCGCTACGATCAAATATTATTCTATTTCTTACATTTATTAAATGTACCAAATTGTATGTTATATTTAGTAAAATTGTAAAAGTTTGAGTTGTGTGTATCACTCAGCATGCTGTTTTTTGAGTCTATGTATTTGTTATAGATTTCATCACAATGAGGCTAATGTATTTTGATAGGTATGCAACCCTTTTCTTTTTTTGTGGAGATTTTTTATCCTGGAAGTAGAATCATTTAGATTTAGTTTGACTCGTGGGCTCATCAGGGTTTTTACAGTACCTCACATGCAGGAAAAATAAATGTTATTTTATAGTCCTGCACAGTTCCAAGTGAAGTTTTTGATGATAAGATGAAGTTGTATTTTATAGCAAACTGTAAGAGATAAATACGAGTAACTACATGTGGAAATGTTCGATTCAAATGACTTTCTTATGTAATATGGATCCAGGGTTTTAAAGATATTTTTGGAGTGACAATGCAATCCAAAATGTAAAACTTGTCGCGCTTAATATCCTCATTTTCATCACATCTAAATATCACAAACTGTAAATGATGTTGTATGTTTGTGTTAAGATTTTCACTTGTTCAAAGATAGCTTTTCTATGCTGTGATAAAAAAAATAAAGAATGACTTCCACTGTATTGCAATGATATGAATGGGTTTTTAGAAAAGTACACGGCTAAACTTTGAGTGAGAGATAGTGTTGTAATAAAGAGTTTCTATGTTGGTAAAACATTTTGGATGCATTCTCATACTTTCACCAACATTGTGGAGATGCTCCTGTAACAAATACATTTACTGCACACGTCCATTTCAAAGAGAAGTGGGAGGATACACTTCAAACACTTTGACCTTCAGGTAACATTTACCTTCAAAAGGCTAAACCAGTGATATGATCTTCATCAGAGAGTAAAGCTATACGTGTCGAAAGACAGACAGACAGATAGATAGATAGATAGATAGATAGATAGTTAGATAGATAGAGAAATAGATATATATAGAGAGATAGATAGATAGATAGTTAGATAGATAGAGAGATAGAGAGATAGTTATATAGAGAGATAGATAGATAGAGAGAGATAGATAAATGGATATAGATGGACATGATGGATAGATAGATATAAAGATAGATAGATAGATATAGATGGATAGATAGATATATAGATAGATATAAAGATAGATAGATATAGATGGATGGATATATATATATATATATATATATATATATATATATATATATATATATATATATATATATATATAAATATATATATATATATAAATAGATAGATGGATAGATAGATATAAAGATAGATATAAAGATATATATATATAGATATATAGATGGATAGATAGATATATAGATAGATAGATAGATATGAAGATAGATAGATAGATATAAAGATAGATAGATAAAAAGATAGATAGATAGATAGATGGATATATATATATATATATATATATATATATATATATATATATATATATATATATATATATATATATATATAAAGATAGATAGATGGATAGATAGATAGATAGATATAAAGATATAGATAAATAGATATAAAGATAGATAGATGGATAGATAGATAGATAGATAGATATAAAGATATAGATAAATAGATATAAAGATAGATAGATAGATATAAAAATATAGATAGATAGATATAAAGCTACATCAATAGATGGATAGATGGATAGATGGATATAGATATAAGCAGATTTATAGATATATAGATTAATTAATAGATTGATAGATTGAGTGATTTCTATTGGAAGATTGGGGATTAATAAAGTATAATTCTATTCTATTCTATCTAAAATAGTGTGCAGCGGATGTCTTTCATCCCCATTGAAATGATTACCTACACAGTAAATTCCCCAGTGTTCAAAATTTTGTGTGAAAGTATATTGACTGTTTTAGAGTTACTACAACACTAGTAAGAGCAAATAGCCCCCAGTGTTGGTGTACATATTCAAAGTTAAACATGTTTGTGTAAAATATGCAGTGTTAAAGTGAATTGACTCTGTCAGAGTCATTACAACTAGAGCAAGAGTAAAACCCCAGTGTTTAAGACTACGTTCACTGTTACTCTGGAAAGCTCCGCCCCTTCCTTCTCCTTTCTAATTTAGTTTTATCACGTGCGTTAAAATTCTAGAAAGAATTTTTCTAAATCCTTTTTTATATCAAATGTTGATATTTCAGCAAAAGCAACATTTTAGAATAACTCAGCACACAGCTTTCAACCCGGTTCGTATGGATGTGAATGAATGGTGGTGGTGGTTGGAGGGGCCGTAGGCGCAGATTGGCTGCCTCTCTTCCGTCAGTCTGCCCCAGGGCAGCTGTGGCTACTGATGTAGCTCACCACCACCGGGATGACTGTGTGTGTGTATGACTGGACTCTGTACTCTGTAAGCGACTTTGGGTACTTAGAAAAGCGCTATATAAATCAAAAATCATTATTCTGTGTTTAACTTAAACTCAAACTGTTTTTGTGTCTTGAATTATCGAATTGCAGACGGCTATCGTGACCAAGTCAACAGCTACACAGTAGAATTGGCAGTGTCAATTCAACACTTAAAGTACATTAACACTAAGCCAGTGAACAAATGGTCCCTATATACAGGATGTTAAAGAGACACTGTAGATCAGTAGCAGTTCCGTCTTTCATTCAGGTTGATGGTTTAATCCCCGCCCTAGTCGATGAGCAAGATACTTTACCCTGAATTGCTCTATGTAGCTGCGCCTAGTCTGTATGAATGTCACATGATTGTATGTTTCTTTGGATAAAAGTGTCAAGTAAATGAAAAGTAAAGTAATACTGAACATAGTGTTAACATTTCAGAGTTAATGAAACTCTGTTAAGAGTTATTATTCTACACTGAGAAGTGTTCATTCTGACATGACAAGTGTTATTTATATTTGACACTCGGACAAGTGTTAATAAAAACACTTCTCAGTGTAGAGTAGAATAATAACTCTTACCAGAGTTGAGTTAACTCTGAAATATTAACACTATTTTCAGTGTTACTTTAACACTCTGTAGATAGGGACCATATGTTCACTGGCTGAGTGTTAAAATGTACTCTTTAAGTGTTAAATTGACACTGCCAATTTTACTGTGTAGTGACATTTCTCAGTGCTGTATTGGCGGGAGGAGCGGGAGCTATTGGGGATCCAACAAGACACATTATTTCAGACTTCTTAAAATATATTCTGGAGATTAAACCGGAGCTGACTTTGTTGCCGTTATTTTTCTTTCACAACTTCTTTCTCTCAAGCTGTGAGCCGAAACAACTCTCTCCATTCTGTTATTGAGAATGACTTTTGATTTCTTTGTTGATTTTTGAAACTATGAATATATTTTTTGCATTTTAACTGTAATACTGTTATCCTTGTATTTGCATTACCTTTTTTTCTTCCAAAAGCAAAACAAATTGATTCTTTAGCTGTTAAATCATTTTTAATTGGTACTGATAAGATAAAGTATTTTTTCACCGATACCAGCAGTTTACAATAAAAATTATCTAACCTCATATTTTGGCACCAAAGAAATGCTTAGTAAAACTAAAATATTGTTGAAATTTAGGGTGACCAGATTTGAGTTTGTGAAAAAGAGGACACCTCGGCATAACTCCTTCATGATGCCCCCCATAGATAGAAAAGGGCTCCCAGCAGCGTCGACGGGGAGGGGGGGGGGGGGGGGGGTGTGTGCTAGTGAAAGTCTGCCTACCCGCACATCACACGCACATCACAGAGCGAGGCGCGCGCGCTCAGACGCAGACGGATCTCTCTTATTCTGCCTGTTTTGGGATATACATGCCTAAAAGGTGGATTTCGTTTATCTGGCAACCCTGAGATCAGTCGACCAATGACTGTTCAGGTGGACCGTAAGGTAGATACCGTTTACAAAACTTGTAAGGGGTAAAAACTTGTGAAAGACCCAGAGAAACGGAAATATCCGACGAAGCAAAATCCCGGACATTTTTGGAAACCCTGCCGAGCGCTTTTTTTTGGTCTCAAAAAGAGGACATGTCCGGGGAAAATCGGACGTCTGGTCACCCTATGAAAATGCACTTCTCTTATGCATCAAGATTACAGCGAACTGAAAACAGATTAAAACCCCAAATACAATTTACTATTTTTATGTGACACTACATTGTATTATCATTATTATTTTTGTACAGTAAATTAAACTATACAATATCATATAAAACATCTCGAATTAGCTCCACCATCAGTTTACTGAATTAGTAATATAAAACAAATGTGACAAATACTGTCGTTCTTTTTACACATTTATAATGACACTTTTACTTGTAATAGTGTGTTTGTGGTATTGCTGCTTTAAAAAATATGAGTAACCTTTTCTCTAAACACTTGATCTGTTGACCACCAGGATCTCCAATTAAAATCAATTAATTGGAGATTAATTATTTTCTAATTGTAAGCATAGCTTGTAGTATACATCTGTCAGTTGCCCTGATGATGTTTACTGGCTCTACACAGCAACACTAATGTATAACAGGCTTATTAATCAATGTCGTGTGTGTGTGTGTGTGTGTGTGTGTGTGTGTGTGTGTGTGGGTGTGTGTGTGCGTGCGTGTGTGTTTGTGTGCGTGTGAGTGTGGGGGCCGACTTTGGACTCTGATAACCTTAAACCGACATAAGTGTCAACGCCTCCGCCTTCCTTCTTTTGAGGACATCGCATTGAAGTCGAAAAGAAAACCTGACGTTACCTACTCCAAAAAAGGTAAAGAGTATTTCTTTTCACTAGTTATTTTCATTTATTAAACGGCTATCACGGTAATTCAGGTGTGACGCGGACAACGAACGGTATGCACCGACGGGAAGTTGACGCAAGTCAATAAATAGCCAGCTAACGTTAACAGTTCGTGACGTTATTGAAGGTTAAATTGGAGTTAGAAATGCAACTTTAACTGTAAAAAAAACATCATATTTAGTGTGGTGACGTAAGCAACACACACAATGTAAGTTATTGGAGCTATAGTAAACCGTACAGGACAGTTAATCACGTCTAAGAGAGTGTAACTGCTAATAGATGTTCAGCTCGCACGCGCACGTGAACTCATCTGTTGCGCGTGTGACGCTCTGCTGCGTTCTCCAGGACGTTTCCGGTCTCGTGCATCTCCTTCTGCTGCCAGCTGGTCCTCAACAATGTCCGCCAGTCCGCATGCAGTGACCCAGTGCGAAAGCGTTTCATAACACGTAAGTTAACGTTACCACGTTCATTATAAATGAAACGAGAGACGTTGAGCCTAAAAGGTCTCAAGCACAGCGTACTTCAGCAGCTTAACGCTGCATTATGTACTTTATGCCAATGAAGTGGCTCGTACATCCTCTCTGACACACAGGCTCTATATGGAGGGCCAATCAATCAATCAATTAGTTACACTTTATTTCAGACTCAAGGTCCAGATATTACAACACATTAAATATACTAAAATACTTACAAAAGCACCATTATAATACACTGACCTACCAATGCCTTATAAACAGACAGCTGTTCCAATACTTGCATACTGAAGTTGTCACTTATAAAGGCCAAACTAAAAAAGAAAGTATTGTTTTGGAGAATAACCTGGGTAACTGTACATGCACTCTTAGCCTGAGCTGGTTTGACTTTACTAGAAATTTGTGTGGAAACCCGTTGCCTCAAACCACAAGTTTTTACACATGGAAGAACTAAACAAGTTAAGTTGGGTTAACTTAAAAACCTAAGTCCTGCAGTAGACCACATTAGTAATCATTACTCAAAATCATTAGTTCACTTTAATTATTTATTTTCTTTAGTCCAAGTTTAATGAAATAACTATGTTAAGTTAAACATGCATACAAATATATAAACAAATCAGTAATATAACATTAGTAATTGCTATAAGGTCATTAGTTTAATTTAAGTAATGTCTTTAAAATACACTATTTTATTTTAAGATTGTATTCATTGTTTCAAGAAAATTCCAGATAAGGAAAGAAAAACAACAATGAGTTGTTTACACCAATGGGATTTATTTCCTCAAAACATTGCATTGTAACAGTTTAAATGTTTGATTGAGTCAATACAAAAATTCCAACTTCACAAGAGGAGGAATGCAACATTACACAGTAACTTTCAGACAGGCATTTCAATTCTTAATCTCAACAGAGGAACTGGGTTAAACATATTGAAACAGAACACTTACCTGCAGACTCGAGCATACACTGTAAAAAAACAAGTGGTGGAACATTCATACTTATGCAACATCAATTTTAAGCAATTTTAAATTAAGTACCTTAGAAATTAAACATTCTTTTAACTACAAACAGTCTTTGGTGAGAATAGGATTACAACCATGTGCCACTGCAGAAATACAATCCTAACAATACACTAGCACTGGAATGTATATATTTACACTCAGACAGGTAGAAAAAAGAGACACAGCAAAAACATTGTTAAATGGGGACACCTGGGAACACCTTACATTGTGTGTGCTGAGCACGGCACTAATCCAGCAGGCCCCTCCCCCTTACAGAAACATAACATACTAAGTTATCTCTGCTAAACATGATCAGTGCGCTACACTTTTTCAATTGATTAGTGCAAAAAACTAGTGTGCTCACTATGATATGACCAAGGTGGTGGCATCCTAATAGTAATGTGTCTCCAATTCATTGATGTTTGTAAGTGGTGACCTGCTTATGTTTATAACAAAACTCTTAAAGATTGCATATTGTGAACACACTGAATTTGAATAGTAATAGACTAGTACAAAACTGCATACAAATCTCATTATGTAAAAAAGAAAAGAACAAATAGTAATCTGCAAGTAGTTACTATAAGTCCTGGTGATTAGCAGTTCTGCTTTTAATCGAAATAATATTGCTCTGTTTTTCGTAAAATGCCAAAACACTCCTGGGTTTGCTTTTCTCATGCATAGATTTGTGCAACATCAGCATTTGAATGCAAAGTGTACTTCATCTAATTAGATTAAATTACGATTGGTTCAGTTTGGTTTGATGTTGTTTTGCATTTCACATTTCCTATGAAAGGGAGAACCCGGTCTTTTTGGTGTATAGTCTCTGCAAACAAAATTCCATGAGCTATGCTCAGAAGGAGTGTGTGTGTGTTGGTGTGTGTGTGCGTGTGTGTGTGTGTGTGTGTGTGTGTGTGTGGGGGGGGGAATCCCATAGCTGCCAGTGATATGGTGAGTAGACAGAAAGCGTAACCAAACAGAAGAGGCAAAGAGAAAACCAAAGAAGGAATAACGTCAGGCTAACATATTTACCTGTTGCTTCTGGGTAAGGCTTTACAAATGTTTATAATTTTGTTCGAGCAAAATATGTGTGACATAGTTATGGGGGTAGTCAAGATTTTATTTCATAAAATGTAGGCCTCTGTTTTTTACCCATTGCTGCTGCTGCACCAGATGGTGAGCGTCAGCTTTCCTAAGAAACTAGGTCAGATTTCAGAAAAAGCTGGAGAGTAGACGAGATGAGAAAAACAAGATTATTTATGGGAAAGGTGAATTTAGAATGTTTTCACTTTTAGAATATATCTTTAGATGATGCTTTTTCCAAGGCTATTTGACTGAAACCTTTATGTTACTTGATTGTTGTACTGTACAAGTCTGTTTTCAATCGTCAGGACGTGTTTTTAGCCTAATGCCACACACGACTCAATCCTAACGAAGAATAACTTGTAGATTAAGTTTTGCTTCAGTCTTCTTAGAGATAAGGTGAATACGATGAGCATACTTTAATTTAATTTAGTTGCATGATCTTGCATCGTCAAAGTGTGAAAGGAGGATGGTGGTCGAGGCAATGAATGATTGTGAGTTATGTTCAGCTGCAGTTGATCTCAACCTGTTGTATACAGCGAGTTCATATGCTCACACATAAACTACTAAATGAACAGCTGTCTTCAGATAATGGCAAAGCTCCTCAATGCTGTGTTTATGGTTTGTATTAGTAACAATGTTTGCTGTCTAGTGTTTGTACTATCTGATCAACTGAAGCAGTTGGAACAACACGTGTGCTCAGAGAGGACAAACATGTTTTTCTCTGACTGCATTACAGTTTCATACCACTAGATGGAGATCTTTACTCTATTTTGTAGCTCTGTTGATTTGAGTACTGATCAAGTAATGGGATCGCAAAGTTCAAAAATACAAAGTCCGGCCAATTTTACAAAGTCAATAGTCATGTCCTCAGGCTTCAGTAATATCCAATAGATATGTTGCAGTTTTTTAATATATGTTTATTGGTGATCTGAAAAAACCTTCATCTAAAACGATTCTATGAGCTGTTTTAGTCCTAGAAAAGCTTATTATTCTGAAAAGCCAAATTAGGGCTCTGCTGACTTGTTGAAGCTTGTGTTGTTACAACACTCCAAAAAGCAGTGTGAAATAATAATTAGTGCTCTTAAACTACACCACAGGATCCACACAAGAGAAAGTCGTGTGCATTACTAGTCTATTACTATTACTGATTTAAGTGCTTTCTCTCTGATTAATCCGTATTCTTTGGCTTTTTTGGTTGCTTGTCGTACATCTGGATCCCTTTCTGTCGGTTGAAGACTCTAATTGTTATTTTGGATGAGTGGAACACTTTTGTCCTTCACTGACCTTGGTGCTCATCTGGCGGGTTGATGTCGGTCTCCATTCTCACGCCAGCCGCACACTTTGACCTGCATTGCCCTCTTCTGGGGCGTTTTTCTCCCCCTGCATCGGCTAAAGGAAGCTTATTCCCTGGTTGCTAGGGCAACCAAGGAGGATGGCCCCTAGCAAGGGCTGGTGAGCCTCGGGCTGCCTCTCAGCTCGTCGCTGTGCGGCATGCCTGCCGACCTGCGGCTGGCTAAGGGGAGGAGCCAACTCTGCAGAGGAGCTTCTCCCTGCCCAGTATGGGTCCTGCCGCTCCACCATGAGACAGAGCTCCAGCGTTAGCGCTCCTTTCTCCCTCTGCTGGCCACTGCGCAGCTCTGACTCACTTTGCTCCAGCAGTAGCAGGAGCACAGGCAGCAAGATGTCATCCTCTTCCTCCACCTCCTCTTCCAACCATGATGGACAAGGGAAGCCTAAACCGAAATCCCCGCTTCGTAAAGGGGGGAGCCTGCAGAGCACCACCAGCCCCGGTGAGTGTGGGTGAGAGAAGTCCCAGAGAAGAATGATTGAGTTCACGGCTCTTCCATGAATGAGGGGTTAAAGAATTACACAACTGCTCGTGCAGCGGCATTTAAGGATCCATGCTGTTCACCAGGATCAATACGGGAAGAGACCGACTTTCCCTGCAACTCTAGTTTCTTGTTTAGTTTGGTTTTGAATCTGATGTTGAGAATTTGGTTTATAATTCAGCATGCATGTTGCTTAGTGTGGAACTGTTATGCAATTCACAAACACAAAGTATTGAACTAAATAAAGTAGGTCTGCAATTGGGTTACTCTATTGATAACATTGTTTTTATAATCAGTTTACATAATTGTTTTAGTCAGAAAATACGGACAAAAGCACATCACATGTACTCAGAGCTGCAAACCCTTTTATTGGTGATGCATACATCCAGAAATGGTTGGCACTTTAAAATGATCAATCAATAACTAAAATTGTTGATAAGTTTTAGCAACTGTCTGCAAATCCTGTCGGCTCTAAACTAAATGATAATCTTGACTGCCCAGCTGACACTGCTGTAAATATGATAGTACATTACTGCAATAAATACACTGGCACAGCAGAACTTGAAAGCATCTGAACGTGAACTAACTGTTATGGTGCATGCTGATGAATAATCACACGATTGTCTTAAGGATTTTCATCTTGCTAATGTTTCACATACAGTAGATATCTGTCATGTGGCAGGGCCACTCAAATGTATATGCACACATTATTATATTGATTATTTCTTTGTAAAAACTGTTATATAGTTACTATTTTTATACATGTATTTTACTTGTTTATGTATTGGAGATATCACTTCAAAAGTTGGCAGTTTATGAAGTTTGAAGGTATTTTTGGATGATTCCTGGATTTTAAAGCGATACTCTCCCCTCAATGGGCCCCTTGTAGCAACACCAGTTTATCATGTGTCTCCTGGCTGCTCCTTATCTCATCAGCTTGGGGTACATACAGCAGTTCAGTCATCTTATCTTTCAACTGCACCTCTCTCATGGCAACCAAACCCTCTGCAACTGTGTGGCCAACATTTTATTCATATTTAAGATAATATGCAGTGACCATGTGGAGAAAAAGAAACCTCATTATTTCACATTTAAGTTGTATTCCTCCATTAGCAACCCAGATGTAATTCCTATAATGCATGTTGTCTCATCAAATATATAAAAAGATTGCTTTTAAAACACAATTACAATTTAACAGTTCATATAACACAATATAGAAAATTCTAATTTCCCAATTGAAAATAGTAAAATAATTCAATTTCAGCTGCCATTCTATGAATAAAGATATTGTTATTGACATTTTAATTGCATTGTAATGTCGCCGGCAGGCTGTTATCTTACTGGCACATGCTGGTGTATTAATTAGTTTGATGTATTGTCTATTCATACGGTATGCGTAGGGGTTTCATTAGATGTTTAAAGGGATGGGATACGGGTCAAATGATCGTAGCTCTGTGATTACCTTTGAAGTCGGTGCTAACTGACTGTAGGGAGAGACTAGAATGTTAGAGCAGCAATGTATCTGAGGCAATTAAATGTTAATATCGATTCAATTTGAAGCTACTTCTTCAGTGATTCACAGCACACATGTTGAGTGTTTGAGATGCTGCAGTACACCAAAAGCAGTAACTCATGTTGATACACACTATACTATATTTGCTGAGGAAGCCTGTCTTTGCTGCAGTAATAAATAACTTAGAGGTCTCTCCATCCATGCAGTTATTTAAGTCTTCTCAATTAGCCGCTTGGCTAAACCCACTGCACTCCCAGTCTGTCATAAGAGCCACATGTAGGCCACCCAGTACAATACCTGCATCTGACCACAACAGGCTGTTACCATTGTTGATGCCAGATTACTGCTGCAGTCAAAATCTACTGTAGCTGCAGCGTAAGCAGTTGGTATTAGGCCCACGTCCTTAACCGAAGCCTTAAGTATTTACTGTGTAAATAAATAAGCAATTATTGTGGCAACCTCAGAAACAGCTCCACAGCATGTTTCCTCTCCAAGAAGGGTGGTTAGGTCTGTTTCTCACACATTTTAATCTCCTTCACTCCTTAACATTTGAAACAGTTCTTTAATGCAAGTGTCGGTGTTGATTTGCTGGTGCAAACATCGACTTCTCAGGCAGTTTTCTCATTTGCAGGGATCTACCTCTGCCTGCAGACTGCTCCCTCCCAATGGACCGTCATTGCATAACATGAAGCAGAATATGTAATGTTCTGGCTCTGCAGCCAAAGCTGTATGACGCGTGAGGTATAGAGGCTATTACAATCTGCCAGAGAGGTGAGGGGAATTCCTCTCTTGCATGAGTCACTGCTGTGTTTTCTGTTGTGATCTGATCTCATACAGAGGCTCTTCCCTCGACCCTCACTGGCTCGCTGGCCTCTAACTTGTCGCTGCCCTCTTTCCCTTTCATCTGTAGACTGTTAGGTGGCATAGCCGCCAGTTCTGTTTGAAACCTGTTCCCGTCATGTCTCCGTGGACTTCTTTGTATATGCGTCTCTATTTCAGGGCTTTCCTAGTCCTGTGGGCTCTGTTTCATTACCCCACGGTATTTTCATTCACTGAATTATCAGCACAGCGACATATTGTTGCCTTGTTTGTAACAACCTACAACTCACACCAGGAGACACTGCTCTCAGAAATCCACAGTTGAGATTGTGGGTGTTGAAACATATTTTAGGAGTTACCTCCTGCTGATAATGTGTTGGTGGGATTCCTTTCTGTATTTCTAAGAGACAAAGCTGAACTTCAGTGTCCCTGCACAGTTGAATGTATAATGTATATGGTGAAACTAGACTGGATTGAACCAGTGGATACACAGTTGGGTCCAAAAGCAAATCAAAGATATGGAACTAATAGCTTTTGTAACATGAAATAGAAGAGCATGTGTGTTCTATATGAGCACTTTATTCTGGTGAGTATTTAGAAACATTATTTTGAACTTATTTAATAGCACATTTAGTAGTACTGTTCTGCACTTTCCCATGTCATCACTAGAGGGAGTCTCTGAAACAAAAGTGCCCTGTACACTGGACCATGGGGGTTTCAACAAGTGGCTGGTTGTCAGTGTCTCTTTGGCAGCGTTGCAGTCAGACATGAGTGAGGACCAGTTTGCTCTGTGTTTGGGTGGAACATTCCAGGGCTTTCTTCTGCTATTCATAGCTTGGTTGCTTCCCATGTAACAAAGGAAGTGAGTCAGTTCTGGAAAAAGGATTTCAGAGGCTCGAAAGCTGTGTCACCAACAGGTGTGCCTGCTGTCGCTGGGCCGAGTCGATGAGCAGCAGAGCCACCCGCAATATCTCTCATTCTAATCATCACAACATAAGCAGACACAAACCCCCCCACACACACACACACACACTTACCCACACACACTTACCCACACACACTTACCCCCCCCCCCCCCACACACACACACAAACACACACACACCCACACCCACACACTTACCCACACACACACACACACACAAACACACACACACCCACACCCACACACTTACCCACACACACCCACACCCACACACTTACCCACACACACACACACACCTACACAAACACACACACCCACACCCACACACACACACACACACACACACACACACACACACACACACACACACACACACACACACACACAGAGTAGCAAGACTCCTCATGCCATTGGAGACATCATGTCTCATGTGGTGGATTTGCAGACTAACCAGGCCCGTGCACAGATAGAGCCCTGGTGGTGCTCAAGCACCAGCCCCTTTTGCCCTGGATGAGAAAAGTGCTAGAGACACTTTTTTCATTCATCAGTAATTAAGAATAAAAGTGACTCTTTCTGTCATCAACTCCCCACAAATGTGTTTTAATATCCGACGGGGCTTTTATTTGAGAATTTCGCCCCGACATGCTCCGCGGCGCTCACAAGTCCCCCTTAGGCCTTTTCCGGCCTGCGGGCCTTAGTTTGAGGACCACTGCTCTTGGCTGTTGATGTCTATCAATATCGCTCATTTTGAAAATGAGGTCAGAGGGCAATATGGATCAGAATCAGACCGGCGAGGAGGGCAATACGTGGCTGGCATTACGACCCATTAGCCAATCAGAACGCTTGTACTGTTGTTGCTATATAATAATTCATCTTCATTCATAAATAAATGTAAGATAGTGGTCTGATGCTGCCCAGAGGAAACGCAGGCAGAGGATGTATTGCATCATCAGTGTATTGCATCATCGGTGTAATGCTGCTTATGCTTCAACTCGGTCAGAATTTTTGGGGGGCATTGGGTGCCCTTTTTTGGGGTTTGAGCACCTGCCCCCCAAAATGTCTGTGCACGTGCCTGAGGCTAACAGATGGACAGTGTTTATGCATATGGTTATAATAATGAGTATTTCTTTGCTCAACTACGCATGCTGCTTTGATCTGTCTCCGCTCATGAAGGTCCATTTTTATTTAAACCAGCTCATTGATCATAGATGAATCGGCATCAGTTGATGGTTGGTTTCTGAGTGTGTATTCATTGTCCTGTAACCTTCGTGAGTCAGTGAATCGTATCCCCGGGTCACTTAATGATCTCCACTAATGCATTGTGAAAAGATACAAACATTCATTACGTCACAGTTTGCTGATCATCCGTGAGTTCTCACCCCATTCTAGCATTACTATGCATATCAGACCATTAAAATGAACTTTCCTACTAAATTTAATGTCAAGAATGAATAATCAATTGACTGAAATAAATCAGCAACTGTTAAAAAAAGTAATTTTTTATTCAGCATCTGCAGCTTCTCAATTCTGGGGCTTTTCTCTGTTGTACATCAATGTAAACGTTCTTAAACTGTAGGGCGTTACCTTTGCATATCCAGAACGAATAATCAATTATACTGACTTTCTGTTGAGTGTTTAGCATTTATAACATCACAGTTTTATCAAACCAACAAGAACAGAAATCAAAATAAGAATAGTGATTCTCAGAGTATTCCAAAGTAGAGATATCAGTCATAAATTGTGTGCATGTCTGTATCTTTATGTGCATATAGAAACCAGCCATGTGTTATCAGAAGCCTCCTCACTGGACCCTGACTCACCTTTGATCCCAGGGATAGGATATGAAACCTCTCAATGTTTGAGCAAAGCTGAGCAGAGTGTGTCACATGTTGACAGTGTCCAGTTACAGTGTTCCTCTTTGCTATATTCAGATAAGGGGAGAGAGCTGCACTGAGAGATGTGGCAAGAGGGACCGGGCGCTGGGTGATCACAGTGGATCGGAGGGAGGATGTCAATGTGTGTATCTGTTTCTTTTTTGGCGTGTGAACAGCTGGTGTGTGTGCAGTGGCAGATGACATGTGCATGTGGGTGTGTATGGTCAGTGTTGTTGTGTAGTGGCCGTGTGAGGGGCTGCAGGGAGGATGTATTGTTCTGAGAACATTCCTGGTGGACTTAGAAAGAGAGATACACAGTATCAGTCTGAATGCTAAGCGGCCATGGGTATTCTGTTTCAATGTTTGTCCTGTGTTATTCACATGATCATTTCTGTGCAGGGTGAGGGATTAGGTTTGCTTGACAAGGGCCTTAACAATAACGCCATCTTTTCTCTCCTGGAAAAAGGGAGTGAAAAGCGGTGCATGCTACTCCCCCGTGGCCTGTTGATTAGTGTCTTGGGAACACGATGTGTGGAAACAACCGACGTAATAGCAGGAAAACCCAAGCTGGGGCTAAAAATGACACCAAACCACAGGGTGTTTACAGGAAATGGGGTTTGAAGAAACAAAGTCCACTTGTACGTTGACAGAAAACTTCTCAGCTTGCTCTGATTTTAGTGCGTTATGTAATCAATGTCATCAATGACCACATACCACCATACATGCTTGTCATCATATTTATTTACCCTAAACAAAGTTGACGTTTCAATCTGTTAACAAAGGGAACAAACACCCTCAAGCTCAAGTTCACAGAAATATGTTGCATGACAAATCTAAAAAGCACTATAGCATATAATGTAATATGTTTTAATGAATGTAAGGTTTATTTTTACAATTTTACAAAGACAAACATAATTCATGATAATTATATTTACTCAGTAACTGCCTGTTTTTATGCTAAAACTGGCTTTGCCAGTGCAATGTCCTGCGCAGAAATATAGCAAGAGATGCATTATCTTGTTTAAGAGCCCATAACTGTTCTTAGTTAGTTAGTTAGCCAGGATGTCATCATTATCTTTGAGCTTTACACTCTCAAAAATATACACCACCACCTCCACCACAGGTAGGCATGGACTGAGGACACGATTCATGAGCAAAAGACCTCTAGGTTATTTATTCATGATGATTTGTGTGTTTTTATGAAATGTACGATTACTTAAACGAGTGGTTTTCCCACTTCAGAAGAAAAATGTTCATGCCCCAAAAATTGTACCAAAAATGGTACATGCTGAATTTCTATGGAAATAACAACTTTTTGAGACTCCTCCATTTGTGCTTTATCCAATAATAGAATAAAATAAATTGCAACCACTTTCAAGAAACCAGATCGCTCCATCCGACAAGAACCACGGATTTAAACCAACTATCTTACGCAAATGAGGTTAATCTTTTGTACTTCATCCCTAAGATGTGTCAAATGTAGATCCGCATAGATCCATTGACTACCGGTAACATCGTTCACATTCAAGACGACTGCAAAGGTGGCAAATATGTTAAAAAATCCTATTTTTAGCTTAATAAAACTTTTACAGTTTTTCTCGATTGCTTTGGCTCAATTCTTGAAACAGAAATTACATTCTCAAAACTCTTAGTGCAGTTGGTAAAATAGTCTATATGGTTCATCACAACTACATAGATCACCTTCAAAAGGTCATATCTCACCCAAAACAGTTAACTCAAGCTTCAAACCCAAATCAGTTTCTCATACAAATAGTCAGTGCCCCCAAAATGAAAACTTCCTTCTCGATTGCTGTGGCTCATCTCTCAAATGAACCTGGATGGTTTAGCAAAACACTATGGCACACCTGCAAAAGGTCATATCTCTCCCAAAACAGACAACTCATTGGTCAAAACTAAGTCCTTTTCTCATACAAATAGTCAGTGCCCTCAAAATGAAAAGTCCCTTCGTCATTGTTTAAACATTGCAGGTCAAAATGTTTAGATGTTCTGTCAGTATGGCAGCGGACCATAGAAATATCCTCATGTGCACCGTTCACTCTTGGCTTAGTCCTTTGACACTGAATGGTTCCTGCAGTAAATGTTTTCTTTCCAGAATACTATGTGTATCAAACAGAACAAAGATTAATTCAAGAGGAGCCAACCAGGTTTCACATCACATACTGCCATGGAAATTGTTACAGTAATTGCAAAACAGAAACAGGAAATGTGTACAGCAAAAAATAGTGTCAAACAAAAAGCACATCAAAAATCAAATGAAGTATAGCCTACACTACTGTAACAAAACATAGAGTAGGAAAGTAAAGCAAAGCTGGAGTTCAAAGCTGGAGTTCATCCTCACTCTCCTGCTCATCCTCGCGCTCACTTCTGTCTGGCCACAGATCTTTGTCTTCATCTGCCTCTTCCCACTTCTCAACCACCACACACCCTTGCTCCTCTTCCTCTTCTTCTTCCTCCTCTTCCTCGAACAGGCAGTTGCCCTTGTTCGTTTACCTGGCCAGGTGCTTCCATGTTCATACTGTAAACTGTACTGAACTTGGTCAAGCCCTAGATATTTGATGGAAGCATTTATACTCGTGGATAGCAGCTGTCAGCTAACTAACATGACTGTGATTAGTGATCGGATGTGAGAAACTCCCCTTGATCAGTAAAGTTCTAGTTGCGCCTGAAAATGAAGCCGATGATCCAAGAGATCCATATTACAGAATATACCATGATGCTTTTCATGGTATTATGGGCCTGAACGATTTTGACAGAGGAGTGAACTATTGTGCAGGTGATGATGTAAACAAGGAAATGATGACAAGATGTTTTGCAGAGAACAACCACTAGACTGAGAAACAACATTCAGTTTAGACCAGCAAGATGTATTCAATCGGTAATGTGGCTAACTGAAGGCAATTGTACCTAACCGTTTGCACAGATGTGCTAAATCATTTGAAATGTGTGCAAGCTATTGGCAATTGTACTAAAACAATTGCAATTTGATTAAAGGAATGAGAAATTCCAATCTGTTGTGAACAAGTGCCCAATGGTTTGGAGGTTTGCACGAGTTGTTTTGAGAATGTCATTTCTGTTTCAAGAATTGAGCCAAATCAATCGAGAAAAACTGTAATCTCATGTTTACTCGCGGTATTCAAAACCCCGGCCCACCAGTACAGGGGGCTCCATCGCTCCGACAGGGCGCAGAGAAGTGAAGTGTCCGGGTGAAGGGTGCTGTGAAGCCGACAATGGCCTCAAGACACCTTTACTTTTCAAGTCGAATCAGATCATGTTTAGTGTTTAGAGGGACGGCGTCGGCTCCTTGGCCTGCTCTCTTAGAACGCTGCAGAAATAATGTGGAAACATCACATAACACCACATTTAGCTCCGTTAGGTAATCGGTCATTGTGTATACAGTTCAATGTTGTTCTTTTTTTTAATGGTGGGTGAAGGGCAAGTGTTGATTGTGGTTGGTATCCATGATATTTCTAGAATGTGGAGGTAAAGTTTCTTAGAATGCATATGAAGACAAACAAACTCTCACTTATGAGTCAGAGTGGTGGAGCAACATTTTCTTTGTAGTTTCCTGTAAGTATTGTTATATTTTGTTGGCTTGAGATACTTCCCATGGTCTTTGTATTTGGTGTTATTGAATACATTTAGGATATGTTCCTGAATTCCACAGTGTTTTTTGTTTCAGCTTGTTATGTGTCTTTCTTGCAGATGTTTCTGTGTCTGTGTGCCTGTATTTGTTTGACCTTCATCTGGAGAATTCCTTGATGATCTTAATTGAATATAAAAAAGAAGCTAAAGGGATTTCTTATTCACTGTGAAATACAGCAGACAGGCCTTCCTTGTGCGTACGGACAGCGATCATGTGAGAGGAAGGAAGCAGCTGGCCCTGGCATCATGTGATCGGGCAAGAAAGTAACACAACATGCATCATGTTAATGAACTCGCTGACATGCACACACAATCTTATATTCACATACCTATGCTGCGTCATAGTAATATTGACCTCACAAGTAATCACACTGAAGTCATTTAATTTAAACATCTGATATTCACATTAAAATAATCTGAATTATAACAAAAAGTCCCAATAGAGTTCAGTTTATTTAGCTACATGGGGAATTTGACTCACTGCATGCTTGCATCAACTCGGACTCAACAACAGCAAGCACAATACAACATATCCGTATAGTGGCAGTGACATTAGTCACAGCACATAGACAGTTACAACAGATACTATTAAAAAGTAAAAAAGCCAAATATAAAATGACAGTGCTACTGTTGGTAATTACATATTAAGAAAGAATGTTTGAATGTATGTGTGTAACTAAACATGCCTTACATGTAACAATCGTATTTAACTACTATTATTCATAACACAATTCAAAGTTGTGCACGCCGAATGATTAAAGTGGTGCAAGATGAATAAGAAGTGGGAGGTGGAGAAGAAGTGAAAGTGGCCAGAGATGCATGGCCTCCACCATTTTACAGCACAATAGAGCCTGAAGTGGTTTACTCCGGCCCCGCCCCTTTTTTACCACGTGGTATGTTCCAACTCAGTATTTAAATCCGGGAGCTTGAAGGCGGCAACGTTGATGCACTGAAAACCGGCGTAAACCAGGAAGCAGCTGAGAGGCAGAGAGAGAGAGAGAGAGAGAGAGAGAGAGAGAGAGAGAGAGAGAGAGAGAGAGAGAGAGAGAGAGAGAGAGAGAGAGAGAGAGAGAGAGAGAGAGAGAGAGAGAGAGAGAGAGAGAGAGAGAGAGAGAGAAAGAGAGAGAGAGAGAGAGAGAGAAAGAGGGAAAAAGGGAGAAAAATGCTTCGCCAGCACACTGGAGGTGACGACTGTTAAAACAGAAGAGCAAAGGAGACGTGATTGTGCGATCCTGGTGTTAGCAGCTGGTGTTGAGGAGGGACGTACGCCGCTGCCTCTCTTCTCTCGCGTCTCTCTCTTCGCTCTCATCCTCCCGGCTCCAACGTGTCAGCGGGGAGGGCGCATCGGTCGTCCCGGGCCTAGTTACATGTCCCAGCATCCCGCAAGAGCTCAGACAAGGCCACTGCGACCGTAACCGAGCCGGTGCGAGCAGGACGAGGCAGGGAGACAGAGGTACTGTATCACTGCTCGGCGACACTTGCTGTACGACGTGTTCACGAACATACGGGGTTGCTAGAAGTTACTGCAGCTGTGTGCGAGGCATGGCGTGTATCACTCGATACGGCACCGGCAGCCTCGTAGTAACAGACGAGGTGTCAGTAAACACAGTTGATGTGCACTGGAATAGACTGACAACTTCCAGAAAACATTGAGAGGGAATATGTAAATGCATGGGGGAGAGCGAGAGAGATAGAGAGATATACGTCATGCATCTGTTAGGTTGGCTGTCTGCTTTGACGCTGTTATTCGGGACGCTTGATGTGTGCCTGTAGTTTATTGCAGTGAGAGGACCTACTGGAGTTTGCTACAGTCCTGTATGATGCAGTCATGTTGCCCAGCGGATTAATCACTGACATCCGGCTTAAACAAAACACACACAGCATATGGCACAGCACCAGTGTGCAATAAATCAAGCGTTTGCTGCAGTTTCAGTTGCTGATAAGGTGCCGATGATGCTCGGAGAAATAAGTCTCTCCTTCAGAGCCGCATCGTCACCAACACTCTTCAGGCAGTTTGTGTGAACAGGTTCTGTAAACTGCTCAGGTCCGTTTGTAATAATCCACTGAACATGTTTGTTGATCTTCCTGATGCTAATAATGATACTTAGGTGTTTGTGAGAACCAGTCAGATATGTCTCCTTTTAAAGGCTACATGTGGGACTATATGGCTGCAGAATAGCAGTACATGATGTCTCTCACCACAACACTGAGAATAATCTTTCTGCATGCATTGAAATGTATTTGTGTCTTTCCAGCAGTTCTTCATGAAGTGAAAAAAGAGTCATCCCCCAACACTTTTTAGTGAATTTGCAGGCAATATGTTTCGCTGGAAAATATCATCAGCAATGTTGATTCCCTTGTACTGATCCCTACTACTGATAATAAATATATATTTTTATTTTTTATTTTTTATTTTTTAATAAACACAACCCAAAGTAAAGGTTTATTTTCATCTGTCGTTGCTAAGGAACATCTGAAGTGGTGTCATCATCAACTTTTCCTCTCAGGGAATAAAGTGAAATCTCTTTCTAAACATTGGGGCCAGACTTGCATTAAATTAAAAAGTCAAATAAAACACATAACTGCAGCACACTAAGGCATATGTTATGCAATTAACATATTCTCTTTTTCTAAGATGCCCATAATCCATTGCTGCTGCCTGACATCCCTGGCTGTACATGACCTTTACGTGTGTAACAGACAACACATTACATTGTAATGACACTATATTTACATTATTCTTCTACAGCTTTCATTGGTCAATGCTAATCATGTAGAGCAAACTGTAATTATGAAGTCTGTTTTTGATGTTAACGTTTGAGATGTATGAAGTCTGGTGTCACCTAATGTGTAAAACACAATTTAAAAATGGGCTAGATTATATTTTTTCTGATTTTAAATGCATTTGACATGTTGAGATTTATGATTGTGAATATTGTGACAATGCTATAAATTATAATGCCTTTCTTCTCACCATACTCGCCATATATTAGTCAAAGCAATGAAGATGAGTATCAATATTATTTTTTTGAAATCTTGGCCACTTGTGGCAGGGTGTGCTTAATATAGAAACAAATTAACAAGAATGAAGAGGCTTTGTTTGCTGAGCACAATAGCAATAGTTAATTTCTCCCTGCTGCTATAGTCTCCTTCATTTCTGGAGAGAAGCACATCTGCGAAACACTTAATGCAAAATAAAGTGACATTCACCTTTGAGAGTCAACCTCATCTCACTTAAGCGTGAAGCCAGCAGAGATCCAGCTACATTTGGTCCTCTTCCACAAATTACCACACTTCATACATCTCAAACGCTAGCATCAAAAACATACTAATTAATTACAGTTTGCTCTATATCATTAGCTTTGACAATAGAAAGGTGTAGAACACTAATGTAAGTATAGTGTCATAATAATTTCATTCTGCCGAAAATCAATTAACAAATAATATTGAATTATTGGCCAGCCCTTCTTATGTTCTCCCATGTAAACTCCAACACAATCAGCTCGTATCTACCATTATTAAACCATTATTAATATGATACAATTCATAAAGGGTATCTACTTATATTTGGAGTGATATGTAATACTAATACAAACACGAGGGAGCCTGTTGTCAGTTACAACAGTAAAACTCACGTACTGGTCGTTGGTTATCTGGGTAAAAAGGAGAACAATCAATAATCTATTGGTTAGCAAACTCACGCCAGACCACTATGACCCAAGGGAAGTGCCGGCTGGCATTGTTAGGTTACAGGCAAGACTTCAAAATAAAAGTATATTTCTCTTTATTTCTTTGCGACATATATAACATGTCATTGGCTGTAAAGTCATGTTGGTGAAAAGAATAGAGCAAGGACTGCCACAACATGTCCGCTGTTGCTCCGTGTGCTTGACGAGTTGACCGTCATGCAGAAGAGGAAGTGCCAGGCCAGATGCCTTCACCAACATGCCAGTAACCTTGGGACTTGTTATTGTGGTGAGGACGTTGCACTGATAACAGTCGTCTCACATCTGTCATCTACAGTGGCGGCTAAATCATATTAATCCTCCGTGATGTAATGTGTATCATGATTGGAAGCTTTGATACCAACTTGAAGCTTATGGCACTTGATATTTGTTGAATGCAAATGCACAGTAACCGTTTGTGGGCGTGGTCATTTGGAGTGGGTGCATTACAATCACTTGTTCATTTCACGTTTATTGTTATTGTTGGACGTGCAAATTGAACCAACTTCGGCCCGGCATGTCCTTCGGTCTCCAGCAAGTCACCGGCCAAGTCAGAAGTTAATGGCAACAGTTTTTCGAGATATGCGCTTCCTTAAATAGAGATCCCTTGTTTTATTGTCGGATTGATTTGGTCATGGAATATTTAACTAAAAACACATCTCTTCCGACTTCAGTGGCTCTTACTTGGCTCTTACTTATGGTACCTTTTGTAGTTTGACTTTCTTGAAGAAATGTTACTTTCTGTATTCTTGTTGTTCTGAGTTTGTACTCTTGGTTGATGCACTTATTGTAAGTCGCTTCGGATAAAAGCGTCTTCTAAATGACATGTGATGTAATGTCATATTTTCAAAGATGTAACTGTACAATGTTTTGGTTGACTCCTGACAAAACATGTCTGCTGCTACGTTCGTCCTGCATGACTGGGAGGATTAGACACGCTGGTGGGCAGATTCTAGATATCTGTCTCTCTGTCAGGGTTCAAAAGGACGAGTGGGCAGCGCCTGTGGGCGGTGTGCAGACTCAGGTCCCAGGGATGTGAGAGAAAGCTGAGGTGGAACGCGTTGTCAGTATTACTCACTGGCCTAAGAAACAAGCTCTCAATGACCACAGGAAGATGACTGGCTGTCGCAGTTCATGCTAAAATAGAAGAGCCCCACTCAGAGTAAACAGCGTGTTTGAGGTGAGGCGAGTCTGGGTCGGTTCGCCAGCCTGTGGGCCAAGCTCGGTCTGTACAGCGGTTTGGGAAAAAAAAAAAAAAATAGGGCTTAGGTCAAGGCTTAAAATAAATAGGAAACAATGGTGTTTTTCCCCAATGTTATTCAACAGACTAACTGTTTATTATTGTTGGAGTCCACCGTGGCCCAAACATTACAGACATTTATCTTTATTGACCATCTTATATTTATTTTTATAAAATACTGTCAAGAACAAGTAACAAACCCATTTGCATTGACCTGTCTAGTTACGAATAACTGACTGAATCATACAAGTCTTTATGCATAATGTGCATTTCTTGAAGTTTCATATCATAATTGTGCCTCTGTTGTTGTTTTTCTGTTGGTCTCTGGCTGTGTGTGTTTGTTCTGACTGGCAGTAGAGGGATTTTTGAAAGAGGTATCACAGTGTAGAGCAGAATATGAGCCACAAGTTTCATTGTTCTGTTTGACTTAATATCTGACTCTGTCGTCGGGTGAGTTCCTCCCAGTCTGTTTGTATTTACTGTGTTGTTTGTGCTCCAATTTTACAAATCACATTCAATCAAGATCATGTGTCTCAGTGGGCTTCACAGACGGTCCAGCACATGTGGTGCTCTATCCTTAGACCGCAGACCTTTATGATGTCACTGAGGCCAATAGAGTTGGGGGCTGTGGTCATTTGTGGGGGACCGGTCTTTCATGGATAGGTTAGTAGGGATTACTCTGTTTGTCTGCATAAAGTTATCTGTTATGCTGATATTAGTTTATTGCAAAAATATTTGCTCAGGCTTATGGCATGTGTTGGAAGAAATAAAGCAATTTTGGTACAGATAGGACAAATATATAATATAGTTACTTTAGAAAGTATTGCCAACGTTCATTTTTAAACAATAAAATGGTCTACTCTACATATTGTGGTCACATTTCTTTAAAAACTAAATGTATGATATCCTTTTTAAAATCTACCTACAAAGTACAGTACTGGGTGGGCTTTAATAATGTTCAAACAATCTTGTAATGTCGTTGATCGTATGAATGTCAGTGATCTTCACAAAGCCGTAACTCACATCCTGTAAAACTTCTATATGCCAAAGTGAAATGTTTGACTGTCACGCTGCCGTCGTGCGGCGAGCTGCTCGTCCTGCCCCTCCCTGGCTTCACGGCCTCGGAGGCAGACGGCAGATGGCAACGGATAATTGTCCCAGGCCAGACACAGTACTCAAAATGGCCCCAATTATAGAGGAGAGAACTCACCACTCCTAAATTCACAGACTTATTATGAGTGAGTGAGTTCCTGTGTGTGCACATAAATATCCTGAAGCTGGCTTCTGTTCCTGGACATCGCACACGGGTGTCCCTGCAGACGGCCGCTGTCACCAGCCCAAGTTATATGTGTGCCTGTGTTTTGAGAGCGGTCCTGTGGCTTGAAGATCCAGTTCTGTCAAAGCTTTTCCAATAGTCAACATGTTCAAGATAAAGTCGTAGTAAAGAAGGTACTGTGACTTTACTGACTCTTGACTTATCGAAGCAAGTTTCCACGTTACTTAGCAGAAAAGAGACAGCGTTGTTAAATAGGATCTTTCCCACGCAACACGAAAAGGATGAGTTCAAGATGGATCATTTGAATTGCATTGCGTGTCTCCAGATTCAGAAAATAAAACCATGTAGCTATCTTTGGCCATAAGGAACCCACTTTCAAATATGAACTATGTTCTTGGATTACTGCTCAAATGACACCCTCCATCTTTGTGTTCCTCCAGACCTGTGTGGTGCGTCTGAGCCCAAAGCCCTCAAGCCCCGGAGATCCCTTCCAGGGACGCCTGTTTCTCTCACACACAATCCAATCGACCTGAGAACATCCATGGATGAAAAATACAAAGAGATTGCCGAGGTAAGAATTCAAAGCCACACTCATTACTTTCAAGTTTTTAGGTAGAGCTCAGCTAAATAATCCAGCAGCACCATTGATTAGCATCCATGAACCAGCCATCCAGCCATCCAGATACTTGAGTTAGCTGTTACTGGTATTTATTTTAATGTGGAATTTGCCAGTTATGAACATACTGTACATGCTGGCTTTGACTCCTAAATGATAATACAAAATATGTTAAAATTAATAACTATATTTTCTAGCTGGCTTCTTTCTGTATGGATTATGATTGTCACCAGTTTAACACAAGAATATTTATTTTTATTTCTTTACCAAATGAACCCCTAACCCTCCTGGAAAATTAAGAATATTGCAAAACACATTAGAAATGTTTCAAGTTCATGAAAGTTTTATTAATTTTAATCGTACCAGTTCAATATCTCTCTTGGCTTTTCCTGGCTTTATGTGAATATTGAATATGGCCACAGGTGCATGGAAGTTGTTCTGTTTTATGAGACCATATCGTGTGTTTGCACCAAGGAGCTGTTCACACGCAGCATGGCAGAGAGTGAGATGCGAAGTGCACCGTATGAGTTTCCAGAGGACAGCCCCATCGAACAACTTGAGGAGCGGCGGCACCGCCTGGAGAGGCAAATCAGCCAGGACATAAAGTGAGGGAACACAAACACACTGCGCACACAAAGGCAGTGTCATCCACCTGAACAGCATCTCTGCCAGACAGCTCTCCCCCACACTCACCTTTTACACAACGCCTTTTTCTTCACACATGCACACACGCTTATCAGCTTCCAATATGCTAATATGTGGGCTAACTAACCTCAACAATGGGCTAACAGAGCGAGCCAGCACATTGCACTTCTTCTGTGCTCAGCTTTTGCGAGGAGGTGGGTTCAGTCTCGGCTCCTTGAAGCCGTCTGCCCCGATAAGCCTCATCTTAGCAGTTAACTTATGATACTTTTGTGTTCACTTAATAACTTGTGATTTGTATGCATATATTAAAATCTATACGTGTGTGAGAGAATGCTTGTTTGAGTTTGTGTGTACATATATCTGGTCTTTCTGCCTTTGTGTGCTTAATTTCTTCTTACTACCTCCGATGCCCCTCGGCCCCTGCCTTGCCTACGCTCTCCTGCCCCGCTGCATATCTCCACAAGGCTTGAGCCAGAGATTCTGCTCCGTGCCAAACAGGACTTCATGAAAATCGACAGTGACGCAGACCTGGAGTGAGTGAGATCTGCTTCAGTATGTATGATTTGTGTGGTGATTTTCTCGTTGGTTGTCTATTTCCTTTCAGTTCATCTCTATTTGGCTTGTATTGTTAGACATGTGCAGGGCAGCTACTAGCCTGAATGTTTTATTATTTTTAATTGCTATAAACGTATCCCTGTCTAGTCTAAAAGTATTTAGGAATTGTTGGACGAAAGTACTTTTATCCAGAACCACTGACAGATTATCAGCTTATGGAGATGGATCACATCTTCCCTCTGCTGGTGAATAGATGTACGAATCCCTCCCTTGTTCTTTTGCTTTTTGCTCTCTCTAAAGAAAACAAGTCTCTCAAGTTGGAAAGTCTCAACTCTGTTTGTGCACTTTCTGCAGTATAATCTCCTGTGAACCCTGAACAATCATACAGTTCGGTCACCTGGCAGCTCTGTGGGTTAATGAAGTATGCATATGTATTTTCTTTCTATGTAGCTAATTTAAAATAATGTTCTGTTTTTACTCACTTTTTGAACACCAGTACCCCATAGCGAAGATCTTCAGAGAAATGTATTGAGATAAACACACTGAAATACCCCAACTACAGTGTAATCGTGTCAGACCTGTAATGAGGTTTAAAGTTGAATTTGGATGTGTTCTTTTTAACAAGTTTTTAGCTCAAGAACTTGAAGAGACGACTCATGTTGCAAATTCAATAGATTTCCAATATTAAACTATGTTTGAGATGTGCAGACAGAAAACGGTATAGAATTTATCTAAAAGTTTGCAGGAACGCAATAGATCCATCTTAATGATATGAGACGTCTATGATCGAGACCCCAAGGACCGGTGGACAGATACTGCATCCAGTCCCCAGTACAAACTGTTAACCTGCTATATCACTCACAACTCACAATGTTTCTATAAAGTATGGAATAAGGGTCTGAACGTGTATATAATTAAGGAAATTGTATTTTTGGAATGTAAAAATGATCTTCTCCATCATTTACCTTTCTGCTCCAGTTCTATCCACATATTGTCCTTCTCTATATCGGTGCTGCCTTTGCCTTTCTCTTGTTTTAAACTCTCCTTCTCACCGTCTTTATCCTGTAAGGTCATTGCAGGAGAATAGCTTGGACACTGTTGATGATGGCTTCAGGGAAAGGGCTTTGCCAATGGAGAGAGAATACCAGCGGGTGTCAATATCTGGAGAGGAGAAGTGCGGAGTGAGTAGATTCTTTCAAGGGATTTTTAAGTGTTTTTATAAGCAATTAAGGTAATCCCATTTTCATTACCGTGTATTGATATCTTCCCAGGTGCCCTTCATTGACCTGGTAGATGCTGCGAAGTGTGTGGTGAAGGCATTGTTCATACGGGAGAAGTACATCAAGCGATCCATGCAATCCTTCTGTAAGACCACAGCCCACGCCTTGCTGGACCTCGGGATGAAGCCTCTGGATCTGACCGACTATGAGGATATAGCAGAGACCCCTGTAGATGCTGGTATGTCATGCACACACCAAACATATTATATTACAGTTGGATATAGCCATGACTAAATGTATGTCAGAAAGGACACAGCCACTTGGTGAAGGCAACACATTATTTGTTCTTGTTCGGAATCAAAGTGTTTTGTAGAATTTCACAGATGTTATCCATTTTACAAGGATGTTGCAGAGGAATATTCGATGATTAGATAATAATAGTTAGCCGCAGGTCTAAATCCAGCATCTGCTCCTTTGAACCAAACGAGTGAAACAAATGAGGATCCTTCAAGTGTTGTGATCCTTCTAGTGGTTCTACTAATCACTGTTTCTCTATTTATTAGAATCAGAACCTTTTGTTGCCACGCATGTTTTCACATACAAGGAATTTGTCATCCAGACGGTTTGCTGTCCTGAAAACACATCTTTTCCGACTATATCTGGACTAAAACAGATTAGCACTTCAGTGGCTCTTAAATGGCTTTATTATGGTACTTGACTTTCTCGAAGAAATGTTACTTTCAGGATTCTTGTTGTTCTGAGTTTGTACTCTCGGTTGATGCACTTATTGTAAGTCGCCTTGGATAAAAGTGTCTGCTAATGTAATGTAATGTCATGGTGGGTGGTGCAACAATAGGCAATAACATTAACAACAATTAACAAGAATCAACACAGTGTAAGCATTAAGAATATAAATATAAGATGAAGAGCACAGACAGGCAGGATTCAGTACTTTAACAAGTGTAAGTAAGTCTAAAGTGACGAGTGTATTTAAAGTGAAGAGTTACATGTATTTTAGTGTATTTAAGTGAATAATTAACTGATGTGCATGGGACTGACCAGAAGGGAATTGTTCTGAAAACAATAGTTACTTATTACATTGGCAAAGTGTTCCATCTCTCTGCATGTTTGTCTGCTAGTATAACTAGAGCTACGGTAACATCACAGAGGCCTTCAAGGAACAACACTAATAACCGTGTTCAGGCAACTCATAAATTGGTGTATTTACATGTGTATGTACATGTGTATGTACATGTGTATGTACATGTGCATACATGAAAATTAAGAACTCTCCCCCTTAACACTCTGAACTAGTGGCTCAAACAAACAATGAAGAAACAAGTAACACCCTCTTAACAGCTGTTTTTTAAATCAGTTTGACAAATTCTAATTGTGCCATAATTCTTAAATATAAACGCAGCATTCACTCAGGATCGCCATGTAATACAAACTCCCACACCATGTCTCATTTATCTGAGCAGTTGCCACGTTATTGTTTCTATTAATCTAATTTGTTCGTAGCATGGATATATAACATGAGTAATTAATGAAACATTTTTCCCCAGATGCCCCCGTTCACCCACCTGTCTCAAAGACACACCCCTATGACAACGACCCCAAGAATATGCCGGCAGACACAGGATATGGGTGCAAGATGGTGGGTGGAGTCGTCCACGTTTACACCAAAAAAACCGACATGGACAAGTATGTTGTTGTACCTGAGGACACGTTAGTTTACAACAGTTTGTCTGTTTGTATCACTTTATACGGTTCTCCTTTTCAGAAGCACAGAACTGGACCTGCCCTATCCTGACCTGACGGAGTATATTGAAGACATGAATGTTATGATGGCCCTCATCATCAACGGCCCCGTGTGAGTGTGTCTTTGATACCATCATTCTACAAATGTTATTGTTAAAATGGTGTGTTTATTTTAAGTGAAATATCCCTGTTTCCTGTCTGGTGTTAACAGGAAGTCGTTCTGCTACCGCCGCCTGCAGTACCTGAGCTCCAAATTCCAGATGCACATCCTCCTGAATGAGATGAAGGAGCTGGCAGCTCAGAAGAAAGTTCCACATCGAGACTTCTACAACATACGGAAGGCAAGAGACGACTAAAGTCAATCTACCTTTACTATCTCGATATCATCCGGTGACTGTTGTTACTTCAACTAGAGGACTGGACCTAAGCCCTCGAGCCAAGGTCATATCTGCCTCTCACATATTCTGCTCTGCCCTAACTACAGGTGGACACACACATTCATGCATCATCCTGCATGAATCAGAAGCACCTGCTGCGATTCATCAAGAGATCCATGAAGAAGTACCCGGGGGAGATCGTTCACATTGAGCGTGGCCATGGCCAGACCCTCAAGGAGGTGTTTGAGAACATGAACTTGACGGCCTTCGATCTGAGTGTAGACACTCTCGACATGCATGCGGTGAGACATTATTGTATGTTCTGTTTGTGCTCTAAACCATGTGCTCATTGTCCTGTGCCATTTAATAAGGGAAGAACACTAAAAGTGGGAGCACAAAGGAATACTGTGTAATACATTTGATATCGATACAAATGATGTTTGACAGGTTTTGTTTCGTGTTTCAGGACCGTAACACGTTCCATCGGTTTGACAAGTTCAACGCCAAATACAACCCCATCGGAGAATCCATCCTGAGAGAGATCTTCATCAAGACGGACAACTGCATTGAAGGGAAATACTTTGCACACATCATCAAGGTGTGAATTAGTTCATATGGACCAAATGACTCCACACATCATGCAAACATTTAATCAATACATACAGAAACTGATGCATCGATATCTCCTGTCACTATTTGTCCAGGAGGTGATGTTTGACCTGGAGGAGAGTAAGTACCAGAACTCTGAGCTCCGCCTGTCCATCTACGGGCGCTCCAGGGATGAATGGGATAAGCTGGCTCAGTGGGCCGTCAAACATCGCGTGTACTCCGATAATGTGCGCTGGCTTATCCAGGTGCCCCGTCTTTTGTAAGTAATCCCTCCACTTTACTTTACCTTGAGCCACACTTTAGTCAGGGGTGGTGAAAACATGGTGGTCAAACATATGGTTGTAATGAGAGCACAAACCAAAAAGCAATTAATTGGTCTAATTTCTGATGCTATGTGTGTGAGGGACTAAATGCTCCTCAACAAGTGCAAACATGGGTTATGTCTTAAACCTAGATTGTAACTGTATTAGTCTTTCTTTTTTTCTTTTTTTTAAACAATAATCATCTCTATGATGTCACTGTTCCATCCCTCCAGTGATGTCTACCGAACAAAGAAGCAGCTGGCTAATTTCCAGGAGATGTTGGAGAACATCTTCATGCCTCTGTTTGAAGTCACGATCGACCCGCGCAGTCATCCTGAGCTGCACCTCTTCCTGGAGCACGTGAGCGTCCCGTCACGACTATCCAAGCTCTCCTGATTCTGCTGTGTGTTTTATCCTGTTGGTGTGTGTGTGTCCACAGGTGGTCGGCTTCGACAGCGTGGACGACGAGTCCAAACCTGAGCAGCACATCTTCAATCTGGACAGCGCGCTGCCAGAGAACTGGACGGAAGAAGACAACCCACCTTACTCGTACTACCTGTACTACACCTATGCCAACATGACGGTGCTCAACCACCTGCGCAGGTACGGCCCAGCTGCACTCATTTAAAACACAAAAGAATCCTCTCGGGGACACACATGCATTCATTTCAATGCAACGTTTACAAAACAAAACAAAAGGTTTTAATGTTGTTTTCGTAAATATATTTGACTGACACAGGCAGAGAGGCTTTCACATGTTTGTGCTGCGACCTCACTGTGGGGAGGCGGGGCCGATCCACCACCTGGTTTCAGGTTTCATGTTGTCAGAGAACATCTCCCACGGACTGCTGCTCAGAAAGGTCAGGAGCCGTCGTCCTGGACTGCTCTGGAAATGTTTGGTTTTACTATATTGAAAAAACATTGTTTGCATAAATGCCGGCTGTGTTCTTAAACTAATTTGGAAAGTTTGCCTAAAGATTTCATCTTTGTTGAATCTTCTCTTCTTGCAAACCGATTGTATCCGAAGGCTTAACTAAAGTCAGACTTTTGGATGGGACTACGATTTAATTTTGAAAGCACAAAGAGATTTACAAACTATTGCCTCCAGCTTGGCCTTACATACATGAAGATTTAAGATGATGTTTTTCTCTCACGCTCTCTCTCTATTTGGTACCCGTCAGGCGCCGGTGCTCCAGTATCTTTACTACCTGGCTCAAATCGGCATCGCCATGTCACCGCTGAGTAACAACAGCCTGTTTCTCAGTTACCATCGCAACCCGCTGCCAGAGTACCTGTCAAGAGGCCTCGTGATCTCTCTGTCCACTGATGATCCTCTTCAGTTCCACTTCACCAAGGTCAGTATGAAGGAAGTGTGTCTCCACACATGACCGTCATTTAAGGTAGACAAAGCAAAGCGGCGGTCAGAAGTGATGAGGCGCTGCGTGTTTTTATGGGTCCAGGAGCCTCTGATGGAGGAGTACAGCATCGCTACTCAGGTGTGGAAACTAAGTTCCTGTGACATGTGTGAGCTGGCGAGAAACAGTGTCCTCATGAGTGGGTTTTCACACAAGGTAACTAGTTTGTAACTCTTCTCATTGTGTGTATTTAAACAGGTGGCATGCATGCACTTTATTATATATGTATCTGTGTTTTACTCGTGAGCTTCCACCTCATGTAGCTTCTCTTCATTCCAGGCCAAAAGCTACTGGCTGGGGCCCACCTATTCTCAGGAGGGTCCTGTGAGCAACGACATCCGTCGCACCAACGTCCCTGATATCCGCGTGGCGTACCGCAGCGAGACGCTCTCCGAGGAGCTTCAGCTCATCACTCATGCCGTGCACACTGAGCAGCTGGACACCGTCAACGAGGACTCCCTGTCCATGGGCCCGCTCCCGAGAAAACGCTAAAGGCGCAATAGCCAGGGCTGGTCCCGTGAATCCTCAACTCCGTGGTCCACCCAGCATGACGCTAAAGAGACGTGGTGCGAGGGGAATTCACCACCAACCATCACTATACAAGTATGCCGCACCCACAGCTACACAGCTACCAAAAAGTCAAGGATACAGAGCTGCCAGAGCGGCACAGCTTCTACATTGGTCCATTTATGTGTTTGAATTGTTTTTATGTTTCAGGAAAGGACTTTAAGCCCATATTGTTAAAGGTCCAAATGCATAGTCAGTGTTGTCCCCAGATCATTTTCATAACCTGCTTTTTAAGGAAGGTTAGCAGAGATGTCCACCACCGGGGATTCCTGTGAATGAAAAGCAGAGAAACACTCGCCAGAGACGCCTTAGGGCAATATTGTCTTTATTTCTTAGTCCATGACTCCATCCTGTCCTTCTAAAAGCCATCAGATGATCCCAGTGAGCGCCATGTTATAATTCACCTGACGCATTATGTAGCATGTAGTGTTTCTGTAGTATCTGTGTACTACAGACACACTGACCACCAGCACATTGAAACTCTCTTCACTGCTCTGAACGTTTCTTATCTTCCACTATAAAGGCATGCTGCTTAACTGAACCTAGTGCATCAACCATCTTGATTATACAACCTTATTATAAAGGATTAGAGGTGTTATTTCACTGAAAGACAGTTGATAGATGCACATAACCAACTTTGACAGGTTTCATGTTTTAAGCTACATCCCCGTGGCCCAGAGCTTGGAGATGTACAGTAACTAAAGCAGAGAGAAGGGAGTGAAGCTTATGTCTGAATGCTGCAGGTCTGGACATCAGACATGCATTGTGCTTACTGTGGTTTAAAATCTTTTATTTGCTAAATGCACAGAAAGAATTGTCCTTTGGGGATTCGAATGAGCTCAGAAAGTGAAATATAAGGGAGAAACTCCTTTGAGTCAGTATGAGAAGCAGACTGCAGACATTCCAGGAAGCAAACACTCGTCTTTAGCTACAAAGGAATCCACAGAATGTTGAAAATCATCTTTGTTTCATGTTTTATTTCTACTAACTTCCTTGGAGATATAAAGAGATATAGAGATATTCAAAAGGAGAATGGGGATAGTAGATTTGAACCACAGCACCAATAGGTTTGATATAGACGCAGCATTGTCTGTAAACTCCCTAAGTTACTTCACTGTCTATAAATATATTGACTCCGACTTCCCTTATCTTTCTTCCTGATTTCCCTCATTCCTTATGGACAAACTAGTAAGCCATGGAGTTGTTCCGCCTTTCCATGCAGTGTACCGTACACATGCACCAAGCCAAGACTTCACAGTGCCTTTTCATTTTGAGCTTTGGGCTGAACATGCCCACTTCTGGTCTTTATCCCGTGTTTTGCATATGTTGTCCTCAGTCTCGAGGCTGTGGGAACATCCGCCCCAATGGAGCTGAAAGCACCTAGCTGCATGCTCGGTGTAAAATAGCTTTCTACCTTGGCCTTCGGTTGACATGGAAGATTGACTTGTGTGCAACTCTGCTAATGTGTTCTGTTGTTGTGCATGCCTGCATGAGTAATGGTGGCAGTAGAGGATGAGTTGTTTACAGCGAGCCGTGATGTAAAGCATCTTAACTAATTCAGGGCTGCCGACCAGCTTTCCGAGTCAGAGGTCTGTTCTTTCTTTCTGCAGTTACTCAGATTTAAATCCATCATCGTTCACCTTGTAGAAAGGAGCAAGCCATGCTGGGCCATGGCTCAGAGTGCTGCATGGTACTCGGAGCATTTTGCTGTTTTAAATTCGCCCCAAATTTGATCAAAGCTGGGATCACATTTCACACTGAACAGCACCGCCATCTTCATGTTATCACACCCCTCTACTGCCGCTGGACACGGTCCGACTGCCCACCAAACTGTGAGCGCTCTTCTAAACCGAGAAGCTGCTGTGGAGTATTGAATCAGAAGCGTCAGCTGGTTGGTTGAGTAGCCAGTATCAGTAAACTAAACGTACACGTCTCGCTTTGTAGAGGATTAGGATGAAAGGCGAGAACCTGCATTGGTTCAGCGAGAATACAGCAGTGTGTGTGTTGGATTTCGTTTATAAAGTGTATTTTCTTAAGGGGGATATAGAGATAAGAAATTTTATATATTCACATTATATTGATGTCAAGGTTTAACACTTAGTTTAGTTGCCATTGGTCATTTTTAATTAGCACCATGTCACGAGAAGCAGACACAATATTTGAATTTGTGTTTTGTCTGTTATATTCTTTTCCGAGCTATTCTTCTTCACACTTTGATTTTTATTCCTGATCTTTGTTAGTTGATGATTCATCGTAGTTTAACAGGTACATGGTAGGTACATAGATACCATGATAGATGGCCATTCCAGCACTGTCCTACAGACATAAAAACTACCCCTCACGTCTATAGATTTAACTTTTTATGATCGAGGCTTTGATCCACTGACTTGTCCAATAGCATTATTCCACAGACGGAAGCACAAAGGATCATTATTTTATGTTGTTGTTATTATTATTTTTATTATTATTATTGTTTATTTACTCTTACATTAGTACTGCAGCTTCATTCTGTTAATGCCTGTTCTTAGTTTGACTGTTCAGCATCCAAATGTTTGACTACTTTAACAGTTTACTTTACCATTTTGTGAGGTAATTATGGGAATAAGTGTGTGATGACAACACTTTGTCACTGAGAGACAATTATAATCTGACTCCAGCTTTATGCATCCTGTGTTGATGTCCCCTTCATGCCTTCATGGTGTCTTCTACATTCACAACAGAGCCACTTGTCTGCACTCACAACATATTGCAGTCTACCTCACAAATATGAATCTAGATAGTTGCTGCTCCTTAGCAACAGTACACCACAACTAAGGATTATTTTCTAGGGCTGTCCCCGACCAAAGACAAAATGTTGTCAACTGATTGATTTTCATCCTCAGATATGTACATCTCTGGAAATAATTAATTTGACATAAAAAGGCAGAGACAAATGTCTAATCAACTCAAAAAATGTTGTCAACTAGACCAAGACAACGATAAGGCGAATAATCAACTAAGACTAAGCAGCCCTACCTTTTGAATTAATTTATTATTTGTATTGTTTTGTTTATAAAATATGATAAAATTATGAAAAATGTCCATCATAATTCCATGCATTGATTTTTTTCAAATAGTTTATTTCAGTCCAACAGTCCACCACTATCATAGACAACCAAGAAAAATCAACACATCTCATAAAGTATCTTTGTTTTTACATAATCTCGTCACTGACTTTTTCATAATTTTATGTCCATAGATCTATAGCCATATTATTGCCTGAAATGGATTGCCAGTGTTTAGAAGATGCTTCTGATAAGGTTCATTTGTAATGTCTGAACAATGAAATAAAGCATGTTTATTCACTAAAACATTGTGTCCGATAACTGATTTCTAGTTTAAATTATGACCACATACCAGTAGATACATTTTGAAACGTTTGCCATCTTGTGATAAATAATGTACACACTTTGCTAAATGTCGTACTTACTATACACTGTTATCATGGTATTGCTGGATACATTCTCTAATTCACTTTAACACTTGATCTAATAACTTGATTTTAGGACATTTCTGAATGACAACAGAAAATTCAACTAATATACATTTCACAATTACATTTATATTATATGATACAACTTTTCGGGCGATAACATTATGCCAATAAGTTGTAAACCTAACCACATTTTTTATGCTTCATATTATCTGAGAGCTCACAGTATTTGGTGGACCTGATGACTTGTTTGGGATCATGATGATTTCTCTCTGTCCTCTGAAGTTCTCCTGCTAGTCTCCTTTAAATGGCAACCTGTCGGGATGAAGCACACACCAGTCAGAGGGGTTTCGGTGTTCACCCCAGAGTGGAGACAAATGAAGCTGCTCAGTGTGAGTCACTTACAGCCATGGCGGACTTGACAGCTTGTAACTGGAAGAAGACCCGCCCCCCTTCCTCCAGACAAACGGTCTTCAGCTCCGCTCTGGTCATCCCCAGCAGCATCGAGCCGCTCAGCCCGCCCAGGCAGCGCACGGTGCTGCAAGAGGAAGGGACAACATGGGTCTGTTGGAAACCAATCCTGGGGTTCACGCGGACAGGAGAGGTCCTGCATGACTTCACCACCATGGATGTGTGTGTTGAGTGCAGGTCATTTAAGTTGCCACTGAAGTTCATTAAAAAATGAAAAATGTATTGCACTACAACCTTATATAAACTGTAAAACTCAAAGCAGAAGAGGCTTTCTGTTCAAGTGCATCAGTCATCTTAAGCAGTGTAGAAAAAAGGAAAAAGAATTACTGATCAAATTGTTTTTATATGTGATATCAGTCATAGGTTCAATCTTTAATGAGGCATACAACTACATACAACTATAACTTATTTTTGTTTAGGTATAATTGAATATACTTTTTGAGAGACAGCACCTCACGTAAGTAGATTTTATTTATCAAATTAAATGAATTAGTCAGATATAGCTTTATTGTAAATGTTCGTTTAATATAACGTGATGACTTACATCTTACTAAAGCCCTTGTCCTCCAGCCAGGCTTTCACTTCTGCAGGCTTGGACTTCTTCGTGAGGACAGGAGAGCCTCCAGCATGCTGAGAAAATACAATAATGATATTACGTAAATGTGAAGACATATTATATAAGCTAGCAGGCGAAGTGCGTGAACGTCTTTTGATTGGATTACCAATATTGAAAGGCGGGTCCTATGGGCAGGTATATGTAGAACCTCAGAACTAGGAAACTGATTTTGATAAACGGATTAATTCCCGTACTACTAAAGCTGTTTTTTTAAACCCACAATGGCGAAAGGAGGAGAATATATCGATTTGGTCGAGGATATAATTATAACGCCATTCTCAAGACGAACTTTGAGACCGACGCCGACGCTACAAAGCCCGTCACAGGCGGGAAAGAGGCTCGTTCGCCACTTTCAAAGTGGGAAATATTGAAGCGAGAATATGTATATATATTCTCACTTGTTCATGTATACAGAGTTTAAACAATGTTTAATAATCAATGGAAATGTGGTTCAACGTCCAGCTGGTCTAGAGGAAGTAGATGACTGACAGCTGTCACAGGTGTGTAGCGGGGACGCTGGCGAATTTAACGCCGCTCCGTCAGACGCGGTTTCTTGTTTTTTGTTTTTGATTTTCTGCAGCTTTTCTTTTGACCTTTTGCCATCTCTATCTACATGCTTCGGTTCTTATTGTTCAGTTGGCTGTGTGGTTTGGCTTTGCGACGTCTAACTTGCAATCTAGCTGGCTACTGACGAGCTATCCCCCCCCCCCCGGATGACACCGCTACTCAACTAACTCACAACTGAAGATCGGAGAGGACGCTGGCGTTGTCTGTTCGCCGTTTCTCCATCTGAGACTTTAACAACTTTAGTTCCTACCGAGACACTCGGGCGAGCGGTTTAGCGTGGCCAGGCAACATCCTTCGTTGGTTAGAATGGCTTTCTGCTATACTGTCTCACAACTCCGCCGACTAAAACTCGCAACTGCACCTGGACTCAACATCCCCATCATCAACGAGCTTGGTCTTCTACGTCGCCCTCGTTACATTCACAGAGGTTCCGGCCGAACATTTATTTTCCATAACCAGCTAAACTGCTCTGCTACAAACATCCGTCTCTATGGTCGAGATCCCGGCGCACTGGGTTGGATACAATTCATGGAGCGGATTCCAGTCTGCGTGGAGCGGATTTCAGTGTTCTGCGACCTATACAGAGATTCATCCCACATTCGTTGGTCAAAATCGAACTGTTCAATGCTCAATCCATCAGCAATAAATCCACCCTGATTGAAGAACACATCAGGGAGAAAGGACTGGACTTAATGTGCCTAACTGAAACCTGGCATCAGCCAGAGGTTTACTCTGCCCTCAATGAAGCCTGTCCCCGGTTACAGTTACCTGGAGGCAGCACGCAGCACGGCCGTGGTGGCGGCCTAGCAGTCATCCACCGACAGGACCTGGAGCTGTCCCCATCCCGCTGCCCACAATAACATCTTGTGAGTGTCTTGCATTTAAATGTAAGCCCCCTTTCCCATGACTGTTCTTCTCATCTACCGCCCCTAAACCCAACTCCACTTTTATCCCAGAATTGTCTGATCTCCTCACAACACTTTGCACTACATCTGGAAATACCATAATCTTAGGAGATTTAAACATTCATGTCGACTCCCCTTCATGCCACTCTGCTACCGATCTCCTTCAGCTACTGGACTCCCTAAACCTACAACAACATGTTGATGTCCCCACACATTCAAGGGGACACACACTCGACCTGGTCATCGCAAACTCCGCCCTCATCACCGACCTACAGGTTTATGACCTTGGTGTGTCTGACCACAAAATAATATCAATGAAGCTGTCTTTCCCTTCTCCGCACATCAAACCCACGCGGCAGATCCACTTCAGGAATCTGAAAAACATTAACATGGATGCCCTGGCTCTGGACCTCAAATCTCTCTCCATTGGCTCTACCAACTTCCTCTCTGGCACTGACTTAGTGGATTCCTACAACCAGTCCCTGAGCAGTCTTCTGGACCTTCATGCCCCTATAAAATCCAGGTCAGTCTCCTTCTCACGCTCAGCACCCTGGTACACCTGCGAGCTGCATAAAATGAAGACTGCTGGGCGTGTCATCGGCCGGCTCAAGGCTTCTGGACTGACTGTTCACAAACAGGCATATAGAGAACACAGGAAGGCCTATGCGAAGCTCTGAGAGATGCCAGTCCAAGTTTTATTCCACCATTATTAACAACAGCCCCGGTAACTCAAAACAACTTTTCTCTACTGTAAATCATCTTCTCAAACCGCTTTCACTTGTTCATCCTGAGGCCACTGAGGATAGGTGCAATATGCACATCAATTTTTTCCGACAAAAAGTTAAAAATATCCGCTCGCACCTCTCCGCCACTGCTGTCCTGCCGCTCACAACCACCGACCCACTATCTGAGTTTGTCCAGCCTCTTTGCTCCTTCTCAACTGTCACACAGGAAGAAGTGGAGGATATGATCAAAAACACAAGGCCAACCACCTGTGCTCTGGACCCTTTCCCATCAGCTCTGCTAAAGACAAACACCTCTGCCATCTCTCCACTAATCACCACGATCATAAACCACTCGCTCCTGGCGGCCATATTCCATCTGCGTTAAAAACTGCTGTCATCAGACCACTACTAAAAAAAAACACCCTGGATCCAGAGGTTTTTTCCAACTACAGGCCCATTTCAAATCTTCCATTTCTGTCCAAAGTTCTAGAAAAGGCAGTTGCAGCACAACTTCACGATCATCTCAAAGACAATAACCTTTTGAGAAGTTTCAGTCTGTTTCCGCCCTGGCCATAGCACTGAAACAGCCTTGGTCAGGGTCACAAATGACCTCATGATGGCAGCAGATACCGGTTCCCCATCTCTACTCATCCTCCTGGACCTAACAGCTGCTTTTGATACAATTGACCATAACATCCTCCTTCACCATCTGAAATACACTATTGGACTCTCTGATAAAATACATAACTGGTTCACCTCATATCTATCCGACAGAACGGAATACGTTACCCTGGGCAAAGCAAAATCATACACCCACAACGTCACCTGCGGTGTCACGGGATCGCCGTGACTGGGACCCACTCTCTTCACCCTCTCTCTGCTTCCCTGGGTAATATAATCAGCAGGCATGGGGTATCCTACCACTGCTATGCTGATGACACACACTCTATATGAGGACAACCCCCACTTCTTCTGATTCCAACTCTATATCCACACTCACCACCTGCCTGGAGGACATAGAGACATGGATGAAACTCAATTTTCTTCAGCTAAACAGTTCAAAAACAGAAGCCATCCTAGTTGGCACACCACATCAACTCCGCTCTTCCACCATCACCTGCATTACCTTCTCGGGTCAAAACGTACCTCTCTCCACATCTGTCACCAACCTTGGTGTTAAAATGGATTCAATCTCACTTTTGACACCCACATCAAACTACCTCCATAAGACAGCTTTCTATCACCTCAGGAACATCGCCAAACTCCGTCCAACACTCAATCTGGCAGATGCAGAGAAACTTGTCCATGCCTTTGTATCATCCAGGCTGGATTACTGTAATGCTCTCCTCACCGGAATCTCAAACAAGAACATCCAGAGATTACAATATATCCAGAACAGCGCTGCCAGGATCCTGCTAAGAGTCCGTAAATATGATCACATCACTCCCGTTCTGAAATCATTACACTGGCTCCCCATCCCACACAGAATTGAGTACAAGCTCTCCCTCATCACTCATCAGTGCATTCATGGACATGCTCCCCAATACCTGAAAGAACTGCTCACCCCCCAGACCTCCTCATTTAACCTCCGTTCTTCAACCAACAACACACTCCAAGTCCCCAGAACCAAGCTCCGCACTATGGGAGATCGGGCCTTCTTCTCTGCAGCTCCGAGGATATGGAACACCCTCCCTGAACATCTGAGGGCCCCACAGACTGCAGAGGCTTTTAAGCGTGACCTGAAAACTCACCTTTTTAAGAAAGCTTACTGCTAAAATATCTTTTATGGGCTTTGCTTTTAAATATATCTTAAAATTTTAGCTTTTTATTGTTGTTTTATTCTGCTCTGTAGCACTTTGAGATTGCTCAAATATGAAGTGCAATATAAATGCAATGTATTATTATTATTATTATTAACGTCCTAGGAAGGTCCTGGAGACCCACTGGTCAGCATGTGTGTGAACCTCGTCACAAACAGAACTGACTGCACTAACTCGCCTGAGTTTACTAGCCCGACTGTTTGTGGTTCATCGAGCCGCTCAGCCCGCCCAGGCAGCGCAGGGTGCTGCAAGAGGAAGGGACAACATGGGTCTGTTGGAAACCAATCCTGGGGTTCACGCGACAGGAGAGGTCCTGCATGACTTCACCACCATGGATGTGTGTGTTGAGTGCAGGTCATTTAAGTTGCCACTGAAGTTCATTAAAAAATGAAAAATGTATTGCACTACAACCTTATATAAACTGTAAAACTCAAAGCAGAAGAGGCTTTCTGTTCAAGTGCATCAGTCATCTTAAGCAGTGTAGAAAAAAGGAAAAAGAATTACTGATCAAATTGTTTTTATATGTGATATCAGTCATAGGTTCAATCTTTAATGAGGCATACAACTACATACAACTATAACTTATTTTTGTTTAGGTATAATTGAATATACTTTTTGAGAGACAGCACCTCACGTAAGTAGATTTTATTTATCAAATTAAATGAATTAGTCAGATATAGCTTTATTGTAAATGTTCGTTTAATATAACGTGATGACTTACATCTTACTAAAGCCCTTGTCCTCCAGCCAGGCTTTCACTTCTGCAGGCTTGGACTTCTTCGTGAGGACAGGAGAGCCTCCAGCATGCTGAGAAAATACAATAATGATATTACGTAAATGTGAAGACATATTATATAAGCTAGCAGGCGAAGTGCGTGAACGTCTTTTGATTGGATTACCAATATTGAAAGGCGGGTCCTATGGGCAGGTATATGTAGAACCTCAGAACTAGGAAACTGATTTTGATAAACGGATTAATTCCCGTACTACTAAAGCTGTTTTTTTAAACCCACAATGGCGAAAGGAGGAGAATATATCGATTTGGTCGAGGATATAATTATAACGCCATTCTCAAGACGAACTTTGAGACCGACGCCGACGCTACAAAGCCCGTCACAGGCGGGAAAGAGGCTCGTTCGCCACTTTCAAAGTGGGAAATATTGAAGCGAGAATATGTATATATATTCTCACTTGTTCATGTATACAGAGTTTAAACAATGTTTAATAATCAATGGAAATGTGGTTCAACGTCCTAGGAAGGTCCTGGAGACCCACTGGTCAGCATGTGTGTGAACCTCGTCACAAACAGAACTGACTGCACTAACTCGCCTGAGTTTACTAGCCCGACTGTTTGTGGTTTAACCCGTCATACGCGTCGGTGAGGGGGCGTGGCTTATCTCCGTTATTTTCCGCCATCCGCCACGGAATAATTAACCATTTTTTCTACGTTATACGTCTTGTGGAAATGCCACACACGTCGTAACATCTAGCGCCCCGGTTTGAATGACTTCCGCATCCAGCGCCACGAGAGCAGCAGCAGCCAATTAGATCCAACAGCGGAGCAGCTCAGCGCTGATTGGCTCTCACAGCGGCGCAGCTCAGCTCTGATTGGCTTTCACAACGTGACGTCGCTAGTGACATCACGGAGCACTGAACCAGGGAGTATAACTAGGGCAGACCCAAGCGCTGTTCTGAGGTCTACTTGAGAATCTGGGAGAGTCTTGGAGACCAGAACATGGTACCCAGGATGGGGGTTCTCTGATATATATACACATGTAAATACTAATCTTACATTAGGTTGTTCAGCTGTAGTAAGACAGCATTGAAGGCCTAGGTAGAAAATGCACGGCCCGCCACTGCACACAAGCATATCGTGAAACTAGTAAGTGCAAATTTACTGAAGGGAAACGGTTAGAAGAAGGGTTTGAGAAGACGGTTTTCTGGCAGGGACGTTGCTGTTTCCCTTCACTGTCATTCCCAGAATCCCCCAGTAACCTTCTAAGTTCTTGAAGCTTCCTTTGACATCCTTTGAGTTTAAAGTTACCTGCGGTGTATGAGTGGTGGCCGCTTCCATTGGTGGCTTGTCTTGAGCCTCAAGGACATTATTGGGTACAAAGCCCTCCTCCCCTCTGCTGTTCCTCACTTTCCACCACTGCTTGGACATGTCCAGCAGCTGTGGATGGACAAAGAAAAGATGAGCCAAGGACTTAAAGTAACCTTGTGTGTAATCTATGCCACTATGCGATATTTGACAAAAATAAGTTGCTTCATGTCACTCACCTCAACTATTTCTCCTTTTCTGACGCTGAGCTCTCGGCTGTTTCTTGAGACAAAGTCATACGTAACATATATGCAACCCAGTTTGGATTCACCTGAGCTGAAAACACAAAGGGCGTCAAAAATGCAAAACATTGGCATGATATTGAGTTATACTTTGTGAGCTTATGTGTACCGTGTCTTCTGTGGGGGCAGAGGTGATGGTGTCGACTTGGTGGAGGTCTACACAGAAAGAGCAGGTGGTCTTGTTATGCTCTTCATCTTTCTCTCTCTTCTCCCCAAACTGTCTCTCAGCCCTGAGTGTTTGATGTGAAGGCCTACCTGGCTGGGTGCCGGTTGTTCCTGCCTTCTCATTGGTTCCCTGGGTTCAGGCGCTGCAGTCGCCTCAGGTGCCTGCCAGCCGTCGGAGAACTCCAGAGTGTATGTTGGGATGTCCTCGTCATCTTCCGGCCATTTGGTGCTGGTAATATTGTCAAAGTCATAACTGATTATTATCCTTCTACACAGCAGTTTGATATATGTGACTAAACCAAACTGAAATGTGAATGTATAAGCAGTAGTCCACTGGCTGAAGAAGTATTCAAATGCTTTACTTAAGTAAAACTAGCAATGCAACAATGTCAAAACTATTACAGGCAAAAAGTAGTTAGTTATTCTCTGATTGTATGTGTTTCGTGTTCAATCTCCATCTATTTAACTGCCAAATGAATGCAGTAACACGTTTAATTTACTGAGCAATGTAGAGAAGAAATATAAATTAGCATAAAATGGAAACACTATACTTCTAAATTGTTCTTTAGTCCAGTACTTGTACTAAGTTTCCCCTACTGCAGATGTGAAGTGACATGAAGCGTAGACTTTGGTACAGCACTGTCCAGCGCTCACCTGGGGATGTTCCAGGCGTCTCCTAGCGACTGCCACAGCTGGTCCTCCTCTGTGGAGGCTTCTTCACTCAGGAAGCGGAAGCACTGCGGCGTCAGCAGCGGAGCCACGATGGTCGGAGGCAGGTCCTTGGCGCAGTGAGAGGCCACCTGCAGAGGAAAGGCATAATCCACTTTGTTGTGCAGTCGTCACGCCATTGTGCCAGGTGCACGGCCCGAGGGCGTCTGCACACTACATTACATCGCCCACGATCATTTGACTACAAATTCAACAAATGCATTGGTTAGATTGATCGATCTCATGAATAACACATTTTACAAACATACAGATCACAGAAAATGTACAAAATATAAAGAGAAAATATCTAAATGAAGTGACGAGAAGGTTGTAGATAATACATGTGAAAGGATGAGCTAATTATATATCATATTTAAAAGAAGAAGACAAGTGAACCGGTTTTGAGGTGTATTTTAAAATGTTAACAGTGATTATAAATTCTAAAAAATCATACATTATTTGTGTTCGAGTTAAACTTTAGGAGATGGAGTCACTTACGAATGCTAAGGCGGAGAATAAAGAGTGAACGAATTCAGGAGCGCTGGGATTTTTAATCAGCCCGTTGAGCTCCCCCTGTCAAGGGAAACATTTTACTGTTACACAAACTGAACACGACAGGAAACAGGATGAAGGTCTGTAAATGTGATTTTGGACACGTACCACAAGGTTGAAACCACATTTGATTTTATGGAAAACCTCTTCAAATTCTGCCAGAGGGGGCATACCGTCCATGACTAAGGAACCAAGATAAATACATGATAAAGTCATAAGTGATTGATTTTTTTCTGTATAGAATGAACATTTGTATACACGATATTCCTTTACAAACTAACTAATGCAGCTTATGTGGAAGTTCAGTCACTTTACACTCATTTTCATTTATAAACTCTCTTTCTTTCCCTTTCTTTACTCTATCAGCTGATTGTGTGCGTTCATTTTAAAGTAACCAACCTGGTTCTGCACGAGTTCCTTAAGCCAAACACATCGTGTCTGTCAAGCTTTAACCTCGGTTCTCCTCTCTGTTGCTGTCAGTTGTCATTTCAGCACAATCGGATGCGACCCTCATTACTGCTCCTCTATTATCCTTCAATGGAGTTCAATTGCCAAAGACGTCGCACTTTTACATTTGTATAAATGATTGTAAAATTTGAAGGAAATCGCTCATGATTGAACTGTCATTTATTTACAGTCTACGTGTATATCTCCAGTCAATATATTTATTATATTACCTTTTCCTTTTTTCTTTTTCTTCTTTTTCTTTGTATTTTTAGCTACAACTGCAGCTATTTTTCCCATAAAGATTTCTATGTCACTTAAAAGATGGTTCAAGATATCCTGTAAAGAAAGAAAGACAAATAGTGTAATTTACACATTCCTCTTCTTGCAAATGTTTATAAACGTGGAAAATGAACTAATGTCCACCTATGTCACAGGTTAGACACTCACTACATTCCTGTCGAGCTCGGTGTACGGCTGTGGGGTAGACACAGGTTCTTCTTCATTGGTTGAGGGCTGTGGTGATGGCACCTCCTCTCTGGGAGTTGAGGCCTCCTCTTCTTCTTCCTCCTCCTCCTCTTGGGGTACAACCAGTTCAGGCTCAAGGACTTTATCCTCCTCTATATGGACAAACATGGAAGGTATGTGTTGATGTTGACTATATGACTAATAATCATATCAACAGTTATACAACTCCTACAGCTCTGGCTCACCATAGTCAGGAACCATCCACTGGGGCTCTGGGTCAACTGCAGGCGTCGGCTCTCTAGGTTCATGAGACTCTTCAGCAGCGTGAAGGTTTGTCATTCCTTGATGTCCGTCTGTTATTCCTGTACTGCTGTTTCAAAAAGGCATTTTGAGGAATAAAATGAATGAATGCATCAAGTTTCAGGTATTTGTTTTTTTACTAACTGTTAGTTCTTACCTGACGTTTGAATCATGACTCCTGCGGGACAATGCTCCTGTGAGATCCCTCTGAACATAGTCAGCCTGTGAATAACAACAACAACAAACATTAACTCACCGATTCATTTCACAGTCACAGAAAGATCAATGTCCTTGGGTTAGTCCTCACCCGGACATCCTCACACTGAAACATGAAGACAGTGGTGGTGGGTTTCCCCTCAGGCCGGAGCGACACAGTGAGCAGCGACTTAAACACTCCAGCGTCCAGCACGGCCTTCAGCTCCAGGATGTCACCGAAAGCCATGGACTCCAGCTCCTCCTGAGAAAGCAGAACAGGTTATTATAAACATAAACCACGTCCAGGACCTCCTCAAATACCTTCATATTAAAGAAAAAATACAGGGTGAAGTATCTTCAAATTCAGGTTTATTATCATCTGTATAGAAACCACTGTAATCTAGTCTATAACTAAAAGGTTCAACACCATTCTACCAATAGATATTTATTCATTTAATCTAGATATTCATAATACAACTTAGAGTACTTTCAATATGTAAAGATGCTGTTCAATGTGCTTCACAAAGAATGAAAATTAAATAAGTAAATAAATCAACGTTAACTGTGGGTATAGTAATCTATGGCTAAAGTTTACAATGAAAAGTAACTTTAAAAAAATTAGCTTTTAAGTTCTGTTTTAAATGTTTGTTTTGTTAAGTTAGGTAACAGAAAACCTGTTCGACCCTTTCTAATCGTCAATTTCCAAAATGCAATTAACAAGATTGTCAATCATCAGGTGAAGCAGAGATGTACTGTTGTCGTCAAAATAAAATACATCTTTTGTAATAAAAGTGTTTTCTGATCGGATCCCCTCTCAACACGACTATATTTCTTTGCCTTTCAAAACTTTTATGATGCAACAACACTATTCTCAAATATAGAGTTGTGTATTTTCTGCGCAGAGGTAAAAACAGCTGTTTTGTTCGAAGACAATATAAATATGTACAGACAGAAAAGAATGGGTGTCAGGAATGAACCCTGGGGTACACATTAAAGAGGGAAGCAACAAAGTTGTGACCTGTTAGTTAAGAACTAAACCTCGAACTGTCGAAGAGTTCGATCCACACGTCTAACCTTTTTAAAAGAAGATTGTAATCAACTGTATCAAACATAATACTTTGTAATGTATGTGTGTTTTTATATGTATGCATGTATGTGCATGTATATATATATATATATATATATATATATATATATATATATACAATTGTGTCCTGTTTTATGTGCGTGTATGTGTATATATATATATATATATATATATATATATATATATATATATATATATATATATATATATATATATAGATAGATAGATAGATAGATAGGTGTTTATGTCTGACATTTTTGTATTTGTTTTATGTTAATATGTCTAAATGAATACAAAATTGAAGTGACAAAAAACACAATACTCTCATAGCTGTGGTATTCAATTGAGTTGAGATATGTTGAATGTAAAGGCAATAACATAAAATCCGATGACATAACCGTG